>CM035437.1:134334713-134934713 GCA_020310875.1 Ceratopteris richardii
TGAGCCACATCTCATGCAAAAATTAGGAGCGGAAAGGAGGTGATTATGAAAGGCAAGATGAGCATGAAGAGGAAGGGGAGTCCCAAGGCTTTTTAGCTTTCATGCATGTGTGTGTGTGTGTGCGCGCGCGAGAGAGAGAGAGAAAGAAAGAAAGAAAGAAAGAAAGACTTTTTAACGTCTATTAGAGGCCAAAATCGGCGTATGAGACAAAACATATACATCAGTATGATCCAATCCACTGTGATCCCAAAAGGAAAATAAAGTGTGAGTACCGCAAATGGGTATAAAAGGAGTGGATAGTAACTGGCATCAAGGGTGTAGGGTGCTATGGGTATGCACTCTATATGCTCAATGGGTGAGATACAAATATGATATGCATAGGGAGGGGAGGCTCGATGGTATCACAACCCACTAAATGTCTGGAGTGGGTGTAAGATATAATGCATCGGTGGGTAAGGCATCATGGCAATTCTCAAAATGCTCTGAACGTCCAAATCGATAGGGGTACGCTCCTGACGTCTCCGTATCTCCATGTCATGGCGTGCGTGAATCGCCTGAATCTCTCTCTGATGTGGACGGGCTCTCCGGACCGGGGGTCTCCGTCGTCGACGCTGTCGTCTAAGCTCCTCTACTCTGTGTAATGTGACACCCCGCATCGAGCTGGGTCCTCGAGTGGCTGTGGGTCTGAAAAAATCTGTAATAGAAGTCTGGGGGACCAAGTGTATGTCCATCCGCTGCTGGAGAAGTGATGCACGGCGGCGCTAGAGCTCTACTAAGAAACGACCTAGAGGGCGCTGGTCCTCTGTCCCCAATAAAGCCCTGATCTCTCTGGGCCCCCTGAAGAGTTGTGGGTAGCGGTCTCTGATGTCCTCATATGCCTGGCATCTACATGTGTAGTGCTCCTCGTCCTCCACCTCCTCTCTACATATCCTGCATAATCTCTCGTCCCTCGGGGTATGTGTGGCTCGCCCAACCTCAATCTCGAGCTGGTGTGATGATACTCTGAGCTGCCCAATGGCCACTCTCTCAGCTGGTGCCATATATGTATCCATGTATCGTGGTCTCTGAATGAAACCATCCGCTGTCACAGTCAGGAAGTGCTCTTTGTAGTGTTGCCTCTTTGTGGGAAGAGGCTCCCGTGGTGCTATCCATGTCTCCCTGACGTGTATCTGTAGTAGGTCCTGACGGATGATCCTATTCCTCTCCGAACGAGAGAGGGTAATGTGGGGGGAAGAGAGGTCATACTGAAAAGGGGGGAGATCCGTAATGCTCATGCCATGGTCCGCTAACCATCGGTAAGTCTGTGCATACCATACTCTCTCATGCCCTGTCTCTTCCACATGTCTAGAGCTCTCAAATGCAAGCCTGGTGAGTCTGCTGGTGGGGAGCTCTCTAACTCTCAGAATAAAGGTCACCAACTAGAAGAGGGCCTCCACTAGCATCGGTGGTGTGCCAAGCTCAGCTCGTATAATGTCATGTGGAACGGAGGGCTTGCTGCGCAGCAAGCGTGAGATCATGGTGATCTGGGGCCTCTCAATCCACGCCCACATCGCCTCTGTGATCCCTGGTGCCCATACTGCCGCTGCGTACATCAATGCAGGTGTCACCAGAGTGTCAAAGAGAGAGAGAGAGAGACACAAAAGGAAAAATACCATTAAAAAATACACACAAGCACAAGTATTAAAAAAAAATACACACAATGCATGTGTGTGTGTGTGCGCGTGCGCGCGCGCAGCGCGCGAGAGAGAGAGAGAGAGAGAGAGAGAGAGAGAGAGAGAGAGAGAGAGAGAGAGAGACACAAAAAAAAATACCATCAAAAAATACACACAAGAACAAGTATAAAAAATAAAGTGTTTTTATAGAATAGGAAAAATACTTGCAACTCCCAAACCGAGCACTCGTATACAATGGATAAAGACTCCCCCAAAAAATGAGGATAAGTGCCAACTTCATAGACAACGTAGAAGCTAAACTGATCACAACATGGCCAAATCCTAGGGACGCAAAGCATGTGCATTGGCCCTATGCCATTCAAACATACATAAAAGAAAGAGGGGGGAGAAAAAAAAAGGCCATCACCACATCTTTGAAGGAAACATCATTCACTCTAGATAACGAAACATCCCTATATAATTCAAGAGATACCCTCCATTATTATCTATATATGACTCCAAGATTCCCTCCAGACGATCATGATTGGCCCTATATTGGCCAAGTTATATGGGGCGGTACTAGAGATAGAGTTGAGTACTCTCACTGAGAGGAAGGGTATCAAGGCTCTAGGACAGGCATGTTAGCGATTACTCTACCATTGACCACATCTTCACTCTAAGATGCCTGATCGACCGGGCAAGGGTGAGGAAGAGGAGATTATATTGTTGCTTTGTGGACTTCCGCAAAGCATTTGACACTGTTCCAGGGGACGACTCTTCAGACGACTACTTGATATCAGAGCTCGGGAGGAGATGATATGGGGGATCTATGCCTTATACGAGAGAGTATATCCCAGTTCTTTCAGCGAGCTGAGCTACATCAGAGAGGACTCACGCTTCACCAGGCGGCAGCACAGAGAGCACGATGCCGACCATGCATGGTCGGATATCATCGACCACGCCTATATCAGGAGGATATCTCATGCATCAGGACAGCCTACGACCACATGATGGAGCATAGGCATACCACAACCCCCTGGGTTGTCTTCCTTCAGGAGGCACTCAGACCACCACCGATGTACCACATACTACACCCTGACGTGTCTGACGCGTGCACCTGACGTGCCTGACGCGTGCATCGACGCGTCTGATGCGTGCAGCTGACGCATCTGACACCTCTGACGCGAGCATCTGACGTGTCTGACGCCTCTGACGTGAGCATCTGACAGCTCTGACACCTACATCTGACACCTCTGACACATGCATCTGACACCTCTGGCATGCAGATCTGACGCGATCTGGCTTCTGTGACACGACCTGGCATCTCTGATGTACAGAAGCTCTGGCTCTGACACGAACAGCAGTACAGTACAGTACAGTAGATCTGAATAACTCGCACCTGGGAGTTGTTTGAAAAAACTGTTCTGCTCGTGAAACATGACTACGAGGTGTTAGGGTTTTGCCTACAGTGGACACCACTTTCATCTATTAAATATATAAGCAGACAACAACATGGCACGATTGGAAAAACAAGAAGCAGAAGACATGATAGCTAAAGCAATTAGAGAGGCAAAGAAGGAGGCAGACAGAGTACTCAATCAAGAAATGAGGAAGGCCATAGACAGAATCAGAACCCTAGAAGAGCGTGTCAAAATTCTTGAAGAAGACCGAGATGAATGGAAAGCTGAGACACATAAACTTCGAGAAGAAATCATTCAGCTCAAGGTTTCCCAAGAAGAAGGAGAGATCACAAAGCTAGATGACTTAAAAGAGGAAATCAAGAATGATTGGAAAATGGATATGCAAGAACACATCAAATCAGAGATGGAAGCAACACAAAATAGTTGGGTGGAAGTAGTAAGTAAACATATTAAAAAGGAGGTCAAGGAAGAAGTGAGGAAGGAAGTCAAAGAAGACGTGAAGAAAGAAGAGCTGACCCGGGTTCAGGATACACTCGAGGAGGAGAGACTTCGAAACATTCGAAGACTCCACATTCGGATTACGGGCCTACCCGAGGGAGCATCACCGGAGGCGGACGCCACCGACATTTGCCGTCGACTTGGATACGAGAGCATGCCCTTCACAGGCGCATGGCGTGTTGGGAGGGATACATCCCGTTCGCGAGCACTCATCCTTCATATGAGCTCCGAGGAGACACGGACCGCCTTTTTTAGACGCCGATCAGTACTACGTGGACTACCCGGCGGCACTTTTAACATGGATGAGGACCTCACGAGGATACAGGTAGCACATAGACGTGCTTGCATGCCACAGATACTCAAGGCACATCGAGAGGGAAGGAAGGCCTTTTACCGTGATGGTAAGGTCTTCATAGACGGACACCCTATCAAATAGGGCCACGCGGCCTATGAGACATCATTACACAAGGAGGCACCACTCAGAGGAGTGGTATGGAACTACAACGGGGCACTCTGGACGCGGCCAGATAGACTCGAGGAGATCTTGGAGTCACATGACTTTGCTTTCATCACTGAGACCCATGAAAGCCCTGAGAGAGGCCTACCTCGCATTGCAGGCTTTCATTGGGAATCTGCATTCCGGACCACGACTAGACAGAGTACAGCGCGAGGGTCGGGTGGGGTGGCCATCGTATTTAGACAGGAGATACAGAGCCGGATCCATATTATCGGAAGAGATGAGGAGGCATGATATATGTGGGTTCGCATGTAGATAGCACAGGGGAGCTGGATTTACATTGCTATATGCTACTTCCCTCCAGGCGGATCTCGATACGCAGGACAGGATCTTGGGGGACCGATCCGAGACAGAGACTCACCATACACAGCACTTTCAGATGAGATACTACATTTCAGCACACTAAGTGAAGTCTTCCTCATGGGGGACTTCAATGGACGCACTCAGTCACATCAGTGCGATGCATATGACATGGATCACCCACATCTCATGAGAGCCAGAGACCCAGAGGAGATGAGCACCAGCAGAGTATCGGCAGATATGGGTCAGGATACCACAGGGTATGGCAGACATCTGCTTGAGCTAGGTAGCCGACATCAGCTCTTATATATAACGGGATGCATCCTTGGCCAGGTTCGGGCGGACTTACTTGCTTCCCTCACGGCGGAGGCGAGAGAGCAGTGGACTACATTTTGGGTACCACCTCTGGAGCTTCACTCATCACCTCACTTACTATTGGACCACGCCCACTTGTTGCTGACCATACATTTATCACATTCACACTCTCATCTCCTATTCCATTAGACCCTCCCTCACCCAATGAGACACACATCACGATACACTTCACACACGAGCTCTCACACGTTTATGCACACCATTTACACACCCGCGTACTCTCCCTCGATCCACTCTCACCCTTGGATACACTTACATCACAGTTCACCACCATCCTACACGACTCAGCTCTCTGCAGTTTCCCACACCGCACATATATACACCCTCCACGCACAGGTTCCATGCCTCAGAACCGCTGGTATGATGTAGATTGCCGCGAGCTACGGAAGCACCTATGCATTTTAGAGCATAGAGGGGATATTACACACACACAGGCACAACGTCGCATGCAGAGCCTTACTCGCCGCAAACGGCGAGATTGGGAGGAGAGACAGTACTGGGACATTTATCATTTACTCATGAGTCGAGACACTGCAGTGGCATGGCGACATTTGAGAGAGAAGAGACAGCAGACACCCATCCGAGACCCGAGCACTTGGCATAGCTATGCACAGAGCCTATATGAGATCCCAGACCAGTCCCCCATTCCCAGACCACAGAGCTCACGTCCTACTACCTCTGACTTCTTCACACCCACTATGGTGGGACGCGCTATTGCCCGTCTACAGCATGGCAGGGCCCATGACCTTTTCGGTTTACAGGCTGAGCACCTCATCTACGGAGGCATGACCCTTGCACCGCTCATTGCCCACCTCTTCAACCGTGCACTGGTTGAAGGGTTCCCTGACTCATGGACTGAGCACACCATAGTGCCCATTCATAAGTCAGGAGATACTATGGATCCAGCTACGTACCGGACGATCATGATTGGCCCTATATTGGCCAAGTTATATGGGGCGGTACTAGAGACAGAGTTGAGTACTCTCGTTGAGAGGAAGGGTATCAGAGCTCCAGGACAGGCAGGCTTCAGACGAGATTACTCTACCATTGACCACATCTTCACTCTGAGATGCCTGATCGACCAGGCAAGGGTGAGGAAGAGGAGATTATATTGCTACTTTGTGGACTTCCGCAAAGCATTTGACACCGTTCCGAGGGGACGACTCTTCAGACGACTACTTGATATCGGAGCTCCAGATGAGATGATATGGGGGATCTACGCCTTATACGAGAGAGTATCTGGCAGAGTCAGATGTCCGGGGGGCTTATCTAATCCACTTGCTAGCACTATCGGGGTGAAGCAAGGATGCCCTTTTTCACCCACCCTCTTTGGTCTCTACATTGATGAGATAGTGGACTACATACAGCAGCAGGGGGTGATGGCATTGAGGTACGTGGGTCCACTGTCCGTATTCTTCTATACGCTGATGACATTGTACTGGTTTCAGAGTCTGCAGAAGGTCTACAGCAGCATCTACATGGCCTAGATGACTTTTGCACACGCAGAGGGTTATCTGTGAACCTTGGTAAAACCAAGGTCATGATCTTTCATACATCAGCACAGGTACGCAGACATAGTTTGTTCACAGCAACAGTTGGACCGATTGAGGTGGTCGGATCATATGTTTACTTGGGAGTGACATTTACAGCAGCATCAGGGGTCTTCTCTATGTCTCAGGCAGCACGTGACCGCATAACACGTGGGTATGCAGCACTTGCCTTGATGGAGAGACAGTGCCACCAGGCATATTTTCAGGAGCCCCGCACAAAGGGGTGGCTCTTCGACACTTTGGTTACACCCGCCCTCATGTATGGGGCAGCCATATGGGGACCACGATTAGCCGCATCAGTATGGACAGCATTAGAGAGGCCACAGGTCCTCATGATTTCCAGACTTATCCGCAGCAAGCCTTCAGTACCACATGATATCATTAGAGCAGAGCTAGCTACACCTCCAATGTTAGTTGAGGCACTATTCCAGACAGTATGCCTATTACACAGACTCCGGAGCATGGATACAGAGCGCATTGCTTATCCAGCTTTCCAGGCATCACGGGACATGGCATTAGCAGGCGACACCTCCTCATGGTATGCACATACACGAGCTTGGCTGGCCCACCATGGCATTGACATAGACAGGCTACCACCACTACAGTACGACTCTCATGCACCCACCTACTCGCTCTCTCATCGGGGGAGGAATAGGGTCATTCGTCAGGAGATATGGCATACATACATACAGAGGACATGGGTGAGCCCTAGGGATACATTGCCACCAAAAATGCTCTATTACCGTGAGCATTTTCTACATATATCGGACGAGGGCTTCATCGAGATTCCGAGATACATGCAGACATATCTACCCCACCACCTTCGAGTAGTCATCGGGAAGCTCCAGGTTTCATCACATCAGCTGGAGATTGAGAGGGGTCGATCCAGGGGAGTCCCCCGTGAGGAGAGGTGGTGCCCAATATGCCAGACAGAGGTAGAGAGTGAGGAGCATTTTGTTATCAGATGCGCAGCATACTTAGACCTACGAGCACAGTTCCAGATAGAGGAGTCACTCCCGTTATGCATGACTATGGAAGACCAGCGACGCTTGGGACGCTTCCTCGCAGTAGCATACGAGAGGCGAGATCATTCACTCCAGCCCACACATCAGCCACGGGTGAGTACGCAGCAGACCATTACCCAGTTTTTTCAGCGGGCTGAGCCACATCAGAGAGGTCCATCTATAGGGCTCACGCTCTACCAGGGAGCAGCACAGAGAGCACGGCGCCGACCACGCATGGGCGGATATCATCGACCACGACTATATTAGGAGGATATCTCACGCATCAGGACAGCCTACGACCACATGATGGAGCATCGGTGCACCACCACCCCATGGGTTGTCTTCCTTGAGGAGGCACTCAGACCACCCCCGATGTACCACATACTACACCCACCTCCACCCATTCACCAGTAGCTAGGGTGTTTAGCACGGCGCCGACCACGCATGGGCGGATATCATCGACCACGACTATATTAGGAGGATACCTCACGCATCAAGACAACCTACGACCACATGATGGAGCATCGGCGCACCACCACCCCATGGGTTGTCTTCCTTGAGGAGGCACTCAGACCACCCCCGATGTACCACATACTACACCCACCTCCACCCATTCACCAATAGCTAGGGTGTTTTACTCACACTTTTACTCACATGTCCCCCATGTATTAGGTGGCCACTATCTGCAGAGTCAACGCCACGTCTCCCCAGCCTTTTCCAGCCTTATATATCTGTGTCGCGATATACTTTTTATTTCATTTCATCCTCCACACCATCGAGCCTCCCCTCCCTATGCATATCATATTTGTATCTCACCCATTGAGCATATAGAGTGCATACCCATAGCACCCCACACCCTTGATACCAGCTACTATCCCTCCTTTTATACCCGTTTGCAGTACTCACACTTTATTTTCGTTTTGGATCACAGTGGATTGGATCATACTGATGTATATGTTTTGTCTCATAGGCCGATTTTGGCCTCTAATAGACGTTAAAAAGTCTTTCTTTCTTTCTCTCTCTCTCTCTCTCTCTCTCTCTCTCTCTCTCTCTCTCTCTCTCTCTCTCTCTCTCTCTCTCTCTCTCTCTCTCTCTCTCTCCTCTCTCTCTCTCTCTCTCTCTCTCTCTCTCTCTCTCTCTCTCTCTCTCTCTCTCTCTCTCTCTCTCTCTCTCTCTCTCTCTCTCTCTCATACATCAGCACAGGTACGCAGACATAGTTTGTTCACAGCAGCAGGTGGACCGATCGAGGTGGTCGGATCATATGTTTACTTGGGGGTGACATTTACAGCAGCATCAGGGGTCTTCTCTATGGCTCAGGCAGCCCGTGACCGCATCACACGTGGGTATGCAGCACTAGCTTTGATGGAGAGACAGTGCCACCAGGCATATTTTCAGGAGCCTCGCACAAAGGGGTGGCTCTTTGACACTTTGGTTACGCCAGCACTCATGTATGGGGCAGCCATATGGGGACCAGGATTAGCTACATCAGTATGGACAGCATTAGAGAGGCCACAGATCCTCATGATTGCCAGAGTTATCCGCAGCAAACCTTCAGTACCACATGATATCATTAGAGGAGAGCTCGCTGCACCACCGATGCTAGTTGAGGCACTATTCCAGACAGTATGCCTATTACACAGACTTCGGAGCATGGATACAGAGCGCATTGCTTATCGTGCTTTTGAGGCATCACGTGATATGGCATTAGCAGGCGACACCTCCTCATGGTATGCACAGACACGAGACTGGCTTGCCCATCATGGCTTTGACATAGACAGGCTACCACCACTACAGTACGACTCTCATGCACCCACCTACTCACTCTCTCATCAAGAGAGGAATAGGATCATTCGTCAGGAGATATGGCATACATACATACAGAGGCATGGGTGAGCCCTAGGGGTACATTGCCATCGAAAATGCTCTACTACGGCGAGCATTTTCTACATATATCGGGCACGGGCTTCATCGAGATTCCGAGATACATGCAGACCTACCTTCCCCACCACCTACGAGTCGTCATTGGGCAGCTCCGGGTTTCATCACATCAGCTCGAGATTGAGAGGGGTCGGTCCAGGGGAGTCCCCTGTGAGGAGAGGTGGTGCCCAGTATGCCAGACAGAGGTAGAGAGTGAGGAGCATTTTGTTATCAGATGTCCAGCATACTTAGACCTACGAGCACAGTTCCAGATCGAGGAGTCATTCCAGCTGTGCATGACTATGGGAGACCAGAGACGCTTGGGACGCTTTCTCATAGCAACATACGAGAGGCGAGAGAGGTCACTAAAGCCCATACATCAGCCACGGGCATAAGCGTACCACCACCCCCTGGGTTGTCTTCCTTCAGGAGGCACTCAGATCACCACCGATGTACCACATACTACACCCACCTCCACCCATCACCAGTAGCTAGGGCGTTTTACTCACATTTTGGATCCCCCATGTATTAAGTGGCCACTATCTGCAGAGTCAGAGCCACGTCTCCCCAGCCTTTTCCAGCCCTATATAGCTTTGTGTAGCGATATACTTTTTATTTCATTTTATCTTCTACACAGGGTTACTACACTTGTACATGGTTTTTGTCTCATAGGCCAAGTTTGGCCTCCAGAAGACGTTAATATGACTTTCTTTCTTTCTTTCTTTCTTTCTTTCTCTCGTCACCATCGCGCCATGGAGGAGAGACGATTCCAGATGATGGCTGATCCCGCTGCAGCTATCACAATGGCCCTAACTCCACCTCCACCTATGTATCACATCTTACAACCACCCACTAGCACAGGATGGAGCTAGTTAGTCGTTTCAGATGCATTCCCATGCTTGTTGTAATACCCCTTTGCATATAGACTATCATAGATATCGCACTCCATACACCCCCCCCCAACTTTCATGGGTATCTCCACACGCATATCACGGAGATATGTATCAGCTTTACCAGTTTCTTTTTCAGCACTTTTATCTTCTTTGATAGACAGAAGATAAACCCATGTACATCGATTTGTCTCATAGGCCGAGTTCGGCCTCCTAATAGACGTAAAAACACTTTATTTCTCTCTCTCTCTCTCTCTCTCTCTCTCTCTCTCTCTCTCTCTCTCTCTCTCTCTCTCTCTCTCTCTCTCTCTCTCTCTCTCTCTCTCTCTCTCTCTCTCTCTCTCTCTCTCTCTCTCTCTCTCTCTCTCTCTCTCTCTCTCTCTCTCTCTCTCTCTCTCTCTCTCTCTCTCTCTCTCTCTCTCCCGCGTCAGAGGGCGTCAGATCCGCGCGTCAGAGGGCGTCAGATCCGCGCATCAGAGGGCGTCAGATCCGCGCGTCAGAGGGCGTCCGATCCGCGCGTCAAAGGGCGTCAGACCCGCACGTCAGAGGGAGTCAGATCCGCGCGCCCGAGGGCGTCAGACCCGCGCGTCAGACCTGCTCTACCTGTGCGTCAGATCCGCGTGTCAGAACGCGTCAGACCCCGCGTCAGAGCGCATCAGACCCGCGCGTCAGAGAGAGAGAGGGGAGCAGCCCCCCTCTTTCTTCATCTCGAGGGGAGGGTGAGGGAGGGGACCCTCTCCTTGAGCTTTCCAGCACCCTTCTCCTTGCTCCCTTGTCTACAGCAACAACATGGAAGGCAGGAAAAGCTTTGCCTCTGCCCTGTTGCACCAGCCGCTTTCTATACCAACCCCAGTCAACAAACCAACAGCATGGGAGTCTTACTTACTCCAAGAACTGAAGAAACTCCAAGGAGAAATGGCAGCAATGAAGCAGGAAATTAGTAAGAAAGATGAACAAATAGCTAGATTGCAACAAAAACTTGATGAAACACAAGGAAACAGCCAGCAAACAGGAGCTAAAGCAACAAATAAAGTCGACTTGACAACACAATTATCCGAGGTAAAACTATCCAGCTCTACACATTTTTCAAAAGAAGTAATGGCTGTGGTAAAGGAGCAGGAATTGGTGGACAGCAACAAGAAAGTTATCAGGATTGGAGGCCTCCCCCTAGGATGGGACAGAGAGGACATCGCACCCGAGTTAAAAGATGACTGCATCCTTGAAACAAAAGTACTAGAAGCACAACTAACCAAGGTGGTCCCCTTCATCAATCTAGGGTCTCCGGTCTTCATCACACCCAAAGGAACTCAGGCAAGGGTAAGCTATTTTGACATGTCAGATAAGATAGCTGTCATGAAGCAAGCAAAGTCACTACAAGGTACTAAAGTATGGATAGCATATGAACTCACCCCACTCCAACTTAAAAATCGACAAGCAGAGTTAACTAAAGTCAGAGAAGCCAGGAAGAATGGAAAGTGGGCAGTATACAGAGGCGGTCAAGCTATTATCAGAGATTTCCATACCCATACCACATAGGAAGAAACAGCTATCTCCCTCATTTGTAATATATATTGATGTAATTTTGTAACTCTTATGAGTCATAAGAGTGCTTTGGAAACCACATCCCCCCCTTTTATTTTGATTTTTCCCTTTTATTATAGCCCCTTGAGGGCTTCCCCCCCAAGTGGAATGTAATGTTTTGATGTACTTGATCGGTCCCATAGGTCGATTTCGGCCTCCCGTGGACGTTAATATATCTTTCTTTCTCTCTCTCTCTCTCTCTCTCTCTCTCTCTCTCTCTCTCTCTCTCTCTCTCTCTCTCTCTCTCTCTCTCTCTCTCTCTCTCTCTCTCTCTCTCTCTCTCTCTCTCTCTCTCTCTCTCTCTCTCTCTCTCTCTCTCTCTCTCTCTCTCTCTCTGTGTGTGCGCGTGTGTAAGAGATAGAGAAATTTCATTTGAAGAGTTGCAATTCATGTTATTTCAAGATGAAGTCAGACACAAGAAAATTAAGTCTACTACTTCAAAGTCTTCTCCTACTTCACCTTCTGCATCTACTTCAAGCACTTCTACCACACCCAAACTTCAAAGAGAAGTATACTTCCACTACATCCAACTCAAAGAAAGGTATATGCCATTATTGCAAGAAACCATGTCATTTTATAGCAGAATGCAAAAAGCGGATTTTTAATGAAAAGAAAAGAGCATGAAGTAATAATTTTGTCAAAAATAAGTCTTCAAATGAAGGATCATATGCATGTGTTAGTATAAATGAAATAGCTTTTGATCAAGTAGCATTAAATGTAGTCTCAAAAAATCCTTGGAATTTTTATTCTAGAGCTACTAAGCATGTGATAGGTTGCAAGAAGGGTTTTTCTACTCTTACTAATTCTTCAAGAAGAAGGATAACTATAGCAAATGGTCATGATATGGATGTTGTAGGTGTTGAAGAAATTAACTTAAGTCAAGAGCAGGTGGAAATTTCACAATTTCTAATGTTCTTTATGTTCCAGAAATGAAGAAGAATTTACTATCCATTTCTACTTTCTTATCAAATGGTTATAAAGTCATTTTTAAGAAAGATTCATGCCACGTCATGAGACCTAATGAGGAGCATTTGCAAAAAGCATTCCCTTTTGCAAGATGAAAACAGAAGTGAAAACGTTTGTTTTGTCCAAAATGAGTCATGCCAATGTTATTAAGTCTTCTAAACCAAAGGAGAATATGAAGTTATGGCATGCAGGTACACAACCCTTAAGCACATCAAAGATGAAGGCATGGTGGAGAGTCTACCCAACTTTGCTTTACCACATGATGCAGAATCTTATGAAGCATGTCTTGAAGGAAAGCTTCACAAGCTACCTTTCCAGAAGCATGGATACATCACTGTTACCAGAAAACTGAAGATCATATATTCATATCTTAATGGACCTACAACAACAGATTCCATTCAAGAATTCAAATATCTCATAATATTTATTGATGGTTTTTCTAGATATTCTTAGATTTATAATTTAAAAGCAAAGTCAGAAGCCTTTCCTACTTTCAAGAAGTTCTTAATTTTGATTGAAAATGAACGTCAGTATAAAATTCAAATATTGATACGTGATAGAGGAGAATAGTATTTATCTAAAGACTTCAGTCTTTTTTGAAAGACAAGGGGATCTCTCATGGATTTAACTTGTGATTATTATTTAGGCCTACTAGAATTCCAACAAGTTTGCCAAGCCTAAGCCAAAGTCTTAGCCAAAGTCGTTCACTTATCGCCAAAGCTGCCCAAGTTTTGAAGTTTCCCAAGTTCCAACCAAAGTCATAAAATCCAAAAATTGCCCAATTTGTGCCAAACAAGACCAAGTTCAAAAAGGTAGGCAACATTGAATAACCTCCAAGATTGACCAAATTTAATCGACCAAGTTTTCAAAACTTGCCTTTAATGAGGAGGACTACTTTTGGAGGAGGCAAAAGTGAACAAAATTTTCCAAAAAGAGAGAAAAAATATGGAAACTTCCAGCATGCGGATAGAGCACCCATGCTAAAGACTACTTCTTCCAAAGAGGTCCTCTTCCAAAGTATCAAAATTTGGAAGATGGTGGCGGTGAAGAAAATGACTAAGTGTACCAAGGTTCAGACCTCTAAGTGAAACTGCAAGTGAATCTGCTCCACATGGCAAGAAACTGATTTTCACTTTTGCCACCAGCCACCACCTATGAGTCTTGGGGAAAGCTAAATAAAGAGACCTCCCAAGAAGGAAAAAAGAGATGCACACAAAAGAGGAGGGAATGCCCATAGAAAGAAAGCTTCTCTTAAGCACTTGAAGTATTTTACTCTACTGGTGTACAACAATAGGGCACTTACCCCCATCACTAGTACTCCATTCTTGAGAATAGGAATCAGATAGCCTGGCCTGGCACTCTGGGCACTCTGGGGACTCTGGGCAAGCAGTGATGAGCTACTCTTGCCTTGAACAAGCTAGTGTAGGAAGGTTGAAGTCTTAGTGAATGTACACCTTGTATGATTGAGACTCAGCAAGTTGAGTGTTTTTGTATTCTTGAAAATTGTGCCCCTAGGCTGATCACCTGTATATTTGTTCTTATTGTCTTCTTGATCTTTGTATTCTCCACTACAATCTAAGCATCTTTCGTTTTTGCTATTGTCATTGTGTGCTCGTTGTATGTAGTCTTCTTCTCTTTTGAGCCCTCAAATTGCAACTCAAAGTGCATACTGCACTTAGGAGAACCAAGGTGGTTTGGTACATTTGGTACGATACGTACAATACGTGTACGGTACGTGAACGGTACGTGGCAAAGAGGTTTGGTACGGTACGGTACGTATATATATTTTTTAATATATATATTTTTATATTTTTAAAAAATTTTGTATATAATAATATATTCTCCATGCATGTATTTATAGTGAATTACCACATGAGCACTTGTGTCTCACAGCATAGTTAGCTATGAATAGTATGGCTCATATAATGAGGTTCCAAGTTCAAATTGTTGAATGATAATTTTTTTTATAGAACAAGTACCGTACGTGTACGGTACGTTCGGTACGTACCGTACGTATCGTACACATCCAAGAGGTTTGGCTCGCAAATTTTTCCAACCTTGAGGAGAACACACCACATAGAGCACTAGAACAAGAAATCGATCTACAATCTTTCCGCGTGGAACCCCTTGCCCCCATTTGATTTGCCAAAGAAGGAAGAAACAAAAGACATAAGCAATAAGGAATAAAAATAGCACAGAAAACAAGAGAACATAGCATGAAATAAAAAGAGCATCCATAAAAACATGAAATAACATGCAGCTCCAGGGGGTCACCGCTTTGAAATGGTTTAAAAATCCCTCAAAATTTGGGTTCATTTTCGAGTCCATACAAATTACAGAATGGCCTATCCTATATGGAAACATAATATCCATAATACAACTCACAACCACATAATAGTAGTCACTCCTTGAGTCCTTTAGGAGAAATTACAGAAAAATCCAAGAGGCGTAGATAAGTAGAACACACAATTCATTCTTCAATCATAATTTTTTATGTTAACTCAGAAGGGTTGGACAATGGAAGACAAGAATGAGATACATTTATAACAAGGTGGTTCGCTACGTTTGGTACGATACGTACAATACGTGTACGGTACGTGACAAGGAGGTTTGGTACAGTACGGTACGTATATATATTTTTTAATATATATATTTTTTAATATATATATTTTTATTTTTATTTTTTTATATTTTTTTTATAATTTTTTTTTATTTTGTATATAATAATATATTCTCCATGCATGATAAAGTTTAATTCTGATACTTCTTGTTTTGGACAGACATAGAAGTTAAAGATGCACATTTTGGTTTTCTTTGTGTTTTTGTTTAATTTGCATTTTTATGTTTATATATATATATATATATATATATATATATATATATATATATATATATATATATATATATATATATATATATATATATATATATATATATATATATATATATATATATATTTATTTATTTATTTATTTATTTATTTATTTATTTATTTATTTATTTATTCATTTATTTTTATTTTTTATTTTTTATCTATTTTATTTTATTTTTTAATTTTAATTTTAATTTAATTTAATTTTTATTTATTTTGGTAACTTTTATTTTATTTTATTTTTATTTTATTTATTTTTTTATTTATTTTTTTATTATTATTTTTTTTTAATTTATTAATTAATTTATTATTTTTTAATTAATTCATTAGTTTATATATATATATATATATATATATATATATATATATATATATATATATATATATATATATATATATATATATATATATATATATATATATATATATATATATATATATATATATATATATATATATATATATAATTATTGATTATTATTTTTAGTGTGGCTCTTTTTGTATTGGTTTTCTTTCTTGTTTGTATTTTTCATGTCTTATTTTGATCCTATTTTTGTGTAGTCTCTTGCTTTTGTTAGTTGTTTTTTCTAATGTGTATGTGTTTATGTTCTCTATCTTGGGTTCATAAGTTTGGATAACTCTGAACTTATGAAAGTATAATATATATTCTCCATGCATGTATTTATAGTGAATTACCACATGAGACCTTGTCTCACAACATAGTTAACTATGAATAGTATGGCTCATATAATGAGGTTACAAGTTCAAAATGTTGAATGATAATTTTTTTATATAGAACAAGTACCATACGTGTAAGGTACGTTCGGTACGTACCGTACGTATCGTACACATCCACGAGGTTTGCCACGCGAATTTTTCCAACCTTGATTTATAATAATGATGATTGTCTCATAATTTTACTACATAATTTATTGTGTTTTGAAAATTGTAATTTTGATGATGATTTATTAAGCTTTCAAAAGTGTAATATATGATAATAAGCCATAACTACATGTAACAACAAAAAACTTAAGTTTAATGTGAAGTATCACATCTGTGTATTATTTTGTGACATGTCTTAAATTATTAATGAACCATTGAATGATCAGTCATATGCTATGAAGTGCAGTATATAATGTGATTGCAATTCTCGATACTCAATAACAAGTTGAGTTCTTATGTCTAGATCATTACATTCAACACTCGGGTGCATAACACCAGCCTATTGCTCATGCATCAACAAATTGGTTACAAATTACAATCCCTATGCTAGCTATGTTGTTTAAATGTGTGCAGATGTGTGTGTGTGTGTGTGTGTGTGTGTGTGTGTGTGTGTGTGTGTGTGTGTGTGTGTGTGTGTGTGTGTGTGTGTGTGTGTGTGTTGACAAGCAAAAAAAAAGGGAAACCATTGAATGATCAATCATATGCTATGAAGTGCAGTATAATAATGTGATTGCAAGTCTCGATACTCAATAACAAGTTGAGTTCTTATGTCTAGATCATTACATTCAACACTCGGGGTGCATAACACCAGCCTATTGCTCATGCATCAACAAATTGGTTACAAATTACAATCCCTATGCTAGCAAGGTTGTTTAAATGTGTGCAGATGTGTGTATGTGTGTGTGCGTGCGTGTGTGTGTGTGTGTGTGTGTGTGTGTGTGTGTGTGTGTGTGTGTGTGTGTGTGTGTGTGTGTGTGTGTGTGTGTGTGTGTGTGTGTGTGTGTGCGCGCAAGCAAAAAAAAGGGGAAAGAGGGGGTGAGTCTGGTGGTGATGATAGTGTTATGTCTGTTTTGTGGTTTCTTTCTTGAAAGGAGGGAAGGAAGGTTAATTTAAAGGGATATGCATTGTACTGAAGATCCTCTTTTAAAAATTATTTATTAAAAATATTATTATTATTTAAAAAAAAAAAAAAATCAGGCACTTCTTCAATTTTAACAGACCCCATTTGAATGCATGTGCGTAAGTACAGGGCTCATCATCCAAAGGATGAGTCTCTGCAGTCTGTCACTACAGGTGGCAACAACCAAAGAAGATTTGCAGACAATTGCTGGTTAAACGCATACTAGTACTGAAAATCGCTTTGAGCTTAGCTTTGGAAATGTTAGCCAAGACATGCATCTTGAGCATAGCAGATAGACATGATCAAGTGCAAAAGCTGGTGAGAAAGTAAGAAGAAGAAGAAGAAAAAATAGTCAAAATAAACGAAATACCCGTGTTAAAGGAAGGCTATCTGAAAAATAAGAACTGAAAATGTCCAAGCCATCATCATCTTCTTCACCTTTTATCTGTAAAGGCAGCCAGCCAGGCTGTCAGCATGCCCTGATTTTAAACCATAACAATCTGGTAGTAAAAGGTTAGTTAAGGTGCACCGTGCACCTTTCTCAATCGATTTCTTAAAGAAGTATCAAAAGCACTGCAATTCAGAGGAAGAAAAACGAAAAGTCAGATCAATACTACACATAAAAAAAATTATGATTTGTATAAAACACAATATAATCAAAGACACAGCCAGCTTGGGTTATCTTCATGTTCAGATTCATGTGTTTTCTTCTAAGGAAACTGAGCTGTACTAATAAGTATACGATGATAACAACATTACTTCTATTCCATAACCCATAGAGGCAATGTGTAAACTTGATAGTGAATAGGAATATTAATATGTAATATTTGACAATTAACATCCATCCTACAGGACCATACAGTCATGCAAGCACCGATCATCTAAATTTAGGAGAACCCAAATGCACATGCCCACAAATCATAACACTTTTTTAACATTTAGGCATGCAGTATCCATCAAAAGACAATAGGCACTACCAAATCGGATATATTATCAACCAGCATTGAGTGATGACTGTTTATTATTTAAAGATCCACGCATTTACAAAATGGCAATTGCACATAAACATGTAACAATGATAAGCACAATGAATAATGAACTTGAAAAGTAGCATCAGTAGAGTCAAGGTTGCCATATATATTTAAAAAAATCAGTCTCTGTGTGTGTGTGTGTGTGTGTGTGTGTGTGTGTGTGTGTGTGTGTGTGTGTGTGTGTGTGTGTGTGTGTGTGTGTGTGTGTGTGTGTGTGTGTGTGTGTGTGTGTGTGTGTGTGTGTGTGTGTGTGTGTGTGTGTGTGTGTGTGTGTGGGGGGGGGGGGGGGGGGGGGGGGGGGAATGAAAATAGAAGATTATAGTTTAGACTCTATACTCACTGGCAAATATGAAATCAGAAATGCATAAACTCATAAGATCACTGACCATAGTAAATCTTGATACAACATGGAAAAACTCATAAAGATTAAAGTAAACATAGGACAAAGTAGTTAACCCTCCAAGCCATCAGATGATAAAGATGATGATGGAATGAGGTTCGCGGAAGCACACGATCAGCACAAGGAAGAAGAAGAAGCTTGGAGCACAACACAATACAGAATGTATTACCAAGTGAATGTACAAATATAAGTGACCTGTTAGGGTTATACGCATATATACAAGCTGGAGAAAGAAAAAACCTCCTAAAGAGGGAAAAAAATTACCTCGGCAGTCCTACGTGTGTTCACACCCATCACTATCGAAATATATCAACAGAAAGTGCCATTCCAATCACCCCCAAATCAAGCTCATATTAAGTTGTTAGCTTGCTCAAAGATCCCTTGGGTATTTCATCAAACATGCTCTAACATGAGTGTCAAAGAGAAGTCTAAATACTTATAGTCATATGTGATGAGACAAGCAAGTCCATCAGCAATGTGTCAAGATCTCCTATGTACTTATAGTCATATGTGATGAGCCAACAATCAAGTCCATCAGTAATGTGTCAAGATCTCCTAAGCAATGTGTCAAAGTCTTCATTTGTTGAGCACAACTAGGGCATGCTTACCTATCACCACCATTGCAAGCCAACAATCAAGATTCTTATAGCATGTTAGTCACAGAGATGATGTACCCCTCCCAAGGATTCGATGTTTCCAATTCCCTAGAGCATATATCGATGTCTACATATCTCTACCACCATTGATCCATAAGATCCTCAATGAATCATTTCTAGATTCATTGTACTGGATAAATTGAGCTAACCTAGCCCTATGTGGAGTTGTAAAAGCCAATCATGTCATTCTCAAGGGACCTAAGGTTTCATTGTCACCACTTCTAATAATGTCAATTGAGTAATCTCTAAAGCTCAAAGTAATAGCCCTAAGTCATGTTAGGGGGATGTCATCTTTGTCAACATATGCAAAAACTAATCCAAAAAAATCCTCAATACTCATTAATCCAAAATCCAAGGAAGTTGGGCATTGCCACAGCCTTGGTCCCAAACTAGTAATGTCAATGAAGTGATCTTCATGGCCCAAAGTACAAATTTCTTAGGGAGCTAAGGTTTCAGGCTAATCAAGCATTGCCTTCCTATTGATTCCATCATTTTAATCTTTTAAGACAAAAGAAATGATCTCATTAAGTGGAACCTTTAGATCTCACAACCTCTCATCCTTTATCTTATCAGCATATTTTTATATGAAATGCATGTTATGGGATTCAATCAAAGTGAAAAAAATAGATTCATGGCATGTTCATGAGGTGGACCAAGAAGAGGTCTACAAGCATGCCCACACTTCAAAACCAAACATTTGTTGCAAATGTCAAGTTTAAGGGTGACTTTGTGCTCATCAATAGCAAAAACAAGGAACATGTGCAAATGGCAAGATTTCAAAGGGTTTCAAAGACAAGCCACGAGGAGAGGTGCACCAACTTTAAATCTTTCCATAAGCGCACACAAGATTATGAAGCCATTTCTTTCAAAAGCCTAGTTAATCCAGAATTTACATTTCTTAACTTCTATTGGGTTAACATCAAACTCTCACAATGAGAAAAAGCATTTTGCCACAAAGAAAATAGCAATGGGGCAAGTTAACATAAAACATCAATGCAAGTTTCAAATATGGCAATTCTTTTCAAAAGCAAGAGACAGACAACATCCATAAATTATGTTGTTTCAAACAAAGACATATTTATCAAGTATCAACCATAGAGAAAATGAGAAAAGGCTAAAACAAAGAGTACTTGATGTATAATACTAATGGGAAATTGTTTTCCTTAAAAGATTAGTGAAATACTATGGGAAATAATCCAATCTGATGTTCTTCTTTTACTCATTCTTTGGAGGATTTAAAAGAGAGTAGATACTCCCCTCTCACATTTCCTTTCCCCTAGATAAACATCATTTCATTAATTAAGAAAACATGTGAATGTTGCAAAGTTTTCCTTACAAATTACAATGGGAAATACATATGCTCTCCAAAACTAGAAGCTCTCCTATCGCTCAAGCTGCTTTGCATTATCCAAGGACTACTAGATAATGAGACAAATATATAAGGATCTCTAGATCCCACACAAAGATTCCCTATGAACTCAAATTGAAGGATGCCTCCCCCCACTCAAATTGAAGGCACCCTCAGCTCAGCAGGCTAGGACCATAATACTCTTCTGCTCCAGTACATATTGACCAAAGACTGACTTGGGGAACGGGGTACTGTTGTTTGAAGCATGCTGAAAGATCCAGCAGTTTGAATGTCTGAGTGCCCCATATTGAACAACATTAGCAGCATCAAAGCAACCTCATTTCAGGCTAGCTAGTGAGGAAGATCACCAAAAACAATTTGCGGCAGTTCTAGCTGATCATACTCTCTATGCTCAGCTACTCACGTTTAAGGTGATGCTAAGAGGACCAATAGAAAATAATGACAGTTTCTCAGCCTTTGGGACCATCTGCCTTAATGGTCACATAGAGAAGGGTGGTCTTCACAGCCATAGCACTCCACTCCCATGGCTCTTCCTCCCTCCCTGCCCCTTGGATACAGGCTAGACTTGTGGGTGTGTGAATGATCGAATACACAGTTGTACTTTCAGGTTCCCACTCCCTCCTCATGGCCGATGTTGCCTTTAGACATTTTGTAGCCTACAATGCTTCTTTACACTGATGAAAATAGCCTTCTCTGTACTAAAAATTTGTTAGAGAGAGAGAGAGAAGTAAGCCACAATAAAGTTTCTACATTACAGATAAGTAAATGGAAACAATCAGAGATGACATTTGGGTTCTTGAATTCAGAGTTTCCCTGTCAAGTTGAAAGCAGTGTAGGAACATGAAAAATATAGAAATGAAATCACATGTTAACAAATCATTTAGGTTCAGTCTCCATAATGTATCATTCTAATACAGATTTTGAGCCTCGTTCTACATTTCAATTCATAACTCAGCCCCTTGGCTAAGTGAGTGGCAATGGATGTTTGAAAGAAAACCTCCAAAACACACATTTGAAAAAAGAAATTACCTTCACATTAGATGTTTGAGCATGATGATGCATCACAAAGGCTGAAAACTAATTTAGGAAAGGAAGAAAGAAGAAGAAAAATCTGGACCTTGATTCCATTCAGAATTGCAGAGAGGGACAAAAAGAAAGGTTATCTGTTAAAGGGAAACAGTCTAAAGGAGGCTTGCATGTCAAAATGCCTGCAACAAAGGTCAAAATATAACTAAAGTGTGCAAAGAAAAACATGCATTAAAAGTAGTCGTTTTTTTCTTTATATGTCAAATAAAATATGAAGGGAAAATTATAATTTTCTCATTTGGTAAGCAGTGTAAGAACATCAGTACAAATTCCTTCATGTGAAAGCAACGCTTGCCATCACAAGAAGATGATGGACTAATCCAAGCAAAGCACAGATCACATTCTAGACACATGTATAGCTGTCCGAATGCAGTAGTAAACATCACGAGAGATAAGTATAAAAAGGGGTTGGGTGAATCAGTCTGCATTGTAGAGTTATTTGCTCTTTTGAGAGTACCTTCTAACCATACCGGCTTTCAGGCCTTTGTAATGCACCACCAATCGTACCGTCATCTCCAAGTCGTGCCTAGGTTTTTTGAAACAGCTCAGTGTTAATATCACCACATTGGGATGAAATATTAATGGAAAGAGGAACAACTCTGCTTCGAAGAAAACTTGCATTTGAGTACAAACAAAGGCAGAACCATGAGTGTAAGCAGTGTTCTGTTGTCTCCTTAAGTGCTCAAAAGCCTGAGCTAGATGGAGTTACCAGCAGTAATAATTCAAAATTAGTGAAATAATGCCAGCTTAGAAACCCAGATTTGGCTTCTAGGACATTCTGAAGTCCCTATCAGCATGTGAATAGATCTATATTTCTTTCATGAAATGGTCTGTATATAAACTCCATGAAAATTTTAAAAAAATCAGGATCACCTTCACATTGAAGACCAAACATAAAGCATTCCTCCTAATTTTCAGTCCATTCTTCCCTTTCAATTGCAATCCTCAATAAAGCTATGTCTTCAAACCAGATTCTAAACAGATCTTCAACTGGAGACTAAATATGTTTTTGCATAATGATCCTATTTTTCCAAATAACGGGCCTTCTCAACTTTCCCATATGTTTCTCATTCACAAAAATCCACAGTAATTTTACTGGCCCAGGTCTCTGTTCCAGGCATTGCAGCAGATGTTGCCTGGGGCATAAAGAGCATGCTGACTTAGCAAAGTACACCATAAGAGGAGGACATCAACCATGCATTATAGAGGATGATCAGTCACACTCCACCTCATCTCAGTATTCTGAATTATAGACCCTCGACACCACAATCTGAGATTGAGACTCGAGGACATCCCTCAGTTGCAAGACATCCATTGCACAGGAAATTTCCAAAGATTGTCTGATACTCTTCCAATAGTGGAATTGATGCCTTACTGACTCTGTCAGCTCTTCGGACTCTTTGGAGGCTTTCTGCCACTACCTAGGATTTGAGAAGACGCGAGTCTTGATCGGCTATTAAGAGCACAAAGATTTTCGTAGATTCATGTATAATCATCTTGCCCCTGTTTCCTTCACTACTTTTCTAGGGCTTTTGTAGATGGTACAAATACTATTGTTGAGAGAGAAAAGAAATGATATATCAACATCTTTAAAAGGCAAAAATCACCTGTACGACCAATAAGTTACATCATGGCGGATCTGATACAATGTCTGCATATGACTAAAGAAAAAAGATGGAAGGATAACACTATCAAGGGAAAGTCCAAGGAGGTAAAAAAAGCTGTGATGGCTCCTGAACAATGGAGAAGCCACTAGGAATAATGAAGAATGGATGCCCTCAGTTGTAACTTGTCACATGCATGCAAGAAAGTGAGTGGGCCTGATCTTACCCAGGCTTTACATGCTATTGTACTAGTATATGTTTTCTATTGTCTATATCACTAGTCAGCCCCCAGTTTGTACACATTGTCATTGTCAAATTCCAATGTAATATGTAAATTTGCATAATAGAATAAGGGTAAAACCCTCAAACAGAGAACAAAACCAAACCTAGTATCAAAGCTCTTAAGGAAACACCTTAGAAGATCTTCAAAAAGTTCAGTACTTGCTTTCAACTGCTCAAGCGAAAATGATCTATATTTTGTGCTGAGCTGGTCAACGAGTCCCTTGGCTTCAATATCTGAAAAAAGAAATGATGGAAAAAACAGGAAAATGAGTCAGGCAGTTAATGCCCCCAAGTAAGATAAACGGGCCTTGTTTTTAGGCAAAAAGAAAAAATTAAGTGCCCTTTACTTATGAGCTTTTGTCAGAAATCTCAACAAGTGATTTCAAGACTGGATCCATAATAAGAAAGTGAAGTTAACCAATTCAGATTCTATTTTGTTTCACTTGGTTTTGGCTTCTGCTAATAAACAGGTGGCCTCCTTTTTCAGCTCTAATGATTTTATTCAACTCTTGTTACAATAATATTGGCAATAGTAATGGCAGTTGGAAGCATATATCATGGTGAAGTACTGAATGGAAAGGCCATACAAACTTAGAGACTCACAAAAACCAAATGCATAGATTTTGACTGTTTTGATATTGATGATGTTCAAGCCCTTGAAACCCACTCCTGCTAACACCTGTAGAACAATGCCAATTTTCAAATGCACGAGCAGGATATGAAGTTAGTGATGTCAAACTTGACAAATACAGTTGGTCAACACATACTTTCAATCAAGTTCGTTCAAAATGCAAATTATCACATACATAGCTGTAGTCATGAGTAAAAGAGTGCATGCATGTACGATTTTTAATAATCAATCCATATTTCTGCAAGATCAGAAGTAGCTGATCTTATACACAGATACATACAGGAAAACACAAGAAGAACAACAAATGAAGCCCCAAGAAAATGGGTGAAACCAACAAATCGAATTATTATTATGATGTGCACACAACACAAAGCTTAAACATTCTACTTTTCATAACAAGAGGGGGGGGGGGGGGGGGGGAGGGGGGGGGGGAGAGAGAGAGAGAGAGAGAGAGAGAGAGAGAGAAAGAGAGAGAGAGAGAAAGAGAGAGAGAGAGAGAGAGAGAGAGAGAGAACACAAACCATGAATATCAGAATAATAATGAAAGTTTAGATATAAAATAAAAAATTTTATTTAAAATTAAGAAAGAAACTTTCACTGAAGAAAGAAATCATAATGACTGCAGTAGCACTAAAATGCAATGCCTCTTAAGGCATACAATATTCCACACACCTTTTGCTACCAATACATGATGCATCATGTATACCCACAATGGGTAATTAATACCATCCAACTTATCCTCAACAACCAACACACGGAATACATCATTGCTTTCAGCCATCACTAGTGAGTAATACTCTAATGCAGAAAATTAACCGTATCTCAAGAAGGTGAGCAGAAATATTCAATCGACCTCTGCTAGACCTCTAGCAGACTTTGAGGCCCTTGTACTGGCAACCGGAAAACTGTATATATGTTTGGCACAAAAGGATGAAATTGCCTACACAATTACTACGATAGTGTGTTCACTTGGTCATATGATATATAGGACTCATGCACATCTTCTCAAGAAAGGAAATCTATACATGTAAAAGTATTTGAAAGCTTCCTTTTAAGAAGCATGGTACTAAAATATGTAAAAATTCAGAGCATTCCTCGTAGCCATATTTTAGAGCATTCCTGATTTTAGTTAGCACATCAATTGAAAAACCACAACTCAACTTCCAGTATATGCTGTTAACGCAATCATCCTAGAAAGCTTAATCGGTACCAACAGTGTGGAGATGCGAGATCTTAATGTAAGCATTGAAGGAAATAGTAACAACAAAACCACCATATATGCATTGAGTCCATATTGGAATCCAAGCATTATGGGTCTTATTTATCAGGAAGCTAAACATACAAAATAAATTTTGGCACAAATAATTGATTTTTGCAGTAAAGAATGAATTACAAATTATTTGAAACCTGTGAATTGGGAGATGAGCTTTGATGTTTGAAAGTGAGGATTGATACAAACTCAATCCCTGTTTTTGGCTCTGACACCACATTTTCTGACATGTCCATATCTGGAATTGTTTTGGAAACTCACAATTGTTCTGTTTTAATAACGCTCTATGACTAGCAGTAAGCTCTTTCGCATTGTCTCCATTACAGGGATCCCAATATCAGATGAACTGCCATTGTGAAAACCTCTGATCTGTTGCAAGAAACTGAATGATGATCTGAAATAAATTACCCTTAAGTAAGCAAAAATACCAAGTCCCATGAAGGCTGATGGTTAAGCCTGCAACTTGAATTTGCTTTTATACACAAGCAATAAAACCAGCTTCCTCAGTATGTTTAAAGCATGCTGTAAATAGAAAAATGTTGTGATCATCAAACAACACATATTCCTGTGACTTTGTATCTTTCCAAAGAATCTTAACAAAGTGAGCAGTGAAGAATTACCATCAATAACGATAATGTAAGCGCAAAGCTGGCACCTTGCAATGAGATTTAACAGGCTCATGCTATTTCTGAAATAAGGCTTTCAGCAGCAGACATATATCTCTAAGAGAGGAAATTTGCTCATCAAATTCTTTCATAATTCAAATAAGTTCCAAAGGGCACAAAATGTAAATCACAAGCCCGAACTATCAAGTGCATTCCATACTACCTGCAAGAAAAATATATTTGCATCTGAATACATAACACTTTCTGCGTATTTATTTTGAAAAACACGATAAATTGAGCACAAAAACTTCAATGCCCACAACAGCAACAGGAAAATAGCACCAAGACTGGTTGTGATAAGCTCATCAATCCAATTTATGTATGTTTACTAAGAGAGGGAAAAAAGTTTTGTGGGGGGGGGGGGGGGGGGGGAAGGATAACAATGATTGCCCCAAAGAGCAGGTACCATATTTGATGCACTAATTTATGCCAAAGGTTCATTTGAAGGATTAAGGACCCAAAAAAGTGACCAAATAAATGCATACGAATGTGCTTTAAAAAGAAAACAAAAGGTACTGATGATACCTTTTAATGAGCAAATTAGCCATGAAACATTTTTCACAGAAAATGAAACAGGAGAAACTGTAAGCATGTGCAGGGAAAAATGAAGAATATGAACACAAAGATCTGATAACACAGGCTTCTAAAAGCTCTTGGAATAGCTATGTTAGGTCAAAAAATTAACTGGAATTCAAAGGAGAGGTTTAAAATCACTGATTCAAATCACATTTTTTAATCATAAAATGCTTAGATGGTTAGGCTGAAATGCACTCCTGCAAACCATCTTCTTGCACATTTTATTAGTTTTCTATTCCTTTTTTGGACCAAAACTTGGAGCAAAAAATTGTCCCCATTCCAATCTCACTCAGAAGTGGGAAATAAGTAGGAAAAAATTTTCATTTGTTGGTTTTTAGGCCCACAATTAATATAGAGACATAGAGAAAATAGAGACAAAAGATGGAGAATGGACAAGACATGAAAGAGAGAAAAGGAGCCATGCTCCAGATATATTCCATACATTGCAAAATGAGGTACATGAAGTTACAAGGTAGCATAGGTAATACGCATGACTCCACGATCTCCATAACTGAAGATGATCTCGTAGCGATCACTTTTCATTTCATTTTTGCATAGAGATGACCATAGATGTACATGGTTTTGTCTCATAGGCCAAGTTTGGCCTTTGGAAGATGTTAATCTCTCTCTCTCTCTCTCTCTCTCTCTCTCTCTCTCTCTCTCTCTCTCTCTCTCTCTCTCTCTCTCTCTCTCTCTCTCTCTCTCTCTCTCTCTCTCTCTCTCTCTCTCTTTCATCTATTGTTATGGTGCACGAGGGAACAATGTCTTCCTCCTTCCCTTCCTAAAAAGAGGAAAATGGCTCGATTAGAAAGAAAAGAGGTGGAAGAGATGATCTCTAAAGCTATCAGAGAAGTAAAGAAAAAGGGCAGACAAAGCACTAAATCAAGAAATGAGAAGGGCCTTCGAGAAGATCAAAGCTTTAGAAGAGCAACTCAAAGACACCAAAGAAGACCAAGAAATGGAGACACTGAAGGAAAGAGAACTATGGCTAAAGAGGCAGCAAGATTGGGTAGAAGAAAAAAAGATCATGCAAGAACAAATCGAGGCCCTCAAAGCATCAATAGCCTCCATCAGCCCGGAAGAAGGTGAACTTAGAGAACACACAAGAGAAGCGCTTAGAATGGAGCTAACTCAAGCCTTGACTGCAAGCATTGACACCAAACTCGAAGCAACCAAAGAAGGATGGGTTGAAGTAGTGAAAAAAAACATCAAAAAAGAGGCAAAAGAAGAAGCACAAAAAGAAGAAGCTCTCATTGTACACACCACCATTGAGGAGGAGAGGATGCAACGAGCTCGACGTCTGAATGTACGAGTCACGAGTATATTAGAAAACGAAGGCTCCAACCCAGAGATGGATGGGAAGACACTATGTAAGAAGCTTGGTTACAAGGAAGAGGAGGCACTCCCATTCATCAAATGTTGGAGAGCAGGAAAAGATCTTTCAAAAAAGAGAGCTCTCATTTTGCAATTCCCCTCTGAAGCAGTGAGATCCACCTTCATTCGCAAGAGAGTGGTTTTGAGGGGGCTTGAAGGCCCGCCTATTTACCTAGACGATGGTCTCACACCCATGCAAGTAGCACATCCTCGTGCATGCATGCCAAGAGTACATGAGGCTCGTAGGGAGGGGAGAAAGGCTTCATACAGAGATGGTAGGATCATCATTGATGGCAAAGCCGTACTATAAGGATTCGCGGCCTGTGAGACAGTTGAGGAGATACATCTTGCAGTGTGGAACTGCAATGGCGATTTATGGACACATCCAAAGAGGCTTGAGGAGGTGAGCAAAGATAGAGATATTATTTTGTTGACAAAGACACATGAGAGCCCCGATAGGAGCCTACCTCGAATGCATGGCTTCTAGTGGGAGTCTATACACAGAGATTGTACACGCCACCACACTACGAGAGGATCAGGGGGAGTAGCGATACTCTTCCGAGATGGACTTCAGAGAAGGATACACATCGTCGCACGAGACTCACAGGCCAGATACCTTTGCATCCGATTACAGCTCTCACAGGAGAGGGCCATCTATATTGCACTATGCTATTTTGCACCCTCTGGCTCCCGATTCTCTGTCATGGATCGGGAGGAGGGCTCACCTTATACTTGTCTATCAGAGGAGATCACTGAGTACTCTACTCTAGGAGAAGTCTTCCTCATGGGGGACTTCAATGCCAGGACGGGTAGCGATCAGTGCGAGGCTTTTGACCCAAGGGATCCAGTCATATTACCCACTCTGAAGGAGGGATCTATGGCACGAGTTTCGGCTGATTCTACACGCACACACTACGGTACCCACCTACTCAGACTCGGGTCGAGGCATCCCCTCGTTATTTATAACGGGATGAGACAATGGCCTATGTCAGGGAGATTGACATGCGTACCGCACTCAGTTACAAATGGAGGAGGGAGTATCGTAGATTATATCATGGGACCCAGGAAGGCCACCCACCTATTCAGTTCCTTCACCATTCCACCTATACCCATTGGAGCAGATCACGCATATCTTGCACTATCCCTCAAGGGGGACATTCACACACACACCCGTGACACATCCCCCACACACTACCATCCACTTCACACACGAGCTTGCTCACATATACTCAGCCCAAGTTGAGGAAAGCCTTCTTTCGCTTCATCCTGACACCCCACTACCTATACTTACCTCACATATAGCATCCATCCTTCAAACATTCGCCATCGGTTCATTCCCGCACACCACCCATTCTAGTCACACACCTCCCCCACGGACCATGCCACAGAATCCTTGGTATGATGACGAGTGCAGGAGTCTCTACCGTCGACTACGAGCTCAGAGAGCATTGGGAGAGATCACAGAGATTGATGCTAGAAGACATATGAAGACCCTCACACGCCGAAAGAGACGGGCCTTCGAGGAGGCACAAGAGCTTGAGCTATACCATTTACTTATGAGCAGGGATTGCACTGCTGCATGGCGCACACTACGAGAGCCACGACCAACCACACCTATTGGAGATCCACAAATTTGGCACGAGTATGCTGAGAGACTATATGAGATACCTGGACAGCCTCCCATCCCCCAACCACCTGGACCACGCCCTACTCGTTCCTCTTTCTTCACAACAAAGATGATTGGGCCATTGAGCGGCTACAGCATGGGCGTTCGACTCACCACACGGGACTGCAGAGCGAGCACCTCATATATACTGCCCCCACTATAGCTCCATTGATTGCACATGTCTTCAATCGAGCTATAGGGGAGGGCTTCCCAAAGGAGAGAGTGGAGATGTTCCATGAAAGAAGAAATAGAAGTTTTACAAGAAAATCAGGCTTGGGAGTTGGTATCTAAGACTCCATCTATGAAATTCATTAGTTCAAGGTGGATATATAAGGTAAACAAGAATTTTTATGGTTCAATTAATAGGTACAAAGCAAGGCTTTTGGACAAGGGGTTTGCACAAACTGAAGGTATTTATTATGAAGAAACTTTTTTACCTATTGCAAAAATGCCTACTATTAGGGTGCTCATGTTGCATCTTCCAAGAATTGGAATATATTTCAAGGGTTTAAATGGTTTCTTAAATGGTTGTATATGAGAGGAAATATATATGGCTCAACCTCCTAGTTTTGAAGATCGATCAGACCTTGAACATGTGTGCAGACGAAGAACATCATTGTACCCATTCACAAATCTGGGGATACCTTGGACCCAGGGAACTACAGGACATTCTCCGAGCTGGAGGGGAGGGTGAACACCTGTACACAGGTCCACATTTTATTATATGCAGATGATATCGTATTGATTTCAAAGTCACCCGAGGGGTTACAGCACCACCTAGATGCCCTCCATGAGTTTTGCACACAGAGAGGCCTGACAATAAACCTTGGCAAGACCAAGGTCATGATCTTCCACACCTCCCACATGGTGAGGAATGGAGCAGGATTCATAGTTGGCAGTGGACAGAATGAGGTGGTCACTTCCTATGTCTACCTCGGAGTCACATTCACGAGCTTGCCTGGCCCCTTCAACATGAGACAGACAGCCACCGATAGACTCACACGAGGATATGCAGCCTTAGCCATGTTAGAGCGGAGATGTCACCAGGCACACTTCCAGGAGCCCCGCACAAAGGGGTGGCTATTTGACACACTAGTGAGACCAGCTATGATACTTCGACAGTTTGGGCACCTGGCCTCACAGTCACCCAGTGGAGTGCGATCGAGAGGCCACAAGTACGTATGATCTCGCGACTATTTCGCGGCAAACAGTCAGTGCCACATGACATTATCAAGGAAGAGCTAGCTCCACCACCCATGGTAGTAGATGCACTATTCCAGACTATCTCCTTTATTCAGAGGGTGAGGGAGCTCCCTACAGAAAGACTCACACACAGAGCTTTTGAGGCATCTATACAGATATCAGAGTCTGGATATGAGAGAGCTTGGTACACTCAGGTTAGAGTGTGGTTTGATAGTCATGGACTTGATATGGATAGATTGCCGTCTTTTCAGTATGACCCAGACTCACCTCAGATCCACCTCTCGCGTCATGAGAGGAATCTTATGCTCGGACAGGACCTTTGGAAGCTCTACATTAGTCCGACATGGCATACACCACACATGGGATTGAGATTATCGCACTTTCGAGACCAGTTCTTGGGCATACTAGCGGATGGTTTCATCCAGCGACCACGCTACATGGATACCTACATGCCTCATAGCTCGAGGGTAGCTATTTGCCAATTGAGGGTCTCATCACACCGACTAGAGATTGAGATAGGCAGAGCCACAGACATTCCCAGAGAGGAGCGGCTATGCAGGATATGCAGAGTATAGATGGAGGATGAGGAGCACTTTGTTTGCAGATGTAGCACATATGATGACATTAGAGACAGATACGAGACTCTGTTTACAGGGCAGCCCACCCTCCGAGAGATCATGGGCTCTAGAGATCAGCGACAGCTCGGGCGATTCTTACTAGAGATTCAGAGTCACAGAGATTCTCTCCTCCAGCCTACTGCAGCTGCCCTGACACAAGGGAGACAGAGTCAGCTCACTGACTTCTTCATTGCACGACGTGTAGCAGCCCTCCCCCCCTTAGCTCACACATCGAGAGGGGTGACTCTTCAGCAAGCTCAGACCTCTCGAGCTAGGAGACGACCCCGTGCTATAGGATATCGGGCCCTCAGACTTCGCAGACACCAGATTGCAAACATCCAGGCTCGTGACCATCGCACCATGGAGGACAGACGATCCCGGATGATGGAAGATCCCGCTGCAACCATTAGGGCGGCCTTGACTCCACCTCCACCCATGTACCACATCTTACACCCGCCCACTAGTACAGGATGGAGCTAGTTAGTCGTTCAGATGCATTATCATGCATTATCATGCTTGTACTACCCTTTTGCATATAGGCTATAGATATAGCACTCCATTCACCATCCCCCCTCCTACTTTCATGGGTATCTCTACATGCATACTACAAAGATCTATATCAGCCTTGCCAGCTTTTTTTTTTCAGCACTTTTATCTTTTTCCGATTGACAGAAGATACACCCATGTACATTGATTTGTCTCATAGGCCGAGTTCGGCCTCCTAATAGACGTAAAAACACTTTCTTTCTTTCTTCTTTCTCTCTCTCTCTCTCATAGAGGAGTCACTCCACTTGTGCATGACCACTGCAGACCAACGGAGGATGGGGCGTTTCCACATGGCTGCATATGAGAGACGAGATCAGATGCTACAGCCTACACACCAGACACGGGTGAGTACCCAACAGACTATTACTGAGTTTTTTGAGCGCGTTGGTCCACATGGGACGGACCCGCCTCCCAGAGGCATAGGGCTCACACTCCAGCACGCAGCGGCACGGAGAGTGCGACAAAGACCACATGTGGTTGGGTACCGACAACCACGACTCACTAGGAGGATATCTCATGCATCAGGATAGCCTACGACTACATGATGGAGCACATGCGCATCGCCACCACTTGGACAGGCTTCCTCCAGGAGGCACTCCTACCACCGCCGATGTACCACATACTCCACCCACCTGCACCCATCATCAGCAGTTAGGGTATACACATTCACTCCCTCATGGGTCCCCCTTGTATCAAGTGGTCATTATCTGCTGAGCAAGAGCCACGCTCCCCAGACACCATTATTTTATTTTATTCCCACTACCTCCTCATTACCAGGTACACCATCCTTTGTTGTTTTCAGCCTACACAGTTTTGTGTCGCGAGTATTTTTCCTTTCCATTGCTACACAGAGATTACCACAGTTGTGTATGATTTTGTCTCATAGGCCAAGTTTGGCCTTTGGAAGACGTTAATATACCTCTCTCTCTCTCTCTCTCTCTCTCTCTCTCTCTCTCTCTCTCTCTCTCTCTCTCTCTCTCTCTCTCTCTCTCTCTCTCTCTCTCTCTCTCTCTCTCTCTCTCTCTCTCTCTCTCTCTCTCTCTCTCTCTCTCTCTCTCTCTCTCTCTCTCTCTCTCTCTCGGTGCCATACTTGAGGCAGAGCTCAGTTCATATGCAGAGACTGAGGGGCTACGAGCACGAGGCCAAGCAGGTTTTCGACGAGCTTTCTCTACTATTGATCACATCTTCATTCTGCGCTGCCTCATTGATGGGCAAGGGTGCGGAAGAAGAGGCTATATTGCTGCTTTGTGGACTTCCGCAAAGCTTTTGATACAGTGCCGCGAGAGAGGCTCTTCCAACGCCTCCAGAGCTTGGGAGTACCATCAGGGATGATTTGGGCCATCTATGCACTCTATGAGCAGGTGACTGGGAGGGTACGGTGTCCAGGAGGTATGTCTGAGGCCATTGCTAGCACCATCGGTGTTAAGCAAGGCTGCCCACTCTCTCCCACTCTATTTGGTCTCTACATTGACGAGATTGAGGACTACATTCTCCGAGCTGGAGGAGAGGGTGCAGACCTCGCAGGTACACATGTCCACATTTTATTATATGCCGATGACATTGTCTTGATTTCAGAGTCACCCGAGGGATTACAGCGCCACCTTGAGGCCCTGGATGAGTTTTGTACACAGAGGGGCTTGACAGTAAACCTTGGCAAGACCAAGGTCATGATCTTCCACACCTCCCCCATGGTGAGGAATGGAGCAGGATTCAGAGCTGGTGGTGGACAGATTGAGGTGGTCACTTCCTATGTCTATCTCGGAGTCACATTCACGAGCTTGCCTGGCCCCTTCAGCATGAGACAGGCAGCCACCGATAGACTCACACGCGGATATGCAGCTTTAGCCATGTTAGAGCAGAGATGTCACCAAGCACACTTCCAGGAGCCCCGCACGAAGGGCTGGCTATTTGACACACTGGTCAGACCAGCTATGATGTATGCTGCGACGGTTTGGGCCCCAGGTCTCACAGTCACCCAGTGGAGTGCGATCGAGAGGCCACAGGTACGTATGATCTCGCGATTATTTCGTGGGAAACAGTCGGTGCCACATGACATCATCAGGGCAGAGCTAGCTGCACCACCCATGGCAGTAGAGGCACTATTCCAGACTATCTGCTTTATTCAGAGGATTAGGGACCTCCCTACAGATAGACTCACACACAGAGCTCTTGAGGCATCTATACAGATATCAAGAGTTAGGATATGAGAGAGCTTGGTACACTCAGGTTAGAGTCTGGTTTGATAGTCATGGACTTGATATGGACAGATTGCCGCCTTTTCAGTATGACCCAGACTCACCTCACATCCACCTCTCTCGTCGTGAGAGGAATGTTGTGCTCAGACAGGATCTCACCACACATGGGATCGAGACTATCGCACTATCGAGACCAGTTCATAGACATACTAGCTGACGGTTTCATCCAGCGACCACGCTACATGGATACTCACATGCCTCATAGCTTGAGGGTAGCGATTGGCCAGCTGAGAGTCTCATCACACCGACTCGAGATTGAGACGGGCAGAGCCGCAGACATTCCCAGAGAGGAGCGGATATGCAGAGTATGCAGAGTAGAGATGGAGGATGAGGAGCACTTTGTATGCAGATGTAGCGCATATGATGGCATCAGAGGCAGATACGAGACTCTGTTTGCAGGGCAGCCCACCCTCCGAGAGATCATGGACTCTAGAGACCAGCGACAGCTCGGGCGATTCTTACTAGAGATACAGAGTCACAGAGATTCCCTACTCCAGCCTACTGTAGCACTCCATACAGGAGGGAGACAGAGTCAGCTCACTGACTTCTTTATTCCACGACGTGCTGCAGCCCTCCCCCCCTCAGCCCACATACCGAGCGGGGTGACTCTTCAGCAGGCTCAGATATCTCGAGCTAGGAGACGACCCCGTGATATAGGATATCGGGCCCCGAGACTTCACCGACACCAGATTGCGGAGATCCAGGCTTGTGACCATCGCGCCATGGAGGAGAGACGATCCCAGATGATGGCCGATCCCGTTGCAGCCATCAGGGTGGCCCTGACTCCACCTCCACCTATGTATCACATATTACATCCCACCCACTAGCACAGGATAGAGCTAGTTAGTCGTTTTAGATACATTCTCATGGTTGTTGTACTACCCTTTTGCATATAGACTATCATAGATATCGCACTCCATACACCCCCCACCACTTTCATGGGTATCCCCACATGCACACTACGGAGATCTATATCAGCTTAACCAGTTTCTTTTCAGCACTTTTATCTTTTCTGATTGACAGAAGATACACCCATGTACATCGATTTGTCTCATAGGCCGAGTTCGGCCTCCTAATAGATGTAAAAACACTTTCTTTCTTTCTTTCTTTCTTCTCTCTCTCTCTCTCTCTCTCTCTCTCTCTCTCTCTCTCTCTCTCTCTCTCTCTCTCTCTCTCTCTCTCTCTCTCTCTCTCTCTCTCTCTCTCTCTCTCTCTCTCTCTCTCTCTCTCTCTCTCTCTCTCTCTCTCTCTCTCTCTCTCTCTCTCTCTCTCTCTCTCTCTCTCTCTCTCCCCCCCGTGCTGCACCCCATCGCTAAGCTCTCTGCAGAAACCCTAATGTGTGCCCCGCTCTACCCTGTCACTAACCTCTCTGCAGAAACCCTAACGCGCCACCTCTTGCACCCCTCGTCGCTCTCTCTGCCCTCTCGTCCCCGGCGCATGCCCAAAAATCCTAACACGCCGCCTGCTGCACCTTTTCCGTCGAGCTAATGCACCTCCCTGTCACCTCTCATGCCCTGCAGAAACCCTAACATGAGTCCTCCCGACCCCCTTCGCCCACACGCCCTCGCCTCGTCCGTCCCTCTGTGCACGCTTTCATGTCCCACGCATTGCCTCACTGCTCAACCCAACCCTAACCCTACTCGACACTCCCTTGAGCTTTCCCGACCCATCCCATGCTAATCCAAGAAGATGAATATGTGTAACCCTAAACCTAACCCTAATCCCAAACCCTAAAAAACCAAGAATTGAAATCCTCTCTCTCTCTCTCTCTCTCTCTCTCTCTCTCTCTCTCTCTCTCTCTCTCTCTCTCTCTCTCTCTCTCTCTCTCTCTCTCTCTCTCTCTCTCTCTCTCTACTTCGAATTTGCTAGAGTACTTAGAGTGTGCTAGAGTGTGCCTTCCCCAGACAAATAATTGTTGCCTGCAGTTATAAGCCACTCCCACCCTTGCTCCATCGCGCATCGGGCACGCTCTCGTCTTCATCACAAGTCTTTGGACTCATCACACTGAGCATTTTCCCATCTTCTAACACCGTCGTTACGGCTAGGAAGGAGGATTTGACCAAAATGGAGGACAAATTGACCATATCTATCAAAGAAAACAAGAAGATGGTGGACTCGACTATCACGACCATCATCAACGACCACTCAAAGCTCGAGAAAGAAGTAGAAACATATCATAAGGAGAGGGAAACATGGAAGAAAGAGAAAGAAGAATGGGAGAGGGAGAGCAAGAAAGAAAAAGAAGAATGGACCAAGGAGAGAGCAAACATGAAAGAGGAATTGGAGTTCCTCAAAGCTTCGATGGTCTCTCTCACACCCGAGGAGGGAGAGATTAATATGAACAAGCAAGAAGCTCTCAAAGAAGAACTCACCAAAGCCTTGACTGCGAGCATGGAAAACAAGCTAGAAGCTACCAAAGAAGGGTGGATAGACATAGTGAAGAAAATCAAAAAAGAAGCCAAAGAGGAAGCACAAAAGAAAGAAGCCCTCATCGTGCACACCACCATCGAGGAAGAAAAGATGAGAAAAGCCTGTCGTCTCAATGTATGTATCACGGGCATTGTAGAAAAAGAGGGCTCTACCCCCGAGTTGGATGGGAAGACACTATGCAAGATGCTCGGCTACAAAGAGGAGTCACCCCCGTTCATCAAGTCTAGGAGAACAGGGCGAGACCCCACGAAGAAGAGAGCTCTCATTCTACACTTCCCCTCCGAAATTGTAAGATCTACTTTCCTTCACAAGAGGCTGATTTTGACAGCACTTGATGGTCCTCCCATCTACCTTGATGATGATCTCACACCCATGCAAGTAGCACATCGCCGTGCATGCATGCCGAGAGTACACCAAGCTTGCAAAGAAGGAAAGAAGACTTCATACAGAGATGGTTGTGTCATCATCGATGGCAAGGCTATCCCATAGGGATTCGCGGCCTGTGAGACACTCGAGGAAATATACCTTGTAGTTTGGTGCAATGGAGATCTATGGACACACCCAGAGAGGTTAGAAGAGATGCACAGAGGCAGAGACATCATTAGAGACATCATTATGCTGACGGAGACACATGAGAGTCTAGACCGAAGCCTACCTCGAGTCCACGATTTCCAGTGGGAGTCCACATACAAAGAGTGTACATGTCAGCACATCGCCAGAGGATCAGGAGTAGCCATACTTTTCAGAGATCGACTTCAGAGCAGGATATAGATAGTCGCACGTGATTCACGGGCACATATCTTTGGATTTGACTCCATCTCTCACAGGAGAGGATCATCTACATAGCGTTATGCTACTTTGCTCCCTCTAGCTCGCGGTTCGCTATCATAGATCGAGAGGAGGACTCATCATACACATGATTGTCAGAGGAGATTATAGAGTACTCTGCATTAGGGGAAGTCTTCCTTATGGGAGACTTCAATGCCAAGACAAGCAATGATCAGTATGAGATATTTGACCCAGAAGACCCACAGATACTGCATACCATAGAGAATGAGCCTACAGCTGGAGCTTGAGCTTCAGCTAACTCTACACAGACTCGCTATGGCACTCATCTACTCAGACTAGGCTCTCGACATAATCTCGTTATCTATAACGGGATGGCACAATGGCCTACCTAAGGAGGATTGACATGCATACCACACTCAGTCATAGATGGTGGTGTTGGAAATTAGGTAGGCCCACAGATTCCAGGATCTACAAACACACATTCCAGGATCTTCCAATATTGACAGGCATGAGCATACATCACTTAATCATACAATGATGAGACAAAGATAGAGAGAGATTAGACAACATGTTCAAAGTGTTATGTAAGTCACTGCTTACTCACACCATCATATATACAAATGTCAATTTACAATGTGGGAGTCAAAACCTCAATCACTCTATGTGAACAGAAATAGATGGAAGAGTGTATATACGAAATTTACAAAAATATTCAGATTTAGAGACAGAAATCTGAATATGTATGAGGTGTAGGACTTGATAGGTTGTAGAAGAGTGAATATGAGTGACTGAAAGAGGAAAGATCAGTTTGAAACTGATATTCAGCAAACCCTAATCTGAATTTAGGCTATCGAAGACCCTAAATCAAATGTGTGTGTGATAGATCACATATTTACGGAATTAGTATAGAATGCTAACTTGTTGCTCACATACTCATACTCATGTGGAAACACCTTCTCTAACATCTCATCTCATGCATGTAGCATGCACGTACTGACTCTCCTTTATGGATGCCACTACTTCCATGTATGCCGAATAGCCGCCTCCATAAGCTCCAAGTAGTACCTGTGTGCATAAAGAGAATACAATCTCCAAATACATCATGTAGATGGATGATCCACACCATCAATCTGCTGATGAGCAAGTCTTTTCCATCAACAAAAGTGTGAGTACAAAATCTCATCAAAAAACTTCCAATAGCTGAAAACAAAATTGATCTAATCTCCAAACTTGTCTTCTTAGATGAGCTTTCTTGCCATGAAAGAGATCTTCTATCAAAACTGTCAAGAACAACCTCTAGATACCTGATTTGGTCTAACTAATGCTTTAACTTTCAAAGTAATGAAAGTGTTTAAAAGCGCTTGTTGAATCCTTCAAATCTCTTCATAACTGCTCTTCTAAAATATGACCTGCAAATGACAATCTGATAGTAGAAACTAATACCTCTGATTTGATGTTGATCTGGTTCCTTCATCTTCTCCAAACCATTGTTTTTCCTTGAATTTGAAGTAGCTTTCTTTTCATCAAGTCTTGGTCTTCACGCAATACTTCTGTAAAGTATCTCGCTGCTAACATATCATCAGCTTCATACTCCACACTGATAAATAAACATGTGATTGAATTGTCTAATTCTCAAATCTCTACTCATCTAGATTAAGTGTTTATGTCATATGTTGGAAGCTTCTCTGATACCAAATGTTGGTAACCTGAGCTCTGGTACCAAATGTTGGAAATTAGGTAGGCCCACAGATTCCAAGATCTACAAACACATATTCCAGGATCTTCCAATATTGACAGGCATGAGCATACATCACTTAATCATAAAATGATGAGACAAAGATAGAGAGAGATTAGACAACATATTCAAAGTGTTACGTAAGCCACTTCTTACTCACACCATCATGTATACAAATGTCAATTTACAATGTGGGAGTCAAAACCTCAACCACTCTATGTGAACGGAAATAGATGGAAGAGTCTATATACGAAATTTCCAAAATATTCAGATTTAGAGACAGAAATCTGAATATATATGAGGTGTAGGACCTCATAGGTTGTAGAAAAGTAAATATGAGTGACCGAAAGAGGAAAGATCAGTTTGAAACTGATATTCAGCAAACCCTAATCTGAATTTAGGCTATGGAAGACCCTAAATCAGATGTGTGTGTGACAGATCACATACTTACGGAATTAGCATAGAATGCTAACATGTTGCTGACAGAAATCCTCATACACATGTGGAAACACCTTCTCTAACATCTCATCTGATGCATGTAGCATGCATGTACTGATTCTCCTTTATGGATGCCACTACCTCCATGTATGCCGAATAGGACTCCTCCAAATATGGATGCCACCGCCTCCATAAGCTCCAAGTAGTACATGTGTGCATAAAGAGAATATGTACCTGAATAGTTAACATAAGATGCAATCTTATGTTAAGCTCCATCCAATGTCTTTGAAGTACTCCATAAACTTCATGTAGAAGACAATCTCCAAATACATCATGTAGATGGGTGATTCACACCATCAATCTGCTGATGAGTAATTCTTCTCCATCAACAAGACTGTGAGCACACTCTTCTCCAAGAAGAACTCCATGGCTGCTCCTTATCTTCTTCAAGGTTGCTCCATAGCTGCTCCATATATGCACCATGGCTGCCCCATGTGTTCATCAGCACAACCACCTTCAAATCAGCCAAGTGATGGTAGAGGATGTCACAACAAGTGACTGTAAGCCTTCTTATATAGGTTTTTAAACCCCATGCGAAAAATCTTCCCGAATAAAGCTAATCGCCCAAAATAAAGCTTATCGTAGTCTTTTAAAAAATCCATCGCCAAAATTTGCTTTATTTTGCGTAGCTTTTTAGCTATCGCTCCATATGTGCACCATGGCTGCCCCATGTGTGCATCAGCACAACCAACTTCAAATCAACCAAGTGATGGTAGAAGATGTAACAACAAGTGACTATAAGCCTTCTTATATAGGTTTTAAAACCCCATGCGAAAAATCTTCCTGAATAAAGCTAATCGCCCAAAATAAAACTGATCACAATCTTTTAATAAATCCATCACCAAAATTTGCTTTATTTTGCATAGCTTTTTAGCTATCGCTAAAAATTGCTTTTAACAAGCTTTTTCTTTATTTTAACCACCTGATGAATGACTTGAACATATTTTTATAACCTATAAGCTGAGAGCACTTAAATAAGGTAAAAACCCTAAATCAGCATAAAATTAGGAATAGGGTTTTCTCCCAAATCTGATTTCTGATGACCGAATGTCCTATACCATTAGAAAGCTCTCATTAAGCTCTACAAGATAGGATCATAAAAATTTTACCCAAATTTTATGCCAAAAATGACTAAGTACCAAAATTAGGGTTTTTGCCCTAATAGGGATTTGGACTAATGTGACATTGTTTTCCAACAGGTGGGGGAAGTACAGTAGATAATGTCATGGGATTCAGAGAGGCCCATCCACCTACTTACCTCATTCACCATCCCACCCATACCCATTGGAGCTGATCACACATACCTCCCACTCTCCCTCAAGGGAGACACCCCTACACACACACCCGCAACACACATCCCACACACCACCATCCACTTCACACATGAGCTAACTCACATATATGCAGCTCAATCGAGAAGGATCTTCTCTTGCTTCATCCTGACACTCCACTATCCCTACTCACCTCATAGATAGCATCAGTCCTTCAGACATCAGCCATCAACTCCTTTCCACACACCATCCATTTTGGTCACACACCTCCTCCTCAGACTATGCCAGAACATCGCTGGTATGATGAGTGTAGAGATCTTTAGAGATCTTTACCGCCGACTACGAGCTCAGCGAGGATTAGGAGAGATCACAGAGAGGCCAGGGGACGGATGAAGACCCTCAGTGCTCACACGTCGAAAGAGGCGAGCCTTTGAGGATGCACAGGAGCTTGAGCTATACCACCTCTTTATGAGTATGGACAGTGCTGCAGCATGGCGTACCCTACGAGAGCCACACCCGACCACACCTATTGGGGACCTACATACATGGCATGATTATGCTCAGAGATTATATGAGGTACCTGGGCAGCCTCCCATTACCCAGCCACCTGAGCCTCTCCCTATTAGTTCTTCTCTTTTCACAGCAAAGATGATTGAGAGGGCCATAGGATGACTACGACATGGACGTTGGACAAACCACACAGGATTGTAGAGCGCGCATCTCATATACGCAACCTCCACTATAGCCCCGTTGATTGCACATGTCTTCAACCGGGCTGTAGGAGAGGGCTTCCCAGAGGAGTGGACTAGGCACACCACTATGCCTATCCACAAATATGGCGACACCCTGGACCCAGGGAACTACAAGACCATCATGATTGGCCACACCATGGCCAAAGTACAAGGGCTACGAGCACGACATGAGGCAGGTTTTCAACGAGCTTTCTCCACTATTGATCACATCTTCATTTTGCCCTGCCTCATTGATGGGGCAAGGGTGAGAAAGAGGAAATCATATTGCTGCTTTGTGGACTTCCGCAAATCTTTTGATACAGTGCCATGAGAGATGCTCTTCAGACACCTCCAGAGCTTGGGAGTTCCATCAGGGATGATTTGGGCCATCTATGCACTCTATGAGCAGAGTGACTGGGAGGATACAGTGTCCTTGAGGTATGTCTCAAGCCATTGCTAGCACCATCGGTGTTAAGCAAGGTTGTCCACTCTCCCCCACTCTATTTGGTCTCTACATCGACAAGATTGAGGACTACATTCTCCGAGCTCGAGGAGAGGGTGCACACCTCACAGGTATACATGTCCACATTTTATTATATGTCGATGACATTGTATTGATTTCAGAGTCACCCAAGGGATTGCAACACCACCTGGATGCCCTCGATGAGTTTTGTACACAGAGGGGCTTGTCGGTAAACCTTGGCAAGACCAAGGTCATGATCTTCCACACCTCCCCCATGGTGAGGAATGGAGCAGGATTCACATCTCGCGGTGGACAAATTGAGGTGGTCACTTCCTATGTCTACCTCGGAGTCACATTCACGAGCTTGCCTGGCCCCTTCAGCATGAGACAGGCAGCCACCGATAGACTCACACGAGGATATCTAGCTTTAGCCATGTTAGAGCCGAGATGTCACCAGGCACACTTCGAGGAGCCCAGCACGAAGGGGTGGCTATTTGACACACTAGTGAGACCAGCTATGATGTATGTTGCGACGATTTGGGCCCAGACCTCACAGTCACCCAGTGCAGTGCGATCGAGAGGCCACAGGTATGTATGATCTCGCGACTATTTCGCAGGAAACAGTAAGTGCCACATGACATCATCAGGGAAGCGCTAGATGCACCACCCATGGTAGTAGATGCACTATTCCAGACTATCTGATTCGGAGGATGAGGGAGCTCCCTAGAGACAGACTCACATAGAGAGCTTTTGAGGCATCTATATAGATATTAGAGTCAAGATATTAGAGAGCTTGGTACACTCAGGTTAGAGTCTGGTTCGATAGTCGTGGACTTAAAGGAAAGGATCCTTTCTTTACCTATAAGGAAATGCCGTAAGGCAAATGTCTCTGACGGAGTTACAAAGGAAGTGGCTGGGTATGCAATCATTGACAAACCCCGTACTCTTAACTTCCAAACGATGTCTCTACTTTATGGAGGTAAAAGAGCCAATCTGGTAGCTGGTAACACCAGTGACTTGTTAAAGATCGGGAGTATATTGATGGTACGCACAATGCTAGTGAGGCATATCCTTGTGTGACGGTCACAGGCTGCCTGAGACATGGGAAAAACCCCAGAGGCTGCTGTGAATGTCACTCCCGATTAGACATATGATCTGACTACCTCAATGGGTCCGTTTGCTGTGTGAAAGAATTGTGCCTCCTCACCTGTGCTGATGTATGGAAGATCAGAACCTTGATTTTACCAAGGTCCATTGATAGCCCTCTATCTCAGAGAGAGAGAGAGAGAGAGAGAGAGAGAGTTTTATGTCTATTAGGAGGCCGAACTTGGCCTATGAGACAAATTGATGTACATGGGTGTATCTTTTGTCAATCGGAAACGATAAAAAGTGCTGAAAAAACTGGTAAAGCTGATATAGAGCTCCGTAGTAGTATGCATGTGGAGATACCCATGAAAGTGGGGTGTATGGAGTGCGATATCTATGACAGTCTATATGCAAAAGGGTAGTAGTACAAGCATGAGAATGCATTTGAAATGACTAACTAGCTCCATGCATATCATGGAACAAAGAAGTCAGTGAGCTGACTCTGTCTCCCTCCTGTATGGGCTGCTGCAGTAGGCTGGAGTAGGGAATCTCTGTGACTTTGTATCTTTAGTAAGAATCGCTCGAGCTGGCATTGGTCTCTAGAGTCCATGATTTCTCGGAGGGTGGGCTGCCCTGTAAACAGAGTCTCGAATCTGCGTATGATGTCATCATATGCGCTACATCTGCATACAAAGTGCTACTCATCCTCCATCTCTGCTCTGCATACCTTCCATAGCCACTCCTCTCTGGGAATGTCTAGATGACTCTGAACCGGCCAATCGCTACCCTCGAGCTATGAGGCATGTAAGTATCCATGTAACGTAGTCGCTGGATGAAACCATCCGCTAGTATGCCTAAGAAGTGATCTGGTAGTGTGATAGTCTCGATCCCATGTGTGGTGTGCGCCATGTCTGACTAATGTAGAGCTGCTAGAGATCTTGTTTGAGCACAACATTCCTCTCACGACGGGAGAGGTGGATGTGAGGTGAGTCTGGGTCATACTGAAAAGGCGGGATAAAAAATGCCTCTGGCTAGACACTAGAGGCATGAATACCATTTGTTTGAAACTTTAGCTCGTACAATGTCAAATAGCGGCTGATTGAAAACCTTAAGACGATGTGTACAATTGTTTAAGTATGCTTTGAAGAGAGTCCTATACAGTAATAATTAACATTCAAAAAAAAAAAAACCAGATCTGTTATCCTAAAAATTAGTTATTAGACCAAAAAACAAACAAAACAGAAAAACACATCCACTAGGACGGCCAAATACGTCTCAAGAGTCAAAACCATCTCAGTCCATGAGCACTCCGATTCCACTGCGTAAATCACGGCTGCCATTTCCTCAGCAGAACCGGATGTTCAACAACGGAGCGCATATAAGCGGATGCAGTGATCTCAAAAATTGATAACAATGAACAGAGATAAATATTTTATGGAAAATTATTTATTTTCCTTTCTTTTCCCAGAGATTGGTTATGCAAGAGAGGACAAAAGAGCTGAATGATTCCTGGCCCCTCTGGGAAGAGGACAAAAGGCACAACTCAATGCTTCTAATAATGTGTACAAATTTGCTCATAGTTGTTATTCAGATACGCATTCAAAGGCATGAATAGCACTCGCACCAATGCGAGCATATGATACATATACTCGTATACGTACAGATAAATTCCAGAAAAATCAACCTCATCCATGAGTCTCCCTGCGCAGTAGACGCAAGATGATCAACCGTTTGGGGAGAGGTTCAGATTTTCCAAAAAAATGAGAGGAGAACAGAATTTTTCTTCTTTAAGCGGAAGCGTATAGCGCACGCTGGCATGTGACTACGCAGACAGAATTGTACCTGCAAATGCCTTCAAGGATAAGCCAGTGCAGCGATCGTGAGGGCTTCCTTCCTCGAACGCAGAACGGAGCAATGCGAGGCAAGGGACCCCGACATTGCCGAGCAACTCCATGTATATAATACACGTAGAATGGGCGAATCCACCTGAGGAAGATGCTCCTTCCAGCTTAAAATGTGCAGACTATCGCCACCCTGGCACTCTATGTCACCTCGAGAAGACCAAAAAACTCACCAACGAACTTTGTTACAAGCGTCTCCGCTCGTGAGAAAGACATCACACGTGAGATTCGCGAAAGAGCCGGAAGAGAGGGAGCGAAGGGACAAGTAGAGTACTTCGAAAGTCATTTTTTTTCCTTTAAGTAGTGTAGGAGAGATGTCATGGCTTTTGAATAGGGATTCCCATGTGTCATGGAGAAAAATTTGGATTAAAAGGATTTGGAGTCTATTGAGGTAAACGAGCATAAAAAAATGCTTATCATTCTAGTCTCGGTAATCTAGTGGTTTGATGCCTCGAGTTTTTAGGAGAAAGTCTTGAGTTCAAGTCTTCGCTAGACATAAGATGGGTGCCTCTATTTTATGAGGTCGATTGCATGAGTGTATTTTCAATTCATTGACATGAAGAACAAATTGGATTAAAAGGATTTGGACTCTATTGAGGTAAAGGAGCATAAAAAGATTCTTATCAACTCTCTTCTTCCATTTAGAAAGATGAAGGCCCTCATCTTGAGATGGCTCAAGCCTCTTGCACTGGCATTGTGATGGAAACATTTTACATCCCTTCCAAGAACCATTTTACAAGCTATGAAAGATTCATAGGTGAGAAATGCAAGCATGTGAACATGTGTGAACTATGACATGAGACGTGGAGATGAGTCCAAATTTACTCATCTACAAAAAAAAAAGGCATGCTACTTGGGCCATAAATTCAATCCAATTGATTTTTGGATTAGAAAGTTGTGACGGTGTATGTGATTTGATACGTGTTTTTAGCCTCCACTTGGGTTCAAGATTATAATTCCGTATATCATGTGGGCTCTACTATGCATTGACACTTTATCAATAAATTGATTGGCATTACCTCCCACTTTTGTAGGATACTTCGTCCCATGTGTACCATGCCCTACTATGTGGTGTGTGAGGTGTCTTGTGTGCATGCTAGTGTATGTGCCTGTGTGTGTGATGCAATGAAGTTTAAAGCTCAAGAATGCCACTTTAATCATGAATAAAGAAGCATGTCAACATTATGAGCACCTTTACACCATTTTCTTTTGTAGCTATCAGACATTTCATATTAGCAACAAACACTTTTTATATATTATATAAGGTTCCTTAGGACCTACCATTTGACATACATAGTCTCTATGTTTTATAAATTTCATTGTTCTTCTGTAATGAGGAGAAGGAAGACGCTGCATTCACAAAGTAGACACATAGAAATGTATAATGCGCTATTAATCATTTGAAATGGATTCTAATATCACTATCAACCAAGAACTTCAAGTCAGACTACTTAGTCCTCACACAAGGTGTTGAGTATAATACACGCATAGACATGTGCAAGTTTTGTTAGTTTATGAATAGATGAAACCTTAGTAAGTTCACTTGCAATGCATAAAGATAGCTTCCAATTAGCACCAAAAACCCTACAAATGGGGATTTGCTAATGGGCATAGAAATTATTAATGAAGCTTTGTATCTAACAGGTAAGTTAGCAAGACGGTGAGCTTACAAAGGGGTGGTCTTGGGGGATCTTTCACATGCATTTCTTGGACTCAATATACAAAATAAAAGATTGGTGAGTTCTTTCTTGGCTTTCTATTTACCTAGATTGATTACATGTAAGAGACTCTACCTAATCATAGAGACCCATTTGTGGTGGTTCAATCTCATGTAAGATAGTCTTCATAACATTGGGCTGATGTCGGAATATATTGGCGGAGATTAAAACTCTTTTGTAGAGATTTCACACACTCAAACTCAATCTTTGACTATCCCTTCGGACAAAAAAGCGAATCTATTTAGATAAATAAATATACACACCCAATCGAGGGTGGGGTGGTCGGCCCTATCAATACAAAGATTGAAGGACAAAAAGGCAGGGACAAAAGAGAGGGGGTAAAAAATCATAAACATCGTGCAAGTCATAATAAACATTCTACATCGTTATACATTTCCAAGTCCCTCTAATACACAAAATCAACACAATGGAAATATTTTATACTAGTAAAAAGCAATGGTGCTTATAATATGTCCCTTAAAAAATAGCTATCAAGATTAAAAAATATATGAAATCATAGTTCATGCAAGAAAAGCATGTTCTCTTAATGTATTGTAGAAACTCAATATTAGATCCTTTCTTCGCGTATCCTAGAAAACTTAAACTTACTTTGAATGAAAAATTGAAGGTACTCATAAAAAAAATAACAAGTGTATTTTGACATATTTTGGTACTGATGTGTGTGAACACACTTAGGAACGTCGGGGCACTTTTTTCCCTCTTTAGGAGGTATTTTACCTCCATCTTGTATATGTGTGCGCCTATAAACCTATTAGGTTACTTATCTTGGTACATTCACTTGGTACTACATTCAGTATTGTGTGTTGTGCTTCAAGCTTCTTCTTCTTCCTTGTGTTGTTTGCATGCTTCCATAGACCTCAAACTCCAACAATTAGTATCAGAGCAGGTCATCACTTCATCTAGGACATCTTTGACACTGCTCCAGCCAAAGTCTCAGAATCACAAAAAAAATGGTGAGCATACTCAAGGCCTGTGCAAAAAATTTCATCCTTTTGTGCCAAACATATATACAGGTTTTGGTTCACCAATACATGCAGCTCGAAGCCTGCTACAAGTTTAGCAGAGCTTGAGAGGGTAATTCTATTCAACTTTTTGAGATACACTCATTTTTCAACATGAGTATCTTACTCAATGGCCATGGCTGAAAGCAATGATGTATTCTGTGTGTTGGTAATTGAGGACAAGTTGGATGGTACCAATTACTCATTGTAAGCATATATGATGCATCATGTATTGGTTGCAAAAGGACTGTGGAATATTGTACAGGGTGTTGAAAAACAACCTAATATGCCTCCAAATATAGTTGTTGAAGGTGATGCAAATGGCATTGGATATGAAGTTCTTTAAATTCATTTTTGTGCTTCGATTCTTGTTGCACCTACTGTAGAGTAACTTTGATAGGATGGCAGAGATGCTCAAGCACGATCATTGATAGCTTTGTCTATCAAATATGGCATTATCTCTCATATTCACTCTTTCAAAATAGCAAAGGATGCTTGGGATACACTTACCACCTTATACCAGGCAAGAAATGAGGATCGTTCTTCTTACCTTTGAAAACAGTTTGAGAGTGAGCATATGAATGAAGGAGATTCTATGGACAGTCTTTTAACAAAGATCAAAGATCTGAAGGAACAATTGATTTTTGTTGAATATGAAGTCTTGCCAAATAGTTCATTTGTGCAGACTCTTCTGAATGGTCTTCCACATTCATATTAGAGTTCTACTTCTACTCTTTGATTGATGATGAAAAGCAATCCAAATGCCTTAACATTTGAGGAGTTAGTCTTTGTTTTGTTGCAAGAAGATCAGTCCAGGCAAAACAAGTCCATTATGCATGTAGAAGATCAAGCTTTCATAGCTACTCAGAAGGGCAAAGGTAAATGGAGCTCATCTACTAGTAAGCAAAAATATGCTAATTTTGCACAATAAAAAAAGGAAGTCAAAGACAAGAAGAAATAAAAAAACCAAAAATTGTTTTGCAAATACCATAAAGGAAATGATCATGTCATAAAGAGTTTTCCAAAACAAGCAAAAAAAAAAAGAGGTTGGAATGGTTGTTGCAGAGGCCTCTACACCCAAAATAGAGTCTCCTAATCTTGTGCAGAATGAAGAGTGGGCACTTATTACTGTTTGCAGTTATGACCCATCTTCTTATGAATAGTGTATGTTTGTAGTAGACTCAGATGTCTGGTACTTTGACAATCGGGAAACCAAACATATTACCTCATAGCACAATTTCTTCAGTTCACTTGAGCCTACCCCTATAGAAAATACTATCACATGCACCAAAAACTCTCCTTATCCAGTCATGGGAGTTGGTAAGATCATTCTGACTACTGCTGATGGTAGTTCTTTTACATTGCCAGATGCTTTGTTTGTGCCAAGGATCAAGAAAAATCTATTGTCAATTTTAGCATTAGCCAAGATTGGCTTGGTTGTGAACTTTCTTGATGACAGATGTACAGTTCATGATCTGTCAAATGGTGGTGTTATTATTGCTTATGGAATTTTATTCGTGGGTTGTATAAGCTCATAAACTATGCAAAATCTATCAATGATTCAGCATGTGCAGTTCAAGATTCTCAGGCTATCTCAGATGCAAAGCTTTGGCATGCACACTTTGGTCATCTGAATTTTTCTAGTTTGCTATGCCTAAAAAAAAATCTAAAATGGTGTCCTCTCTGACCAAACTTGAGGCACCTGGTAAACATGTTTGTGAAGGCTGTATTTTGGGCAAAATGTAGCATTCCTCCTTCCCAAAAGATAGTTGAGCTCAAGCTACTCAGAAATTGAAGCATGTTCCACAAATTGAAGCGTGTTCACAGTGATGTTTGTGGTCCTAACACCTTCTTTTGGGAACTACCTTTACTTTGTGACTTTTATTGATGATTTTTCTAGGCATGCATGGTTGTATCTATCATGGACAAAGGAAACCATCCTAAACATCAGATTCCATGTGACTTTCTATATCTCATGATTGATTCAGAATTTGGGGAAACTAATGTTTCCATTATGCTTGGAACGTGCCAAAACCCTAAGATCGATTGTCTAATTCTGAATTCTGACATCTAGAGGTCCTGATCAAATTATTGACATCATCGATGATATCATCATGGCATTACCACCATTGATGAACCACCTTTGAAAATGTATATAAGGAGGGATTGGCCACATTCATACTCAATCTTGCCAATACTAGTCTTGGGAGCTCAAGGAGTCGTGATCACCATGTAAGTACTTTCCAAGTTCCAGTTCGAGTTCTTGTCTTGTTCCTTGTTATAGTCTTGATTAGTCTAGTTCTTGGACATCTAGCCTTGTCCTCTTGTAAACTCGTAGTATGAGATCTCGTCTAGTTATTTCTTCTACCTAGTTCATCTCTTTGAAGGGAGTTATTGTAATCCAAATATCTTGCTTTGTACCTACAGTCTCAGGTTGTGGGATCTCCTATATCATCTCTAGTCTAGTTATCCATACCTATCAGTCTCGGGTTTTGGGATGTCCTGTGTCAGTTACATATTCTTGTATTATTTGCCCTACATGGGTGTTCTTGTAATCAAAAGTATATTTTCAAAATCTTTCTAGTGTAGTCCGTGAGCACAATCAAGTGCTCCCCTGACATTTTGGCAAGACTCCCTTTATCAGGACTAAGCACCATGGAGATTATTCGTGAAGAAATATTTTATGCACTTAAAGTTATTCGACAACAAGTCCAAGAGATACGAGAAAACCAACAAAGGATTCAACAACAAAATATTCAAGATGTAATCACTGAACTTCAAAGGCAAATCCAAGAGCTACAGATCATTGTAAATCAATCTTCTTCAAGTACCCCCATGACAACTAACATAAATAAAAGTCCAAAAGTGAGCATGCCTGAGAAATTTGATGGGACAAGATCAAAGTTTCGAGGATTCATGCAACAAGTGAAGCTATTCATAAGGATGCAACTAGTCAAGTACCCAAATGATGCTTCTCAAGTAGGACTCATAGGAACTCTATTATGTGGTTTGGTCTTTCATGGTTTGCACCTATCCTTGAGAAGGATATGGATATTTTGCATGATTTCAAGGCCCTTATTCAAGAGTTCACATCTTCATTTGGAGATGCCAATTGTTCACGTGTTGCCAAAACAAAGCTAAGGAAGCTATATCAAGGAAATCGGCTTGCATCTACCTATGCATTAAAATTTAGACAAATCATTTGTGATCTCACATGGCACGAGGATTATTATATCAACCAATTTCGATGGGGCTTACATGATGATGTCAAGGACCTCATGTTAACCATGCCCAAGGTAAATACTTTGAATGAATTCATGAATCAAAAAATTGAGTGTGACAATAGTTTGTTTGAGAGAAAGCAAGAGAAGAAGACTTTTGTTCACAATCAAGAATACAAGTTTACCTCAGTTTCTCAACAACATATGTTGGAAGAATCTCAACCAGAACCCATGTAGTTGGATAACATTACGGTCAGACGACTTACACCAAAGGAAAGAAAACATCAAAAAGACTGGATTATGCTTTTATTGTGGAGATCATGATCATATGGTATTTAAATGTCCTAAGAAGAAGAAAAAAGTTGGAATTAGGATCTAGAATCACCATCCCATGTCAGAAGGATCATCATCCGAATAAAAAAAAGAGTACTGCCCATCATGAGAATCATAGCCTTGATTCTACACCTAGATATACTAAAAACCCTTTCCAATTTCATCATGGATATCCATCATCATCATGTTCCAGTACCACATATCAAGAACTCTACAAAGACTAAGAACTATGAAGATTCAAGTTCTAGAAGATCTCATAGTCACATAACTGCTCCTCATGGAACTTGTCGCTTGAGGGGCAGGTGATGTCATGGACAAAGGAAACCATCCTAAACCTCAGACTCCATGTGACTTTATATTTCCCATGATTGGTTTAAGATTTGGGGAAACTAATGCTTCTATTGCGTTTGGAACGTGCCAAAACCCTAAGATCAACTATCTACTTGCTAAATTTTGACATCTGGAGATCCTATCTAAATTACTGACATATCAATGACATCATCAATGACATAATCAAGTCATAACCGCCATTGATGAGCCACCCTTGAAAACCTATATAAGGAGGGATTGGCCAGATTCATACTCAGTCTTGCCAATATTAGTCTTGGGAGCTCAAGGAGTCATGATCACCAAGTAAGTAGTTTTCAAGTTCTAGTTCTAGTTCTTATCTTGTTCCAACTTCCTTGTTATAGTCTTGATTAGTCTAGTTCTTGGACATCTAGCCTTGTCCTCTTGTAAACTCATAGTACGAGATCTCCTCTAGTTATTTCTTGTACCTAGTTCATCTCTCTGAAGGGAGTTATTGTAATCCAAATACTTTGCTTTGCACCTATAGTCTCAGGTTGTGGGATCTCATGTATCATCTCTAGTCTAATTATCCATATCTATGAGTCCTGGGTTGTGGGACATCCTATATTAGTTACATATTCTTGTATTATTTTCCCTACGTGGGTGTTCTTGTAATCAGAAGTATATTTCCAAAATCTTGTCTAGTGTAGTCACAGAGTACAATATAGTGCTCCCTTAATAGTATCCATTGAAAGCAAAGTCTGAAGTTTTTATGTGCTTCAAGTAGTTTTTGGTTTTGGCTGAAAATCTATCACCTTGTAAAATGGGCACCCTCCGTCTTGATCGGGGGGGGGGGGGATACATGTCTTCTGATTTTAACACATTTGTGGCTGAGTGTGGGATAAAACATCAGTGTATAGTGCTCCATACACCTCAACAAAATGGTGTTGTTGAAAGAAAGAACATGTCTCTCATGGAAATGGCAAGATGTATGGTCAAAAGTCAAGCCTTACCACATAGTTTTTGGCTTGAGGTTGTTATGTGTGCAGCATATGTACTTAACAGGTGTCCCACTAAAGCACTGCAGTCTATCACTCGATATGAGGCTTGGCATGGTTGTAAGCCATCTATTTCTCATTTATCTAGCTTTGGTTGTTTGGCATATGCATTAGTGCATGAACAACAACATAGAAAACTAGATGATGAAGCATTGAAATGTATTTTTGTTGGGTATAGCTCTGAAAACAAAGGCTATAATTTGTATCATCCACAGATTAAATGCATTTTGTTTAGCTTTGATGTTGTTTTTATGGAAGATGCAATTCAACCATTACTTTCATGTACTAAGGAGACATCAGTTAGCTCTAAAGATGTGTATGACACTTTGCTTCCTCTTTTTACAGGTGGACAATCAAGTGCTAGTCCAAATGAGGCAATTTCTCAACCTTTACACATTCCACATGATTATGGAGATCATTCCATTTCTAAAGCAGATTTACATGATGCACTTGTTTGTGAAAGGGCTGATATAGAGAATGCAAAAACTATGCCTAAATGACTGGTGTAGACTTTGCGAGATAGTAAATTAGATGCATCTCTGTCATATCATACTCATTCAAACTGTCATAGTGCTTTTTTTGCACCAGATTGCTATGCAATGGCTACCTCTAGTCTTTTGAGAATGAGCATGTGTCTTCTGATGAAGCAAAAAATTTGGAAAATTGGATGGCTATTATGCAATCCGAATATGATGCTATTATGAAGAATGGCACTTGGGCTTTAGGTGATTTGCCTCCAGGCAAAAGGCCATTGGTACTAAATTGGTATACAAGCTAAAGTGTAATCTTGATGGAACAATTGATAAGTATAAGGCTAGGCTTATTGAAAAATGTTATGCTCAAGAAAAAGGCATTGATTTTGATGAGACCTTTGCACTCACATGTCTAATGACTACCATTCATAGCATCTGTGCACTTGCAGCCAATCATGATTGGAATGTACATTAGTTGGACATTAAAATTCCATTTTTGAATGGTGACTTACATGAAGAAGTGTATGTTTTTCAGCCCCGTGGTTTTGTGCAAAAGGGCATGAAAACAAAGTGTGTGGGTTGAAAAAGGCATCATATGGTTTGAAGCAAGCACCACATACTTGGTATGAAAAGATACATGCCTACTTGATTGCACATGGTTTTGAGAATAGTCCAATTGAGAGCACCTTATATGTTAAGTGTGCAATGATGTGCTTCTAATCATTCTTATCTATGTTGATGAAATGCTGCTCACTTGTCCTAATGAGAAGCATATTTTTTATTTTAAGGCTGATTTTCATGCCTCATTTGAGACGTCTGATTTGGGGCATTTGCATCATGATTTGGGCATTCAATTTATGCAAGTTGATGGTGTAACAGCTTTGTGTCAAACAAAATATATTGGCATATTATTGCAACATTTTGGCCTTAAAGAGTGCAAACCTATTGCCAATCCTATGGAAACAAGTTTACAATTGGGTCTTATGTTGGAGATGCATTTGATGTTGTTCTCTATCAATAGGCTATTGGATGCTTCATTTATGTAAACATAACTTGGCCTGATATTGAGTTTGTTGTCTCACAAAAGAGTTGGTTTATGCATTGCCTAGGTGTCAAAGCATTGGTAGGCGGTTAAGCGCATCTTTCACTACTAGAGTGGTATCTGCCTACTTGGATTGTTTTATCCCAAGGAGGGATCACTACTGCCTGATTTACATGTTTTTTTCTGACTCTGGCTAGGCTGTTTGTTATGACACTCGTGTGTCCACTAGTGGTTTTTGCTTCATGTTTGGTAGCTCACGCATATCTTGGTTGTGCAAGAAGCATCCTATTGTGGTCATTATGGTTGTGAGGTTGAGTATAGGGAATCTTTCACAACAACTCTTGAGTGTGTGTGGCTTATAAGCCTTTTGGCTAATTTGGGTGTTGGTCAGTCTCCTACCACCACCATCTTCATTGACAATCAGAGCACATTCGCAGATGCAAGGAACCTTGTGTTCCATGCTCGCACGAAGCACATTGAGGTGCATTATCATTATGTCAAGGAGAGATTTTTTGCTAGAGAGATCATTTTGGCATACGTGCCCACACAGGATAACAATGTAGATCTTTTCATAAAGGCTGTGCCTTGAGAGAAGTTGAAGCTTTTTGCAAAGCTTTGGGCTTACTTCCTTTTGTGGATTGATCTCTTTCGACATAGCTTGGCACTTCCTTATACATGAGTGCCAGCTCCTTGTTCAATGCATCACTTCTAGGGGGGATTTGTTGATATATTTTGGTAGTGATGTGTGTAAACACACTTAGGACCATTGAGGCAATTTTTTCCCTCTTTAGGAGTTCTTTTTCACCCGACTTATATATGCATATATTACCCTAACAAGTTACTTATCTTTGTACATTCACTTGGTAATACATTCAGTATTGTGTGTTGTGCTCCAGGGTTCTTCTTCTTCCTTGTGTTGTTCACATGCTCCTGCAGACCTCAAACTCCAACAACTATCAAGATAAAAAAATATCTGAAATCATAATTTATACAAGAAAAGCATGTTCTCTTAATGTATTGTAGAAAATCAATATTAGATTCTTTCTTTGCGTATCCTAGAAAATGTAAACTTACTTTGAATGAAAAATGGAATGTACTAACAAGAAAATAATAATGCGAGGAAACAAGTGTAGAGATGGGAGAGGGAGAGGACCTGTAATATTGTTTTTCTATGTCAATCCCAAAGTCTATCATATAAGTAATGAACCTCTCATAAGAAACAATACTCTAGGCAGAAATTTCTTTCTCCCCTTCATCTCAAGGCCTTTCTATAAGACAGGGTTCATACTCATTGAAATCATGTTTATGGTTATCAATGATAACTATAATGAGTTAAAAAAAAAACTTTAAGAGAGGAAGCCATAAAAATGGAAAGCACCATTGATAGTAGGTTCCATTTAACCAGTTCTAGCTATCTATGCCAAACCACAAATGCATAATATTTTTTGGATCAAGGGTTGATTTCATATTTCTTGATAATGCCATGTCTTTACCAAAAGCTTATTACTTATCAAAACTCGTAAGACAATATTTCTTACATTAAACTTGGATCTAATGAAATAATTAAGTAAAGATAATATTTCTTACATTAAACTTGGATCTAATGAAATAATTAAGTGCATTGAGGATCTTCTTGGTAGCTATATGTGTTTTAGAACATCATGAAGAGAGAATCCTAAGATTTTCTTGATTATGGTCATGGGATTGTGAAAAATATAGTGGTCCATGGAAATGTATGACTAATTGTGCTTTAGCCTCTACCTTGCACTAATAATCATGGAAGAGGATTTATAATTTTCGTCTCATTAAAAAACAACGAATTAGACAAACCTAAGGTCGAAATTATTGAGCATGAAATTTGAATTTAAATATAAAAATAACATAAGATAATGAATGTTGTTGAGGATTTCACCGTTTCCACTTAGATCTCTACAGATATTATCATAGCCAAAAAAAAGTTATTACAAAAAAAAAAAAATATTGCAATATGTCTCTTTACAAAAAACTAAGATTATCATAGCCAAAACCAATTATTATAGACACTTAAATAATTTGCTAACTTAAATCTCTCAATATTTTCAAGAAATAAGCACTAAGGATATGGAATTTAGAGAATGTGGTGAAATTTGAAATCATGTATACTATGTCTTCATTGATCACCTCTTTTGGACATAATGATAACATGGATGAAATTACGAAAAATCATCTATATCTTAAGATTGATGGAGAATAATCATTCCTAATACACAACAAAAACCAGTGGACCCTTCTAGGGACCCTCCATTTTGTAGATATAGAGTCTATAATCTATAGATTTCAATAAATATATATAATAATTAGACTCAAAGCATGACACTCACAATATAGAAATATTGAAACTTATAATGAGGTATGAATAATTTAAAATAGATTCTAGTGAGACCACCTAGTCATCACACAAGGTTGAGTATTTCCATCATTTTTTTGTTGGATCAATATCATGGGAAAAATTCATGTAAAGATTGAACTCATGTGGATTTAGCCTGGTAGAGAAAAACCATGTTCATAAGATTAAAGCTGATCCAAGAATTCCAACATTTCTTCCAAGCTCACACGTCAAGTGTATCTCTTCATGTCATATCGTTCATGATAGTTTCTATGAATCTTTCGAATTTTTACCTCTAGTAAACTTTGCCACCATGTTCAAAACTATATTTCCCTTTATCAACTTTCTTTGACATAAACTTATCTTTGATGAGGTGGTAATCGACCTTTGTGTTTGACCCTTGCATGAAATATATTTGGGCTGTTAGGTAGGTAGATACTTGAGGTGTTCCTACATCTTCACCTCCAGATTTATTAGGTAGCTTCTTAATCTGCATTATCTCACATGTGGTCAATTCTAGATGGCTCTATTTAGCCTTTGTAGATTAAAGGGCAATTATGGGTTGCTTCTTGGAGCTTCATGAGATAACTTTTGTACCTTGCATGAACGCACGCCTTGATGTACTCCTATCATCCTTGCTACCTACCTAATCAAAATTAAGATATAGTTTCACACTTAAGCCATCACCGTAAGAGTAAATCAGATATACCTTGGTTGATAATGTACTTGATTTACCTAAACATCTTTATTTTTTCCATAGGATCATCATGGGTAGGTGCATGCAACAATTTAGAAAGTACTATTGCACATGCAATATTAGTACTAGTGATGGTAAAATAAAATAAGGATCCAATTAAACACCCAAGATTTATGACCCCAAAAATATGTAAAAATAATGGAATGAAGTATTAACTCTACAAAGGCTTGAGATATCCTTAAACAAATAGATTTTATTTCCTTGATACATACAATAGGGAGATTACATGAAAAACATTTTAAAAATACATGAAAAGTATTCTAAAAACACATGAAAACTATACATGAAAAGTATTCTAAACATTCATGAAATTCTTTTGGAGAATTTTGATGGACCTCCTTCCTTATCTTCTTCATGTTCTTGTTCCATCATATTTTCTAGAATCTATCATATTTTTTATTTCTCTCATCCATAACAATTATCTCACTATGATGGTGGCTTTGTGAAACTTGTTAGATTTCAAGGTCTTTGGAAGCACATGAACAATACAAGGATGAAGAAGAAGCTTGCCGCACAACACGATGTTGAATGTATCATCAAGTGGATGTACAAAGATAAGTTACCCGTTAGGGTTACAGATGTATATATGAACCAAGAAAAACCTCCTAAAGAAAGAGAAAAGTGCCTTGACGGTCCTAAGTGTGTTCACACACATCATAATTTAACAAGTCCCCTTTGGGAGTGATGCGATGAACAAGGATCTTGCACTCATGTATAAAAAAGTGCCAAAATATGTGGAAAGAGATCAATCCACAAAAAGGAAGTAAGCCCAAAGATTTGTGAAAAGCTTCAAAGTTCAAGGTTTTCCAAAACACACAAAAAACACAAGGAAGAAGAAAAACTTTGGATCAGAACTCAATACTAAACGTATTACCAAGTGAATGTATGAAAATAAGTCACATGTTAGGGTTATAGACATACAACGAAAAAAACCTCTAAAGAGGGAAAAATTTGACCCAACGATACTAAGTGTCTTCACATACATTAGTACTGAAATATATCAACAAATCCCCTAGGAGTGATACAATGAACAAGGAACTCAAACTCATATATAAGGAAGTGCCAAGGTATGTGGAAAGAGCTCAATCACAAAAGGAAGTAAGCCCAGAGCTTTGCAAAAAGCTTCAACCTTCTCCCTAGGCAGAGCCTTTGCGAAAAGTTATACAACATTATCCTGTGTGGGCACATAAGCCAAACTCATCTATCCAGCAGAGAACCTCTCCCTCACATAATGATAATGCATCTCAATGTGCTTTGTTCGAGCATTGAGTAGAGGGTTCCTCACATCTACCAATGTGCTCTGACCGATAATGAATATCCGCCCACCCCCCCGCCCCGTCCCCACCCCTCCCCCCCCCCACCCCCCCACCCCCCACTGTCCCCACCACTCCCCCCCACCCCCCACCCCCCACCGACCCCACCCCTCCCCACCCCCCCTCCACCCACCCCCCCGCCCGCCCTGTCCCCACCCCCCCTCCCACCCCCCACAGTCCCCAACCCCCACCCCTCCCCCCCACCCCCCACCGTCACCACCCCTTCCCCCCACCCCCCACCCCTTCCCTCCACCCCCCCCACCCCCCACCCCTTCCCTCCACCCCCCCCACCCCCCACCGTCCCTACCCCACCCCCCCACCTGCCACCGTCCCCACTGCCCCACCCCACCCCTCCCCCCCATCCCCACCCCACCACCCCCCACCGTCCCCACCCCCCACCATCCCCACCCCTCCCCCCCACCCCCCCACCATCCCCACCCCACCCCCCACCGTCCCCACCCCTCCCCCCCACCGTCCCCACCCCTCCCCCCCACCGGCCCCACCCCTCCCCCCTGAGACGTTCAAACCCACAAAATGCATGAGCCAACACAAGGGACACCAAGAAGATTGCCAGAACACGTTTATATTCGATTAGCAACTCGTGTTGAAGAAGGCAATGAGAGCTTGGTATGAGGAGTACTAGTACCCCTCATAGTTGCGCACAATTTGGCGCCACAGGGCATACCCCCCAAGCACTAAAAAGGGCTGGATAGAAAAACAGGCTGTGACATCCTCCCCCGGCTTGAAGAGCTTGGTGTCCTCAACAAGCGGGTTCGGGTCTTACAAAAGTTGGTGTGATTACAAAATTTGGGAACATTACATGGGGCTTAAGTGTGGCGATAATACTTGCGAACTAATGGATGGTCGGGCCCAAAGGTGTTGGCCGGAAGCCAGTCTGAATTGACTAAGGGTCGTCCTTTGAATTTAATGAGGAACTGGGGACCATCGCGAGTGATCCGGTCCCGTAAGATAGCTTCTGCCTCGAACTGGTTCTCTCCGTCGTGCAGCACCGGGATCTCGCGTCCGTACTTGGAGTCGGGTTTGAACCGCTTCAGGAGGCTGACGTGAAAGGCGTTGTGAAATTGCACGTTGTCGGGAAGCTCCAAGCTATAAGTGACTTCATTGATCCGCTTCTCCACTTTGTATGGTCCGTAGTAGCGATGGTTGAACTTCTGCGTGATGTTCTTTGGGAGAGTGATATTTCGTGCGCTGACGAGGACAAGGTCACCGACTTGAAATTCTTCGCCGGGTCGTCGTTTCTTGTTTGCGTAGCAAGCCATGCGTTCTTTGCTTCTTTGCAAGCTGGACTTTGCTTCTTCTAACTTTGTCTTCCACTGATCCAAGAAAGCGCCGCAATCGGGGTCGTTTGTTGCAAGTGTGGAGTCTTGCGTGAGAGCCAAGGGCGTGATTACCTCTTTGCCGGTCGCCAACTCGAATGGGGTCATCTTCGTGCTTGAGTGGACGGAAGCATTGTAGTGAAACTCTAGAATGTCTAAGTGCTTCGCCCAATCCTTTTGGTCCGTTCTAACATAGTTCCGGATGTAATCTTCGATCGTCTGGTTGACCCGTTCGGTTTGCCCATCTGTTTGTGGGTGATAAGATGAGGAGAACCTAAGTTGCGTCCCCAAGATGCGGAAAAGCTCCGTCCATAGCCGACTTAGGAAACAGCCGTCCCGGTCCGACACTATGGCGAGAGGCAACCCGTGATACTCACGATGTGAGTGAAGAAAAGCTGAGCCACGGCCTTGGCGTTGAGCGGGGGTTTGGCCGGGATAAAGTGTGCTTGTTTGGTGAAGTAGTCCACCACAACGAAGATGGCGTTGAACCCCGAAGACGGTGGGAGTTCAGTGATGAAGTCCATGCTAATCATGTCCCACGGTCGGTTGGGAATCGGGAGTGGTTGCAGAACGCCAGCGGGTTTTACCCTATCTTGACGGACTAACTGACATGTTGGGCATGTTTCTACATATTCCTGGACCTGTGCCTTCATGCGGGGCCAATAAAAGTGTTTGTGGAGCGTCTCATAGCTGCGGTTTTGACCTCCATGGCCGGCCACTTTGCAATCATGTGCCTCCCACAGTAGCTCTTTGCGTAGCTCTAAGTCGTTCAGGACATAAATTTTTCCTTTGCGGTGGAGAAGGCCTTCTTGTAGTGTGTAGCGCTGCGGGGCTTGAGCCGTTTGCATTTCCTGAAGTATTTCTTGAACTTGGGCATCCTGTGCTTGTGCTTGTTGAATTCTGCCCCTGAGGTCTGAAGATACGGTGGATATCGCCTGGAGCTCGGGTCTTCGACTAAGTGCATCTGGCATCACGTTCTGTTTGCCCGGCTTGTGAATGATCTCAATATCGAATTCGGCAAGAAAATCCTGCCATCTTGCTTGCTTTGGGCTTAACTTGGGTTGAGATGTAAAGTACCTCAAGGAGATGTTGTCCGTGAAGACCTTTGTGTGCTTGTCCAGAATGTAGTGCCGCCACTTGCGTAGGCAGTGGATAACGGCTAACATTTCTTGCTCATGTGTGCTTCATCTGAGCTCGGGGCCGGTGAGTTTATGCGACTCGTAGGCAATGGGTTGTCCGTCTTGTACGAGGACGCCGCCGATGGCTGAGCCTGATGCATCTGTGTGAACTTCAAAAGGTTTGTCGAATTCTGGAAGTTTGAGAACCGGGGCATTGCACATAGCAACCTTCAATGCTTCGAAGGCGTCTTCTTCGTCTGCTCCCCACTTGAAGGGCTCCTTTTCTTTGACCAACTCCAAGAGCGGGGCCGCGATCTTGCTGAAACCTTGGATGAAACGGCAGAGAAATTGGCAAAAGCCGATGAATTCTCGCACCTCTTTGATGGTCTTCGGGGGGGCCCACTTGAGTACTGCTTCTACTTTCTGGGGGTCGGCGTGGAGGCCCAGTTCAGAAACGATGAACCCCAAGAATTCCACCTTCTTCATGCAAAACTCGCACTTGCTTGGTTTGGCGAAGAGCCGACGTTGCCGTAGTCGTCACAAGACCGCCCGAACGTGCTCGTAATGTTCTTCTAATGTTCGGCTATAGATCAGTAGGTCGTCAATGTAGATGATGAGGAAGAGGTCGAGCATGTCTCGGAAGCCATCATTCATCTCTCGACAGAAGGTAGCCGGTGCACCTGTAAGCCCGAATGGCATGATGAGCCACTCATAGCTGCCGTAGCGTGTGCGGAAGGCCGTCTTCTCGATGTGTTCTTGGGCCACCCTGATTTGATGGTACCCGGATCGGAGGTCTATGCGCGTGAAGTATCGTGCCTTGCCCAGGCGATCTAGAAGTTCCTCCATCACGGGCACGGGGTATTTTCTCTTGATTGTGCCTTTGTTGAGTGCTCGGTAGTCGATGCATAGGCGTAGGGAGCCGTCTTTCTTCTTCACAAATAGGACCGGGGCTCCATATGGGGAGCTACTTGGTCGGATGTATCCTTGCACTTCAAGTTCTTGTAATTGCCTCTTCAGCTCCTGAAGGTCGGCCTCATTCATCCTGTATGGCGCTCGCGACGGTGGTGGGTGGTCCGGGAGCGTGTCGATCCGATGCTGGACATTACGTAAGGGGGGAAGACCGGGTGGAAGGGTATCCGTGAGAACATCTGAAAATTCTTCCATTAGCATCTGGAAACTTGGGTGCCCAATCTTTGAGACGTCGATCGGCCGTGGTCCCGTCTCCTCTACGACCGGTCTGAGAACGCATAAGTGTGCGATCCCACCTTGATAGACTGCTCGTCGAAATTGCTTGTGTGATAATGGTGATGGCGTGTGTGGAGGTTGACGTTCGAGCTTGTGCTTTCTCTTTGCTCGTATGTTTTTGCTTAGATTCCCTTGGTTCACTGTCAGAGGGTTCGTCCGTACGAGGAGCCTGGACACGATTGCAGTCGACGACGATGGCCTGCCCACTCTGATCGAGAAGAACTTTGTCTACCCCTTTGTCGAAAAAGGAGATCATGTGTTTATCCATAAACTCGAGGCCTAGGATGACTTCAAATGTTTCCATCGGTATAATCAGGAAGTTCAGGTGACCAAACCATTGGCCTAACATGACCGGGACACCGTCGGCGTAACGCACATGACTGGCCTCTCCCTGAGCAAAGACCACGGACATGCGGAGCCGTTTACTGATCTTGAGTCCAAGGCGTTGAGCACACTGCGGAGTCATGAAGTTGTGGGTTGCACCCGTGTCCAGCATCACCGGCATGCGTTCGCCTGTGACTTCTCCCATAATGAACACTTGGTGTATGATGGGTAATGCAACTGAATGGCACTGAGCCTTGCCCTTTGATGTGGACGGTCCGCGGGGGGAGGAGTCGTCTGATTCGTCGCTGTGAATCTCGGTGATTTTCGGGCCGGAGGTGGATGCCTCTTCGGTCTTCGTTGCTTGCACTCTAGTGTCGGTTCGTTTCCGCCAGCATTTCTCAGTGGGGTGACTGCCTTGGCAATGCTTGCAGACCGGACGGGGGTCACGCCGGGTTTGGTTGTTTCGGTTCGGGGACCCTGAACGGTTGTCTGTTGGGGCTGGGAGGGCTTTGAAACCTTGACCACGTTGTTGTTCGGTTGATCTGCGGTATGTGGAGGTTTGCTCTTTGTTCGAGGTTGAGTCTTTGCGGGGAGCTTGGCTTCCGTTGGTTGAACGAGCCAGCCGGTTGGAGTAAGCGTCATTGAGCCGTTCTGCAATGCGGACTGCGTCCTCCCAAGTCTGGGGGTCTTGCTTCTCCACTTCTTTGCGGTAGTACGGGGAGCACCCATAAAGGAAGCTGTGTAAGCGATCAATTTCAGCCATGTCGTTGATGCGAAGCATGAGCCTGCGATATTGTGATACATAAGGCCCGATGAACTTGTCTTGACGGAGGTTGCACCATTCGTCACGTGCTTGGAACGCTTCGTTGCGAGGTACAAAGTAGTCGACAATGGCCGCCGTAAAATGATCCCATGAGGGCCAGGCTTGCTTCTTATGTTCCACCATGTACCATGCTGAGGCTTCGTCCTGTAAGAATTGGCCGGCGATGCGCGTCCAATGGTTGCGGCCAACCCGGAGCATCTGGAGGTAGCTTTCCATACCTTCAATCCATCGGTTGACGACAATGGAGCTTCGGCCGCCTCGGTACTTGTCGGGGGGGTTCGGTTTGAAGAAGCCGAAGGAGTCGAGGTCGTCGATGTCCACCGGTTGCATTTGAGTGATCGGGGTTGGATTTAAAGGAGTTGGTGGCTGTTGGGATGTATGGGTCGGAGTGGGTTGGGGAGCCGGTTGGGTGCTTGACTGCGGTTGTGGTTGGGGTTGAGATTGGTCCTTGGCTAAGAGATGGGATTCTACTAGGGTAGTTAATCTAGAGAGGGTGTCTTTGAGTCTATCTATGCGATCGTGGACGGGGTCAGGATGTGGTGGAGCTTGGTCGGATTCGGGTTGGGTGTGGATCTCGGCGTTGAGTTCGGCCTCCTGGAGCCGTTCATGTAGCTCGGCGTTCACCGAGAGAAGGCGGTTGAGTTCCTCTTCTAAGGCAGCCCGTTGGGCCTTGTGACGGCGGCGCCGTTCAGTCACGTTCTTGGCGCGTTCCGTCCCCGAAGTTAGACCGGCCGTGCCAACGTCGTGTTCGCTGGCCATGGTGGCGTGGAGCCAACCGGCGGCAACTCGGAAGGAAGAGGGAGCCTAGGAGGAGGGAGTCTAGGGCATGCGGGCACCTAGCAGCGAGGGAGAGGTTCATCGGTTAAACGGGGGTTCGGAGTTGCGTGACGGGTACGGCGGGGACCGACGGCGGATAGCGCGGGGACGGCAGCGGCTAGCGCGGTGCCAACGGTAGATAGCGCGGGGACGGCGGGAGGGCAAGGGGTTGCCTTGCTTGGAGGGGGGGGGGCAAGGGGTTGCCTTGCTTGAAGGGGGGGGGGGGGGCAAGGGGGTGCCTTGCTTGAGGGAGGGAGGGAGGGCAAAATACCTCTTGCGACGTCAAAGAACTTCCCACAGATGGGCCCGAGACGTTAGATGGCGTTGCCAGCACTGGTGTGATAGTCGGCCCGTCCAGAGGCTTCCCCTAGGGTCGTTGCTCTGATACCACTTGAGACGTTCAAACCCACAAAATGCATGAGCCAACACAAGGGACACCAAGAAGATTGCCAGAACACGTTTATATTCGATTAGCAACTCGTGTTGAAGAAGGCAATGAGAGCTTGGTATGAGGAGTACTAGTACCCCTCATAGTTGCGCACAATTTGGCGCCACAGGGCATACCCCCCAAGCACTGAAAAGGGCTGGATAGAAAAACAGGCTGTGACACCCCCCACCCCCCACCGTCCCCACCCCTCCCCCCCCCACCCTCTTTCTTTTCCTATAAATATAGCCTTTGGAGTATATTTCCCCTTCCTCGCGTGGACGTCTTCCAGGTATGTTTCTCTTTCTTTTTCTTTCATTTCATTTTTCTTTATTTAATCATTTTTATATATTTTAATCATTTTTTTTTTCTTTCTGTATTTTTATTTTTCATTTTCATACTTTTTCATTCTTTTCATCATTCCCCTTTCTAACGATCTCTGTTTTTTGCAATTTTTAGGTCGTTCTTAGGGCTTTTCACTGTGTAGATTCTGATTTTTTTAGTCATTTTTACTCAATTTTTGCATTTTAGAGTGTTTCTAGCATGCACTCTATGCATTCCTAAATTTTCAGTCTTCATTGCAGTGTTAGCTCGTAGTGCCATTCGCATCCGAGTAGCAGCATGGCTTCCTCCATCCCCTAGCAAGCTTCCTCTAGGGCTACCGAGGAGTATTCGGAGCTCTCGCCCTCTGCCTTGGGTCTTCCTCAATCAGATTCCCAGGTATTTCATACCCACTCTGGTCCACCCACACGTCTTCCAGCCCCGACCATATCGCCCATTGCCCCCCATGTCTCATTGCCCCAGCCTTTTCTATCCACTCACTCTCAGACTCATCTTTGTATAGCCCTTCATGTCCCCCGCCCGGTCTACCCTTACCCGCGCCCTCCACAGTTCGCCCTACCATTCTGCCCTCCCTTTCTGTGCCTGCTATGAGTGAATCAGGCTCGGCATCCTCCCATCAGGCTTCGTTCATGACTTTAGATTTCCCGATTCCATCTACATCCCTTCACCTTGCACTTCTCGAGTCCTCCCTATTCGATCTCTTCACTGAGGATTACTTGCTAATGGAGGGTATTCATCGTCTGGCTTCGATCATGTGGTTGGCACCAAAGGGTCAGGATATTTATTCGGCCCTCACTTCGTTCCCCCATTTCCCTTCAGGTACTCTATCCCCCCAGTCCATTGCGGTTGGTATTCTTCGTTGACCATATATTGGCCACCTCCTTTTCTTTATTCCGGTCTCTCTAAAGAAGAGACTATTGCCTTTTGCACTCACATCTTTAGCACTCCCACAACATCCCCCAGGATTGTGCAGCTGCTGCGTGCTTTCACCTTCCATTTCCTTTTTCGCAGCCCGGCTTCCCACCAGCCAATTTATGACATCCGTATAGCCGATCCCCTATACTGCTTTGTCCATGGGCGACTGTACCCCTATGCATTCCTCATGTATGCTTCTTTCCAACTACGATGCCAACGCTTCCATGAGGCCCTACCCTGCTGTTCTAGGTCTTTTTCAGTCTACTCCACCCCCGTCCTGGCTTGGCTCTTTCACTTGCCCGCTCAGGTCACCCCAGCCCCCTCTGCCCCCCCTCACGTCGCTCCCCCTCCTCTGCATGCGCTCGATATCGCGTCACCCTCGCCCGCTAGCCTTCCCCCCCTACTTCCTCCACCCCATCCACTCGTCGGGTTCACCCTCGGACTGCTACCTACTTCCTCGACACAGCACACGCTAGCCCCCATGTGGACCAGATAGCTCCACCACCTCAGCACGCATCCTTACCACCTTCCCCTCATATTTCCGTCGACTCCGCATCCGCATCACCCATTCCCCACCGCATCGATCTCCACCTCGTGCTACCAGCCCCATTTCCTCACCCCACGTGACCCCGTGTCCTCCACATGATGACGTCCCACCACCTTTAGTGGACCCCCCCTTCCTAGACTTACTCTAGGATGCGAGCACCGTAGCCCTGGATGGAGCAGATGCCGCACGCCTATCACTCGATTCGGTTATAGCGACAACTGCACTACATCGCCAGTATGCCTCTTTGATCAAGTGCATACATGCTTCGGCTGCTACACAGTGGCAGTCATCTCTGGCAGCTACGAGGTCACTTCAGCAGGAGAGGGACAACTTCCAGGCTGAGGCCAATTCCGTGACTCAGGCTCTTTTAGAGATTCAGCAGCGAGCTTCTTTGGGCATCTGCGAGAGCCCTGCTTATTGGCTAGTACGATGAGAGCGCGACCATCTGCACCATTATCAGAGCATGGTTGCTGCTTGTACAGAGCAGGCGGCTATCATCCCCTCATTATCGCCAGACCCGCCTCCACATCCTAGAGATGCTCCTCTTGTGAGGGGTTCTCATTCGCCACCAGGACACCAGCCCGACCCCGCCCACTAGCGACCGTTTCTACTACCTCTGTCGCAGCTTCTCGTCCCTTTTTGATCGCTTTGCCTCATTTTGCTCTTCGAGGCTATACCTTCTCGCATTCATCTAGTTAGACATCCTGTTTTCCCTTTACCTTTCTTATGTTTAGTGGCTCTTTCCTGTACTTCATGCCATTTCCATGGCACTTTCATGTATTTCAGGCCTTTTCACGGCTCTCATTGTATCTCATTTTGCTATATATATATATATATATATATATATATATATATATATATATATGGGATTTTGCTTATCGGTTCTTCATGGGATCTCTTGTCTCGTTATTTCCATGTGTATTTAAGAAATTGTGAGTGTTTCTATTTCATTGACATTGTTTGATGTATTCATGTACAGTTTATGATTTTTCTTTTCCAATTACACTTAATCTTCCCTTTTACCCCTACCCTTGTCCTAGTCCTCCTCCACCTCCCACCCACTACCATTTCCCCACCACCCCCACCCCAAAACCCTACCCGTCCACAACCAATTCACCCTGCCCCTTTTCCCTTCCCTTGCACCCTCCATTCCATTTCATTCCCTCTTCACTAACCTACCCCCTTCACTGTCACTCATATTCACTGCCATTTTCCATCCTATAGACATTACTTCCACTTGCTCTTCACTACAAATTCTCCACATTCTTGTTTTTCAAGAGTGGTGTTCTATACAGCTGCTCTTCTCAAAGGAATCAAATGTCCTCTCTGCACTGCACGGAGTTTTGGCTATCTCTCTCCGAGATAGAGAGCACACTAGGTGGTGGGCAATTGTTGAGCCCATAAAAGTCATATTGGGCAAAGTCAACTATAGTCAAAGTCAAAAGGTCAAAGTCAAACGGGTCAAATTCAACATGTTCAAGGTCAACATCAACATGGGTGAAGTCAAAGTGTTCAAAGTTGAGGAGTGAAAGTGCACAGGTAGTGCACAATGAATTGGTTCATTTAAAAGGGTAAAATTGGAGAAAGTTGGTTGCAGATTGCAGAGGTATTTCTCTAATTTCCCTAAGGTTCAAAAGTATTTTGAAGTGTTTTGGAAGGTTCAGGTGAACCCTCTCTTAGGTGCACAAGTGAAGACTTAAAAGGAAAATGTGAAGGTATATGAAGCGGCAGCATACGCAGAAGTGAAAGTATGGCCCCCCAATTAAAATTTTTGTTTTAGTCTAAAGTCACCATAGGACAAAACAGGGATTCGTTGGCTGCCCACTTGTGGAGACAATCTTGGGACATCAAAGTGAGCACCAAGATACTCTTGCAGTTAGGAGCATACGTAAATCAACACTCAAATGAAGGGAAGGACTATTCTTGGACCAAGCAAGTGTAAGCAAGACTAAGCAAGGGAGCATAGTCTAAGTGAGGCAAGAGAGAGAAGTGCAAGAGACACAGAGTGTGCAACGCAAAGAAGTGAAGTGCAAGGTGTGCATGAAGAGTGAGTAAGGAAGTGTGCAAAGAAGTGTTAAGCTATTCACCCCAAGGATTCCAAGGTCTCATTGAAGCTGTGCACATGTCGACAGAAGGTGTCCGACCCTCCCCCTTATTGGAAGCTTGCTGCAAGGTGTGCACAAGTGCAGGCTTGAAGAAGGTGGAGGTCTGGTGCAGAGAAGGCCAACAACCTCATATCTACATATAAAGATGTTAATGATCCACCTTGTATCCTATTGATCACAGAGTGATGAGACTCATATTGGCATGTATAGAAACCTTTACAGATACAAATGTCAGAACCCTCAACTACATTGGGTTCAATTCACTAACTGATGCCTTACTTTTTGACTTAAGTGAAACCCCCGATAGAATTTGTTTAATGGCCTATTATAGCAGGACAGTATTTTTAGGAAGTCATTATCTTCAGATTTTTGAGGATGCTTTTGACTATGGATTTTTTGAGAGAGAATCAGAAATCTTTGGAAATTTATCAGTAGTCACAAAGTCAAGACTCACTGCCTATGAAGCAGCATATACAAAATATTTAAAGAAAGATGTAATAGACAAACCAGAGGAAGCTGTACAGTGGAGGAAAGCATTCTTTGAAATGGTGAATAATTTGAACATCACAGAGAGAAAAAGTCATGATCTACTGTCACAGGTTTATCAAAGAAAGAAGAAGTGAAGAAAGCAGTCATTATATATCAGCAAGAATATTTTTTTTCAGGAGCCAAAAAGTCTAGGAGGGGAAGAATGTTAGAAGAAGCGTTTTTTGAGGAGAAGTATTTGCAAAATATCAAAAAATTGTAGAAATATTTATGCAAATGATGTAAAAATGAGGAAGAGTCTTCATCATGTAAATGAGAACCATGTGTATTTTTTCTAGAATTTTTGGAAGCTCTTTGATAGCATATTTTTAGATTAGAAGGGAAAAGGACCAAAATTCAAGTGTGAAAGAGGACACTTGAAAATGCATAAAAGATAATTTCCTCTATTTTGAGAGGCTTGGTTGTATTATTTCTGCTATCCAAGTAATGTGAAGAACTCTCTTGCAGAAGATCGTGTTTTCCACTTCCATGTGATTTTCTTTGATTTGTTGAGTCTATTTTATGTGTGATCCATGGAATTTGTGAGCTTCAGTTGTGTATTTCTGAGTGATGTGTATGAAGAGAGGTGATTCCTGATGTATTGAGTGAGAAAGTGCTGAAGAAGAGAGCTGGAGATGGAAATCATTAGATTTCACAGAATCACGATTTTCTCATCTGATGGTTACAAGTATCATTTTTGAGATTTGACTTCATAATTGTGTTCTGCTAAGAAAATGGCATGCTTTAGGCACCAAGATAATTGAAAATGATGTAGTATAGCTCAAGATAATCAAAACCCTAGAAATTTCTCTTCATCTTCACCATTTCTAAGAAAAACAGTCATTTTCCTCTTATTCTCGGATTCCATTAACTAGAAGGGGCTCTGGTCTTTGTATACTTCCCGGATTGACAAATGTAAGATGTATTGTTGATCCTTTATGCTAAAATGATTGGAGAGGAGAACTCCAAAGGGTAACACAAGATGAAAGGGAAGAATTGAATAAAGAAATTATAAGACTACAAGCAGAGCTGAAGGAAGCTAAGGAGTTGGAAAAGCAAACCAGTGTACATGTTGCTAGTTCAATGAGAGGCTATAATAAACTACATTTGGATATAGCAAAAGAGAGGAATGATTGGCAGTTGAATATAGAAAAAGAAAGAAGTGAGTGGAAATCAGAAAGAGAATTATGGACATCTCAGAATAGAAGCTTAATGTTGATGATGGAGGAACTACTGAAAAAATTAGAAAATCCACAAAGCCAGGTTGAAGAGAAGGTAGAGACTACACAAGCAGAAGAATATGAAGGGGGAGATGATAATAGAACTCAAGACTTTGATGAACAAGAAAACAAAGCAGCAGTTGAGGAATATTGAGATGATTTTGTTCAAAAACTTTTGACAGATAGAGAATCTAGAATGGAAGTTATCAGAAAAATGCATAATGAATATGAAGAACAAATTGTGAAATTTGCTCTCAGTAAAGGAATAAATCCAAACCAACACCATTGGGCAGCAGATGGTCTAGGAATACCTTTTCACATGATTATTGAAAGCATTAAAAATTATCAGCTTGCAAGGGTAGGATTGCCATCAAACAAGTATCTAGAATATGAAGAACATATCAATGTAACTAAGGAATTATTTGAAAAAGCCAATCCTAAAAGGAGGAACTGGTGGTTAGATGCCAACAAAGAATGCAAGAAAATATGGAAAGAGGCACCAATTCAGTTAAAGATCAGTCCAGCTTATTGTCCAGCAGCAAGAAGAAGAGATTGGATAGTATTTTGGGAAAGGAGAAATGCAGGACAAAATCCCAGCAAAATAGCTGAACTTTCCAAAGATAGCAGGACCTAAGGCAGGAACATGGCCAACAAAGCAATATATGGTTGACACAGCAGAATTTGTCATATCTACATATAAAGATGTTAATGATCCAGCTTGCATCCTATTGATCAGAGTGATGAGACTCATATTGGCATGTATAGAAATGTTTACAGATACAGATGTTAGAACCCTCAACTACATTGGGTTCAATTCACCAACTGATGCCTTACTTTTTGACTAAAGTGAAACCCCCGATAGAATTTGTTTAATGGCCTATTATAGCAAGACATTATTTTTGGGTAGTCACTATCTTCAGATTTTTGAGGATGCTTTTGACTATGGATTTTTTGAGAGAGAATTAGAAATCTTTGGAAATTTATCAGTAGTCACAAAGTCAAGACTCACTGCCTATGAAGCAGCATATACAGAATATTAAAAGAAAGATGTAATAGACAAACCAGAGGTAGCTTTACAGTGGAGGAAAGCATTATTTGAAATGGTGAATAATTTGAACATCATAGAGAGAAAAAGTTATGATCTACTGTCATAGGTTTATCAAAGAAAGAAGAAGTGAAGAAATCACTCATTATATATCAGCAAGAATATTTTTTCTCACGAGCCAAAAAGTCTGTTGGAGTTAGACGTCTGCGAAAGCACGCGAACAACACAAGGAAGAAGAAGAAGCTTGGAGCACAAACACACAATAGTGAATGTATTACTAGAGAATGTACAAAGATAAGTAGCCCATTAGGGCAATAGGCGTATATACAAGCCGGGGGAAAAAAACCTCCTAAAGATGGAAAAAAGTGCCCCGGTTGTCCTAGTGTGTTCACACACATCACTACCTAAATATATCAACAAATCCCCTTTGGGAGTGATGCGGTGAACAAGGAGCTGGCACTCATGTATAAGGAAGTGCCAAGCTATGTGGAAATCACTCCACAAAAGGAAGTAAGCCCAAAGCTTTGCGGAAAGCTTCAAACTTCTCCCTAGGCAGAGCCTTCGTGAAAAGGTATGCAATGTTCTCCTGCGTGGGCACATATGCCAAGCTGATCTCCCCACCAAAGAACCTCTCTCTGACATAGTGATAATGCACCTCAATCTGCTTAGTGCGAGCATGGAACACAGGGTTCCTCGCAACTGCTAATGCGCTCTGACTGTCAATGAAGATGGTGGTGGCAGAAGACTGGCCAACACCCAAATCAGCCATAAGGCATCTGAGCCACACACACTCAAGAGTAGCTGTGAAAGCTGCCCTATACTCAGCCTCACAACTAGAAGTGGCCAGAGTAGGCTGCTTCTTGCTCAACCAAGATATACATGAGCTACCAAGCATGAAGCAAAAACCATTGGTGGACACACGAGTGTCATAGCAACCAGCCCAATCTGAGTCAGAAAAAGCATGCAAATCTGGCGGTAGTGATCCCCCCTTGGGATAAAACATTCCAAGTAGCCGAGTACCACTCAAGTAGGGAAAGATGCGCTTAACCGCCTTCTAATGCATGACTCCTGGGCAATGCATAAACCTGCTCATCTGTGAGACAGCAAACTGAATATCTGGCCGAGTAATGCATAAGTAAATCAAGCATCCAAGAACCTGCTGATAGAGAACAGCATCAAATGCATCTCCAACATCATGAAGACTCAATCGTAGACCTATCTCCATAGGAGTGGCAATAGGCTTACAGTCTTCAAGGCCAAAACGCTGCAATAATGTGTCAATATATTTTGTTTGACACAAAGCCATTCCACCATCAACTTGCATAAACTGAATGCCCAAATAGTGATGCAAATGCCCCAAATCAGACATCTCAAATGAGGCATGCAAATCAGCCTTGAAATCAGCAATATGCTTCTCAATAGGACCAGTGAGCAGCATGTCATCAACATAGACAACAATGATCAGAAGCACATCATTAGCACGCTTAACATATAAGGTGCTTTCAGTTGGACTATTCTCAAAACCATGTGCAACCAGATAGGCATGTATCTTCTCATACCAAGCACGTGGTGCTTGCTTCAAACCATATAATGCCTTCTTTAACCTGCACACCTGGTTTTCATGCCCTTTCTGCACAAAGCCACGGGGCTGAAAAAGATACACTTCTTCATGCAAGTCACCATTCAGAAATGCTGTTTTAATGTCCAACTGATGTACATTCCAACCATGATGGGCTGCAAGTGCACAAATGCTCCGAACAGTAGTCATACGGCATGTAGGTGCAAAGGTCTCATCAAAATCAATGCCTCTTTCCTGCGCATAACCCTTTGCAAAAAGCCTAGCCTTATACCTGTCAACTGTACCATCAGGTTTACACTTCAGCTTGTATACCCACTTAGTGCGAATGGCCTTCTTGCCAGGAGGCAAGTCACATAAAGACCATGTACCATTCTTCATTATAGCATCATATTCAGATTGCATAGCAGCCATCCAATTTTCTGAATTCTGTGCTTCATCAAAAGAAACAAGCTCATTCTCATCACAGAGACTAGACACAGCCATAGCATAACAATCTGATGCAAAGGAGGCACTATGAGAGCCTGAACAAGTACGATATGACAAAGGTGTATCTAATTTGCTGTCACGCAAGGTCTACACTATCCATTTTGGCATAGTTTTTGCCTGCTCAATATCAACTCTCTCATCAACAAGTGCATCATGTAAATCTGCATCAGAAATGGAATGATCTGCATCATCATATGAAACCTGCAAAAGCTGAGAAGTTGCCTCGTTAGGACCAGCACTAGACTGTCCACCTGTAAAAAGAGGCATCAAAGTATCATACATGTCTTTGGAGCTAACAGATGTCTCCTTAGTACATGAAAGCAATGGCTGAATAGCATCTTCCACAAAGACAACATCACGGCTAACCAGAATGCGTTTTGTCTGTGGATGATATAGACGATAGCCTTTACTTTCAGAACTGTACCCAACAAAAATACATTTTATTGCCTTATCATCCAATTTTCTGCGATGTTGTTCATGCACTAATGCATATGCCAAACAACCAAAAACACGCAGATGAGCAACAGATGGCTTGCGGTCATGCCAAGCCTCATATGGAGTGATAGACTGCAACGCTTTAGTGGGACACTTGTTCAGTACATATGCTGCACACATGACAGCCTCAAGCCAGAAACTATGTTGACCATGCACCTCTCCATCTCCATGAGTGACTTGTTCTTTCGTTCAGCAACTCCATTCTGTTGAGTTGTATATGGCACTGTACACTGGCGTTTTATCCCATGTTCAGCCAGAAATGCATTAAAATCAGAAGACATATATTCTCCCCTCGATCAGAACGGAGGGTGCTCATTTTACATGCTGATAGATTTTTCAGCCAAAACCAAAAACTGTTTAAAGCACATGAACACTTCGGACTTTGCTTTGAGTGGATATACCCATGCATGCCTGGAAAAATCATCAATGAAAGTCACGAAGTAAAGGTAATTCCCAAAAGAGGGTGTCTGCATAGGACCACAAACATCACTATGTACAAGCTACAATTTCTGCGCAACCCGAACTGAACCATCTTTTGGAAAGGAGGAATGCTGCATTTTGCCCAAAATATAGCCTTCACATACATGTTTTCCAGGTGCCTCAAGTTTGGGCAAAGAAGACACCATATCAGATTTCTGCAGGCGTAGCAAACTAGCAAAATTCAGATGACCAAAGCGTGCATGCCAAAGCTTTGCATCTGACATAGCCTGAGAATCATGAACTGCACATGCCGAATCATTCACAGATATGTCATAGTCTATGAGCTTATACAGCCCACGACATAAAATGCCAGAAGCAATAATCACATCGCCATTTGATAGATAATGAACTGTACACCTATCATCAACAAATTTCACAACCAAGCCAATCTTGGCTAATGCAGAAACTGATAACAGATTCTTCTTGATCCCTGGCACAAATAAAGCATCTGACAAGGTGAAAGAACTACCATCAGCAGTAGTCAGAATGATCTTACCAAATCCCATAACAGGATAAGAGGAGTTGTTGACGCATGTGACAGTATTCCCTGTAGGGGCAGGCTCGAGTGAAGAGAAGAAACTGCGCTGCCAGGTAATATGTTTGGTCGCCCCACTGTCAAAGTACCAAACATCTGAGTCCACTGCAGACATGCACTGCTCATGAGAAGATGGGTCAAAACTGCAAACAGTAGTAAACGCCCATTGTTCTTCCTGCACAAGATTAGCAGACTTTGTTTTTGGTGTAGAGGCCTCTACAACAACCATTCCAGCCTCCTTTTTCTTTGCCTCTTTTGTAGCCAGTTTTGGACAATTCTTTATGATATGATCATTCCCTTTACAATACTTGCAAAACAATTTCTGCTTTTCTGATTTCTTCTCATCTTTATCCTGGTTCTTTGAATGTGCAACATTTGCAGATTTCTGCTTACTAGTAGAAGAGCTTCATTTTCCTTTGCCCTTCTGACTAGTCAGGAAAGCTTGATCTGCAACACGCATAATGGACCTGTTCTACCTGGACTGATCTTCCTGCAACAGAACAGAGACTAACTCCTCAAATGATAAGGCATTTGGATTGCTTTTCATCATCAACCGAAGAGTAGAAGCAAAACTCTGATATGAATAAGGAAGACCATTCAGAACGGTCTGCACAAGTGAGCTATCTGGTATAACCTCATCAGCAAAAATCAAGTGTTCCTTCAAATCTTTGATCTTCATTAGGAAACTGTCCATAGAATCAACTTCATTCATGTGCTCACTCTCCAAGTGTTTTCGGAGGTAAGCAACATGAGCCTCATTCCTAGCTTGGTACAATGTGGTAAGTGTATCCCAAGCATCCCTAGTTGTTCTGCAAGAGCAAATATGAGGAATAATGGCACGTTTGACAGACAAAGCTATCAATGCATGTGCCTGGGCATCTCTGCCATCCCAATGAATCTGCTCTGCAGTAGGTGCAACAGAAACAGCAGCACGAATAGGAATCTGCGGAATATCATCTTCAACACCATCTTCATCAGCTCAAGCACCTGTATTTCGTTACAGGTGTAACATGACGTCTTTCAACACCTTGCACAATGTTCCACAATCCTTTTGCAACCAAAACATGTCGCATCATATAAGCGCATAATGGGTAGTTGGTACCATCCAACTTATCTTCAACAGCCAACATACGGAATACATCACTGCTTTCAGCCATGGCCGGTGACTAAAATGCCTTGATGCAGAAAATTGACTGTCTCTCAAAAAGTTGAACGGAACTGCCCAAACAACTTCTGCTAAACCTGTAGCAGACTTGGAGACGCTTATATTGGCGAACAAAAACAGGTATATACCTTTGGCACAAAAAGATGAAATAGCCTGCACAAACGCTACGATAGTGCATTCGGAGGTCGAAACGAGCTTAGATTGCGATTTCGACACCACAAAGCGAAGCCGTTTTAATATCTGAAACACCCTAAGTATGCTCACCAAATTTCGTGCGAAACTGAGACTGCAAATGGAGGAGTGTCGACAGCGCCCTAGATGAAGCAACGACCTGCTCTGATACCAATTGTTGGAGTTAGACATCTGTGGAAGCACGCGAAGAACACAAGGAAGAAGAAGAAGCTTGGAGCACAAACTTACAATAGTGAATGTATTACTAGAGAATGTACAAAGATAAGTAGCCCATTAGGGCAATAGGCGTATATACAAGCCGGGGGAAAAAAACCTCCTAAAGAGGGAAAAAAGTGCCCCGGCGGTCCTAGTGTGTTCACACACATCACTACCTAAATATATCAACAAAGTCTAGGAGGGGAAGAATGTTAGAAGAAGCCTTTTGTGAAGAGAAATATTTGTAAAATATAAAAAAATTGTAGAAATATTTATGCAAATGATGTAAAAATGAGGAAGAGTCTTCCTCATGTAAATTAGAACCATATGCAATTTTTCTAGAATTTTTGGAAGCTCTTTGATAGCATATTTTTAGATTAGAAGGGAAAAGGACCAAAATTCAAGTGTGAAAGAGGACACTTGAAAATGTATAAAAGATAATTTCCTCTATTTTGAGAGGGTTGGTTGTATTATTTCTGCTATCCAAGTAATGTGAAGAGCTCTCTTGCAGAAAATCGTGTTTTCTACTTCCATGTGATTTTCTTTGATTTGTTGAGTCTATTCTATGTGTGATCCATGGAATTTGTGAGCTTCAGTTGTGTATTTCTGAGTGATGTGTATGAAGAGAGGTGATTCTTGATGTATTGAGTGAGAAAGTGCTGAAGAATAGAGCTGGAGATGGAAATCATTATATTTCACAGAATCTTGATTGTCTCGTCTGTGTGATACATTTATCATTTTTGAGATTTGACTTCATAATTGTGTTCTACTGAGAAAATGGCATGCTTTAGGCACCAAGATAATTGAAAATGATGTAGTATAGCTCAAGATAATCAAAACCCTAGAAATTTCTCTTCATCTTCATCATTTCTCAGAAAAACAGTCATTTTCCTCTTATTCTTGGATTCCATTAACTAGAAGGGGCTGTGGTCTTTGTATACTTCCCGGATTGACAAATGTAAGATGTATTGTTGATCCTTTATGCTAAAATGATTGGAGAGGACAACTCCAAAGGGTAACAACAAACACTCTCTCTCTCTATCTCTCTCTCTCTCTCCCAACCCCCCTCTCTCCCCCTTGCCCCCCCACCACCCCCATTTTTTTATTTTTCTTTTATTTTATATATTTTATTTATTTTATATATATATATATTTTATTATTATATTTCTTATTTATTTTAATTTTCTTTTTCTTTTCTTTCATTTTATTTTTATTTACGATCTGGGCGTTTGAATTATTAAAAAAGAAAAAAGAAAAACGGACGAGGACAAATTTCCCTTTAACAAAAAAAGAAAAATATATATTTATATTATTTCTTATATTTTTTTTATTATTCATGGCTCAAAGCTTTTGGCTTTGGATCGTGCCTCGGATGGCTATTCTTTTCAAATTTGGAGTCATTTTCATGTATTTTGGCACCTTTGGATTCATTTTTTGACTTAATTTTTCAAAAATCAAACATTTTCTCTGCCTTCTGGTCAAAACCCACATATTTTGAGCACATTTATGATATATTTTACTTTCATCACATGGTCCAGATTGTCTATTCTCACCTCATCTCACCATATGTTGCACATTTTCCCATATGCAACCTCTATAGCTCTTCTATTTGATCATTTTGGCCCTCTACAGACCCCATACTCCTCCTACCTCAGCCTCCCTTTATCCTTCTGCCCTGCCACATCCTTAGCCCTCCCTGCACTATCCATCTCAACCCCCTCATCCCTCACTTCCCTCTCATTTCTTCCCTCCCATTGCTTTCCTTTGCTTTTCCATGCAAAAATTCCACTTTCTGGTTCTTCTCTGGTGCTTATTCTGTCCTGCTTCTGGTGGACTTGGTAGCTGCTCAAGTGTCCTTTTGCAGATTTTGGCAACAAAGAATTATGGTGTACTCTATGCTCAGAGTTTTGGTTGTAGCTCTCCGATACGAAGAGCACATTAGGTGGTGGGCAACTGTTGAGCCCATAAAAGTCATATTGGTCAAAGTCAACTGTAGTCAAAGTCAAGTGCAATCAAAGTCAACCATAGTCAAAGTCAAAAGGTCAAAGTCAAATTGTTCAAAGTCAACAAAGTCAAGGTCAAAGTCAACAAGTGCAAAGTCAAAGTGCTAAAGTGCAGGTGCCAAAGTGCACAGGTAGTGCACAATTAATTGTCCACAAAGGGTAAATTGGAGAAAGTGGGTTGCAGAGGTATTTCTCTAATTTCCCTAAGGCTCAAAGTGTTTTTAAAGTGTTTTGGAAGGTTCAAGTGAACCCTCTCCTATGTGCAAAAGTGAAGAATTAAAAGGAAAAAGGTGAAGGTATGTGAAGCAGCAGCGTACGCAGAAGTGAAAGTATGCCCCCCCAATTAAAATTTTTGTTTTAGGCTAAAGTCACTACAGGACAAAACAGGGATTCGTTGGCTGCCACTTGTGAAGACAATCTTGGGACATCAAAGTGAGCACCAAGATACTCTTGTAGTTAGGAGCGTACGTGAATCGACACACTCAAATCAAGGCAAGGACTATTCTTGGACAATTCAAAGTGTAAGCAAGAGTGAGCATAGTCTATTAATAATCAATCGGCAGAGGATTCCAGTGTGTATCTTTCTTCTTTTCTTTCCCTTTTCTCCTACAAACACTCAAATCCCTTCTTGTCCAAGAGTCCCCCAACAATACTCTTCACATACCTTAACACTCTCTTTGCATGATTGAGATGTGTATTTATGGCTGCATGCATGAACTAAGATAGAACTCCAGCTATGTAGCACAAGTTAGATCTTGTGAGTGTAGCATAGATCAATGATTCCACAATGCTCCTGTATAGTGTAAGGTCTTCTAGCTTCTTACAATCTTCCTTGCTTAACTTGACATTTGAATCCATAGGTTGAGCTATTGGTTTGCAATCTGTAATGCCAAACCTAAACAACACATCTAGAAGATACTTCTTTTGAGAGAGATAGATACCTTCGTTCCCATAGATCACCTTAATGCCAAGAAAGTGCTTTAGCACACCTAAATATGAGATTTTGAACTCTCTTCCAAGATTATCTTTGATGTTCCTTATCCCTGCATCATCATCACTTGTCATAAGAAGATCATCTACATATATGCATATCAAACATATCTTGTCATTTTTCTTCTTCACATACAAGGATGGATCTGCATCACTTGGAGAGAAACTGCATCTCTTCAAGAAATCCACTAGCCTTTGATTCCAAGCCCTTGGGGCTTTCTTTAGGCCATACAAGGCCTTCTTCGATATGCAAACATAGGTAGGATGTTGTGGATCTACGTACCCTTGAGGTTGTTCCATGAACACCTCTTCTTGTAACTCACCATTCAAGAATGCATTCTTTATGTCCATCTATTAAATACGCCACCTTGCTGCACATAGGGCTATGGGAGCTCTAATGGTAGCCTTGTTTTCCACAAGGCTAAAAGTCTCCTCATAATCAACCCCTTGTGTCTCTGTGAAGCCTCTGGCTACTAGTCTAGCCTTGTACCTTGCCAAGCTACCATCTGCATTCCTCTTGGTCTTGTACACCCACCTATTTTGGACTATCTTTATGCCCTCCTTCTTGGATACTAGTTCCCAAGTGTTGTTATCCCTAAGATCTTTGAACTCTTCATACATAACCTTCCTCCACTCTGGTTGGGTCTTTGGCTCCTCATAAGAATCTAGCTCTTGATATGCAATGGCATTCATCATGTATGCATAGTGCTTTGCCATGACAGAGCCATATGTATACCTTTGTGGGGGTGCCTTCTTCCTTGTAGACCTCCTCTCTTGACCTTTGGGATAGTGCTTCTTGAGTCTATTGAGCTTTACATTAGGATTAATGACCTCCTCAAGGTCTTCCTCTTCTGACTCCTCTTGAGCTTCCCTAGTGTCATAGTTTGTCTCTTGGAACCTTCTATACTTTGAAGTAGGGGATGATCTTTCATAATCATAAGTGTAAGAGTGATCATATGAGAAAACCTTAGATGTAGAAGCCTTTGGTCCATTGATTGTGATTGACTCTTGAGGTTGAATTTGCACATCAAAGTTTGCATACTCCTCTTGATCCTCTTCATCCAACTTTGCCTTGCCCTTGTCTCCATACCATGACCTTGACTCATCAAACACAACATCTCTTGGCACATATAGCTTCTTTGAGAGAGGTTTCTAAGACCTATAGCCTTTTGCTCATTTGAGTAGCCAATGAACACACATTTCTTACTCTTGGGCTCTAACTTTGTTCTCACTTCACTAGGAATATGAACAAAGCATACACATTACCTTGAGGTGCTCCATGGTTGTTTCTTGCCATAATAGACTTCATGTAGAGTCAAGTTGTGCACACCACCTATTGGAACCTTGTTTATCAAGTAACAAGCTATATTCATAGCCTCATCCCAATAATAGAATGGTAACACACCTTCATTTATGAGACATCTAGCTATCTTAACCAAATGCCTATTCTTCACCTCTGCAACACCATTTTGTTGAGGGGTGTACCTACATGTAAAGTGCCTCTTTATGCCATTGTCCTGCAAGTTATTTGTGAATTCTCGGGAGAAATACTCTCCCCCTCCGTCTGACTTCAGTGTCTTGATGTGTGCATCACATTCTTTCTCAACATGGGACCTAAAATTTTGAAAGCATGAAAACACTTTTGATTTTTCCTTGATAACATATAGCCATACCTTTCTTGAGTGTTCATCAATGAAAGTGACAAATTACCTAGCTCCTCTCAATGAAGCCTCTCTACTAGGGCCCCATACATCAAATTGTATAAGCTCTAAGAGCTTCGAGGATTTGTACTCACTCTTTGGAAATGGCTTCCTTGCTTGCTTACCTAGCTGACAAGCATCAAAAAATTCATGTAGACCTTGTCCTTCAAGATTTGGTAGTCCCTGCACTAAACCTGCTTTGCACATGCTTTTTAACTTGGAAATATTGATATGTCCTATCCTCTTGTGCCAAAGATCAATTTTTGCAATCCTTTTGTTACCAATCATCACATAACATACCTTGTTGTGTGTAGGAGCAACATCTAGTATGAACAATCTGCCTTCTTTCCTTCCTTTGGCAATGACCTTGCCTCCTTGCTTCACCATGCACCCTTTTGCAACAAATATAACCTGCATACTCTCTCTACCATCTACCCTATAAAGATAAGGTTTTTGGAAATAGATGGAACATGGATCACATCTTTAAGAGACTTGATAGATTTACCTTCACCTAGCTTCACATCTCCCACATGTGTAATGGGATGCTTAGTGTTATCTCTTGTCTCCACACAACCTTTTGAGCTTGGGACGTGCATATGAACAAAATATTCCTCCATACATGGCATGTGATTAGAGCATCCAGAGTCTATGTACCACTTTGTGTCCTTGGGATCACTAGTGTAGCCATGTCTCATGGCTAGGAGGGTCTCCTTCTCATCATCCTTCTTAGAGTTGTTAGCATAATTCCCTTGCTCCTTCTTCTTCTTGACTTTGTCATCCTTAAACCAAAAATTTGAAGAAATATGATTATGCTTACCACATATAAAACAAGTTTTACCCTGATGAGGGTTGTTCTTCCCTTTGCCATTCTTGCCCTTCCTTGAAGATGATGCCTTGCTATCTTCTTCTAAATCTGAATCTTCTTCCTTGTGCTGCTTCAACTTTCTTTTTCCTCCTTTCCCATTCTTGCCACTCTTGCATTTTCCTTTGCTAGCATATAGGAGATGTGAGTGACCATCCTTCTTGGATGTGTCTCCTTTGGCAACCTCTTCTTCCACTAGGTGTGGGATCAAATCCTCAAGAGTTGGTAGAGGATCTATATACAAGATGGTAGTAATGAGGGGTTTCCACTTCTCTTCCCCTCTCAAACCATTGAGAGTAATCTAACCAAGGTTTTCCTCATCTACTTTGCAGCCAATGGATGCCAATTGCTCCCTCAACTCCTTGACCCTCAAGGTGTAGTCAACAATAGATTGAGCACTACCCTTCTTCAAGGAATGGAGTTCATTCTTAAGCTGCATCTTTCTCCTTCTTGTGAAAGGGGGATATATCTTCTCTAAGGCCTCCCAAACATATCTAGCATGATCAAAATTTGATACATGACCAATCATAGTGTTAGAGATTACTTGTGATATAACTCTTCCCATTCCTTTCCTCCCAATCCTTCAACATCTTCAATTCTTGATTAGTGATCTTTGGATCTTTGGGATCCACATCGGGCTTGTCTTCATCTTCACACACAATAGGCCATAAACCTTTGCTCATGGGATAGTTCATGACTCTGAACCTCCATGGCTGATAGTTGTCTTTGTCAAGCAACTCCACCTTTTGACCTATATCTACCATAATGAATGAGAAATTAGGGTTATGCAAAAATGTCCTCTTAGCCTTGATGTCCAAGGTTTTGTGTCCTTCTCTTAGATTCTTCAAAGGATGTTTCTTGCTTTGATACCCACTGATGGAATTTAATCCATCAAATTTGCACACTAGAAGTGAAATGAACCCAATACCTAGGTCCCTTCATACACCTTTTCTGCTACCTTGTAGCAAAACTCTAATTTACCTATTTTACACTAATTCAAATCACCTAAGCTTTTAGCCACACTCAGTAGGGTTCATAATATTTCCAACATGCTATAGAACACCTCAAATGGATCTATTTAGGTCAGTTAACAACTCTGTACAAGACAAACTATGTAGAGATGTAGGATATGCAAAATTTAGGGTTATAGAGATACACCAATTCCTCTGTACAAAAAATTGATTTCAAGAAGCCCTATAAGGGAAATTAAGATGCATGTATAAGCTCGAGAATGCACTTTAATATCTTGAATTGGATATTTACACAAGGAGTTACAACTATTATAAATAGACTATGTCTATACCTACGAGAGACTAGAGGGAGTGTGGGCTTGGTAGCTCCTCCTATGTGCATGTTATGTCCTCCTCCACATTTTTCCTATCTTGGAATACTGCATTTTAGCTCCTTGAGCCTAGCAATTCACAACATTGCAAAAACACTACAAGCAGTACTTCTGCTTGAACACTATTGCACTTCGATGTGATAGTTCAAATTTAGAAAAACACAATTTTTGTGTATCAATAGTACACAAAATCACTTAAAATTCTAGGTCTTGAATATTTGGATGTTGGAAAATAGGAACAAATTATAGTTTTGCAAATTGACCTAGTTTTTTTATGGGTCCCACCTTGCAAGCTCGAAATGGAGGTGAAGATGGCCCCAAAACAAAAATCTGACAAAAACAACTAACCCTAAAGGGATAACTCTCGAAAATATTTTGAATCCTTCTACCTTCATGCCAATTTTCATAGCAATCTGAGGTCATTTGTGAATCATTCTTTCTCCGTGCCTTCTCGCATACTGTTCACTGTCGGCCTTCTCCACAAGCTCTCTACAACCACACTGGCTCTGATACCATGTCATGAGGAAGGAAATAAGGAAGAGATCTCACACAATCTCACAATCAAAGAGGAGCACACAAACAGCTCGAGGCAAGCAAATATGATCTTCTTCTTCTATTACATAAAAGAATGTACAAGATATGACCTTAAAAACAACAATACAACAAGTGCTATATATGAAGAATGGTACATGTAGAAAATCCTAATTTCCACCAATGAGTGAGCTATCAAGAAAACAAATGTGCCATCACTCTCGATAGATAAATCTAGTGAAGCTCAATGAAGTGTCCCGGACCTATACTAGCATGATCACTATACATCTCAGAGAAATGAAAAAGTGATATGTGTCATCCTCGATCATCACATTTTGAGCTTGATATCTCAATAGACATGAGGTAATTCCTATTGGGAATTATATTCAAAATCCAATTGCTCACTTGATTGCACCTCGTCTTGCTTTCCATATCTAGAAGGGATGTCTTAAGGAAATTGATCATGAAGGTCATTTATCTCTTGAATTGGTGTTTGAGCTCCTTGCTGTAGCCTCCATTTCTCTTCTTGAATCTCTCTCAAGAATCCTTGTGAATAGTTGTGTATGGAGGGAAAAGCTCCATCTACTATAGAATTGGGAACTTGTGATATTATTGGAGAGAATTCTCCTAGTATTCTCCTGATGAGAAGGAGCCTTTTTTGGTTCTAAATGCTCAGACTTCAAGACCAATTGTTCTAATCTCTCTAGAAATCCTTGAAAGGGCAACTCTGGCTTAACTAGGTTACTCTAGTTGACATATTGGGTTGCTTCAAACATAGCCTCGGCTAGTTCAACCACTTTCATGCAGAGTTTGTTTCTTTCTATTTCTAGGTCTACTCTTGGATAACTCTTGTCTAGTTCTATGGCATTGGGTCCCTCTCTCAATCTCACTTGATAGGCTTTGAACATCATGTCCAAGTCCTCTGGGATAGGGTATGGTAAAATAGATCCTAGCTTTGGTCATTGGGGAGCTTCTAGTGATTCCTATGAAGCTAATTCTTGGATTTTCTCCTTGGTTGCTTTTAAACTCCCTTTGAGTTTTCTCTTAAGTCTCTCTCATGAATCTTCCTAGTATTTTGTTTTCTTTCCACGAGACTCTCTGATTTTTCTATGTTTCGAGGGTTTTTCTTGGTCTACTTGTTGGTTTTTGTAAAGCATGGGCTTTAATCACTACTTGAATGGGCACAAAGGTTGATGCATGTTGGAACATCAAGCTTACACTATGCTTGAGGTGGATTTGATCTACATAAAAAAGGCTATGGTTTGGATTATGCCAAAATAACCATTGAAGTGTTCTTTTACCTATGCTCATTTATTGTATTCTTTTTTTAAAAAGATTTTTCATGGATCATTTTACATTGTAAAAAGCCTAGAGCTCTACACATGTAAAAGGATAAAAAGAGAGGCCAAATTTCACGAATTTGTGGTGGTTGGATTAAAATCAATCAATCAATCAATCACTTAAAAGTATGTCAAACTAGATCTTCACTTTTCCTAGATTATAGGAAAGTGAATTGATTCCCTCCAACAACCTTTACTGCCTTCATTTGAATTCAAAATCCACTTGTAGAAGTCTTGGAGCACTTCAAGACTCTATATAAAGACTTGAAATCACTTGTACATTACATGGAAGCAATATACATACACTTGTGGCCATCATTGTCTTGCTCCATTTTTTTGCATCATCTTCTTCAACAATACTAAGGTTGTAGAGGTTGCTGCTCTCTCTATAGAGATGAGAATTGGATGAAAAGCATTGATTGGGAAGTATTAGTGTATAGTTTATGTGTATAGATTTTCAAAGAATTTGGTTTTGTATATTGGGAGAAAGCTTAGTTTTTCTATCTCGGGGTCTATCTCTGGACATTCCTAGAAAATAGGAGGTACCACTATTGAGTGATTGATTCATTCCAAAAGCATATTTTGCTTATTTCTTGTACTCTTGTGCATTCTACACACTAAACCCTATTTTTATCACTAATTCAAAAGGATTTTTTTCTAATTGTAATCATGTTGGTTGCTATGAGTATTTGAAGTTCATTGTCTCATCCAAAGGTAGTAAGTTTTTTGAGCTAGTCAATGTGCAAACCTATCTATTTGGTATTGACTCTTTCTCGTTGATGCTCCAAAGTACATATTGCATTTTATTGCATAAGGTCTCTTTGAGTCTCCATAAGCTCAAGAGCTGGTCTTGTGCCGGTTGGCTGGACCAAACTTCATTGCTTCGCAACTCAATTTTCTACCTTCTACAAGCTTCTCCAAGTTCTTTCAGTGGTATCAGAGCTAGATCAAGATGGGTGACGGCTTTCCCTCAATGATTGAGAAGCTTGATCAACAGAACTATGTGGTTTGGCAAATCAGAATGGAGGCCTATTTGCAAGGTAGAAATCTTTATGGAATTATAGCAGGTGATGAAGGTATGCATATTCCAAGATCCAAAGGAGGACCTACACAAGAGGAGACATATAAGCTCACACTTTGGTGTGCAAGGGATGCTCAAGCAAGGTCCTACATAATAAAATCTATCTCTGACTTTCTATTACCACATATTAGAGGATGCAAGACATCTCAAGAGACTTGGAATGCCCTAGAGACTTTCTTTTCTACTAGTACCAAAGCAAGAAATAATCATCTTTGGAACGAGTTCAAAAAGATGAAGACACCTAAACAAACCATCACAGAGTTTGTTACCAAGGTCAAGAAGGTTGTAGATTAGTTAGCATCCATTGGAGAGCTGATTGAAGAGGCTATCATGAGGCAAATTCTCAATGGGATTCAAAGTGATAAGCAATGGCAATCCTTCAACATGACTTATGATCTCATCATGGATGTGTAAACTCTAGACTTCAACATCTTTCTTGGATAACTCTTCAATCAAGAGATAATTCAACTAGTGCTCTATATGTAGATATGAAGGACAAAAAGTTCAAAGACAAGAAGAAGGAAGAAGATGAAGAGGAGACTTCCCAAGCCAACTTTGCATGCAAGAGAAAGTGGAAAGGGAAGAAGAAAGGACCAAAGCATGATAAAGCCAAAGGTTATAATATTCAACCTTGTGCCATCTGTGATAAGACCAACCACACCACTCAAAATTGCTAGTTTAATGGGAAGACCCAGAAAGGAAGTGGAAGAGGTGGATATGGAAACAATAGAGGCAGAGGTGGACACATCTTCAATAGTAACAATAGAGGCAAGGGACTACAACAATTATTCTGAAGATCAAGCACATGAAGACGCATTGCTTCTAATGAATCTAAGCCACAAAGAAGGTAAAGAAGATGATCATTTGTTCTACATAGATTTTAGATGCTCAAATCATGTTGCAGGCAACATTGCTCTTCTATCTGATTTGGAAAGTCCAAAGCATATACATGAAGTTCAAACAAGGGATGACACAAAGCAAAATGTGGAGAAGATTGGTAATTTCAAAGCTTTCAATGGTAGGACAAACATTCTGAGTAAGTTTCTCTATGTACCCACTATCACTAAAAACCTAATAAGTGTAGGCCAAATAGGGGAAAAAGGCTTGCAAGTTAGGTTCACCCAACATGGAGCTTTTGTGGAAGATCCATGTCAAAGCTTCAATAAGATAACTATAGGTGGGAAGCATAGTAGGCTCTTTACTTTTTAAGTAGGAGAAACTAGGAGCATAGCTCTATTCACTTTTGGGTCTCAAACCCTAAGTGAGCTTAAAGTGTGGCATAAGAGACTTGCTCATGTGAATGAAAGAACCTTGAAGGATATATGCAGGGATCAAAGTGTTCTTGGATTTCCAAACATATCAAAGAAACACATGATCAATAGATGTGATGCATGTCAAATTGGAAAGGCACAAAGATAACCATTCAACCACAAAGGCTATATCCACAACAACTTGTTGGACTTAGTACATACATATGTATGGGGACCCATTCAAGAACCTTCATTGGCAGGATCAAGCTATTATGTCTCATTTATTGATGACCGTAGTAGATGGGATTATTCTATACTTTATCAAGAGTAAGAATGAAGTGTTTGATTGCTTCAAAAAGTATCTAGCACATGTGTAGAATCATACAGGTAGATCACTCAAGAATCTCAAATCTGATGGAGGGGGAGAATACTTCTCCAAAGAGTTTGATGAGTTCTTGTAGGATAAAGGTATCAAAAGGGAAGTGACTACCAGGTACTCTCCTCAACTAAATGGAATTGTAGAGAGAACAAACAAGGCATTGGTTGGATCAGCCAAAATAATGCTTGAAGAGATGAGCTTGCCACATTATCTATGGGCTGAGGCTATTTCAACTGCTGTGTACTTTGTCAATAGACTACCATCCTAATCACTTCAAGGTATGACTCCTTATGAAGCATGGTATGGAAGAAAACCTAGTCTTGGACATTGCAAGGTGTTTGGTTGTTTAGCTTATGTTCATGTACCAACACACATAAGAGGTAGGCTAGATGAAAAGGAAACAAAGGCAGTGTTTATTGTCTATGACTCAACTTAGATGGGTTACAGGTTCTATAATGCTTCAAATAAGCAATTCACTACAAGTAGAGATGTGTTTGAAGAACACAGATCTTGGTATGATGAAGACAAACAAAAGGTAACTCTAGGATATGATATTGATTCTAATTCTCATCAATTAAGAAGCAAGCATGATATAGAGGTCCCAGATCCAAGAAGTGATATAGATGATGACCAAGATGAAAGGGAAAAGGATTACAAACTATGGAAGTCAAGAGGCAAAGCAAAGATGCAGAAGTGTGGAGAATGCTCCAAACAAAAGGTAACTCTAGGATATGATATTGATTCTAATTCTCATCAATTAAGAAGCAAGCATGATATAGAGGTCCCAGATCCAAGAAGTGATATAGATGATGACCAAGATGAAAGGGAAAAGGATTACAAACTATGGAAGTCAAGAGGCAAAGCAAAGATGCAGAAGTGTGGAGAATGCTCCAAGTTCAATAAGAGAGAGGAAACAACCAAAAAGCTATGGATATGTTTCCACATTTGTTACAAAGCGTTCAATCTACTTGGGAAAAGACTCAATTTCAGAAGAACCCTCAACCTATGAGGAGGGAAAGGGAAACCCTAATTAAGAAAAGGCCATGAAAAAAGAAGCAGATGCATTGAAGGAGATGGACACTTGGGATTTGGTTCCAATCTCATCCAATCAAAAGGTAATTTGTTGCAAATGGATATACAAAGTTAAAAGAAACTCATATGGATCAGTTTGCAGGTACAAGGTAAGATTAGTTGCCAAAGGATGCTCACAAACTCAAGGTATAGACTATGAGGAAACATTCTCACCAGTTGCAAAGATGACTATAATCAAGACATTGATAAGTGTAGCTGCTGCAAGAAATTGGAGACTCCTCCAACTTGATGTAAAAAATACATTTCTAAATAGTTGGATAAGTGAAGAGGTATACATGTCACAACCTCCATGTTTTGAAAACCCTAATCATGCATCTTATGTTTGCAGAATTAAGAAAGCATTGTATGGATTGAAACAAGCTCCTAAAGCTTGGAATTACAGGTTGGTTACGTACCTTCAAGATCAAGGGTTCATACCTTACAACTCAGATCCTTCTCTGTTCATCAAAAGGGATTACAATGAGGTTATGCCAAAATATCCATTGAAGCATTCTTTTACCTATGCTCACTTGTTAGATAAAAAAAAAATAAAAAATTCATGGATCATTTACCATTGTAAAAGCCTAGAGCTTTACACATGTAAAAGGATAAAAAGAGATCCCAAATTTCACGAATTTGTGGTGGTTGAGTTGCAATCAATCAATCAGTCCATCACCTAAAAGTGGATCAAACTAGATCTTCACTTTTCCTAGATTGTAGGAAAGTGAATTGATTCCCTCCAACAACCTCTACTGCCTTCATTTGAATTCAAAATCCACTTGTAGAAGTCCTGGAGCACTTCAAGAGTCTATATAAAGACTTGAAACCACTTGTACATTACGGAAGCAATATACATATACTTGTGGCCATCATTGTCTTCTCCTTCATTTTTTTGCATCATCTTCTTTAACAAGCGTAAAATTGTAGAGATTGTTGCTCTCTCTAATGAAGTCCAAATTGGATGATTCAGCACTCATTCAAAAGATATTAGTGTCTAGTTTATGTGTATAAATTTTCAAAGCATTTGGTTTTGTAGATTAGGAGAAATCTTAGTTTTTTATCTCAAGGTCTATCTCTACACATTCCTAAAAAATAGGAGGTACCACTGTTAAGTGTTTGATTCATTCCAAAAGCATATTTTGCTTATTTCTTGTATGCTTGTGCATTCTACACACTCAACCCTATTTGTATCACTCTTCAAAAAGGATTTTTTATAATTTAAATCATGCTGGTTGCTATGAGCATTTGAAGCTCATTGTCTCATCCAAAGATAGTAACTTTTTTGAGCTACTCAATGCGCAACCCTATCTATTTTATATTAACTCTTTCTCCTTGATGCTCCAAACTACATAATGCATGTTATTGCACTTATCGCATGCATATAAGATCTATTTGAGTCTCCATAAGCTCAAGGGTTAGTCTTGTGCTGGTTGGTTGGACCAAACTTCATCGCTTCACAAGTCAATTTTCTACCTCCTACAAGCTTCTCGAAGTTCTTTCAGTACAGACCTAATTGATGTATGCAAAATGCCTATCACATTAATGAGAGTTATCTTGAAAGCATTGGCAGGGTTTTTGGGACACTCTATATGACATGATCTTTATCACATTCAGGGTAATAACCTTGAATGGTGTAGTCTGGCTATCCTACAGGCGGGGACATTCTCTTATGAAGTGATCTTCTTGGCATCTAAAATAGGGCCCTCTAAGGGCCTAAGGTCTTTTGTTTCATTTGGTGTCTGGGGTTGGGTTGGTGTACATCACATTAGCATATGCAAGTTCCCAATTAGGTTCCACTATGGGTGCTTCATATAACCTAATTTTTGCAAAAGCCTTGATGGAATCTAAGATACAAGAGCCATCTCTAGCCATATGCACCATCACCCACAAAAAAATCTCTAAAGAATTGCCCTGACACTAGGAACAACAAAGAGGCAAGCTATCTCGAAGATAGGATAACTAGTTATTTCAACTAGAATGAGATGGTCCACATCAAAACCATTGAAGTGCAACAATGAGCAGTAAGAAAAACCCTAGATTAACCACCTGTCCTACCTAAAATGAGGTGATAGAATCACATGATCCAAAATGTTGAATCTTTAGTGCATAAAAAGTTTCAAGAGCATTACAAACCACCTAACATGCCTTAGAGACCTACTAGTAGCACAAGACGAAAGAGAAGTCAAAGAGTACCAAACAACAACAACAACCTTCTTTAGAGCTACATCCTCAAATTACCATCAACCATCCATATACATCACTCTTCCATCAATGATCACCGTCTGGCGCAAAGATAAAAAAGAAACATTCATAGAAAGGAGCATGAAGATTTGCAACAACCATAAACATAGAAGAAGTAAAAGCACCATCCCCTTCTACAACCATACCAATTGACAATGCTTTATGGACCCATAACTCCACATCCTCGACTTCCTCATCATATTCCTTTCCCAATAGCTCTCAAAAAAAAAGAAAATGTTTGACATCACCACAGCTAGGTATGACATTCTTGACAACCCCATCAATTCCAACAACATGAGTTTGTGCAACTCCCATTTTCACTTGTGTATGACATAGTGCCACTCTCTTTATGATAGAAATTGAAATAACAAAAGAAATAAGATCCACTCCCATCAAATTGGGATTACCATATCTATATTAAGCTCTCATGTAGGCTAATACTACTCTTTTTCCATCCAAGGAGCATCAATGAGTTGAAGCTACAAATCTCATATCTACAAAAACAAGTAGCAGTTGAAAATGAGGCGACAAACTAGAGCTACTTTTCAAGATCTTCAAATCAAGTTGTCACAACTGTTTGAGCCTTACCTGCTACATTATGCAATTATCATGGATCGATTAATGCAATACATCTTAGAAAAGATTTCCATCACACTGGATATTGTGTGTATTATCACACTAGATGATGTCAAGGACCTACCAAAAGCATCTATGCAACTCTTGAGTCCAAGACAGTGGAGGGATTTTGTCATTGACCATCAATTTGCACAAAAATTTTGGGATTATGCTCTCAGTTATGTTGAATACCTTCCCTCATATGCTTCAATAGGTCACAATTGCACTTGGAAAAACTATTATACTATGAGAGCTCATCTTCATAGTCCTATATATTGGATCAATTACCCATATATTGTTGCGTTAGCTAATCACTAACCTATGAACACAGATTATATACTTTAGACAACAAATCACAAAGAATGTGCTTTAGACAACAAATCACAAAGAATGTACAAGATCACGCATTCCGAATGCTATACAAAATCATTTCATTAAAGACTACTTGATTATCTTCAATACCACCTCAAGTCCTCAAATCAAGAAGGCAAGCTTTCATCCGAGCATTGAACTACTATTATTTTACTTTTGCAAAACCTAGATCAACACTTTATAGTGGATTTTTTTTTTCACATCTTCATAGTTAAAATTCCATTACATGCAAACATTCAAAAAAACATTCTTCATGGAATTCTTCAAGTGCGACATTGAGATCTTTGGAAAAGTTACTTCACATCTTGCAACTTGACTCAAATCTTGCGAATGCGCCACCTGTGAAATCAAGTTATGAAATAAACGAGACCCCAACCATCAAGCAAAATTAATTATTCATAAAAATAGTGGAACTTCAATGAAAAGAAAAATGGGAAAAGGCTTTTGAAATTCAAGAGTAGAGTTGTTGATATATCTTGGTAGTGATGTAAGTGAACACACTTAGGACTGACAGGGAATTATTTTCCCTCTTTAGGAGGTTCCCCCGTTGTATATATGCTTATAACCCTAATGGGTGACTTATCTTTGTACATTCACTTGGTAATACATTCAATATCGTGTTCTTCTCCAAGCTTCTTCTTCTTCCTTGTGTTGTTTATGTGTTTCTGCAAACCTTGAACCCCACCAATTGGTATCAGAATAGGTCATTGCTTCATCTAGGCATCTTCGACACCCCTCCCATCACAATCTCAAAATTGCCCAAAAATAGTTAACCATACTCATGATGATTAGGAGTTCAAAATTGTTGGAGTTAGACATCTACAGAAGCACGCAAACAACATAAGGAAGAAGAAGAAGCTTGGAGCACAACACACTATACTGAATGTATTACTAGAGAATGTATAAAGATCAGTAGCCCATTAGGGCAATAGGCGTATATACAAGCCGGGGGGAAAAAACCTCTTAAAGAGGGAAAAAAGTGCCCCGTCGGTCCTAGTGTGTTCACACACATCACTACCTAAATATATCAACAAATCCCCCCTGGGAGTGATGTGGTGAACAAGGAGCTGGAACTCATGTATAAGGAAGTGCCAAGCTATGTGGAAATCACTCCACAAAAGGAAGTAAGCCCAAAGCTTTGCGGAAAGCTTCAAACTTCTCCCTAGGCAGAGCCTTCGTGAAAAGACCTGCAATGTTCTCCTGCGTGGGCACATATGCCAAGCTGATCTCCCCAGCAGAGAACCTCTCCCTGACATAGTGATAATGCACCTCAATGTGCTTAGTGCGAGCATGGAACACAGGGTTCCTCGCAACTGCCAATGCGCTCTGACTGTCAGTGAAGATGGTGGTGGCAGAAGACCCAAATAAGCCATAAGGCATTTGAGCCACACACACTCAACAGTCGCTGTGAAAGCTTCCCTATACTCAGCCTCACAACTGGAAGTGGCCACAGTAGGCTGCTTCTTGCTCAACCAAGATATACATGAGCTACCAAACATGAAGCAAAAACCACTGGTGGACACACGAGTGTCATAGCAACCAGCCCAATCTGAGTTAGAAAAAGCATGCAAATCTGGCGGTGGTGATCCCCCTTGGGATAAAACAACCTAAGTAGCCGAGTACCACTCAAGTAGAGAAAGATGCGCTTAACCACCTTCCAATGCATGACTCCTGGGCAATGCATAAACCTTCTCATCTATGAGACAGCAAACTAAATATCTAGCCAAATAATGCATAAGTAAATCAAGCATCCAATAGCCTGCTGATAGAGAACAGCATCAAATGCATCTCCAACATCATGAAGACTCAATCGTAAACCTGTCTCCATAGGAGTGGAAATAGGCTTACAGTCTTCAAGGCCAAAACACTGCAATAATGTGTCAATATATTTCATTTGACACAAAGCCATTCCACCATCAACTTGCATAAGCTGAATGCCCAAATAGTGATGCAAATGCCCCAAATCAGACATCTCAAATGAGGCATGCAAATCAGCCTTGAAATCAGCAATATGCTTCTCAATAGGACCAGTGAGCAGCATGTCGTCAACATAGACAACAATGATCAAAAGCACATCATTAGCACGCTTAACATATAAGGTGCTTTCAGTTGGACTATTCTCAAAATCATGTGCAACTAGATAGGCATGTATCTTCTCATACCAAGCACGTGGTACTTGCTTTAAACCATATAATGCCTTCTTTAACCTGCACACCTAGTTTTCATGCCCTTTCTGCACAAAGCCACGAGGCTGAAAAACATACACTTCTTCATGCAAGTCACCATTCAAAAATGCTGTTTTAATGTCCAACTGATGTACATTCCAACCATGATGGGCTGCAAGTGCACAAATGCTCCGAACAGTCGTCATAGGTGCAAAGGTCTCATCAAAATCAATGCCTCTTTCCTGTGCATAACCCTTTGCAATAAGCCTAGCCTTATACCTGTCAACTATACCACCAGGTTTACACTTCATCTTGTATACCCACTTAGTGCCAATGGCTTTCTTGCCAGGAGGCAAGTCACATAAAGACCATGTACCATTCTTCATTATAGCATCATATTCAAATTGCATAGCAGCCAGCCAATTTTCTGAATTATGTGCTTCATCAAAAGAAACAGGCTCATTCTCATTACAAAGACTAGACACAGCCATAGCATAGCAATCTGATGCAAAGGAGGCACTATGAGAGCCTGAACGAGTACGATATGACAAAGGTGCATTTAATTTGCTGTCACGCAAAGTCTACACCAGCCATTTTGGCATAGTTTTTGCCTGCTCAATATCAGCTCTCTCATCAATAAGTGCATCATGTAAATCTGCATCAGAAATGGAATGATCTACATCATCATATGAAACCTGCAAAGGCTAAGACGTTGCCTCATTAGGACCAGCACTAGACTATCCACCTATAAAAAGAGGCATCAAAGTATCATACATGTATTTGGAGCTAACATATGTCTCCTTAGTACATGAAAGCAATGGCTGAATAACATCTTCCACAAAGACAACATCACGGCTAACTAGAATGCGTTTAGTCTGTGGATGATACAGACGATAGCCTTTACTTTCAGAACTGTACCCAACAAAAATACATTTTACTGCCTTATCATCCAATTTTCTACGATGTTGTTCAAGCACTAGTGCATATGCCAAACAACCAAAATTATGCAGATGAGCAACAGATGGCTTGCGGTCAGGCCAAGCCTCATATGGAGTGATAGATCGCAGCGCTTTAGTGGGACACCTGTTCAGTACATATGCTGCGCACATGACAGCCTCAAGCCAGAAACTATGTGGTAAAGCCTGACTTTTGACCATGCACCTCGCCATCTCCATGAGTGACCTGTTCTTTCGTTCAACAACTCCATTCTATTGAGGTGTATAAAGCACTATACACTGGTGTTTTATCCCATGCTCAGCCAAAAATGCATTAAAATCAGAAGACATATATTCCCCTGCTCGATCAAAATGGAGGGTGCCCATTTTACATGCTGATAGATTTTCAGCCGAAACCAAAAACTGTTTAAAGCACATGAACACTTCGGACTTTGCTTTGAGTGGATATACCCATGCATGCCTAGAAAAATCATCAATGAAAGTCACGAAGTAAAGGTAATTTCCTAAAGAGGGTGTCTGCATGGACCACATACATCACTATGTACAAGCTACAATTTGTGTGTAGCCCAAACTGAACCATCTTTTGGAAAGGAGGAATGCTGCAGTTTGCCCAAAATACAGCCTTCACAAACATGTTTTCCAGGTGCCTCAAGTTTGGGCAAAGAGGACATCATTTCAGATTTCTGTAGGTGTAGCAAACTAGAAAAATTCAGATGACCAAAGCGTGCATGCCAAAGCTTTGCATCTGACATAGCCTGAGAATCATTTACTGCACATGCGAAATCATTTTCAGATCTTTCATAGTCTATGAGCTTATATAGCCCACGACATAAAATGCCAAAAGCAATAATAACATCGCCATTTGAAAGATCATGAACTGTACATCTGTCATCAACAAATTTCACAACCAAGCCAATCTTGGCTAATGCAAAAACTGATAACAGATTCTCCTTGATCCTTGGCACAAATAAATCATCTGACAAAGTGAAAGAACTACCATCAGCAGTAGTCAAAATGATCTTACCAACTCCCATAACAGGATAAGAGGAGTTGTTGGCGCATGTAACAGTATTCCCTGTAGGGGCAGGCTCGAGTGAAGAGAAGAAACTGCACTACGAGGTAATATGTTTGGTCGCCCCACTGTCAAAGTACCAAACATCTGAGTCCACTCCAGACATGCAGTGCTCATGAGAAGATGGGTCAAAACTGCAAATAGTAGTAAACACCCATTCTTCTTCTTGCACAATATTAGCAGACTTTGTTTTTGGTGTAGAGGCTTCTGCAACAACCATTCCAGCCTCCTTTTTCTTTGCCTCTTTTGCAGCCAGTTTTGGACAGTTCTTTATGATATGATCATTCCTTTTACAGTACTTGCAAAACAATTTCTGCTTTTCTGATTTTTTTCTCAGGAACAGTGGATTTTTGTTGATGAAGTATCTTGCTAGATAGTTCACTTGTGCAAACTATTCTTAACGGTTTAGTTTTGCTTCTACTATTCCACTAATGATCAATCTTAAGGCCTTAACGTTTGAGGAGTTAATCTCTGTTTTGTTGCAAGAAGATCAATCCAGATAGAACACATCAATTATGTGTGTTGCAGATCAAGATTTCTTAGCTAGTCCAAAGGGAAAAGGAAAATGTAGCTCATCTACTAGTAAGTAAAAATATTATAATGCTGCATAGTCGAAGAATGAAGACAAAGATGAGAAGAAAGCAGAAAAGCAAAAACAATTTTACAAATATTATAAAGCAAATGATAATGTCATAAATAGTTGTCCTAAACTCACTGCAAAAGAGGCAAAGAAGAAAGAAGTTGGAATGGTTGTTATAGAGGCCTTTGTTGAGGATTTACAGATCATGTGACCTTACCCCTATGTTCATATATATACATCATTTAGAGAGCATTGCCTCAAGAGAGCTCATTATGTGGGTTTCGAGGCTCCCATGCATATGTGCACATTTCTCCTCTCTTCTCTCTCCCTCCATCTCCTCCTTCCTCCTCTTGTTCTGCACACCAAAGCCCTTCATTGGTATCAGATCATGTTGAAGGCTTGTGTGCAAGAAGCCTCAATGGAAGCTTAGGTCACAAGAGGTGAAAGTGTAGGTTGGCTTCTCTCAATAGCTGTTCAGTATTTCGGCCATAACTCAAGCTAGGAAGCTCTGATTGGTGCATTTTAAAGTTTTTTGTGTAGTTCAGACAGAGAGCTATAATTCGCATGACCTCGTTTGGAGTTATAGATTGCCAACAATTCGAAAAACACAGATTGATGTAGAAGACAAATCTACAATCACTTGGGCAACAGCTCAGTTTTTGAATCATAAGTTGAGTTTTACAAGTCGGATTTGAGCGATTCAACTTGCTATGTGTAAACTTGGAAAGATAACTACAATTTTGTAGAAGAAATCAGTTCCAAATTTGGAGTTTCTAGTCACCGAAATTGCAAAACACAGAGCAATAGTGCTATAGGTAAATGTGAAATTCACAATAGATGCTTGTTTTGTGTATATCTTGAGCTACACACCTCTGATTGAGGGGTTGTATATATCATTATGTAGTGAAGAAAAAGTTCTGAAAAGCAAAACTTCAAATTCAGAGGTTGTCATCTCTGAAATAGCAAAACATAGAGCATCATATTTTCACTGTAAGAACTCTAGTTGCTCTTGGAGATTCAATTTGCTTTGGAACTTCTTCTTCTTCGAGATTTTTTGGTATGCGAGCTCTTATTTTTAGAGCTTGATGGCATTGCCCATGTATGATCACTGTGGTAGTTCCTCCATATGAGAGTAGAGCATAATGTTGTCACGTGTTTGACATATGAGATGACATTGTGGTATACCTTTTTTGAGGTTTATGTCATCATGACTTCGATCATGGCATTGTTAGTGGATGCATAGTGGCATTGTGGTATATAGCTTGCTTATGCCACTTGGTTACGGATTAACTTGCCGGTTGAACATAATTTTATGAGATTTGATTATGGATCTTCATTGGTACTTGTATGTTTGATTTTATGCAGGTACATGATCCAAATTGGAGCCTCAGTTGCACATCCATTTGTCACCTTGATTGGTTATTATTTTAGCATATGGTCATTGATTTGATATGTATTTTCTAGTGTGATTCTTTGCATATGTGGATGGTGATTCCCACATGGTTATTTTGGTTCAGAGTCTATTTTACAGAGGAGATGCTACCAAAATTTTGACAATTTTTATGTTAGAAGAGAACTCTAGTGGATCTTGAAGCTTGTGTGATAGCTTTGGATCATTGCTTATCTCCATTCACTTGGACTTGATCACAAGTTGTTCATGACGGGTTGGACCATCTTGCAGGATTCATTCTTAAGTGGGAGATGTATCACCATTATATTGGCATGTATTACCATTAGTTTTTGACATATGTATTAGCCATTATCTTTGGTTGGATCAGTGATAGGTGGTGACAATTACTCATTGTTCTTTTGCTGTTGGTTATCTTGTTTGATTGCTCAGTTTACAAGGGATACTCTATCAAATTTTTTGTAGGATTCTTTCACATCTACTTGGTCACTTTGGAGACTTCATGAGAAGGCATATGCTCATGGTTTTATGTGCATGCTAGATGCATGGTTATGTGACAGGTGGTTCACATGGTTTCTTCTCCAGTAAGATATTTGTGATGTGATTTATGCATATGGATATGCAAGTATGATCCTATTGGTGATAGAGTATTGTTTCTAGTCTCTTGTTATATTTATAGTCTCTTGGATTACCGGCATGGTGTCTTCTCGGTTTGATGGCACTAATTTTCTGAGATGGAAAGATCAGATGTGGCATACATTGGTTCATGATGTGAGACATAGATCACATCGACGACTTCAATGTTGGCATTGTGGCCATGAGGGTCATATTCGACGATGTTGCTTCAAGCAAATGCGACGATGACATAAGAGATATGCATGTGATGCATGTCAAGTAGTGGTTTCAGGAGAGTCTATGGCAGTTGATTATGCCAGTGATGGTGATGCCACTTTCTCCTATGGTTCATCTTTGGATTCTTCTTGTTCATTGGATGGCACACATATGGCTTGGTTTCTTGATGCATTAGCCAGTTTCCATGTTACTCCACATCGTGAGTGGTTTTATTGATGCTCAGATGAGAGTCCTAGATGTGTGTACATGCTTGATGGTATGACATTCGATATTGAGGGTGTAGGAGATGTATGCCTTATGCTACCTAGTGGAGCATCAATTATACTCTCACATGTATGCTATGTGCCTTCATTCCATATTAGCTTGATTTCAGTTTGCTAGTTATAGGAGAGCAAATGTTATGCATTCCTTGGTGAGCATCCTTTTCAGTTGCAGTTGGGACAACTTATGCTTGTCAGAGGTGCCAGGATTGGGCACATGTATCCATCGCAAGTACTCCATGTGAGAGACAATCTTGTCTTAGTGGGAGTTCAGCCTTATGTGCTATGTGAGACTCATGATGTCTCATTTTGTCTACCTACACATATGTCTATTGACATTCATGATGCACATGTATGGAAGGATTCAGATGCTTTGATGGATTTATATGTAGAACATGTTTTGAATGCTCGTGATGGTTATATAGAGCATGATTTTATTGATCATATGGATGCTCATGTAGAGCACACTTTGGATGATCATTTTGATGCTTTAGAGCATGATGTGGATGCTCATGTAGAACATTCTAATGATACTCAGTTAGAGTTTCATCATCAGTTTGATCTTATGTTGTGCAGTTAGCTCACAACTCTCGAAATGCATAGCTAGACATATCCTTGGTTGATAGGATGATTGATTTAGATGTTGATGAGTCAGCAATCATGCACTCATTCTTAGATTCTCTCATGCAAGATGTTGATACAAATATGTCAAGACATGTTGGTCTCGATGATGGTGCTTTGGATGCCTTGGTACATGTATGGCTAACATGCTTAGGTTAGCCAGGATAGCACATGTTTTGTCAGCATTTGGGATTCTGATGGACGAGTTGTTATGCTCGAGACTAGACATTGCAATTGGTATTGGAGCATTTTCACTTGGACTTGTTAGTCGTTTGATGATTGACATATGCATAGAGCAAGTGGGAGCTTTGCAGGAACTTCATCAATTCTTGAATCAGTCATATGTCAGCTCGAGTCTTATCGATATGAGTCTAGAGCAGTTTGAGGTGCATGAATACACCTTGTTTGAGGCAGTTGGTGTAGGATGATTAGTATGGGTTGAGACCCAGACTCTTCCTATACATCATTGTATAGTCCTACATCATTCTTTGTATGTTTTACCACTTATGGTCACATTGAACCTTAAGTGGGAGATTGTTGGGGATGTAAGGATCATGTGACCTAACCCATATGTTCATATATATACATCATTTATAGAGCATCGCCTCAAGAGAGATCATTATGTGGATTTCGAGGCTCCCATGCATATGTGCGTGTCTCTGCTCTCTTTTTTCTCCCTCGATCTCCTCCTTGCTCCTCTTGTTTTGGACACCAAAGCCCTTCATCTACACCTAAAATAGAGTCTAATAATCTTATTTAGAATGAAGAACATGCATTTACTACTGTTTGCAACTATGACCCATCTTCTCATGATTAGTGTATGTCTGCAATAGGCTCAGATGTTTGGTAGTTTGATAATGGAGCAACCAAACATATTACCTTGGAGCATAATGTCTTCAATACACGAGTCTGCCACTACAAGGAATATCATCACATGTGCTAACAACTCCTTTTATCATGTAATGGTAAGATCATCTTGTCTATTGCTGATGGTAGTTCTTTCACATTGTCAGATGCTTTATATGTGCCGAGGATCAAGAAAAGTTTGTTCTGAGTTTCAGCATTAGCCAAGATTGGCTTGGTAGTCAGTTCTTTTGATGATAGATGTACAATTCATGATCTCTCAAATGGTGACGTTATTATTGCTTATGTCATTTTATGTTGTGGGTTGTATAAACTCATAGACTGTGCAAAATCTATGAATGATTTAGCACATGAAGTTCAAGATTCTTAGGCTATCTCATATGTGAATCTTTGGCATGCATGCTTTGGTCATCTAAATTTTGCTAGTTTGCTATGCCTATAAAAATATGAAATGATGTCCTCTTTTCCTAAACTTGAGGCACCTTATAAACATGTTTGTGAAGGTTGTATTGGGAAAAATGTTGTGGTCGTCCTCCCCAAAAGGTGATTTAGTTTGAGCTGCTAAAAAAAATTACACCTTATTCATAGTGATGTTTGTGGTCATATGTAGACACTTTCTTTTGGGAACTACCTTTACTTTGTGAAATTTATTGATGAATTCTCCATGCATGCATAGGTGTATCCATTGAAAGAAAAGTAGGAAGTTTTTATGTGCTTCAAACAATTTTTGGTTATGGCTAAAAATTTTTCAACATGTAAATTGGGCACCCTCCGTTTTGATTGGGGGGGATGCATTTTTGACTAAGCGTGGGGTAAGACATTAGTGTACAATGTTGTATACACCTCAATAAAGTGAAGTTGTTGAAAGAAAGAACAGATCTCTCATGGAGATGGCGAGATGTATAGTCAAAAGTCAGGCTTTACCACATAGATTCTAGCTTGAGACTATTATGTGTGCAACATATGTACTTAACAGGTGTCCCACCAAAGCACTATAATTGAACAATCCATATGAGGCTTGGCATGGTCACAAGCCATATATTGCTCATCTAAGTGTCTTTCTATGTCTAGCATATGCATTCGTGCTTGAACAACAATGTGAGAAATTGGATGATAAAGCTGTTGAATGTATTTTTGTTGGGTAGAATTCTAAAAGCAAAGGCTATCATCTGTACTATCCACAAAGTGAACACATTTTGGTTAGACATGATGTTTTTTTCATGGAAGATGCTATTCAACCATTACTTTCAAGTACAAAGGAGGCCTCAGTTAGCTCTAAATTTGTGTATGACACTTTGCTGCCTCTTTTTATAGGTGGATAATTAAGTGTTGACTCAAATGAGGCAATTTCTCAACCTTTACAAGATCCACATGATGATGTGAATCATTCCATTTTTGATGCAGATTTACATGATGCACTTGTTGATGAGAGGGATGACATAGAAGAGGATAAAATTATGCCTAAATAATTGGTGCAAACTTTGAGAGATGGTAAATTAGATGTATCTTTGTCATATCGTACTTGTTCACACTCTCATAGTACTTCCTTTGCATTAGATTGTTATGCAATGCCTGCCTCGAGTCTTTGCGATGAGAATGAGCATGTTTCTTTTCATGAAGCACATAATTTAGAAAATTGGATGGCTGTTATGCAATCAAAATATGATTCTATTATCAAGAATGTTACTTGTTTTTTATATGATTTTCCTCTAGAAAAGAACATCATTGGTGCTAATGGGTATATAAGCCGCAATGTAGTGTGATGGAACAATTGATAGGTATGCAAACCTATTGACATCTTTGTGATTGAGTCTCCCATGTAAACAACTTTGTGATTGTGTCTTCATGATGCTAGAGATGCATTTGACATTATTCTCTATCACCATCTTGTTTGATGTTTGATTTACTTGTGCATAACATAGCCTAATTATCTCTTAGATGAGTAGGTTTATGCATTGCCTGTTGATATATTTAGGTAGTGATGTGTGTGAACACACTAGGACTGCCAGGGCACTTTTTTCCCTCTTTAGGAGGTTTTTTTCCCCCGGCTTGTATACACACCTATTGCCCTAATGGGCTACTTATCTTTGTACATTATCTAGTAATACATTCAGTATTGTGTGTTTGTGCTCCAAGCTTCTTCTTCTTCCTTGTGCTATTCGCATGCTTCCGCAGGCGTCTATCTCCAACAATTGGTATTAGAGCAGGTCGTCGCTTCATCTAGGGCACCGTCGACACTCCTCCGTTTGCAGTCTCAGAATCGCACGAATTTTGGTGAGCATACTCAACGTGTTTCCGAGATCAAAACAACTTTGTTGTGTGGTGCCGAAATCGTGATCTGAGCTCGTTTCGGCCTCCAAACGCACTATCACAGTGCTTGTGTAGGCTATTTCGTCTTTTTGTGCCAAAGGTATATACCAGTTTCTGTTCGCCAGTTTAAGCATCTCAAAGTCTGCTACAGGTCTAGCAGAACTCCTCTAGGCAGTTCCGTTCAACTTTTTGAGATACATTCGATTTTCTGCATCAAGGTATTTTAGTCACCAGCCATGGCTGAAAGCAGTGATGTATTCCGTATGTTGGCTATTGAGGATAAGTTGGATGGTACCAACTAACCATTATGGGCTTATATGATGTGACATGTATTGGTTGCAAAAGGATTGTGGAACATTGTGCAGGGTGTTGAAAGACGTCCTGTTACACCTGTAACAATAGGTACTGCAAATACAGGTGCTGGAGCTGATGAAGATGGTGTCAAAGATGATATTCCGCAGATACCTGTTCGTGCTGCTATTTTGTTGCACCTACTATAGAGCAAATTCGTTGGGATGGCAGAGATGCTCAAGCACATGCATTGATAGCTTTGTCTGTCAAACGTGCTATTATTCCTCACATTCGCTCTTGCAGAACAGCAAAGGGATACACTGACCACTTTGTACCAGGCTAGGAATCAGGCTCGTGTTGCTTACATCCGAAAACAGTTGGAGAGTCAGCACATGAATGAAGGTGATTCTATGGACAGTTTTCTCACCAAGATCAAAGACCTGAAGGAACAATTTATTTCTGCTGATGAGGTTATACCAGATAGCTCACTTGTGTAGACCGTTCTGAATGGTCTTCCTGATTCATATCAGAGTTTTGCCTCTACTCTTCGATTGATGATGAAAGGCAATCCAAATGCCTTGTCATTTGAGGAGTTAGTCTCTGTTCTGTTGCAGGAAGATCAGTCCAGGTAGAACAGGTCCATTATGTGTGTTGCAGATCAAGCTTTCTTGGCTAGTCAGAAGGGCAAAGGAAAATGGAGCTCTTCTACTGGTAAGCAGAAATCTACAAATGTTGCACAATTGAAGAACCAGGATAAAGATGAGAAGAAATCAGAAAAGCAGAAATTGTTTTGCAAGTACTGTAAAGGAAATGATCATATCATAAAGAACTGTCCAAAACTGGCTGCAAAAGAGGCAAAGAGGAAAGAGGCTCGAATGGTTGTTGCAGAGGCCTCTACACCAAAAACAGAGTCTGCGAATCTTGTGCACGAAGAAGAATGGGCGTTTACTACTGTCTGCAGTTTTGACCCATCTTCTCATGATCAGTGCATGTCTGTAGTAGACTCAGATGTTTGGTACTTTGACAGTGGGGCGACCAAACATATTACCTCGCAGCGCAGTTTCTTCTCTTCACTCGAGCCTGCCCCTAAAGGGAATACTGTTACATGCGCCAACAACTCCTCTTATCCTGTTATGGGAGCTGGTAAGATCATTTTGACTACTGCTGATGGTAGTTCTTTCACTTTGTCAGATGCTCTATTTGTGCCAGGGATCAAAAAGAACCTGTTATCAGTTTCTGCATTAGCCAAGATTGGCTTGGTTGTGAAATTTGTTGATGACAGATGTACAGTTCATGATCTATCAAATGGCGATGTTATTATTGCTTCTGTCATTTTATGTCGTGGGCTGTATAAGCTCATAGACTATGAAAGATCTGTGAATGATTCGGCATGTGCAGTTCATGATTCTTAGGCTATGTCAGATGCAAAGCTTTGGCATGCACGCTTTGGTCATCTGAATTTTGCTAGTTTGCTACGCCTGCAAAAATCTGAAATGGTGTCCTCTTTGCCCAAACTTGAGGCACCTCGAAAACATGTTTGTGAGGGCTGTATTTTGGGCAAAATGCAGCGTTCATCCTTTCCAAAAGATGGTTCAGTTTGGGCTACGCAGAAATTGTAGCTTGTACACAGTGATGTTTGTGGTCCTATGCAGACACCCTCTTTTGGAAATTACCTTTACTTCGTGACTTTCATTGATGATTTTTCCAAGCATGCATGGGTATATCCACTCAAAGCAATGTCCGAAGTGTTCATGTGCTTTAAACAGTTTTTGGTTTTGGCTGAAAATTTGTCAGCATGTAAAATGGGCACCCTCCATTCTGATCGGGGGGGGGGGGGGGGATATATGTCTTCTGATTTTAATGCATTTCTGGCTGAATGTGGGATAAAACACCAGTGTATAGTGCCGTATACACCTCAACAGAATGGAGTTGCTGAACGAAAGAACAGGTCACTCATGGAGATGGCGAGGTGCATGGTCAAAAGTCAGGCTTTACCACATAGTTTCTGGCTTGAGGCTGTCATGTGTGCAACATATGTACTGAACAGGTGTCCCACTAAAGCGCTGCAGTCTATCACTCCATATGAGGCTTGTCATGACCGCAAGCCATCTGTTGCTCATCTGCGTGTCTTTGGTTGTTTGGCATATGCACTAGTGCCTGAACAACATCGTAGAAAATTAGATGATAAAGCAATGAAATGTATTTTTGTTGGGTACAGTTCTGAAAGTAAAGGCTATCGTCTATATCATCCACTGACAAAACACATTCTGGTTAGCCGTGATGTTGTTTTTGTGGAAGATGCAATTCAGCCATTGCTTTCATGTACTAAGGAGACATCTGTGAGCTCCAAAGACATGTATGATACTTTGATGCTCTTTTTACAGGTGGATAGTCTAGTGTTGGTCCTAATGAGGCAACTTCTCAGCCTTTGCAGGCTTCATATGATGATGCAGATCATTCCATTTTAGATGGAGATTTACATAATGCACTTGTTGATGAGAGAGCTGATATTGAGCAAGCAAAAACTATGCCAAAATGGCTGGTGCAGACTTTGTGTGACAGCAAATTAGATGCACCTTTGTCATATCGTACTCGTTCAGGCTCTCATAGTGCCTCTTTTGCATTAGATTGCTATGCTATGGCTGCGTCTAGTCTCTATGATGAGAATGAGCCTGTTTCTTTTGATGAAGCACAAAATTCAGAAAATTGGATGGCTGCTATGCAATCTGAATATGATGCTATAATGAAGAATGGTACTTGGTCTTTATGTGACTTGCCTCCTGGCAAGAAGGCCATTGGCACTAAGTGGGTACACAAGCTGAAGCATAAACCGGATGGTACAATTGATAGGTATAAGGCTAGGCTTGTTGCAAAGGGTTATGCACAAGAAAGAGGCATTGATTTTGATGAGACCTTTGCACCCACATGTCGTATGACTACTGTTCGGAGCATCTGTGCACGTGCAGCCCATCATGGTTGGAATGTACATCAGTTGGACATTAAAAAAACATTTCGGAATGGTGATTTGCATGAAGAAGTGTATGTTTTTCAGCCCCGTGGCTTTGTGTAGAAAGGGCATGAAAACCAGGTGTGCAGGTTAAAGAAGGCATTCTATGGTTTAAAGCAAGCACCACGTGCTTGGTATGAGAAGATACATGCCTATCTGGTTGCACATGGTTTTGAGAACAGTCCAACTGAAAGCACCTTATATGTTAAGCGTACTAATGATGTGCTTCTGATCATTGTTGTCTATGTTGATGACATGCTGCTCACTGGTCCTATTGAGAAGCATATTGCTGATTTCAAGGCTGATTTGCATGCCTCATTTGAGATGTTTGATTTGGGGCATTTGCATCACTATTTGGGCATTCAGTTTATGCACGTTGATGGTGGAATGGCTTTGTGTCAAACGAAATATATTGACACATTATTGCAGCGTTTTGGCCTTGAAGACTGTAAGCCTATTGCCACTCCTATGGAGACAGGTTTACGATTGAGTCTTCATGATGCTGGAGATGCATTTGATGTTGTTCTCTATCAACAGGCTGTTGGATGCTTGATTTACTTATGCATTAGTCGGCCAGATTTTCAGTTTGCTGTCTCACAGATGAGCAGGTTTATGCATTGCCCAGGAGTCACGCATTGGAAGGTGATTAAGCGCATCTTTCGCTACTTGTGTGGTACTCGGCTACTTGGGTTGTTTTATCCCAAGGGGGGATCACTACCGCCAGATTTGCATGCTTTTTTTGACTCAGATTGGGCTGGTTGCTATGACACTTGTGTGTCCACCAGTGGTTTTGCTTCATGCTTGGTAGCTCATGAATATCTTGGTTGAGCAAGAAGCAGCCTATTGTGGCCACTTCCAGTTGTGAGGCTGAGTATAGGGCAACTTTCACAGTGACTGTGTGTGTGGCTCAGACGCCTTATGGCTGATTTGGGTGTTGGCCAGTCTTCTGCCACCACCATCTTCACTCACAGTCAGAGCGCATTGGCAGTTGCGAGGAACCCTGTGTTCCATGATCGCACTAAGCACATTGAGGTGCATTATCACTATGTCAGGGAGAGGTTCTCTGCTGGGGAGATCAGCTTGGCATATGTGCCCATGCAGGAGAACGTTGCATACCTTTTCACGAAGGCTGTGCCTAGGGAGAAGTTTGAAGCTTTTCGCAAAGCTTTGGGCTTACTTCCTTTTGTGGAGTGATTTCCACATAGCTTGGCACTTCCTTATACATGAGTGCCAGCTCCTTGTTATCCGCATCACTCCCAGGGGGGATTTGTTGATATATTTAGGTAGTGATGTGTGTGAACACACTAGGACTGCCGGGGCACTTTTTTCCCTCTTTAGGAGGCTTTTTTCCCCGGCTTGTATATACGCCTATTGCCCTAATGGGCTACTTATCTTTGTACATTCTCTAGTAATACATTCAGTATTGTGTGTTTGTGCTCCAAGCTTCTTCTTCTTCCTTGTGCTGTTCGCGTGCTTCCGCAGGCGTCTATCTCCAACATTGCCTATAAGAAAAAAATAACAGTACAATGGAATAGACTATTAGATAGAGTTGAAAGAAAAATGCCGGCAAACATAGATGTAGATTGAGAGATAGAAAACTCAAATTCTTAGATTGCCAAGCATAGTGTAGTTACAACAATGGTGTTGTCCACTCGTGCACTCCCAATGTGGAGCTTAGATCTTAATCTAGAACTACTCTAGATGAAGGGCTTACTAATGTGCAATGCAATGTAAAGGTCAACCTAGGTCATGGTTACATAGCTTTTACAAGGGGAGCCGGTATAGGTAAATGTAGTCGAGAGATACAAAATAGTTGGCAAAATATACAATCTGTCAATATCTCCATGACCAAAAGTCCTACTGTCTCGGCCCTACGAGCCAAGGGGATAGGCCCCTTGGACCCAGCAAAAGGGGGCAAGCCCCCCTCTACACTCCTCCCATTAAGGTTATTTGGGGAAACTACGTGACACCATAGGGTCTTTATTTTTGCGTTGAATGGCAACCCAATGGCCCTAAAGTTTATTTCCTACCTAACCTAATGGCTAGGCTCACAAAGATCATTTATAACCATCAACGGTCACACATATACCTCACCTAACTTAGAAATTAGGGTTCCACAAATGTTGGGGCTCTCACAATGGCATCTCCTTATCATGGGGGCCTTACAACTTAGAGCACCATGGATCATTTGTGGTCACTTAAGGGTGGAGTATTGAACATATCTTACACCCCCCTCAATGTCCACCCTACGGTGAACTACCTCCTTGGTCCAATCCCAAGCTTTGGAAAGGGTCAAAGAAGTTTCTCTCTCCCAAGAGTCTTTGTGAAGATGTATGCTCCATTTTCTTCAGTTGGACAATGGCTTATCTCTATGACCCAATCATCGATCAATTCACACACATAATGTACTAACTTTCCATGTGCTTGGTACATGCATGGAAAATAGTATTCTTGGCGATGGCCATGAGACTTTGGTTATCATATTTCAACTATGTAGCCTCTTGTCCTTGTACTCCTATGTGCCATAGGATCCTCCTCAATCATACTACATCACATGCTACAACACATGCAGCTTTGTACTCATCTTCAGTAGAAGATAATGCTACAGAGAGAAAATTCTTGATCCTAAAGAAAAGCAATATCCAAAAATTGATTTTTTGGTATCAAGATCTCCTACCGTATCTAACTCACAATATCCGACCAGAGATGATCCTTCATCATAAAGAATACCATAATCAGTGGTTCCTTTCACATACCTGAGTATCCGCAACTTGCCTTCCAATGCATTTAGCAAGGCTTATTAGAGAACCTGCTTACTACTCCAACAACATAAGAGATATCTGGTTTGCTATTGCACAACTAGGTGAGAATTCTAACTAATTTCTTGTATCTTCCAAAGTATTTCGATGGTGATGCACTGCAGTGCACTCTCCTTCTTGAGAGCTCCACGATGATATCCTCGGAGTAGAAAACTGAGCTCCTAGGAGCCCACACAGTACTCCACACGGAGACTATAGAATACACAAGAAAACAAAGTACACATGGAACATAAACACAGACTTCTTAGGTGTTACAAATGCAATCGAACTTACAGTGTGTGATTGACCAGACCACTATATGTTTTATTAAAGAACATATACAAAGAAGTGTCGAGTGGCCATTTGGCATTTCACATGGACACTAACGATAACAATCTCCCACTAAAGGCCAATATTTCCAAAGTAACTATGGGAGAAAAATAAAGAATGATAAAGAATACCCGAGTGTAAGTATGCAAACTATTCCTCCCACCTCATGGGCATGTGTAGCTCAGTGATGAGTAGCACCTCCTTTAATGTCAATCCGGGAAGACATGAGGATGGTATGAAGACCACGAGCAAGTGGAAGCACAAGTGCGTGAGTGAGAAGCATACAAGCATGCACACACATACACACACACGCGCACACACGGTAAGAACAAAGAGAGTAAGACAATGGAATCTCTTCTATTGCAAGAAAGTTCTCATACAAGCTCAAACTACAACAAGCCAACCCAAAAATGAGCTCTCTAGCTCTATTTATAGTTTTTGACTAGCTTTGGCCCTGTCCAGACCTAGTGTTCGGCCTAGTTAAAAATTAGGTTCCAGGGCTTATTTGAGGGCTCAAACGAGATCTAAAAATTATGAAAATTGGTCGGCAACTACTTCTAAGGCTCCTCAAGCTCGAGGACTCCTCGGCTTGTACAAAATGGAGCTACAAAAAAGTGAAAATGGTATTTACAGGGGTTTTTAGTGATGAGAATCACTTTAAAATGATGTAAGGGTTTTGAAAAAAAATGAAGGGTTGCCTTAGTGCTAGATCTGCATGTGTGTCCGTACTTGCTTCGTCCCGTATGCTATCAACACTCTCCCCCCCCTAGGGTCTGTCGCCTCTGACAGACCTCTGTCCCACAGTTTGATCAATGTACTTCTGCAGGAGGTCGGTTGCCAATTCTTGTTCTTTGATTCTTAAACCTCTGATCAGGTCTCGTTGCAAAGCCTCCCAATCAACTGTACCAGGCATGTCAGGTTGTGGCATCGTGTAAAGCTCGGAATGCATTGTTTGCTCGCATGCAAAGAGGTGGAGTAAATGCGTAGGCCGTGGCGCGAATACCTCTGAATGTGCTTCCCAAAAGCCCGTGGTGAACATATCGTCGAATGTTTGCTTGTAGCAGGCAGGGAGATATCTTATGCGTGCATGCCATGCGTAAGCCACTCGTATGCTCGGGGTTGTGCTCATATCATATAGCAGGTCGTAGTTACCATTAATAAACCCGGGAATAGGAGGTTGAATACGGCATACATTGCGAAAAGTTTTGAATACGACCTGCATCATATCGAAGATCTTGAGCATCATCTGGGCAGCGACATCTGGCATGGGGTGGAGACGTGGTATCCAATGTCTGATGGTTGCAATCATGTATGACACTGTGGGAGTACCGGTTGGGGGGGCGATGGCGGGGTAATTGAGCCATTCTTTACAGTTCGCGTTATTCTGAAACTTGATTGCAAAAGCTTTCCATGATCTTCGTCTTTGCACTGGCCCAAAACACGGATTGTACTTCAAATGCATGGGGGCGTGATCCCATGTTCTAAGCATTTCTGGGTAAGTTTCGAGTAACTTCTGCCTCCAAGTTGGTTGGAATATGGCCCCTTTTCGTGCCGCTTCTGGTATCTCTTCTGGTTCGAACTGTGTGGCAAATGTTGGGCACTTGTTGGTGACTCTTCTGATTTCTGCGTTGTAGTCGGCCAACAATACAAAATAGGGCTTGTATTGTAATTCTGAGCTAGTGATAAGGCGCCTAGAGGCAATATGCCTGAAGTACTCTGAGTGAAGGATGGTGTCCTCAATGGCCTTCATTGCCAGCATCTGAGTGGAGATCCGTTCCTGATGAGTTTTCCCCATTTCCTCTACCTGTTTCATCCATGCTGATGGGGGTTCCTCATAGGTATCTTGACCTTCTTCTGTGACGCGTCCTCCTGGGAATGGTTGAGGCTCGTAGGTGTCGTCGAATGCTTCCTCCACTGGAATAATAACTGCTTCTTCTTCTAACGATTGCTCTGGTGGGGAAGGAGGTCGCTCGTACTGCATCAACTTCAATTTTAATTCTGCAATCTGTTGCCGTAACTCCAGTACGTCATTGGTCGTTGAATGTTCAGGTTCAGGTGAAGTAGCAGCGTCGGTCATCTCTTTAGGTGCCCGTTGGTGTGGTGTAGACTCTTGGGGTCTCTGTAGGTCCTTCAGCTGGTCGGCAAGCTGATCATGTGCTTCTAAAAGATTGGCATAAGTTTCCAAGATCTGTTGTATGCTTTCTGAGGGAACAGCTTGAAATTTAGCCGGGTCTATGGGTGCTCCCAGGGTGTTCTCCATGGCAGCCTCGAGGTTCTCGTGGTTTTGTTGTTGAAGCCGTCTGTTCTCTTCTTGAGCTGCCGCCAGATGTCGTCGTAGCAAGGCCATGTTTCGTTGAAGCCTTGCATTGCGGCCCATTTGATCTCGCAGCTGTTCCTCCATGGCTTTGCTCTCTTCCATATGCCTCGCTTCGAGTTGCGCACTTGCATGTTCGAGGGCGGATATTTTGCTTTGTGACTCCGTATGACTGGACTCCAAAGCATTGACACGCTCTTGGAGTGTTGCTGAGAGGGTGCAAAGCTCCTTGTTATTTTCTTCCAATAATTTATATTCCTGCTTAAGCTGAGTGGCAGCTTCGAGCATGGTGTCGAGTGCAAGACTAAATGAGGTGGATGCAGGGGTAAGGATGGGAGATGCAGGGGGTTGGGAAGTGGGAATGGGAAAAGTGGATGTTGTGCCTACCGTGTGTGGAAGTGGCGATGTGAGTGTAATAACCTGTGATGGTGTTGTGAGAACAGTGGTGGTGGGTGATCCAGCGGAGGGTGAGATGTCCATGGGGTCGGACATGAGAGAGTGTGAGTCGTGAAATGTGAACACCGGGATGGTGGGTGGTGTGATAGTGGTGGTCGTGAATGTGGGGGAGTGGATTTGGGGGAGGGACTTTTTATTATGTTTATCAACCTGTTGAAGAATGTTTACAAGTTGGGTCCAGAAGGAGGGTTGGGTGATTAGTGTGGTGCCCGAGGCAGTTACAAGGGACGGGGTAGTTAGAGTTTGGGAGGGAGGAAATGGAGGGGTGGAGGGTAAAGGAAGGGAAAAAGTCTGACTAGTGACAGATGGTTGTCCAAAGGCAGGGAGGAAGGAAGGGTGACCTAGTTGGGGTTCAAAAATTTGGGTGACAGAGATGGATGAGGGTGAAGGAAGGAAAGTGGAAACGGGGGTGTGTACAATGGTCTCACTATAGGAGGATATTGGTTGTGTAGAAAGACATGTGGAGAGAGGTTCTGAGGGTGGGATAGGAGATGATGGGGGGGATGGTGCATACGTAATTTCCTCCGGTTCATCATTGGGCCTAGGACTAATCATGTGGACATCTTCTGACGTGGACGTAGCTAACGCGGTAGATACTTCCATCTGAATCATCTTTCCTTGTCGAGGCCGTGTATCAATTCTTCTTTGATCATAAGTAGGGTTCTCTCGATAGACCAAGGTTCTCATTGCTTCACTGATGCCACAGGTGTCCGCCAAAAGATTTAGCGATTCTACAAAATGGGGGTCGATATTCTCCGACTGCAGCATCTGGTTTACTAGGGCCCTATTTGCTCCTTCTGACATTTTATGGCATCGTTGCACCTGCTTGATTGTTCGGTATAGTCGTTTGAGCTGCGCCGTATATGCAGGGGCTTCGTCTTCACTCTCTTCTGGGTCATCTCTTGGTGCCTTCTCCTGAGCTTGTGTGCTTAGTCTCTGAGGAAGTTGTGCCACTCCTATCTCCTGTACACTGCTTGTCTCGCCTCGTGCATGTTCTCTTTGGGCTGATGTCCCCGGATCGACATTGTCAGGGCAACCTTCACTGTCTGATAGATGGGCCGTCTGCAGGAATGTTTCAAAATCAAAGTTTGGGTCCTCGGTGAAGGTGGCCATAGCTGCAAATTCTGCATCGGTAGGTAGTGGAGGGGCAGAAGGAGTGGGCTGTACCACCTCTCTTGGTTGAGACTCTTGGAGATGGATTGTGAAAGGTGCCACTTGGGCTTCCTCGCTAGTGGAGACTTCGGCGGTGGCTTCTGGAGGGATCAGGACCTGTGAAAGGGATCCACGCATTCTTTTTGCAGGCTGACTCCCTGACTTTCGCCCTTTGAACAGCTCCAGGTGTGCATACTTTAGGGCTCGGGCAACTGGCACGTCATATGCAAGACATCTGTAGATGATTCTTGTCAGTGCACAACAACCATGTAAAGTGGGCTTCCTCACTCCCCGCTTGCCTGCCTCATACACTTGATCTAAGATCCATACCGGCATCTTAATGGGCAAGCTTCCGGTCTCTGCTAAATATAGCCCGTACCATATCTTCTTGTGAGGCTGCGTGAAACGGTCCTGAGCGGGAAATGCGAAGTGCTGGAGGCACATCAGCAGAGGTATGGCAATGTTGGGGGTGAGGGCGCACATTTCTTTTAGTTTCTTGATTCTATTGCTTTTCATAGACTCTGGTATCAAGGGGTCGCGGTCAGAAGGTACATGCGTGCCATACATCTGAAGGGCTTCCCTGATTAACGTTACATTTAATTCAAACTTCCTCATCTCCTCCAGATTGGATAAGGAGGGCACCCAGAATGTGCCTGAGTGATCTTTATCCCCGGTAGGTTTCATCGTAGCAATCAAGTAGTAGCACCTGAGGAAGTCGGGTTTAGGTAGAGCTGCACTGAAGTAAGCTTGTAGTCCTGCCTTTTGCCAGATATCTTGAAGTGGAGCTGCATTCTGTAAGGTCTCAAATTCTCTTGAAAAGAACTGGAAGGTCCACCAAACCCCTCCACACTCCATCTTGGACTCCCAGATGTGATCTGCGTCTCCCAAATCCCCTGGCATTTCATTGAACCAATGGGAGTGCCCTTTTACTCTTTCGGTTAGTCCATTGGGTGGATCTGGAATAGGAATCCTTCGCACATTCAAGAATTCTTCAGGCCGAGCTGTTGGTGGAGCTTCCACTGGCATGGCATCCCAATTGATAGGAGCACCAGATCCTGCCTGAGAGCTTGTGCCTGCCGTTGTTGCCATGAGAGTAGGTTGCTTATCTGTTGGAAGACGAAAGGCACATTAGTGTTGTATAGGAAACAAGATGTAGTGGTGTTCCCTTCACAATACTAACATGACAATCCCGGAGGTCAGTGGTTAGTGGTGAAGTGTTTGTGATGGTGTGAGTGGTGATTAGAGGTCAGTGTCATCCTAGATGCATGCTTTGGTTATGCAATGGGCTCGGAATGCTCCTGTTGTTAGTGTGGGTGGATTTACAGAATTGGGTCAGGGGGTTTAGTACACAGTTTAATTCTCCATGCTTGGATAGAGGGGTCGTAGCTCTTAGGGCTAAAGATAGGTAAAGGTTTCTGGATGGGAGTGTGATGTATTTGGGACCTTTTGGGTACCCAAATCTGCGTGGGTGTGGGTCTATGGGTAAGGTATTTCTTGGCGATCCAAATTTGTCGAATGCCCGGACTTGTGGAAGAAGGTCGAGGGGATGGAAGATACTGCTTCTGTTTCTGCCCTGCCTTTTGCTTGTCAATCTCGGCTTTGTTGGAGTTCTTCGGTGCTTTTTGTCCTTTTGGCACCCAAATTTGTCTGGTGCCGCTTCCTTTGGTTGGCCTAGACTGCTTTCCTTGTTGCGTCTTATGATACTGCCGTCGGTCTGGGTTCCTTCGTCGTGGTTGACTCTGCTGTGGTTGAGGTTGAGAGGTCGGATGGACGCTCTGCTTTGGAAAAGAAGGGAGCTCTAACACTTGCGTGACCTGCCCATTAGGAAGTGATTCGTTCTTTAACTTTAATCTAGGCCTGTCCGCAACAAGTTTGGAAGGATGAGCACCGCAGGGTGTTGTGCTCATTTGGCTGCTGATGCAACCCACCTGACCGCTGATTGTGTCCATCTGCCCTCGCGGATGGGTAGCTGCCCCTTCTAGTTTGCAGGAAGTCCCAGGGAAGATCTCCTGTCATCTTTCTGATTGACAACTGTCTATAGCCAAGCCCAAGCGGGTTGGTGTAGACGTCGCGTGATTGAGCTGATCCAAGATCTTCCGGTCTTCCGTCGCATGTGTTTCATAGGGTCTAGGGTCACAACCGTCAGGCGGAATGCCGTTAGGGAAGTCAAGCGGTATCACTCGCTTCTGCTCTAAGGTTCCAATCTGTAAGGAGCCTTGTCTAAGATTTAGGTCCACTGAGTGATCGTATAGCCAATCTTGGCCAAGGATTAGGGGTTCTATCAGGTCGTCATCATGGCACACTAGTAGCTTCGCCGTCATGGTCACATTCTTAATGAGGATAGGAAGGTCCACCTCACCCATGCAAGGGGTTTCCATGCCTCCTAACCCTATGAGGTATGCCTCAATTGGCCGCATTTCTATTCCTGAATCTTTATAGTGGGACCATCTAATCGCACTAGTCGCAGCACCTGAGTCAATTAAAGCCCTGAGTTCTTGGCAAGGGTTGCCGTGTTCTAGCCTAACTGTAATGAATGGTCTCCTGTCCACTATGCTAGGATGAGTGGTTGACTTTACTTGACACATGGCCATGGAATATCTGGGTGATGTTTCCTGATGGTTATAGTGTTCTCTCCCTAGTCCTTGTCTTCTTAGCTTCATGCGCTTAATGCGTTCTATGGCCTCTGCCTGTGCTTCTTCTCGAATTCGTTTTTCCTCCTCTTTACGTTGTTTAGCAGTATTGAGTCGACTTAGCATTTCCTCCGTGAGGGGTTCCTGATACAGCTTGACTCTGCACCCGCTAATATAGTTTGGGAGGACATCCCCCTCTAAAGTGGCTAGTTGTACTGCTCCACTCGTGGAGATCCTATTAATGATCATAGGTCCGTAGCCTCTCTTTTCTAGCTTTCTTGCGTGTTGTTTCAATGTGTAGACTAAAACTAGATCCCCTGCTTTCAAGCCCTTATCCTTCACATGGGCATCAAAGTATGCCTTTTGCCGTTTCTTTGCAGCATAGATGCCTGCTGCTGCTCGTAGCCTCGTCTCACCTAAACGCTCTAGATCCAAGATCCTAGAGGACAACTCATGTCCATTCCACTCATGCTCTTGTGCTACTCTTAAAGCTGGGATTAGGAAATCTAGTGGTAGCACTGCATTCTGTCCGAAGACCATCTGAAATGGGGTGGCATTGAGTACCGTTTTGTAAGCAACTCGGTATGCCCAAACAGCATGATGAAGTTGTTTGTCCCAATCAGAGCGTTTATTATTTACCAGTTTCGTCAATACGTTACATAGGATCTTATTCGTGCTCTCGGCTTGTCCGTTAGCTTGTGGGTGATAGGGTGCAGACTTCTTATGTATCACCATGAATTCTTGAAGGAGATTTTCAATGACCTGATTCAAGAAGTGCGTACCTCTATCACTAACCAACTCTATTGGTAACCCATATCTAGTGAACACATTTTCGAATAAGAACTTAGCCGTCGTTTGAGCATCATTCTTTGTCGTGGCCTTCACTTCCACCCACTTTGTAAGGTAATCTGTGGCTACAATAATGTATTCTGCATGGGAGTTTCTAGCTGGGGGGTTAATGGGACCTACAAAGTCTATACCCCACTTTGAAAATGCACGTCCTCCCATCATTGGTCTTAATGGCATTTCATCTTTTCTTATCGGATATTGGGCACGTTGGCATGTGTCGCAACTCTTCACATAAGTATGTGCATCCATATGAAGAGTGGGCCACCACAGTCCCGAGAATAGAATGGTCTTAATTACTCTGTCAGGCCCAAAGTGTCCACCTGCAGCACCGCTGTGTGCCGTTTCTAAGACTTTCAAGTAGTCTGATTCATGAACGCACAGTCTTAGGTAACCATCCTTGCCTCTTCGATATAGGTTGTCTCCTACTAAGGCATAGTCTTGTGCCTCTTGCTCCATGCTCCGTTTTCTTGCAAGACTAGCCTGATTGGGTAATGTTCCCGATCTCATGAACTCGACCAATGGAGCACTCCAATCTGGGATTAATGATACGTGATAAAGAGTGGCATGCTCCACTGGGGGTCTCTCCTGGCACCCTGGACAACTCTGGATCCACTCTTGTATTTCTTTGTCCATGCTAGGCCAATACACTCCTAAGCGTTTTAGATTCTGCAATGTTTGTTGTTTAGAGTAGTGATTCCCTAGCAGTCCCTCATGGGCTTGTTGCAACCAACTAGCATGTTCATCATCCTCAACACAACAAGCTAATACGCCCTCGGTATCTTGCTTGTACATACTTCCGGCCAATATTTGATACTTTAACGATTTTACAATTTCCTCTTTGCTTGTTTTAACATTTTTGTTTGCAGGCCCGAAGGTTAGGACTGGTACCAACTTATTTGCCCATTTAGGAACAACTTCTAAATTGAGCAGATAAGCATCGGGCAATTCATCAGACACTCCTTGCGGTGGCTCTCCTGAAGTGATGCGAGAAAGATGGTCTGCCCTAAGATGGGTTCTACCTTTCCTGACAACAACTTCAAAGTCGTATTCCATTAGTAAGAGGAACCATCTTACTAAGCGGCCTGTATTGCAAGGTTTATTGACCAAATATAGTAAAGCTTGATGATCAGTGAAAAACTTGAACTTATTGGCCAATAGATAGTGTCTAAACTTCTTCACAGCATATACCATACCTAGGCCTTCTCTTTCCGTTGTGGTATAATTCCGTTCAGCTGCATTTAATTGCCTACTAGCATATGCTATTGGCAAATCCAGGTTTCCCTCACCTGTGGGTTGTGCTAGTACGCATCCTATTGCATGATTGGAGGCATCTACATGGACATGGAAGGGTTTGCTCCAATCCGGAGTAGTCAATATTGGTGCTGTGCACAGACGTCTCTTCAGCTCGTTGAAGGAAGTCTCGCATTCCTCACTCCACTCAAAATTTGTTAACAACCCATAGAGAGGTTTAGCTATGATGGCATACACGTGGATAAACCTACGGTAATATCCACAATGGCCCATAAAGGCTTGTACCTCTTTCACATTCCTTGGTCTGGCCAATTCTGCTATTGCTCTTACCTTGTCTTCATCTGTTGATATTCCATTCTTAGAAACAATGTGACCTAAGATCTTACCTTGTCGTACCATAAACACACACTTCTCTGGATTCAGACACACTCGATAATCTCTACACTTGTTGAAGATTTGCCTGAGCTCAGGGATGTGGTAACTTCTCTCTTGGGAATGAGCGCACAAATCATCCACATATACTTCTAAGCTCTTTCTCAAGAACTCTTTGAAGACATGACACATGAGTCTTTGGAATGTTGCAGGTGCATTGGTGAGCCCAAATGGCATCACACGAAATGCAAAGATTCCCCATTCCGTAGCAAAGGCCGTTTTGTGTTGATCTTCGGGGGCAATGGCTACTTGGTTGTAACCTGAAAATCCATCAAGGAAGCTGTAAACTTCCTTGCCTGCAACACGCTCCAATAGATGTTCGGTGATTGGAAGAGGATAACTATCTCGGATCGTAGCGGCATTGACTTTTTTAAGGTTAATGCACACTCGCAATTTCCCATTCTTCTTGGGCACCACTACAATGGGGGACACCCATTCAGTGTGCTCAATCTCATAGATGAATCCGGCTTCGATCAGCCTGTCAATTTCCTCTTTTATTTTGGCGGCATAATTGTCATTATATGTGTAGGGCTTTTGTTTGGTGGGCTTGGCATCAGCGGTCATCGGAATCGTATGAGAGCAAATCTCTGGATCTACTCCTTTCAAGTCTCTATAGTGCCATGCGAACACATCCCTATACTCCCTTAATAGAGCTACAAGCTCTGCTTCTTCTTCTGCACTTAGGTCGTCTCCTATGTACGTACATCGCTCTTCGTTCCCTTCAATGGTCACTACAATTTTTTTGGTCTTTTCTTTATTGTCATATGCTTCTCCTATAATGGCCTCTCTCTTAGGCATTCGTACCAAAATTTTCCGGTCTTCCACTTCATATTTCTTGAAATTTTCTGGTACTTCAAACAATGATTCTTCCTCTTCTTGTCTCACTGCTTTTCTTTTCTTTTTCTTTTGACCTCCTTCACTTCCTTTCTTTGAACTTATCGTTTTAATACTCACACGGGGTTCTTCTTCCTTTTGGGTTAACACTCCTAGGTCTTCTAAGTAGTGTTCCTCTGATTCAAAGTATGTATCCATCACAATGGATTCTAGATCATCGTCATTCTCTTCTTCTTCTATGAACTCACTAGGATCACACTCTTCCAACAAGGGCTGACACATGAACACTGAAATGTCATAACCCCCCTCATCACAATGGGGTGTCCATTGTTCCTCATTAACTGCAATGTCCATGGTAGCTAGGATTTCTGCCCAACCATGAGGCTCAAATTCCTCATCTGGAAATATCATTGGTGTATAGGCTAGGTCTTTTATCGGTCTATCTCCTGGGGGAGTTCCTTCTTCTCTCGCTTTTTGGCGCTTTTCGTCTTCCTCAGCGACCTTGCACATCCACAAGTGAGTATCTTCATGCAGCCAGGATGGTTCAGGTGAACTTCCAGAATGCACGGAGATAGAATCTTCTTTCGCTTTGTGGATAGGATTCCACTGTAGGGGTGGTACATCTCTGAAGGTGTAATCCTTCAGATTGACCTTGGTGGTGACCCCTAAGTGCTGTAAGTACAAGGAGTTGGTTCCCCAATCCTGTACTATTTGCAATTGTCATAGGAAGGGTCTTCCTAGGATCATCTCGTAAACATTATTTTTCTCAAAGTCACATATAGCAAATGTATGTTCAAACTCTACACCACAAGTGGTTAGAGTTATCCCTTCAAGCAATCCGAGAGGTCTTTCAAAATGACCATCTGCCATTTGAAGTTTCATTCTCGTTGGTCTTAAGGTGGGTTTGCCCCATCGCTTCCACAAGGAGGTGGTCGCAATAGCAACACCAGCACCCGAATCCACAATTGCTTTGGTTGTGTAACCTTGATAGGAGATCGGAAGATAAGTGTTACCTTCTTCACCTTCGCTCATGTCCCCTATCTTGTCGAGAGGTATCTCTGGTACTTTTTGTTTAGAGCCTACTTTTGGTGTATTGGATTTAAGTTCTGGAACCTGATCCTTCACATGATTCCAGAGCTCCGGTTTTGCCTTGAGGAGTTCCTCTACAGTGAGGTGACATTGAACCTTAGTGTTCTTCACAACATCAGTGTTCCTGGGAATCACTGAGTCTTCCTTTCTCACCAATATTGTGGGAGCTCTGATCTGGAGAGATTCAGATTCCCATGGGCCTGTGAACTGAGGCAACTCTTGTAAAGAATTAGATTCAAAATCTAATCTCTCATCCTCTTGTTGCTCTGTTTGATCCCCATAGATAGAGGGAATGTCTTGGGGAAATTGATCACGAAGATCATCAATCTCAGGAATAGGAGGGGAATCACCCTTCTCCTTGGCCCATTTCTCTTCTTGTATTTCCCGCAAGAACTCTTGAGAGTACTGTTGAATTGAAGGAGGTATTCCAGCATCCGTGGAATTAGGAACATAAGCTCCCTTAGGTGGTGAGCTTCCTCTTTCAACAACTGGTTGAGCCTGTGGAGGTAAAGAAATTTGTGATTTGTTTACCAACTGCTCTAATCTTTCTAGTAAGCCTTGGAAATGCAAATCCGGCTTGACAGAGTTTGTCTGATTGAACTTTTGACTAGTCTCAAGTATAGCTTGAGCTTGTTCTACCATTTTCATGCACATTTTCATCCGTTCAATCTCTAAATCTGCTCTAGGGTAACTCTTGTCTAGGTTTGCAGCTGTTGGCCCTTCTTGAAGTCGAGCCTGGTAGGCCTTGAACATCATGTCCAAGCCTTCAGGAGTGGGGTCAGCTAATACTGATCCTACTCGGGGTGGTGGGTGGGTTACGAGGGGTGTATTAGAGGGTGGAGAAATGGAGGATGCTGGGGATGGTAGTGGTGGACGTGTGTGGTAGTGCGGTTGAGATGTGATCTCTGTGATTTTTGCCTTGGTTTCTCTCACGCTTTCTTCAAGTTCGTTTATCTTTTTTGCCCATTGCCTCTTCATTCTTTCACGACTATCCTTCCAGGCGCTATTTCTCTTTTTGGTTATGCTCTCTGTTTCACTCACCTCGGGGCTCTTTTCGGGACCAACACCTTGGTGTTGTTGAAGAGCCTGGGCTCTTGTGATCACCTGCACAGGTGCAGTGGAAGTCACACTCCCTGTGGAGTCTACAACTAACCCAACAACATTGATAGGAGTGATTTTAGGCATGTTATTAGGGTTCTTCGGGCAATCTCGTAGGAGATGCTCTTTCCCACAGTCTTGACAGAAGCCCTGAATGGTTACTGGTTGAGGCTGTGTAGGGGCAGGCAGTGGACAATCACGTATAAGGTGATCTCCCTGACATCTGAAGCATGGTCCTCTAGGCAATGGGGGTCGTACCTGCCTAGGTTGAGGTCTAGAGTTGGGGTTTGTGTACATAACATTAGAATACTCAGGTTCCCCACTATTTTCACTTGGGTCCTCATAATAGTATGACTCGTTATGCTCGGGTGACTGCATGTAGTAAGCATGTGGGCTATCAATATGTGTGGAGTCAAAACTATGGTCACTTGGATCACTGTCTGATAGCAATGGGGTGACTGGAACTATGGCTCTATTCGGATTTTCTTCAGTAGATGCATATTTCACTGGGATCACATTGGTTGGAGCAGGGGGTTGCTGCACTAGGACTGGTTGAGGTCTTTGCTGCCCTTGGTAAGGTGGCTGATAAGTTTGTTGTGGTCTGTTGTATTGTGGTGATGGGTACTGATTCTGGTACCTACCATGTTGTGGATATGGCTGAGGATAATTTTGCCTAACAGTTTGTTTGTTATATGGGCAGTCTTGTGCCGTGTGATTGGTGTACTTGCGCTCTATGGTGCAGTACTGGCTACTAGGATTCGCCTGAGGCTGGGCCATAATGGGACATACACTTGCCATATGTTCACCGCCACAATTGTAACACCGCTTAACTGGGGCAAATCTTGGAATTTGCTTGCTAGAGACACCTAGTTTTTGGGCTACCTTCTCTGCAAGTTCCTCGATGGATGTGGATTGACCAGATGCCATGTTACTAGAGCTATCAGAATCCTTATAGATTTTTGATAGTTCTAATTCCTCACCTAGATTGTCCTCAATGTCTATGCACATGCGCACGCACTCCTCTATCGTTCTGGGGTCCTTCAGGTACACATATGACCTGAGCTTAGTGCTCAACAATCCGTCTAGGAACAAGGCCACTTGTTTGGCTGGTGTGGGTAACTCCGGCATCGGGCATCTCTCCAGGTACTGTCTAAACCTTCTTCCAGCTAGTCTGACCGTCTCTTGAGGTGTTTGTTTGAAGCTATGAATTAGTGAGGAGGTGTTATGCCTGATTCCACTCTTAGAAAACTCAACAATAAATGCCTCTAAGAGTTGGTCTATGTTTCTGAAATGCCTCTCATTCAGTGGTTGGAACCACGTAAGGGCAGTGTTCCTAAGGGTTAGACCGAAAGCATTATATTGTGTGAATAGGTCCTCTACCTGTTCAGCTTTCAACACTTGTCGAAATTCTGCCACATGGTCATAAGGGTCTCCCGTGCCATCGAAATAATTCTTCATGGACTTCACCAGTTGAGTTGGTCGTAGGGTCCTAGTGTGTTCTCTCGGCCTTGGCAAAGGAAAATCATCAATGTCCCGGTGATTCCATGGGGTTCTATGTCTCTCAGGTTCTACCCTATTCCTTTCTGTTCCCGTTCTTTCTCTTCCCAGGGAGTTGGCGAAACTTACCTCAGGTTTGTCTCTACTTCTATCTCTCTGAGCCCCATGAGCTTGGGAGGTCCCAGCTCCTTGGTGATCAAAGGACACATTAGACCTTGGTTGGGGAAAAACAAATTCTCCCTTCCATGTGTAGGCATGTCTGCCATGCTCAGTGACCACGAAGATTCTCTCTGATGCATTGTCTAGGTAGGTTACTTGACCTGGGCTATCAGGGTCTTTAAACTCATAGATTGTGAGGGCACTCACTTCCTGAGATTGAGAAGATTTATATCTCCAAAAAGCCTCATCGGTTTCTCGATTTAAAAGCAGATCTATGCTTTTATTATCCTGTGGAATCCACTCTGGAGTCATGATTCTAGTCAAGACAGATTTACCACGGGGAGTTCTTGGCTCTCTCTCTAAGTTCCCTTGCTCTATATCACCCATGTCGGTCTCCGCAATCACGTTTCCAAACTCATCAGTTCTATCAGGAAGAGTTGTGACTACATATATAGTCCCCTCTTTATCTAGGTATGCTCCATTCTCAAACTTGACTACCGGGTGGTCTAATCCATGGGGTTGATCGGGGTTCTTAATCTGGACCACCGATCTTCTCAGTCCGTCTTCGTAGATGCGAGCACCTAGACGATTCGTCCTGATATATTCCAATTGAGTCTTGTAAGGTCCCTCTGGCTTTTCTAGGTAAGCCAACCCTGAACTACCTACTGGTCTCTCCATGTGATAGGACATCTCAGAATCACTGGTTTCTGATCTGGGAGTGTATGGGTAATCACTCAACTGCTGGGCCCAAGACCTGACAGTGTGATTGACACTAGCTTCAGAAGATCTGAGGCTTTGTCTGTCTCGGCCTAAGTGTCTGCCTGATCTAAGGTTCATATGCCTGATTTATTTACCCCCTGGAACCCAAGCACACTCTCGTTGCAGGTTGATTTTGCACCAATCACTTTGTTCTTTTTAGTTGAATATTATGTTTATAGTCTTGTCTGAAATTTCGTCGTCAGGAGTACTTAAGTGAATTCCCGCACTTGATAAGTGATCGATTCCTGTTTACCTTTTGTCCCTTAGGGTTTTCGCACTTAAGACCTATTTACTTCTTGCACTTGGTTGATTAATACTCTTGGACTTGATTCGTGCCTAACGTTGCCCTAATTAATTACCACACCTAAGTCGTACTTAGCCTAGGCTAGGAATTGACAAAGGAGGGTTGAGAGATCTTCCAACCTCAATTAGCTGGTTGACCAGACTGCTACACAAGCCCAGGAAGCCTTCTCCCAAGCTTGGTACTCACCCTTGCTAGCTTGCTTTGGATTGCCTTGAGCGCACACCAAGTTCCTGCAAAAGCTCACCCGTTAGTATAGCTCTATTGCCACAAGTAATTGAAAGACACACTTCAATAATTTTAGTCCCCCTGGAGTAACTCACTGTACCCCCTGAATCTGAGAACAACTTAGTTCCACCTAAAGGTCAACTTAAAAATGCATGTTCTAAAACTCCGCGTACGATTCTTACAAAAACCAGTCAAGGTCCACGTAGGATTCTCAACGAGCTTTCCAACGAGACCAAAATCTCATCAATCGGAGTTCGTATGGTCAAGTTATGACCATTCAGGCACTATAGGGTCAAAACAGGCTCTCAGGATCCCTCTCTGGTTTCTAGGTCTTTTGCCCACTTCCAAGGTTCTAAAGTTATACCAAGGTGCCTAAAATTAAGCTCAACTACCCTTCAATTCACTCAAAATTAACCCTAACTTTTCATGCGTTAAAGGCCGTGTATCGCGATAGGTCGGGTCGGGGTGTCGCGATAGCTCGTGAAGTGTCGCGATAGGTCGGGGTGTCGCGATAGCTCGTGAAGTGTCGCGATAGGTCGGGGTGTCGCGATAGCTCGTGAGGTGTCGCGATAGGTCGGGGTGTCGCGATAGCTCGTGAAGTGTCGCGATAGGTCGGGGTGTCGCGATAGCTCGTGAAGTGTCGCGATAGGTCGGAGTGTCGCGATAGCTCGTGAAGTGTCGCGATAGGTCGAGGTGTCGCGATAGCTCGTGAAGTGTCGCGATAGGTCGGGGTGTCGCGATAGGTCGGGTCGGGGTGTCGCGATAGCTCGTGAAGTGTCGCGATAGGTCGGGGTGTCGCAATAGCTCGTGAAGTGTCGCGATAGGTCGGGGTGTCGCGATAGCTCGTGAAGTGTCGCGATAGGTCGGGGTGTCGCGATAGCTCGTGAGGTGTCGCGATAGGTCGGGGTGTCGCGATAGCTCGTGAAGTGTCGCGATAGGTCGGGGTGTCGCGATAGCTCGTGAAGTGTCGCGATAGCTCGTGAAGTGTCGCGATAGGTCGGAGTGTCGCGATAGCTCGTGAAGTGTCGCGATAGGTCGAGGTGTCGCGATAGCTCGTGAAGTGTCGCGATAGGTCGGGGTGTCGCGATAGCTCGTGAGGTGTCGCGATAGCTCGTGAAGTGTCACGATAGGTCGGGGTGTCGCGATAGCTCGTGAGGTGTCGCGATAGCTCGTGAAGTGTCGCGATAGGTCGGAGTGTCGCGATAGCTCGTGAAGTGTCGCGATAGGTCGAGGTGTCGCGATACCTCGAGGTGTCGCGATAGGTCGGGATATGGTGAATTTTTCTGTTCTGTCTAGTGATCCTGGGAGCTCTAGGCCTGCGCAGTGTGGTGGAGCACTCAGAATCGTGATTGGGTGAAATTTTCGGAGTGTCGCGATAGCTCGAGCTCAACGCCTCGGGGACTGTGCAGACAATTTCTGTACCTGCTGAGCTTGCTGGAGATGATGATGGAGCTGCCACCTGCAAGAAACATGCAAAAAACACGCAAAAACAAGCACACACACTCGCTCTCTCTCAAACTCGCACACAACAAATGAGGGAATGATAAGGAAGAGGGAATATGTAGTGGAGAAGGAGGTGGAGGTGGAGATGGAGATGGAGGTGAAGATGAAGATGAAGATGGAGAAAAATCAGAAATTTACCTACTACTTACCATTCCAACGCGTCCTCTCTACGTCTTACCATCACACGCTCGTCCTCAAAGCTCGATCCCCGGCAACGGCGCCAAAATTTGGTGTAGCTCAGTGATGAGTAGCACCTCCTTTAATGTCAATCCGAGAAGACATGAGGATGGTATGAAGACCACGAGCAAGTGGAAGCACAAGTGCGTGAGTGAGAAGCATACAAGCATGCACACACATACACACACACGCGCACACACGGTAAGAACAAAGAGAGTAAGACAATGGAATCTCTTCTATTGCAAGAAAGTTCTCATACAAGCTCAAACTACAACAAGCCAACCCAAAAATGAGCTCTCTAGCTCTATTTATAGTTTTTGACTAGCTTTGGCCCTGTCCAGACCTAGTGTCCGGCCTAGTTAAAAATTAGGTTCCAGGGCTTATTTGAGGGCTCAAACGAGATCTAAAAATTATGAAAATTGGTCGGCAACTACTTCTAAGGCTCCTCAAGCTCGAGGACTCCTCGGCTTGTACAAAATGGAGCTACAAAAAAGTGAAAATGGTATTTACAGGGGTTTTTAGTGATGAGAATCACTTTAAAATGATGTAAGGGTTTTGAAAAAAAATGAAGGGTTGCCTTAGTGCTAGATCTGCATGTGTGTCCGTACTTGCTTCGTCCCGTATGCTGTCAACAGCATGTTACATAGTATACAAGTGATTGTGTAAGATCATGAATTAAGTAACCCCCATCAAGTGACAACAGTGTCAAAAGCTATCCTGTGGTAGAGCTTTAGTCAAAGCATCTGCAACATTATCTCGAGTGTGAACCTTCTCAAGAATAATAAGCAATCTATAATGAAGTGATACCTCACCTCAATGTGCTTGGTCTTTGCATGATAGACCGGATTCTTAGCCAAAGTAATGGCACTCTGACGATCACTCAACAAACAAGGTACATGCTGAGGTAAACTCATATCACAAGCAAGATGAGAAAGCCACAATGCTTCCTTACATGCCTCACTTGCTGCGACATACTTTGCTTCTGTGGTGGAAACAATTGTACATTCTTGAAGACAAGATCTCCAAGAGATAGTACCTCTAGCAAAATGAAAAATGTATCTTGATGTAGACTTACAGTTGTCTACACAACCCACATAATCAGAATTTGTGTAACCAATAATGGATGCTTTCCCTCTACCTAAACATAGAAACTTGTTCTTAGTGCCATTCAGATATCTTAAAATCATCTTGACTGCTTCCCAATGTTTCTTGTCAGGATTAGATATATATCTGCTCACAACTCTCACTACAAATGCAATGTTTCGTCTCGTATCTACCATAACATACATGAGACTACCAACAATAGACTGATAGGGAATTTTGGTCATGAATTCCTTTTCCTCATTTTATCTGGGGCAATCATCCTTGCTAAATTTCACATATGTGGGTAAAGGTGTACTCAATGCCTTTCCACCCTGCATATTGAACCTGTGAAGTACTTTGGATATGTACTCACTTTGAGACAAGTATATGCATCTTTTACTCCTATCACAAGTAATGCACATGCCAAGAATATGTTTGGCATTCCCCAAATCCTTCATATCAAATGTCTGACTCAACTTCTTTTTTAGAATTGACAAGTCATAAGAGGACTTCCTAGCAATCAACATATCATCTACATAAAGTATCAAGCATATCAAGCTGCCATTTGAGCATCTCTTTGTGTAGAGACAATGATCCTCATTGCTCCGAGAATAGAATTGAGACTTCATAAAAGCATCAAATTTGTTATCATTGTCTAGGGACTATTTAAGTCCATAGAAGCTCTTCTTGAGCTTACAAACTAGAATCTCCTTGCTAGGAACTACATAAGCCTCTGTTTGTTCCCTATAGATCTCATCTGTAAGACCTCTATGCAAGAAAGCAGTTTCCACATCCATTTGGACTAGCTCTAACTCCATTGCAACGAATCCAAGAAACATGTGGAGGGTAGTCATCTTGACCACTGGAGAGAAGATTTCCTTGAAATCAACACCATGTTGTTGCTTAAAACCCTTTACAACAAGTCATGCTTTATACTTTGGAGAAGCACTATCTGATGTGGATTTCAATGTATATACCCATTCACATGGTAAATCTTTCTTGCCCTTTGGCAAAGGTACTAAATCCCAAGTACCATTCTTGTGAACAGAATCCAACTCACTCTTCATGGCACTCTCCCACTTGACATGATCCTTTGTCTACATAGCCTCTTTATAGCAAGAAGGCTCACTGGCATATGTTAGCATAACAAAATCTAAACCTGGAACATATCTATCAGGTGGATGTGAGATACGTGTAGAGCATCTCAATGGTTTCTTAGTAGGAACATGTGTAGACTGATCTGATCAAACATTCTCTTGAAGGTCCCTATTTGCACCATTTTTATGCATTCTAATTGGAGGATTAGTATCCTCAAACACCACTCTTCTCATGTCAACCTCCTTGATGGACTGCTTATGCATCTTAGACTCATTTAAAATTGCCCTTCTCGACCATATCCCAAAAAAATGCATTTCTTTGACTTATGGTCCAACTTTTATCTAAGATTCTTGGGTATATAATGTTGGGTGTGTGTAGAACTGCGAGAGACACACAAGAAGCACACACAAGGAGCACAAACGCAACAAGACACATGGAGAAGACGATGGCTGGAATAGCTCTCTCTATTGATCGATGAACTGAACTGAAGTAAAAGCTGAATAATATCCCTAAGTACAAAGTACCACCACATATGAGAGTATCAAGTATGTGGTAACATGGGGAAAAAACCTCTAGCCAGCACTAGAGTAAAAAGTGCCCATGTATAGGGAAAATGTTCACATCAAAGCTACACGAGGAACACATAAGTGTAACAAACCCCCCTGGAGCGAATGATGTGAACACATACAGGGAGTGACAGATCAGCCCCCACAAGGTAATACGCCTAAAGCTTTACGAAAAGCTTCAAACTTTTCCCGCGGAAGAGCTTTGGTGAATATGTCTGCCACATTATCTTGTGTAGGCACATATACCAAATCAATATCTCCTGCGTGAAGATGCTCTCTCACATAGTGATAATGCACCTCAATATGTTTGGTCCATGCATGAAACACTGGGTTTCGTGCAACAGCCAAAGCACTCTGACTATCTGTGAGAATATGCGTAGCAGCATCAATCTCCATGCAAAGATCCATCAATAGGCGTCTCAGCCATATACACTCCACTGTAGCTGTGAAAACTGCCCTGTACTCAGCTTCACAACTCGATGTCACCACTGTAGGTTGCTTCTTACTCAACCAAGATATGCATGAGTCTCCAAGGAAAAAGCAATTACCACTAGTGGACACGCGAGTATCATAACAACCAGCCCAATCACTATCTGTAAAAGCATGCAAGCATGGCTGAACATCTCTGCCATAAAAGAGACCTAAGCTCAAAGTGCCTCGAAGATATCTAAACACACGTTTCACCGCTTGCCAATGCTTAGTGCCAGGGCTATGCATGAATCGACTCAACTGGGAAACTGCATACCGTATATCCGGCCTTGTGTTGCATGCATATATAAGACATCCCACAGCCTGCTGATAAAGAGAAGTGTCAAATGCATCACTAGAATCCTCAACTGAGAACCTGAATCCTGTCTCAACTGGCGTGGAAACTGACTTACAATCCTCAAAGTCAAAACGCTGAAGTAGTTTCTCAACATACTTTGCTTGATGCATAACAATTCCCCCCTCAACGGATACAAACTGGATGCCAAGATAGTAGCTCAAAACACCAAGATAAGTGATATCAAAAGTATGCTGCAAATCAGCCATAAGAATGTCAAGTTTTGCATTACATGACCCAGTCAAGAGTATGTCATCGACATAAAGAACAAGCAATATAAGATCAGCCCCATTTTTGCGTACATAGAGTGTGCTTTCAATAGGACAACATGTGAAGCCAAGAGCAATCAAGTGCTTATGTATTTTGTCATACCATGCACGTGGAGCTTGCTTGAGACCATACAAGGCTTTATGCAAGCGACAAACCATATGCTCTTTCCCTTTCATAGCAAATCTAGGAGGTTGCTTCACATAGACCTCTTCTTGCAAATCTCCATTCAAGAAGGCTGTTTTTATGTCCAATTGATGCACTTTCCAACCTCGATGGGCAGCCAATGCAACCACGGTACGAATGGTAGTCATGCGTGAAGTAGGTGCAAAAGTTTCCTCATAGTCAATGCCATATTGTTGCGCATATCCTTTGGCAACCAATCTAGCTTTGTAGCGATCAATGCTACCATTAGATTTTCTCTTAATCTTGTAAACCCACTTTGTACCAATGGCATTCTTTCCTTTTGGCAATTCACATAACTCCCAAGTACCATTCCTATGTATGGAATCCATTTCTGATTGCATAGCACTCATCCATTGTGGATCGTCACATGCATCTTCAAAAGAAAGTGGCTCTTCATTACATGCTGTAGCAATAAGAGAATAATCCACAAAATTACTTGATGCATGGTGAGAGCTTGACCTTGTTCTACCAAGTAAAGATGCACTCAATTTGCTGTCCTGCAAAGTTTATTTCAGCCACTTTGGCATAGATTGTGCACTCTTGATAGACACGCGTTCATTATGTAAAACATCTTCAATATGTACATCATGCGTGGGCTGAATTTCATGCTCAGTTTCAACCATATTTTGTCGCATATGTTCAGCCATATGTGGCTGGAAATTTCCAACAGTTTTGACATTTTTTTGCTGAATTTTTTCAGCCATGTTTGGCTGAAAATTATCCACATTTTCAGCCCTATTTGGCTGGAATTTTTCAGCCCTTTGAACCTCAGTTGGCTGGTCTGCATGGCCATAGTCAAGCGCACCATTTTGGAACAAAGGCATGAGTGTATCGAACACATCTTGTGAGCTAACTGTTGGCAGTTTTTTGCATTCAAGTAGAGGGAAAACTGAATTTTCAGCAAATACCACATCTCGACTCACAATAATTGTGTTCGTCAATGGATGGTACAACCGATATCCCTTACTTTCAGCACTATAACCAACAAATATACATTTCTTTGCCTTGTCATCAAGTTTGTGACGTTGTTGTGATGGCACAAGAGCATATGCCAAACAACCAAACACACACATATGACTAACCATAGGCTTATGACCATTCCAAGCCTCATAAGGAGTGATGACTCTCAATGCTTTTGTAGGGCAGCGATTCAACACATAATTTGCACACATGACCGCTTCCATCCAAAATTTATGAGGAAGATGCTTTCCTTTAACCATACATCGTGCCATTTCAAGTAGAGTTCTATTTTTACGCTCGGCAACACCATGGCACCTTACATTGGTGTGAAATACCTCTTTCACGAAGAAAAGCACTAAACTCATGTGACATGTATTCACCACCACGATCCGTGCGTAGAGTCAAAAGCTTTTGTGAAGAAAAATTTTCAGCCATAGCTAAAAATGCTTTGAAGCAAGAAAATACCTCATTCTTTGCTTTCATAGGATACACCCATGTATGGCGAGTAGCATCATCAATGAAGGTAACAAAATATACATGCTTCCCAAAAGATGGAGTCTTGACCGGACCACATACATCACTATGAACAAGTTGCAATTTTCTTGTAGTGTGTGTGTGACTATCTTTTGGAAAAGAAGCACGATGCATTTTTCCAAGAATGCAACCTTCACATGCATGCTTTTCAATGGACTCAAGTGTAGGCAAGCCAATAACCATGTCCTTCTTTTGCAAGTAGAGCAAACTATTGAAGTTTAAATGACCAAAATGAGCATGCCAAAGCTCCATTTCAGCCATGGAAGAAGTATGAGCAACCAAGGCATTCGAGGTAGCCCTCTTGTATGTATCCATGCGATACAAACCATCACATAATGTATTGGACATCACGATAACATCGCCATTGCTGAAATCATGACCATACACTTATCATCAACAAAGTGTACATGAAGTCCAGCTTTGGCAATCAACGGAACTGAAATTAAGTTCTTCTTGATACCGGCCACATACAATGCATTTTTCAAGAGAATCACACCTCCATTTGCAGCCGTAAGCTCAATTTCTCCTACTCCAATGATAGGATAAGAGGCATTGTTTGCACACACCACATGTCCTCCTTTAGGTGCATCTTTTAAAGAGGGAAAAAATCTTTTGCATGATGTTATGTGCTTTGAAGCACCACTATCAAAGAACCAATCCGAATCATCCTCACTCACAACCATGCATTTAGAATGTAAAGAAGCATCATAATGACATGTAACAACACATGCCCAAAAATCTTGAGCCATGTTAGCTTCATCATTCTTTGCATTTGCTGAATTTTCAGCAATAGACATGCCAGATTCCTTCTTCTTTTCATTGCGTTTAGCAAGCTTTCTACACTCATCAATAGTATGACCAGCCTTCCGGCAATATTTGCATCTCTTCTTCTTTTGCAAATCACCATCATTAGAGGAATGAGTGGAAGAGGAAGCTTGAGGCTTTGGTTTTGATGAACCAAAAGCTGAACCATACTTGCTTTTCCCCTTTTGTGAGATAGCAAGTGCTTGCGTTCCTTCAATCAAACCACTCCTATTCACTCTAGATTGCTCTTCTTGCAAAAGAAGAGACACAACCTCATCAAATGCATACATATTAGGATTTCCTTTTGCAACCAAACAAAGTGTAGTAGCAAAGCTTTGAAAAGATTCCGGTAATCCTTTCAACAATGTAGAAATGAGTGATGCATCCGGAATGATCTCATCTATGTTTGCCAATTGCTCTTTCAGGTCCTTGATGCGTGTCACATACACATCCACTGACTCATTTTTAGCCATACATACATCCTCAAGTATGCAACACGTGCTTCATTACGCACGGCATACAAAGAAGCAAGAGTGTCCCATGCCTGTCGTGATGTAGAACATGACCGAATGTGTGGAACTATATGACGCTTCACTGAAAGCGCAATCAAAGCTTGAGCTTGAGCATCTTTTCCATCCCATCTAAGCTGCTCCTATGTAGGTGGAGAAGGAGAAACCATTGTACTCGAAGAAGAAGCTCCATCTGTGACAATAGACTGTGAAGTAGAAGCACCTACCAGTCTTCAATCTACATCTGCCACTATGTTCCAAAGTTGTTTTGCAACAAGAACATGCTTCATCATGTAAGACCACATCGGATAGTTGGTCCCATCAAGCTTATCTTCAGCTTGAAGCATGCCAAACAAGTCATTGCTGCCCGCCATTTCACTAAGGAACAAAAATGTGATAAAATCTTCACTTCGACAAAAACTGAAATGAGTGCTGAAATTTCAGCTCACAAACCGTCACTCTGATGGCGATTCTGACTGCATGAATGGCTTCGAAATGAGGGTAAAACCCCAGCGCACCTGGTGGAAATGTTTCCAGGCTTCTGAAATTCACACTTCTATGCTCTGAAGTCGATTTGCACTGTTAAAGTACGCGCGCGCTGCGACGCGAAAAACCGAAACTTGAGAAGAAGCTGAACCTGCTCTGATACCACTGTTGGGTGTGTGTAGAAGTGCGAGAGACACACAAGAAGCACACACAAGGAGCACAAACGCAGCAAGATACACGGAGAAGACGATGGCTGGAATAGCTCTCTCTATTGATCGATGAACTGAATTGAAGTAAGAGCTGAATAATATCCCTAAGTACAAAGTACCACCACATATGAGAGTATCAAGTATGTGGTAACATGGGGAAAAAACCTCTAGCCAACACTAGAGTAAAAAGTGCCCATGTATAGGGAAAAGGTTCACATCAAAGCTACACGAGGAACACATAGGTGTAACATATAAACATATGCTTCACACCCAAAAGCTTGAAGATGATCATAATATGGTGGCTTCCTTTGTTACACTTATGTGTTCCTTGAGTAGTTTTGATGTGAACCTTTTCCCTATACATGGGTACTTTTTACTCTAGTGCTAGCTAGAGGTTTTTTTCCCATGTTACCACATGCATGATTCACTCATATGGGGTGGTACTTTGTGCTTAGGGATATTATTAAGCTTTTACTTCAGTTCTTTTCATCGTAAATAGAAAGAGCTATTCTAGCCATTGTCTTTTCTGTGTGTCTTTCTGCATTTGTGCTCCTTGTGTGTGCTTCTCGTGTGTCTCTCACACTTCTACACACACACACCCAACAGTGGTATCAGAGCAGGTTCAACTTCTTCTCAAGTTTCGGTTTTTTGCATCGCGGCATGCGTGCACTTTAATAGTGGAAATCAACTTTGGAGCATAGAACTATGAATTTCAGCAGCCAAGGAACATTTCCACCCATTTCAAATCCATTCGTGCAGTCACAATCGCCATCAGAGTGACGATTTGTGAGCTAAAATTTCAGCACTTATTTTGGTGTGCTAGGGTCTTACACCCATTTCGAATCCATTTGTGCAGGTAGAATCGCCATCAGAGTGACGATTTGTGAACTGAAATTTCAGCACTTATTTCAGCTTTTGTCGAAGTGAAGATTTTCTTACACTCTTGTTCCTTAATGAAATGGCGGGCAGCAATGACTTGTTTGGCATGCTTCAAGCTAAAGATAAGCTTGATGGGACCAACTATCCGATGTGTTCTTACATGATGAAGCATGTTCTTGTTGCAAAACAACTTTGGAACATAGTGGCAGATGTAGATCGAAGACCCGCAGGTTCTTCTACTTCACAATCTACTATCATAGGTGGAGCTTCTTCTTCGAGTACAGTGGTTTCTCCTTCTCCACTTACACAAGAGAAACTTAGATGGGATGGAAAAGATGCTCAAGCTCATGCATTGATTGCGCTTTCCGGAAAGCGTCATATAGTTCCACACATTCGATCATGTTCTACATTGAGTCAGGCATGGGACACTCTTGCTTCTTTGTATGCCGTGCGTAATGAAGCACGTGTTGCATACTTGAGGATGTATGTATGGCTGAAAATGAGTCAGTGGATGTGTATATGACATGCATCAAGGACTTAAAAGAGCAATTGAAAAACATAGATGAGATAATTCTGGATGCATCACTCATTTCTACATTGTTGAAAGGGTTATCAGAATCTTTTCAAAGCTTTGCTACTACACTCCATTTGGTTGCAAAAGGAAATCCTAATATGTATGCATTTGATGAGGTTGTGCCTCTTCATTTGCACAAAGAACAATCTAGAGTGAATAGGAGTGGTTTGATTGAGGGAACACAAGCACTTGCTATCTCACAAAAGGGGAAAAGCAAGTATGGTTCAGCTTTGGGTTCATCAAAACCAAAGCCTCAACCTTCCTCTTCCACTCATTCCTCTAATGATGCTGATTTGCAAAAGAAGAAGAGATGCAAATATTGCTGGAAGGCTGGTCATACTATTGATGAGTGTAGAAAGCTTGCTAAACACAATGAAAAGAAGAAGGAATCTGGCATGTGTATTGCTGAAAATTCAGCAAATGCAAAGAATGATGAAGCTAACATGGCTCAAGATTTTTGGGCATGTGTTGTTACATGTCATTATGATGCTTCTTTGTATTCTAAATGTATGGTTGTGAGTGAGGCTGATTCGGATTGGTTCTTTGATAGTGGTGCTTCAAAGCACATAACATCATGCAAAAGATTTTTTGCCTCTTTGAAAGATGCACCCAAAGGAGGACATGTGATGTGTGCAAACAATGCCTCTTATACTATCATTGGAGTAGGAGAAATTGAGCTTATGGCTGCAAATGGAGGTGTGATTCTCTTGAAAAATGCATTGTATGTGCCTGGTATCAAGAAGAACTTAATTTGAGGTCCATTGATTGCCAAAGCATGACTTCATGTACACTTTGTTGATGACAAGTGTATGGTTCATGATTTCAGCAATGGTGATGTTATCGTGATGTCTGGTACATTATGTAATGGCTTGTATCGCATGGATACATACAAGAGGGCTGCCTCGAATGCCTTAGTTGCTCATACTTCTTCCATGGCTAAAATGGAGCTTTTGCATGCTCATTTTGGTCACTTAAACTTCAATAGTTTGCTTTACTTGCAAAAGAAGGACATGGTTATTGGTTTGCCTACACTTGAGTCCATTGAAAACCATGCATGTGAAGGTTGCATTCTTGGAAGAATGCATCGTGCGTTGTTTCAAAAAGATATTCATACACACACTACAAGAAAATTGGAGCTTGTTCATAGTGATGTATCTGGTCCCATCAAGACTCCATCTTTTGGGAAGCATGTATATTTTGTTACCTTCATTGATGATGCTACTCGCCATACATGGATGTATCCTATGAAAGCAAAGAATGAGGTATTTTCTTGCTTCAAAGCGTTTTTAACTATGGCTGAAAATTTTTCTTCACAAAAGCTTTTGACTCTACCCACGGATCGTGGTGGTGAATACATGTCACATGAGTTTAATGCTTTTCTTCGTTGAAAGAGGTATTTCACTCCAATGTACAGTGCCATATACACCTCAGCAAAATGGTGTTGCCGAGCATAAAAATAGAACTCTTGTTGAAATGGCATGATGTATGGTTAAAGGAAAGCAACTTCTTGATAAGTTTTGGATGGAAGTGGTCATGTGTGCAAACTATGTGTTGAATCGCTGCCCTACAAAAGCATTGAGAGTCATCACTCCTTATGAGGCTTGGAATGGTCATAAGCCTATGGTTAGTCGTATGCGTGTGTTTGGTTGTTTGGCATATGCTCTTGTGCCATCACAGCAACATCACAAACTTGATGACAAGGCAAAGAAATGTATATTTGTTGGTTATAGTGCTGAAAGTAAGGGATATTGTTTGTATCATTGCGCAACAATATGGAATTGACTATCAGGAAACTTTTGCACCTACTTCATGCATGACTACTATTCTGTTGGCATACAACTCATACGAAGAGCATACAGTCACAACGGAGCAGTCATGCACAATACGACAACAAGGCCCAATCATTTTTTTCCATAAACTATTTCCAACTCAAGTGATTTTGATCACTACACACACATTGTAAGTCCCATTTTTGGTAGAATAGACTCCATTTTGTTCAATCCGAGGAGTCCTCGAGGAGTATTAGAATTAGCTGCATACCAATTTTCATAATTTTTAGACTCTGTTTGAGCCTTGAAATACGCTCTAGAACCTAATTTTTAACTAGGCTAGACACTAGGTCTGTACAAGGCCAAAGCTAGTCACAAAACTATATAAAAAGAGCTAGAGAGCTCATTTTGGAGGTTGGATTGTTAGTGGTTTGAGCTTATGTAAGAGACTTTTTGACTAATGCAAAGAACTCCATTGTTCCTCTCCTTGTTCTTGCCTTGTGTGCACGTGTGTGTGTGTATGTGTGTGCATGTTTGTGTGCTTCTCGCTCACGCACTTGTGCCATCAGTTGCTCATCGTCTTCATACTAGTCCTCACGTCTCCACAGATTAACAATTATGAGGTGGATCTCCTCACGTTGGTACTAATCATTGTGTTAGAGTGACACCAAATTTGGCACTGTTGCCGAGGAGAGAGCTTCGAGGAGGAGTGTCTGATGGTAAGACGTAGAGTTGAGACATTGAAGTCATAGGTAATATCCTTTATTTTCCTTATTTTCTTCATTTTTTCTAGTTTTTTGCATCACTATCATCACCATCATCATCCTCACCATCTCCCACCTCCATTTCTATCTTCAGAAAAACTTCAGCTTTTTGGTCATATTCCACTCCCCACCTCATTCCCTTCATTTCATTTGTGTGAGAGAGCGAGAGAGAGCTTGCATGCTATCTATTTTTATGTGTTTTTTGAGCTTTTGCTATAGGATATAGCTGTACCACCATCTCCAACAACTTGTGCAGGTATGGTAGAACTCTGCATAGGTCTCGGGACGACGACCTCTGTCTATCGTGACCATTAGAGCACTCCAAATCACTAGAAGTTTCAAAAAAATTTGCGTTTTTTCAATCTATTGCGATAGACAGCGTCTATCACGACAGACACTGTCTATCACGATAGACAGCACCCCCCGACAGAGGTCGTCTATCGCGACAGATAGAGCCCACGACAGACGACAAACACGGTCTATCGCAACAGACACCCGTCTATCGCGATAGACTGAGATCCACGATAGAACCCATCTATCATGATAGACACCATCTATCGCGACAGACCAAAAGCACGATAGATGATAGACTCAGTCTATCGCGACAGACACCCGTCAAAATAAAAGGAAAAGACTTGGATACAATAATGAAGCCTTTCAATATTCCGTATAGACTCTTGAAAGAGAAAACACGACAATATATAAAGAAGATCACACAAAAGGATCCAGATGAGCAGCTGTACTTCAAAGACAATACATCCAATTACACTCAAGAAGAATTTAAAGCTGCACAACCTGTATGGCAGAGAAAAATTTTGGAGAAAAATCGTACTTTGCGGGTGCACTGGCAAGCAGCACCATATTTATTACAGGTAAATCCTTCATTTTGCCCGACACCACATCGCAGAGAAGCACGCGAATTTTTGGATATGCAAAAGAGTGGTGTGATCAATAAATTGTGGCTGAATTACCTGCTACTTCCAAGTCCACCTCACAATTACTTACCAACTGAGGATTATATGGTGAAAACCATTGAATTTTGGCTACATCGATATGCAATAGTACCAAATCTAACTATTAAGATGACTAATAAAATCCTCAACATGATACTTACAGTTTTGAAGGTGTTCAAACATGTAGCATATACATTTTTAAATTTTACTGGCATTAACCAGGGCACATATATCCTTATTTTTTATCTATCTGTTATGCCTAGTCAACCTACAATCATGGCGTATTATTCAAGGCTCATGTTTTTACCAAGCCCATATATGCAAACCTTCAAGGAAGCCTTTTTTACTGGATTTTTTGAAATTGATTCCAAGATTTTCTTAAAAATGTCAACGAATCTGAATGCTAGAATGGTGGCTGTGTATCTAAGTCAATAAGACTTAAGGACTTGTATCAAAGAGACTAAACCTCATTTGCCACACAAGTGCATATAGTGGGAAATTGACACGCATTTATTTGTCAATCCGATCAAACGACCTAACCAAGTGTATGAAGACATGTGCACGCGTGATGGAAAATGAAGTGTGTCAGCTTATATGCATGAGAAAAGACTAATCTACCTCTCAAACTCACTGAAATACTGAAAGTGTCTGTCAGGATACCACTTATAATACTTTTCAGTAAATCGAGGATTTCTCTCAGCTCCGAACTCCGAATATAGTCAATAGCAGACTCATTTCGAAGCTCTTGACGAGACGCATCGAAAACCACTCGATTCTGACAACCGTGGTTCAAGTTATGGCCAAAATAGTGAATGGTAGGAAACACCCACACTCACTCCACAACTCCTACAAGCTCACACACAGACTACAGTAGCTCAAAAACAGTGGGGAGGGGTAGATAACAGTCCTACACACACATTCCAAGCATTACACACACATAGAAGATCAAAGGGAAGATGAAAATCTGCAAGAAAGAAGCAATTTCGAAAATCGGGAGCTCTCCTTCTTCACAATGGCAAAAAGTCTCTACAAAGAGTCACAAAGTGACTTATATACATGTGCCCTACATTTGGTCCTTTCACACAAGAGACTGGCACTTTATTACTAAAAAGTGAATTTCCTACTAATTTACAAGAAATATGTTACAATGAGTTGGGCTTATGCATCTAGAGGACTCCTCTAGTGCATTTACATGGCTTGAGGGAATTTTCTAAGACTTTGAAGAAGAAAAATGTGCCCATTAATTTGAAAATTTTGGGGCTCCTCTTTTGTGCTTCTCTGCTCTGCAACACTCTCCCCCTCTTTGTCTCTATCGTCCCTTGACAGGCTTTTGCTTCTCGTTTGCTGCTTGTGTAGGCTTTCTGAATACATGCACCTAGTGGTCGAAGAAACGACAAGGACTGTCAGACAATTGGTTATCTTATCCGAGGTATGTCTTTTGCTTCTGTTTTCCCCTTGGTATTCCATACATCACCAATCTGGGTTGCTGCATTCAGTCGAGCTGCCATGCACGCCACCAGTGGCTAAGAATGTGTTGTTCTTAGTCACCGGCTTCAACTTTTCAGCTTCTGCCTCTTTCTAGCTTTTGGTCTTCTGATTTGTCTTTGTCTTCACATATCTGACCCTGTTGTATTGCTCTCAACCTGTTTACTTGGTTGCCAATGCACGCTATCAGCGGGAGGATTATTACCTGCCAAGTATCTTCTTGCACTTCTTCTGGATACTTCCTGGCCCTGGTCTGTCCTTCCCATGAAATGTCCTGGTTCTGATTGTTCTTTAATTCCATTCCTCAGGACCTTGGTGCTTGGCGTTGTTGCTTGATGCGTGCCCCTACGGGGCTTTGGGCAGAGGGTGGTTCTTCTGCTTTATGATCTTCATTCTTTATTGAGCAATTTTGGACTTTGATCTTCTTCTTCTTCTCTTCTTGCTTGATTCCCCTTCCACACATCCCTCCTCCTAAACTCTGTCGTCCCTGACAGGCTTTTTGTGGTGACGTGAGTACGTTTGTATGGCTGCTTGCTCTCTTTGGTTCAGCAAATTGGCGTGACATATCATAAATTCCTTCCACCGGCTTGACTTTACTCCATCCTCTGGTGCTTGTCTGTGATCCGCAAAAAAGCTTGTTTCGTAAGCCACCAGTCATGCATTAAGGTTCGAAGTCATCTTCACAAAAATTTCTGAATCTACTTCGAAGAAGCCAGTGAAAAATGCCTCTTCGAATGTTTGCATGTATGTGCTTGGTAAAAACATAAGTCTTGAATAATACGCCATAAGGGTTAAGCGACTCGGAATGGTGGAAAGATAAGAAACGAGCACTTCGGATCCTTGCGTAATGCCGATGAAGTTCAAAAAAGTATATTTTGCATGCTGGAAGACTTTAATAACTGTAAGAAGCATGCTAAAAATCTTATTCGTCATTTTGATAGCCAAATCCGGAACAGTCGCGTATCTTGCAATCCAAAATTCCATTGTTTTTACCATGTACTCTTCTGTCAGTAGGTAGTTATGTGGGGGACTAGGTAATAGCGAATAATTCAGCCATTGATTATTAATGCTTCCCTGGCGCTGTCCTTCCCAAAATTGCGACCAGGAGCGTCTGCGGGGTACTGGACAAAATGATGGATTTACCTGAAGTACATATGGTAATGCCTCCCACTATACCCGTAGTATAGGGTTCGTTTCCAAAAGCTTCCTCCTCCAGATAGGATCAGCCTTCTCGAACTCCTCTTGAGTGTAATTGAAAGTATTATTGTTGAACTGGAGGTTGTTGTCCGGCTCTTTATTTGTCATCGTCTTGATATATTGCCACGTTTGCTCTTTCAGGAGGCCATGTGGTATATTAAAAGGCTTCAGAATTTGTTCCAAGTCTTTGCTCTCAATTTTAGCTTCTTTCACAACTTGGATTATTTGATCTTCAAACTCATTAGTAAGCTGGGACACTAGTAGTGCCCTTTCCGGTCGGCTTAGTTCTGCAATGTCCCAATTATTATGTTCAATTTGGATCGCCTGTTCCTCCCTTATTGGCGAATGATATAAGGGGGGAGAGAGAGGACGTACCTCAGTCTCCTCAGTATTCTCTACGGATTTTGGAACTACTGGTGTCCCCTCAATTGCCTCCTGCGCTAGATGCTCTTGTAGTTGCTTTATCATCTCATCCTTTTGCTTGATTTCTTCGTTGGCTTTAGCAATAGTGTCCTTGTGTTTGAGAAGTTCTTGAGCAACAATATCAAGGTGATCAGTGTCTTCTTTACATTGCATAAGATAACGATTCTCAGCCTTTTTCCACTTAGTCCTTAGAGCTGCGGTGTCCTCCATGTACTTCTTTTCCCAGTCAGCAATGACTGCCTGCTCCTTCTTGAGCTAATCTTCATACTTAGCCATTTTCTCCTCTAGTTCCTTAATGTCTTTTTCTGGCTTTTCCTGAAACTCTATGGGCTGATCACTTAGAAGAGCTATCATGAGCTCCTTATTTCGGTTCCTTAGGTTTTCTACCTCCTCCATATAGACCTTTATTTGAGATTCTAATATCTTACTTCTTGCATTCATCCGTGACTTCTCAGTCTCGCTCGCTTCATATTTTTTTTGTAATTCCTGTAGTTGTTCTGTTAATTTGGCATTTTCCGTTTCTAAAGTTTTGCACTGTTTCTTGGCTTCTTGAACGTCATTTTCTTTATTTGCTATTTGCTCTCTTGCTAGCTCTAATTCTACCGAAAGATTCTTACCCATTTCTTGAAGTTTATACTGGTCCTGCATCGCTTGATCGTAGTCTTCATCAGCCTCAAGCATTAATTGTTGCGCATCCATTGCAGTTCCGATCATGTCTTGCACTACGGGCTTGAGCTGAGCGATGTCGACATTCAACCATGTTCTCCGTATGCTTGGAGCTTCTCCAGTTTGTACATCTTTCCCGTGCTCTACATGGATAGTTTCGTTATGTGGTTGTCTGATCTGTAGTTGTATTTGTGGTTCTTTTCGTTCTTCTTCTACATTGATAACTTTCATGGCACTCCCTTGAAATGTGACATCCATGGGGGAGGGTTCTGCCACAACCCTTATCAGAGTGAAGGGTTCTAATGCTTCGACTGTGGCTTCTTTAGGCTCTTTCTTTGGTATCTTGATTAACACTTCCCCTGTAAGTGTAGTCTCCTTGATTTGAATGGTGGAAGTCTCATTGATTTTGATGACATGTATCCCTTCTTGGTTTTCTTCCTTGCTTGCAGTGTCCTGAGTGGGGTGGGCCGTGTTGTCTTCCACCTTCATGCCTTCTTCTGCTTCATTGTAGTCGACTGCATTAAGTTCCTCCCATTGTCCATCATCCTTAGACTCACTTTGGATATCCACATTTAATAATGATGTGTCATGTTCTTCTTGTACATCCGAAGATGAGCTTGAATTTTCCAACCCTAATTCTCTGTACCGATGGATTTTGGTGAGCTTCTTTTTAGCTTCTACTTCTTCTTGGGTCTACTGGTAATGGTGCCCTTGGACTGGTAGATTAATTTGACCTTCTGTATATTTGTGTGTATCTTCTAGGGCTTTAGTTAGTTCTTCTTCTGTAATAGGCCTTTGCTCTTCAATCCTTGTCTTTGGAAGTACGTGTGCCCTTTTCGTGGCTGGAACTTCCTCTTCTACTTGCTTTACTTCCCTTAGTCTCTTTGTGCCTCTCATTCTGGGTTGAGAGCTGGTTTCTGCTTCTTCAACAATTTTGACTCCTCTTTTCTTTTTTGGTACTATCGCGACTTTGACATACTTAGCCATAGCAGTTGATGATGGCATTTCTTGTGATGCTCTCTAATGCCTAAAGCATGGTAGATCAATATGGTCAGAGCAACACTACCATTCAGGAACTTCCTGTTATTCCATTGCTTCTTCGCCTCGAACAATCGTTCTTGTATGTATGGAGTCAGATTAATTTGATTGCCAATCTGCTTGATGGCATGTGAGAGTATCTGGACAATAATCTTCTGAGGGGCCGTGTATCGATGCATGTTAGGGAAGCAGAAGTGTTGGTGGATGAGTCTGACTTCTTCTTCAATATCCACTCGATTGATGTCAGTGAATGTCCTTGTCTTGGCTCCGCGGCTTTCCTCTTTCAATACTGTGTTGCCATCTTTTTCCCATCCAAAAGCTTCCTTAATCAAGTCATGTGTGAATTGGATAACTAGCCATTCACCTACTCCGTCCATAACTCTAGCCTCTGGCACCAATCGATCATGTAGTGCTGGCTGTAATGTGTTCATGACTTGTGTGCACCTTTGAAAGTCGGGCTTGTAGATCGGCAGTTCAAAGTATTTGTGTATGCCCGCTTTCTTCATGGTGTCGATCGTAGACGGGAGTTCATGCACCACTCTAAAATCTTGGGACATGATCGGAAATTGATGATCTGTATCCATGATTTTGATATTCACCAGGAAGAGGTACTCCCCGGCCGGTTGATCTTCTCTAAACCAATGTCCCTTTGCTTTGGTTATACTCTGGAGAGGAAATTCCAATACTTCCTCCTGAATCGTTTCTTCAGAATCTTCAGAAGCCATCTGCAGTTGTAATGAGGAGTGCATTAGCTTCAATTGAAAACATAGCAAGTATGCAGTGCATTGTAGTGACATGTCGTCGTTTCGTCACTCCGTTTCCCTTGATTTTATAAGTGAGATTTCTTGCCACATATTTTTATTTCTTTTATGAAAGAAAACAAGTGTTAGTATAGCCAAAGCATTTATTTATTTACATAGTATGTCCATTCCTAAGGAAGTTGAAGCTATGAACTATTCCCCATTGGAGAATGTGCACCACTAATTTTATTATGTACATCCAGTGCCGAATGCTTGGCCTTGTAATGTGGCCCTATTATGCATACTTTAGGTGCATTCGATACTTCATGAGTGCAATTGGAATCTTCGTTGTCTTGGTGGTCCATTCCTTGCTTTTGCTTTGGTTTCCAAATCCATTTCGTGGTCGCATTAATAGGCTGTGCCTTATCTTTGGTCCTTCGAGCTTCATGTGTTTCCTTTGTTCCTTCTAATGTCCTAGTGATAGAGGTTTTCCTCTTCCTGTTTTTATGGCGAGTCTATCTTGGCTTCGTTGTCCGAACGTCTCGATGTAATGTATCCTCGTGTTTGCTTATCTCATGATTGGTTGCTTGTCTGACCTTCTTGGGAATCCATATTTGTTGTCGATCCTTCTGAGCTTCAATCAAAGGCTTAGGAAGTCATACTTGCAATAGACTTTCTGATTCGTGTTTTGGTGAAGCTGACTTCTTGTCCTCCTTTTTCTCCTCATGAGTTGGTGTTGCAATCTCTGGTTTCTGCACTTGACCCTTACGTACCCATTTGAATTTGACTTTTCCTAGAAGAGGGTATTTGAATGTGGTTCTCCAAATTGGTGATCCTTCTGTCGTGTGAGAAACTCCATGAGAGTTGGTTCCCTTAGTGTCTGACTGTTCACTAATGGGATAGAATGATTTCACTTCTTCCTTGGACACATTAGGGTTTGAGCTTTTTGCTTCTTCTAGATTTGTTTCTGAGGTATTGGGGCTGGAATAATGTTCCAATAGCTCTTCCTTGCGGTCTTCTGCACGCTTGATGGCTTCTGGTTTCTGTGAGGGCTTCTCCCCTAATAGACTAAAAATTTCCTTGTGCCCTATCTTGGCTGAAATATATCTTTGTGCTAGGTGGATACTTACTTCATTCTCAATGATCCAATCATGTCCTAGAATCACATCTTCTATTAAGTCTTCATCCTTGCACACTAAGACTCGTTGTTCCATGGAAGAATTTCCTAGATGGAGGAATACATTAGTTTCTCCCATGCATTCTATGATTTGACCTCCGATACCTATCATATGAGCTTTCGTTGGAGTCATAATTGTTTGAAGGTCTCGTATGACCGTATTTTGTATGCAATTGAGTCTTGCTCTTGAGTCTATCAAAGCATCTATCAATTTGTACTCTGTCTTGCCAATCTCTAGGTTTAGGTAAGGCTGTGACATGCAGACATTAGTCGTGTCAGACTCAGGGACTTGGTAATTCGCAATAGGGATAGGCTCTTCTCCTTGGAGATACCGTTCGTCTCTTTGCCTAATCCACTCTTTGCGCTTCTTAATACATTCTAGGGCTTCTTGCCTTGCTTCTTCTCTAATCCGTTCTTCCTCTTTCTTCCTATTTTGTGCACCTACGAGACGTCCTAACATTTGGTCCGTCAATGGCTCCATGAACCATTTCACTCTACATTCACTTATGTAGTTAGGAAGCATGTCTCCATCTAAAGTGGCTAGATTAATTGCACCACTCGTCGAGATCCTATTAATGATTAGAGGTCCATATCCGCGCTTTTGTAGCTTCTTGGCATGTTGCTTCAAGGTGTAAACCAGGACTAGATCTCCTTCTTTTAGTCCTTTGTCCTTTATATGAGCATCATAATATGCCTTTTGTCTTCTCTTAGCCGCATAGATTCCTGCTACAGCTTGCAACCTAGTTTCATGCAGCTTCTCTATTTGGTCTAATTGTTGGGATAATTCATGTCCGATCCATTCATACTGTTGGGCCACTCTCAAGGTGGGTATCAAGAAATCAATTGGTAAAATTGCGTTCTGTCCGTATACTAGATTAAATGGAGTTGTTCCAATGGCAGTTTTGTACGCGACTCAAAAGGCCCAAATTGCATGATGCAATTGTTTGTCCCAGTCAGACCTCCCATTATTGACAATCTTTGTCAATACCGTGCATAACACCTTATTGGAACTTTCCGCTTGACCAATGGCTTGTGGATGATACAGGGCTGATTTTTTATGGATCACTAAAAATTCATTCATTAGAGACTCTATCACTTCATTAATGAAGTGTGTTCCTCGGTCACTCACAATCTCAATTGGTAATCCAAAACGTGTGAATATATGCTCAAAAAGAAACTTAGCCGTGGTTTGAGCATCATTCTTTCTAGTGGCCTTTGCCTCTACCCACTTTGTGAGATAATCGGTGGCTACTATGATATACTCGGCATGTAACCCTCTGGCCGGTGGGTTAATGGGTCCTATGAAGTCAATACCCCATTTATAAAATGCTCTAGCACAAACCATAGGTCTCAATGGCATGTCATCTCTTCAAATCGGGTATTTTGCCCTTTGGCATGTCTCGCAGCTTCATACATAGGTCTCCACATCCATATGTAAAGTTGGCCACCACAAGCCTGCAAAGAGGATCATCTTCACTGTTCTCTCAGCTGAAAAATGACCTCCTGCTGCACCTGCATGTGCCATCTCTATTATGGGTAAATATTCTCCCTCGTGCACACATAATCGTAATTGGTTGTCTTTTCCTCTCTTAAACAAGTTTCTTCCTATGAGTACATAATCCTTGCTCATTTCTTCTAGCAATCGTTTTCTCGCTAAGCTAACTCCTTCCTTGTGTTCCCTCGTTCGTAGGAATTTTACCAATGTTTTGCTCCAATTGGGTGCTATGGTGGAGAAGGGTATGGACATATGATCCTCGGGGATAGTCTCTTGGCATTCTACACAGTTACTCACATAATCATGGACATCCTTATGCATGTTAGGTCAATATACTCCTAATCGTTTCAATTCCCTAATGGTTTCATGAGTTCCTTTGTGTGTCCTCCATTTGTTCACATGAGCTTGTTCAATCAGCTTCAATTGTTCGTCTTCCTCTACACATCGTAGTAGTACACCATTAGGTTCCTTGTAATACACACTTCCAACAATAATGTGCAAGTTCCTCGACTATAGAATCTCCTTTTTACTCTCTTTATTGATTGAATGTTGTGGGCTATAAGTGAGTATAGGAAATAGTTTCTCTGCCCACTTTGGACACACTTCCAAATTAAACAAATAAGTGTTTGGAAGATCATCGGGCACTCCACTTGGTGGTTCTCCGTGTGTTAACCTAGAAAGGTGATCTGCTCTTACATGGGTATTTCCCTTTTTCACTATCACTTCAAAGTAGAACTCCATCAATAGTAGGAACCATCTTATCAATCTTCCCGTGTTACAAGGCTTATTGATTAGGTATAATAATGCCTGATGGTCTATGAAGAACTTGAACTTATTGGCTAAAAGATAGTGTCTGAATTTCTTCACTGCATAGACCATTCCTAATCCTTCTCGCTCGGTAGTTGTGTAGTTCCTCTCTGCTTGATTCAGTTGTCTTCTCGCATAGGCAATTGGGTGATCCAACTTTCCTTCATCGACTAGTTGGGCGAGGATACATCCTATTGCATAATTAGAAGTGTCCACATGAATATGAAATGGCTTGTTCCAATTCGGTGTTTTCAGAATTGGAGTAGTGCTAAGCCGCTTCTTTAACTCATTGAATGCCTTCTTGCATTCCTCTGTCCATGTGAATTGAGTTAAGAGTCCATATAAGGGTTTGGCAATTATGGCGTACATGTGGATAAATCGACGGTAGTATCCACAATGTCCCACAAATGCTTGCATCTCCTTCGCATTCTTAGGTCTAGGAAGCTCTAAAATGACCTTAATCGTGTCTTCATCTGTGGATATTCCATTTCTAGAGACTATGTGTCCTAAGATCTTCCCTTGTCTTACCATGAAGACACACTTCTCTGGGTTGAGGCAGACTCTATATTGTCGGCATTTATTAAATATCTTCCTCAATTCAGGAATGTGGTCTATTCTTTGATTTGAATATGTACATAGGTCATCTACATACACTTCCATGCTCTTCTTCAGGAATTCTTTGAAAACATGACACATCAGTCGTTGGAAAGTAGCAGGCGCATTAGTGAGTCCGAAAGGCATCACTCGGAAAGCATAGACTCCCCATTCAGAGAATCCATCTAAGAAGCTATAGACTTCTTTTCCTGCGACTCTTTCCAATAGATGGTCAGTGATGGGTAATGGGTAGCTGTCACGTATGGTGGCTGCATTGACCTTTTTCAAGTTAATGCACACTCTGAGTTTTCCGTTCTTCTTAGGCACAACTACTAATGGTGATACCCACTCGGTGTGTTTTATTTCATATATGAATCCTGCCGCTACATTAGGGGAAAAAATGGACCCTGAATGGGCCTTGTAAGGATTCCTAATTTTTAGGGATTAAAGAGCTTAATACATGAGCTTAAGTAGGCATACAAAACCACTAGTTGTTTTGTGAATAAAAAAATATTTGATGAGGCTTTCTTTTTGAATTCTCATGCGTCAAAATTTAGAGCCATCGGATTGTCCAGATTGATGGTGAAATTTGAATTCTGCAGAGATTTAGAGAGAGAATTGAATCTTTTTTGTGTGAGTGGGCCTAAGTGCTCAGAGTCTCTGCATCCTTTTCCACCATTGGATCCTTAAAGATTGTAAGGTCGCATGTGAATGGGGCTGAGCACATTTTCGAATCGAATTTTGATCAAATCTCTGCAGAAATCTGGACGCTCCAATCGTGGATGATCCGATGGTCCACCGCGAATGGGGTTGAGTAGCTAGGCGCAGTCATTTAGAGCCATTTGATGAAGGTGTTAATCGAAGGGAGCAAATAAAAAGGCCCCATTCAGTTGCTTCAATTGATCTCCACCATTAGATTCCACCCAGATCTAACGACTCTCTCCAAAAGGCGCCTATCGTAATGATTGCATGGATCTCATCCATTCAATCTCAAGCTAATCCAAGGGTGGGAACTCGTCCGTGCATTGACTTTTTGAATTCAACTATGGCCCTTAGATCTTCGATGAATCGAATGGCTCTAAATGAAATTCGAGGTTCTCAAAACTAGCCTCCAAGAAAAACCACCAATTCTAGATGGTTTCTAGCTCTTTGACCACACAAAAACAAGGGAAGCCTATGCCTAGTCTATGTGATTAAGGGACTAGACTGTGGCCACCACCCTCTTCTCATTGGTCCATGGCTAATCACTCATTAATCTAAAAGGCCCATGCAGGGTTCATTTTTTCCCCTAATGAATAGCTTGTCTATTTCTTCCTTAATTTTAGCAGCATTGACCTCATTGTATGTATAAGGGTGTTGTTTTGATGGTTTTGCATCTGCCGTCATTGGTATTCTATGAGAGCAAATCGAGGGTTCCACACCCGTGAGATCCTTATATGTCCATGGGAATATGTCTCGATATTCTCGAATCAATTGTATTAGTTCTTCTTCCTCTTCAACTGACACATCTTTGCCTATGTATGTGCATCTTTCTTCTCCATCTTCCACTGTCACTATGATCTTTTTTGTTTGTTCTTTGTTGTCGTATGCTTCTCCGTCTCGAGCCTCTCGTTTAGGTATTTGAATGGCTACCTTTCTCTCTTCTACTTCATATCTTTTAAAATGTTCAGGAACCTCAAACAGATCTGGATCTGGTCCGATTTTACTCATTCTTTCCTCTTGCTCTTGTACTTTGGGAGCGGCTTCTATTGCCAAGATCTTTGTCGGTTCCTGCTTCCCTTTGGTTCGAATGGTGTCTAGGTAGCTCTCTTTTGAATCAAATTCTGGTTCCATTTCTATACTCTCATATTCCTCTTTCCATTCTTTTCCAAGATTTCTCCTGCTTCCACTTCTTGAAGGACAACCATGTACAAATTTACATCATATCCTTCTTCATCTATGCACTCGTTCATAGTTACAACTTCCTCATTCACACATACATCCAAGGTTGCTAAGATTTCCATCCATCCGTGTGGTTCAAAGGTTTCATCAAGAAAGATTTGAGGCATGTACCTTGGATCCTCTATCGGTCGGTAGTTAGGATGTCCTATTGGCTACATCTGTCTTTTATTATCATCTTTCTTGGCTTCTTTACACATCCATAACTAGGCATCCTCTTGCATCCATGATTGATCACTTGATCCAGCACTATGAATGGATAGGTCATCTTCCTCCTTATGTATGGGATTCCATTGTAGTGGAGGTACATCTCGATATGCAAATGTATGCAAGTTTATCTTGGTGGTATTTCCTTGATGTTGCAGGTATAATGAATCCCTTCCCCAGTCTTGCACTACCCGCATTTGTCTCATGAAAGGTCGTCCCAATATCATTTCGTAATTATAGCCTTTTCAAACTTACAAATGGCTAATGTGTGTTCAAATTCAACTCCACACGTGGTTAATTTGATCCTTTCTAAGATTCCTAAGGGTTTCTCTACATGACCGTCTGCTAATTAGAGCTTCATGCGTGTGGGCCGTAAGGCAGGCTTTCCCCATTTCTCCCAAATTTCCTTGGTGGCAATTCCTACTCCTGCTCCTGTGTCTAGTATTGCCTTGGTCATGTACCCATTGTAAGTGACGGGTAGACACGTATTACCTTCGTCTCCTTCACTAAATTCTCCCACCTTATCAACTAAGATTTGTATTTTAGATGGACTTTTGTTTTCCTTGTTTTCCTTTTCATCCTTCTCTTGCACTAATTCCAGATGACTCGTTAATTGCTTCCATAATTGCGGTTTAACCTGAAGTAATTCTTCCACAGTCAGTTTGCATTGTACTTTCAGCTTCTTGAGTTCTGTTAGATTGTGTGAATTCTTTTATGAGTTTTCCTTTCCTTTTCCATGTACTATGGGTGCTCGGATTATCATGGATTCCTTTTCATATTCTCCCATGTAATCTGGTAAAGATGAAATGCTCTGAGCTTCTTCTCTATTTCTGTCTAGCCTTGATACTTCCTCATAGACTTCTTCCATGTTGGGATTTGGTTGATAAACTTCTACATCTAATTCCTCAAAGGGAGGCTTAGTCTCCCCATTTTTCTTCCATTGTTCTTCTCGGATTCTATTCCATAACTCCTTTGGCCAATCAACTTCTAAGTCAGGTATTGTTGACATCGGTTCATCTTGAGTTTTCACTCGTTCACATTTGTCATCCTTTCTTCTAAGTCCTTTATCCTTGGCTTTGACACACTCCTTGTATTGTTCCTTGGCTATCCTAGTCTCTGGAAGGGTTGGGATAGTCTTTTCTAGGGTTGCTTGTGCTACCTCTATAAGTTTTCGACATATCGCAAGCCTCTCTTTTTCTAATTCTCCTTGTGGGTAAAGCTTTTCATGTTGCTCTACATTAGGTCCAGTCTTAATTCTAGCTTGGTAAGCTTTCAACTACATGTCCAAATCATCCGGTTTTGGGTCAGCTAGAATTGATCCTGGTTTCTCTGCTTCTCGTGCAAGCTCTGGAGTGGGAACTTCCTCCCGAATCTCTGGTTCTTTATGCTCTTTACTGCTTCTGGGTTGTTTCTTATTGTCTTGAATCTTGCTTTTCATCCATTTATCTTTGAGCTTCTCCCTTCCCACTTTTGCGCTTTTATGTTCTGGGCACTCTCACGTGATTCTTCTGAATCATCTATTATTTGGCTTTTGAGGTTTTCCTTCCTATTGTTTTCTTGTCCCTGATCTGGTTGTTTTTCTTTTCGTTCTTTCGTTTGAGCTCGCATAATGGCCTTTAAAGGTACGGTGTACTCCTTATCACTTCCTGGTGCTTCTATTACCTCAATTACATTAACAGCTGTTGTATCCTGGATCTTATTAGGATTTTTCGGACAATCTCTAAAAAGATGTTCCTTTCCACAATCACTGCAATATCCTTCCCAGGTCTAGGAGGTGGTGGATTGTAAGGTCGAGTAAACTCTCTAATTAAATGGTCTCCTCTGCATCTATAACATGGTCCTCTCGGTGCAGGCGGTCTAATGGGTGGTCTCACGGGTTCTGGCCCATAGGCATATTCATATCCTTCAAATCCATAGTAGTGTGGATCATAGGATTGTTCGTACTCAGTCATGTTAGTGTCATAGGTATAGTAATCTCCTTGAGATTGCTCATAGCCTGAGTTTGCCGATTCCACACTGGTCATAGGGGATGCTAGTACTATGGCTCTTTCTAGGTTTTCCTCTGGTTGAGCATACTTAACTGATACCACTTGTTGGGGTTGTGACAGTTGTGGTCCTAACACTGGTTGGGGTGGTGGATATGGTACTTGCTCGTATGGCCTCGGTGCTCCTATTGGTGTTGGATAGGGATTGTATCTGGGCATCTCTCTACCTGGGTCTCTAGGTGGATATCCATATGGTCGATACTGAGGTGGTTGTAAAGGTTGTGTCTGCCTATTGAATGGACAGTTTTCCATGGTGTGGTTGGTGTATTTTTGTTCTATGTGGCAATACAAGGCAGTTCCTTGTTGGGGCTGTATGTTGTAAGGATATGTCTGAGGTATACCCGTTCCTCCTTGTACACACATGTGCGTAGGGTGATCTCCTCCACATAGACTACATCTTCGTAACATGGGCACTCTGAAGGCAAGGTGTTGGTAATTTCTCTATCCCTAGACTCCCAATTTTTTTGCTACCAGCTCCGCTAATTCCTCCACATTACTAGAGTTGGATGTGATCGTACTTCTAGAATCTTCTGATTTAGTGAGGCTGGGCGTGCTCTTGAGATCCTCAACCAGATTGTCTTCTAGGTCAATACACTCTTGGAGACACTCACTCAGGGTTTGTAACCTCTTCACATAAACTAGTGTCCTTAGGGTTCCATTTGTGAGTCCATCCAAAAATAGTGAAATAATTTTTTGTTGAGTGGGTCTCTCTGCAGCTGGACATCTATCAACATACTGGTTGAATCTTCGGGCGACCGTTTTCACAGTTTCAATAGGGTTCTGTTTAAAGCTATGGATTAAAGATGCAGAGTGGTGTTTAATCCCTCTCTTAGTGAATTACCCAATGAATTCTTGAAAAAATTGCTCCATATTTCCAAATTGGTTGGGGTCTAATGGCTGGAACCAAGTCAGAGCCGTTCCAATGAGGGTGAGTCCGAAAGACTCATATTGCACGAAGAAATCATCTACTTGTTCTGCCCTTAGAACTTGTTTAAATTCAGCAATGTGATCGTAGGGTTCACCCAATCCATCATAATGATTTCTCATGCATTTGGCCACTTGAATAGGTCTCAATCTTCTCTAGGCATTATAGGGAAGGCAGGAACTGTTGGTCTAACTGGGGGTATTCCAGGCTGTACTCCTATTGGGGGGGCGTGGTCTTATCGGTGGTCGGTATTGATTACCTACTCCTGGGTGGGTCTGATTGTGTGGTTGCACTCCTGGAGTCCCAAATTGTACATGAGTATGGTTTGGAACACTCTGTTGGCTAGTTTGTACCGACATGGTGTGCTCTGCCTCTTGTTGGGTTCCAAAGGGGTTCTGAGAGGTGGTTGCCTACTCTCGCTGAGGGAATACAGGCAAACCCATGTATTTCAGTTGGGCCCTGTCTATGGCGTCTACCACCCAATATCTCCTCTGGTTCTTGTCTAGGTATGTTATTCTAGTCTCGTCTTCTAGATCCTTTAGTTCATAAAACATCATCGGGCTTTCTTCTCTTCTTGGGGCTGGTGACTCTGTTTGAAGCAACAAATCCATTCCATGGATCAAATATACTTCCAATAGGTAGTCGTCTTGAGGTATCAAGTCTCCTCTCAAGACTCGTGTCACTTGGGACCTAACTCTAGGGCTTTTCACTAATTCCTCAGGGTTTGGTCTACCTGAGTTTTCTTGTCCCACTAACTCTCCCCTTACATTGATCAAATTGAGAAATTCAGTCACTATGTATATGTGACCTATCTTGTCCATGTATGCTCCTCCCTCATACTTAACTACAGGTCTGGGCACAATAGTTGCATCTATTGAAGTCACCATCCTAGCCATAAATCTGTTTAAGCCATCCAGGTAGATAGGGATCTCCTGGGCATTAGTAGAAACGTACTGTAAGGAAGTGCGGTACTCTCCCTCCACAATGGTCATGAAGTTTCTACTTGGAGCGGGACCTTGCATGTCTTTTGAATCCATGGGTATCTCCTCCTCTGAGTCACTAGAGGTGTCTGAATAGACAGAGCGGTGACTGACCTGAGCGGCACTTCCAACAGAAGATATGACACTTCTATGGCTACTTAGCACTCTCCCTGACCTCAAGTTCATTCACCCTCCTGAGGCTCTCTAGGTCTCTGAAGCTCTCTCTAAGTGGCTCTCAGAAATCCTCAAGTTTGCCCTTCAAAAAAGCTTCAAAAGCTCTGGATGATACCACTCTAGGTGATACTACTTTAGGCGATACCAAACCGTCCATGATACGATACCACATAAGCTCATGATACGATACCTGTAGACTAGAAGATACGATACTGGCTATCCTGGCGATATGATACCACCAGAGTAGACGATACGATACCAAGCCTAGTCACGATATGATACCTGTGGGTTCCACGATACGATACCAGAAAATTGGGCGATACGATACTTATGCTCTGGCCGATACGATACCAGACATTCTCACGATACGATACTAAAAATCCAGATGATACGATACCATGTTTTGGACGATACGATACCAAAAAGGGCACGATACGATACTGACTTTCTCACACGATACAATATCACAGCAAGTGATGATACAATACCAAAATGGTATCGCGATACGACACCAGAATGAGAGATGATATGATACTTGGGGTTTGCACGATATGATACTGCTTCAGGTGGCGATACTATACCACCGACCTGCGCGATACGATACCTGAATGCTCTGGCGATATGATACCAGAGTAGGAGACGATACGATACTAGTGGTTACGTGATACGATACCGCAAAACCACACGATATGATACCAATGCAAGTCGCGATACGATACCACCAATTTGCACGATACGATACTAGTATGGTATCGCGATACTAAACTGGGCAAGGTGCGATACGATATCAAAATGGACCACGATACGATACCACTTTGGTAAGGTGCGATCGTGATACCAACTCGACGATACGATACCAAAATGGTATCGTGATACCAAGGCTGGTAACCGGCGATACGGTACTTCGGCGAGTATCCTGATACAAGGGAATTTTTGGTATCACGATACCAAAAACTCAACCGATCGCGATACTCAAGCCAAAATACCTCAAAAATAAAAAATTTTTGTTGCCCCTTACTCTTCTCTCACCCCTCTTCACTCCTAGTTTACTGTCTTACTCCAAGAAGTTCAAAAAAACACACAGTCCCTCCCCGTCATACTGGTCGAAACCTTAATCACGTGTAAATGGAGATTTTCACAACTTTTGAGGTTAAAGTTTGCAGGTCACTTACCCTTAGGTTGCACTAATCAAGCCTTGAGGTCACAAGGTGAGTGTGAGGGCTCAGATTGCACGACACAGCTTTGACGATATCGATCGCTAGTTCTCACACGATACTGTTCTCTGACAAGTGAGAAATGAACTGAAATTTTTTGGTTTATATACTTTTTGATGACTGAACCTGAACTACACTATCTTAGCAATTTTTTTTTGGATTTTTCTTGGTGATCTTGGCTTACTCCTACTTGACTCCTCTTCTCCTCTTCTCCTAACCTAACCCTAACTCTTCTTTCTCTCCCTTCCTACTAACCCTAAACCTAAAAACTCATTACACACACCTTTGGGATGTGAAGTAACAAGTGCTGAAGTGGTTGACTACTTGCCACTGAACGAATTCACTTTTACAAGTACGACTTCATCACACTCAAGCTATAACCATCACGAAGGCACCTTGGCTGAGTGTTCCCCGGCAACGGTGCCAAAAACGTGTGTACCTAAGTCAATAAGACTTAAGGACTTGTGCCAAAGAGACCAAACCTCATTTGCCACACAAGTGCATATAGTGGGAAATTGACACACGCTTATTTGTCAATCCGATCAAACGACCTAACCAAGTGTATGAAGACATGTGCATGCGTGATGGAAAATGAAGTGTGTCAGCTTATATGCATGAGAAAAGACTAATCTACCTCTCAAACTCATTGAAATACTGAAAGTGTCTGTCGTGATACCACTAAAGACTAATTTACAAGAAATATGTTACAATGAGTTGGGCTTATGCATCTAAAGGACTCCTCTAGTGCATTTACATGGCTTGAGGGAATTTTCTAAGACTTTGAAGAAGAAAAATGTGCCCATTAATTCGAAAATTTTGGGGCTCCTCTTTTGTGCTTCTCTGCTCCACAACAGTGGCATATGAATTGATCTTCTTCGCAGATCACAGGCAGCCACCACATGATGGTGTGAAAGCTAAACAATGGAAGCAACTACTGATACGTGAAGCTAATATGCTTAATGAGACAGAGCAAAAGGTTTACAAAACATACTCCCGTCGAATTCCAAAGCCTGTCAGGGACGACAGAGTTTAGGAGGGGGGTAGTGTTGAGGGAGAGTCCAGCAAAAAGAAGAAGACCAAGAAAGAAGCTTCACTAAAAGTATTATATCTGAAGAAATATCTCTGCAGGAAGCTCCACAGGGGCATGCAACACCCATCTCTGCACAGAGCCCCACAGGGGCATACAACATGGGAAGGTACGTCAGCGACAAGGGCGGATCAAGGCCAACAAGTATCCATGAAGAAGTGCAAGAAGATATTTGGCAGATCCCGATCCTTAAGGAGGTCCTTCAATATCTGGGTGTTCGGAAGGTCCAAATTGAAGGCTGAAGGTCCACACCTTCATACCTTCCACTGGTTGCATGCGTGGCAACCGACTTAACACAGCCACCCAGATTTAAAAGGAGCGATTGGAAAATTATCCATGTGTTGCGTACGGGGAAACAAGAAGAAGAGGCCAGGACTAATGCAACAGGTCCCGAGTTATGATCAGTTTCTTGACCACTAGTAAAACTATATCATTACAACTTCCACAGAAGCAGGTAGTGGTCGACTACACGTGCCAAGCTGCAGACAAGAAGTGAAGCATGTCAAGGGATGACAGAGACAAAGAGGGGGAGAGTGTTGCAGAGCAAAGAAGAGCAAAGAAGTAGAGAAAAAGAAGGGCCCCAAAAGTTTTCCAAATTGGACACTTTATTCTTGTACTATAGTCATTTTGTAATATATTTTTCGATGTAAATGCATTAGAGGAGTCCTCTAGATGCATACCCATAGAGATTTATAGCTTACCTTTGTAAATTAGTAGGAAATTAGTCTTTCAGTTAATAAAGTGCCGGTCTCTTATGTGAAAGGACCATTTTTAGGGCACATGTATATAAGTCAATTTGTGACTTTTTGTAGAGACTTTTTACCATTGTGACAATCAAGAGCATAGAATTTCAAATTAGTGTCTTCTCCTCTTTGTATCTTCTTCTTTGTGAGCTTTTATGCACGTGTGATGCTTGGAAAGAGTGCTTGGAAGTGTTGTCTATCCATGAAAGTGCTTGTTTGCTGTTGGTAAGGTGTGTGCAAAGTGTAGGAAGTGCTGAAGTGTAGGAAGGTCATTCTTGCGACTCAATATTTTGCTCATAAGTTGATGCAGGAGCGTCAGAATTGAGTGAGAAGACTGCCATTGGATGCATCTTGTCGAGAGCTTCAAAAGAAACCCACTATTCGCTATATTCGGAGTTCTAAGAGAAAACCTTGATTTACTATTGATTACTGCTCCAAATGTCGTGACATCTCAACGGATCCCTGAAACTTGTTTGGAATGGATTTATACTTGTTTGCACTTTGCGAGAGTTCATTTGCATTGACCATCATTTGAACGCACGTCTTCATACACTCGGCTAGGTTTTGATACTCCTCGGATTGATAAATAAAGCATGAATCCCCACTATATGCACTTGAGGGGGATTGAGGTATAGTCTCTTTCTCCACAAGTCCCTAAGTTGGTTCTTAGGTACACATAGTGATGAACGGCTGTTGTGAAATCACGCGCATCATCTACAAATGCTTAGCCTATGATGTACCCATCGAACACGCTTTAACATGGTCTCAACTACAGATGTTTAAAAGACACAAAACTGCCTCACACCAATCCAAGAGTATGAGAGGCTCGATTCCTTGTGTCCAGAAACGTGAAGTTCTGACGACTCCGGAAGTCTCACCATGAGAGGAGGCCATTGTACCTCCCTTTACCGTTAGAATACCCAGGTCTGGATCTGAAGGTACATCACAAGCTGCCCCATCAGCTCCCCTTGTACCTTTTGAATTTGAATTTGCTACGACTGGAGACGTTGAAGGGATGAGCACCTTCGACTTCGAATCATTCTTATAGAATACCCAACTCTCTGATGTAGAATTCTTTTCGGACACAGAAGAACAGGGCACCTCTTCCCAAAGACGAAGGAAATCCAGAGACAGCCACCATGCACATTGGGGTGATGATCAGCAGAGAACTTTATCTCAACAACTAGAACACTCAGAGACAGAAGAAGAGGAAGGAGAAGAAGCAAAAGTAGAAGAAACCGCTGAAACGCCATCATATACAACAGAACTCCGAAGGCTGTATCAAATCATGGAACGAGTACGGTCGCAACAACTGCTCACTGAACAGAGCAGTAGGGTGCTCATGACTCAGCTATTGGAAGAAGTTGGAGTTGACTCCGAATATAGCCAAGGCCTACTATTGGTGGCAGAAACATATGGGGTAGTGGAAGCAGTCCGATCAGTGATCCAAAGGCCTCCTGTTCAATATGACCCGTGAAGATTCCAAACACGACCACGGTCTGGTAAAAACATCTAGATTCCCATTACTACGGGGGAAGGACCTATTATTACATCTGAACCCATTGAGACAACCTCTCAAATAGCAGTAACCTTTGGCCAAGACCTCCCAGTCACCCAGGATGAATCAACCGAACCACTACCGCCGACCCCCCCACCATCACCTCCTCGAACAGAAGCTGTAAATATCACCTCGACTACCCAACCCAGAGAGCAAACCTTCATTTTCCGTAGTCCCACCTCCAGTTCCACTTTGTTTTCCTCCTTTGAAAACCCTCTATATAATACCACCACCGTTATAACCGAGTCCTTCATAGAGCCTACCATAGGACAACCATCCCTCATGCCCTCGGCCATAGGCCACTCTGACACTAGATCCATATTCTTTGGTTTCCCTACCACCACACCACCTTTCATGGCCTTCTTGCCTTCAGTTTCTCACTTCCCCACCCCCCATACCACTAGTCCTTCAACCCGCCCATGACTACTTTTGTAGAATGTTTCAAGCCACCTCCCAATCCCTCCTGTTGAGCCCCTTCCCAACATCCACACCACACTTATTCACCACAATCACACACACACCAGCTACCATTCTGATATACATGGTAGATGCGACACTCACCTCCACCCCTGAGGGTATGGACATTTCACCACTGACGGCACCTCCACCTCCCCCCACACTCCCACACTCCCACCTTCTCCCATTCCCCTTCCACCAATTTCACCCACACACACAATCCCCTCCTCTTGCATTTTCCATTGTACAAAATACACCTTCATCTATATGTAACGCATTTGACACCATGCTCGCATGTGTTTCACAATTAAGGATAGAATACAATCAGCTCCAGCAACATAATGAACGACTGCAAGAGCACTCGGAAGAGCTACAACATCGTCTTGCTACACTAGAAGAGGAGAATGCCCACCTCCAAACACAATTTCAAACTTTACAAGAGGCTCATAGCATATTGGAAGTAAAGTTATAGAACGTAGACAAGGAAGCGATACAAGTGGTGGAAGGCCATCTACAGATATATTTGGAATGCAACTCAAAGCTTTAGCGAAATATGGCCCTACTCAAGCGACACCTTGTAGCTGCTCATGAAGAAAATCGATGCCTCCAACTACAGAATCAGGAAAACTTAGAGGCTACCATCAAAAGCACACCCGGGGAAAAGATCAGTCCCTCGAAATTCCAAGCAGTGACCCCAGAAAACATAAAGATAATCCTCGAAGATTATGCTATACTACTTGAGGCACATGACCAGTTATCAGAGGAACTGGATCAACTGAAGCAGAAATGACAAAAAGACATGACAGCTGCCCCTCACACCACCGCCTCCACTGCTTCACTTCTCACGGACTCAAAGGCCCTAAAAGATCTCCAGAAATAGGTCATAGAATTGCAAGCACGCCTTCTACAATACGAAAGACCACCTTCCCCACCTGAGGCCCCCACCGACGAAGAAATAGTACAAATTCCTGTGGAATAGACATTTGAAGAGGATTATGAGCTGCAACCCATCCCAGGGGGATGACAAACAGAAGAAGACTAGGATACTTTCGAAGCGCCACGACCTCCGTGGTTAAAACAGGTGGAAGAAATTGGCAGTTCTCATGAAGAGCACACGGTGGTGCAGAATCAGGCGATGAGAGTCATAGAAGACACATTATTACAATCTAGTTATCTCAAGAACTTGTCATCTAGACGTCTCATCATATCATCAAAACTCGAATACATGCCTTACTATATCATTCTGGCGGATTAAAACGTGGAAATACAGAGAGTCACAAGAAAGATTCCTTCCTTCACAACTCAATTTCAACCACAAGAACTTCCTCCAGAAGCACAGAAAGGTAGGATCTATCAACCGACATGGCGGCAAAAGCTTCTAGAGACATACCCTGAAATGCTGCACACATGGAGCCATGCACCTTTACATCTACTTTACAATCCATGCTATGGGCTGGTTCCACAACACAGATCCTGGAAAGCATTCAACATAAAGGTACATAATAATGCTCAATGTAAGGAGTAGCTCAACTATCTATACATAGCACCACCGCAGGGACCCCATCGACAACATACATGATGGCAACAATTCGACATTGGATGCCTCGACTTGAAGCCCATGCCAGATGTGGTGGCCCAAATGATGCTCAAAATTTTGGATATGATGCAAGTTGTGCTCAAAACTTTTAGGAATGTAGAAGCACCACAAGTACAGCTACTGAGGTTTACCAATGGAAATTATGATTTGGTATATGACATGAGCACCACCCCCAACATTCGTGTGGCTTACGCTTGGCATGCACACATCAAATACCTCCGCACATGCTATAAACAGACATTCAAAGACATGTTCAGGTCAGGTTTCTGGGAGTATCACTCAGAGGTCTTGGCACCGAAGCCCACACACCTACTTCATCTCTTTGCATGTGAACAAGCCATGTACTTCGAGTACTACACGACACTGCAACCCGATGTCCCAGGTGCAATAAACTGGGATGCGCTGCAAGCTGATCTAGCAAGAGGATTACGATAGGAGAACATGAGCTAGCCACCAACGTTATCCAATACTATATTGACCACCCTATAGAACAGAGGTCTGTCAGGTGCGACAAACGCTGGGAAGGGGGGAGTGTTGGCATTTAAGTCATACGAAGAGCATACAGGCACAATGGAGCAGTCATGCATAATACGGCATCAAGGCCCAATCATTTTTTTCCATAAAGTATTTCCAACTCAAGTGATTTTCATCACTACACACACATTGTAAATCACGTTTTTGGTAGAATAGACTCCATTTTGTTCAAGCCAAGGAGTCCTCAAGCTTGAGGAGTACTAGAATTAGCTGCATACCAATTTTCATAATTTTTAGACTCCGTTTGAGCCCTCAAATAAGCTATAGGACCTAATTTTTAACTAGGCCCGACACTACGTCTGGACAAGGCCAAAACTAGTCAAAAAACTATAAAAAGAGCTAGAGAGCTCATTTTGGAGGTTGGATTGTCAGTGATTTGAGCTTATGTAAGAGACTTTTTGACTAATGCAAAGAACTCCATTGTTCCTCTCCTTGTTCTTGCCTTGTCTGCGTGTGTGTGTGTATGTGTGTGCATGTTTGTGTGCTTCTCACTCACGCACTTGTGCCATCACTTGATCATAGTCTTCATACTAGTCCTCACGTCTCCACGGATTGACAATTATGAGGTGGATCTCCTCACATTGGTACTTGCCATTGTGTTAGAGTGACACATTCGTATCGTAGTTGCATTGGCTGCCCATCGAGGTTGGAAAGTGCATCAGTTGGACATAAAAACAACCTTCTTGAATGGTGATTTGCAAGAAGAGGTCTATGTGAAGCAACCTCTTGGATTTGCTATGAAAGGGAAAGAGCATATGGTTTGTCACTTGCATAAAGCCTTGTATGGTCTCAAGCAAGCTCCATGTGCATGGTATGACAAAATCCATAAGCACTTGATTGCTCTTGGCTTCACATGTAGTCCGATTGAAAGCACACTCTATGTATGCAAAAATGGGGCTGATCTTATAGTGCTTGTCGTTTATGTCGATGAAATACTCTTGAATGGGTCATGTAGTGCAAAACTTGACATTCTTATGGCTGATTTGCAGCATACTTTTGATGTCACTTATCTTGGTCTTTTGGCATACTATCTTGGCATCTAGTTTGTATCCGTTGAGGGGGGAATTGTTATGCATCAAGCAAAGTATGTTGAAAAACTACTTCAACGTATTGACTTTGAGGATTGCAAGCCAGTTTCCACACCAATTGAGATAGGATTCAGGTTCTCAATTGAGGATTCCAGTGATGCATTCGACACTTCTCTTTATCAGCAAGCTGTGGGATGTCTTATATATGCATGCAACACAAGGCCGGATATACAATATGCAGTTTCCTAGTTGAGTCGATTCATGCATACCCATGGCTCTAAGCATTGACAAGCGGTAAAACGTGTGTTTAGATATCTCAGAGGCACTTTGAGCTTAGGTCTCTTTTATGCCAAAGATATTCAGCCATGCTTGCATGCTTTTACAGATAGTGATTGGGCTAGTTGTTATGATACTTGCGTGTCCACTAGTGGTAATTGCTTTTTCCTTGGAGACTCATGCATCTCTTGGTTGAGTAAGAAGCAACCTACAGTAGCGACATTCAGTTGTGAAGCTGAGTACATGGCAGTTTTCACAACTACAGTGGAGTGTATATGGCTGAGATGCCTTTTGATGGATCTTTGCATGGAGATTGATGCTGTTACGCATATTCTCACTGATAGTTAGAGTGCTTTGGCTATTCACGAAACCCAGTGTTTCATGTGTTGAAATAAAAATGAATGTAAAATTGGACAAAAGGGTGGAGTATGGAACTCTCAACACCCCCCCTCCATGTGATGACCCTTTTGTTTTTAATATGGGAGACTAGTGACATATGGGATCACTTAGTCCATTTGGTTTTTAGGATCTAAGGACATATGGGATCCTTAGACATAACTTGGACATATGGTATCCAAGTGTGGGACATATGGCATCCTTAGGATCTTGGGACATATGGGATAACAAGACATATACTTGGACATTTGGGATCCAAGTGGTTTTTAATGGGATCTAGGGACATATGGGATCCCTAGACATGTACAAGGGTTTACATCATGGGGTAGGTGGTGCTTTTGATCCATTCACCACCTTTGATTTTGATGAATTCCTTTGTAGAAGCATTGGTTCTCCTCTCCATATTTTAAGCTTTGTTTTGAGCTTTGTGATGGGTGCATTTCAAGTGCCATATGTGATAAAGTTTGATGCTTCTTTTATATGAGGGATGTTCATAGCTTACTAGGGAAGGTCTTACCACACTTTTTAGAGTGGCAGTGTCTACTCCCTTTACATGGGGTTTGATATGATTTGGAGCTCCACTTTAGAGTATACATGGCTTCAAGACTTGATGGTTTTGGGAAGGTCCTTCCTTGAGTACTACTCAAAGTGGTGTCTAATCCCATGTACAAGAAAGCTTTTAGTCCTGAGAATGCACAATCTTTAGCCTCATGGGAATACATATCCTTTTAAGGTTTGACAAGCTTTCCTTCTTGCATTGTAGTATTGAAACAAAGATTTCACCAAAAACAAGCGTGATAAAAATGAAAGAATAAGTGAATGGTTTGTAACTCTTTTACATGGATCTCTCTCACTATAGGTATTTCATCTCCACCTCTTGCACGCACGCTATGGAGAAGAGTCCCTTCATTGAATAATATAAAAATGTTTCTATATAATTATAAGCATGCAACACTTATCTTGCTCAAGAAATCGACTAATGCGCGCCAATGAGAATTCCGATTAAAAAAAATTGGACCACTCGTTGTCAGATGGCAGCGCGCAGCCCATGTCTTTTCTCTGATTATAGATATCTCTGGAGAAAGTGATGGTAATGAGCAGATCTGGCAGCATTGGAACTTGGGTCCATCACGAATCGCACACATTGCCAAACGAACTTGTTTGGCTAGATGTTGCCACAGCGTTCCACTGTTGTTTTTTTCACCTTTCTCTTTAGAAGAATCTGCTGCTGTGCATTGGTTCAGAGGCTCCAAGACACTGATGAGGGTGGAGAAGCGCTGAGGAAAGGTCCCACAGAATGTGGCTGATCAAGGTCTCTCTAGGGAGAGTGGAAGAAGCTCACATTGTCTTCCTCAAGCAACACCACAGGACCAGCTTTCCAGATCGTTGGGAACAGCATGAAGATCGTTGGAAATATCATGCTTTTGTCGCTGCTAACCGCTAGCATTGTCTTCTCCTTCTGCACAATTACCTGCGCTACTCCGTCTGTTCCTTGATCTTCTAACCTTGATTTCCCTCGGTTATTCTGAGGTGTTGAAGCACGTTTTTTTATTGATCATCCATTAGTTAATGTGTAGTGGGAGTAAAACTCTTCCTTCGAGTTTGGCGTAGCAGAAGACTCCCATCTTCTCTGCGATTTCGCTATTCTATCTGTGTGAGCTCGTGGCGCACCTTCTATGGGTCAAGCTTTTCTTTCAGTCCTTTGCCAATATTTGCAGGCCGTGGTGCACCTTCTGTGGGTCAAGCTTTTTGTTGGACTGTTGTGTTTTGTCAGAGGTAGAACCTCCGATGCATCACCACTTGGGTCACAAAGTGAGGGAGCTTCAGCCTTTGACTGTTTGCACCTCCCTTTCCAAGAGGAAGCGCTGAGCAGCAGACCTCTTTCTCCATGCTTCTTCGTCTGTCTCCTTCCTGGCTTTCTTCCTTATAGACTTGTGCAAAGTTCCCACTCTGTTCACACTCCTTGAATGAGTGCAGGCACACATCTTAAGGGATCGAAGCAATGTAGGGGTCTTTGTCCACCATCTGAAGTAAGCGATCCAGCTACTCGTTGCGTTTCACACTCAGACATGATCGCAGTGATGTCAATAGATCTAATGATTTTGATGCAGACACCACCCTTGCCTAGAAGAGCATAGCATAATGCTATAACTGAGATGTATGCATGTAGAAACACATATTCTTCGCTATACTGGAGTGACGAGCCCATTCGCTTCATCACTATTTGTGTTGGCAGATGTAGTCATTTTGGTTCTCAAGCTTGCAAAGTACAGCAAGAAGCATAAAATGATAAGCTTGCTTGCAAAGTACAGCAAGAAGCATAAAATGATAAGCTTGCAAAGTACAGCAAGAAGCATAAAATGATGATATGATGATGACTTCGATTGGAGGTGAATAGAAATGCTAAGAAACATTGTTAAAGACAATGTGTAAAGCTCATAAGCACTTTATTTAATATAACAAAATGTGTAAAAACATAAAGAAGCTCACAAACAATGAAAGTAGTGAAAATGAGTTATGTGATGCAAGGGAGGGAGGGCGGGACTAACAATGTAAGAGTTGAATCTATGGTTATGAAAACCAAAATGAAAGTATGAACTCAAGGGATTGAAACTAAAATGATAAGGAAAAAAAAACTAAGATTCAACCTATGCTCTGATACCATGTTGAAATGAAAATGAATGTAAAATTGGACAAAAGGGTGGAGTATGGAACTCTCAACATCATGCATGGACCAAACATATTGAGGCGCATTATCACTATGTGAGAGAGTGCCTTCATGCAAGAGATATTGATTTGGTATATCTGGCTACACAAGATAATGTGGCAAACATATTCACCAAAGCTCTTCCACGAGAAAAGTTTGAAGCTTTTCGCAAAGCTTTAGGCTTATTACCTTGTGGGGGCTGATCTATCACTCCCTGTATGTGTTCACATCATTCGTTCTAGGGGGAGTTTGTTACACTTATGTGTTCCTCGAGTAGTTGTGATGTGAACTTTTTCCCTATACATGGGCACTTTTTACTATAGTGCTGGCTAGAGGTTTTTTCCCCATGTTACCACATGCATGATTCACTCATATGGGGTGGTACTTTGTACTTAGGGATATTATTAAGCTCTTACTTCAGTTCTGTTCATCATCAATAGAGAGAGCTATTCAAGCCATCGTCTTCTCCGTCTGTCTTGCTGCGTTTGTGCTCCTTGTGTGTGCTTCTCGTGTGTCTCTCACAATTCAACACACACCCTACAACTTCCTTGTCCATAACTCTTGTGTCACTTTTAGACCTTTGGTAGTACTAGGTGAAAGGTTAATCACATGAATTGCAATCAATACTACTTCTACCCAAAAGCCTTGTGAGAAGTTTGCATGATGCAATATAGAAACTAGTTTATCTTGAATAGTTCTATTCATTCTTTCAGCTACACCATTTTGTACTGGGGCATAAGGAGCTGTAGACTCTCTACAAATCCCTCTAGACTGATAGAAAGGGTTGAATTCATGTGAGGTGTACTCACCCCCATTATTTGAACGTAAATCCTTAAGCTTAGTTTCTTTTTTAGTCTCAACTGAAGCAACCCATTTTTTGAAAGTAGGAAATACCTCATCCTTCGATTTGATAGAATATACCCAAACTTTTCTAGTAGCATCATCTATGAAAGTGACAAAGTAAAGAGAACTACCTAAGGACCTAGTGGGCATAGGACCACACACATCTGTATGAATGAGATCTAAAGGATGAATTGAAGGGTCAATGCACATTCTATGCACATTTCTAGTTTTTTTTTCCATATTGACAATGCTCACAAAATGAAAAATTAGAGAAATATAACACATGTAAGTGGCCAGAATAAGAAAGATTTTCCATTCCACTACAAGATATATGGCCCAAATTACCATGCCAAATACAAGCCATAGGCTATTCAGTAATAGCTAACAAGTGTTCTTTCTGTGATACAAATAAAGGATAAAGTGAGCCAACTTTGCTTCCTTTTGCAATAACCATATTTCTCTTTGCAATGGGACTCCAAAGGATTTTGAGCAATACAAAGGGGAACTTTGGGACCAGAAGACAAAGCTTATGAATCTAAGATCTGGCAGACACTTAGGCAAGGATAGACAAAGCATTAGATCTTCTGAAGCTAGTGTCAACCATACAGCTAAGTCTATAAGACACAATTGGAATATATTCAGACCAACCGATTAGGTGCTCGCATCTATGAGGATGGTCTGAGGTGATCAATAGTCCAACTCAAAAATCCAGATCAACCCTTTGGACTTGAATACCCAGTAGTCAAGTTCGAAGAGAGTTCATACATTGATAAGGAAGGAACTATGTATGTGATCACCAACTTACCAGACAAGACATATGAGTTTGCAAATATCATTCCTAAGAATGAGATAGGAGACCTAGAGCAAGGGGGAGTAGGACGATAACCCAAGACTCCTAGAGGTAAGTCAGTTTTGACCAGAGTGATCACTCTAGGTTGGATCCCTCAAGACAACAAAAGCATAGAACTATTCTTGAATAGAGAAACAGAAGAATCCATTTGGAGGTTCAAGCTAACCCAACCCAATGGTCACTATTTATGAGTTCAAAGATCACGAGATGCCTGGCAAAGTTGTCTATCTAGATCACACATCGGAGAGAAAGTTCTTGGTATCAGAGCATGATAGGCACGCATACACTTGGCAGGGTGAATTGATTTTCCCTCCACCAAGATCTAATATTTCCCAGGGCCTCCAAGGAGTAGGATCATCCCACACTCATGAAGCCCAAAGGGAAAGAACTAGAGAGAGGCCTGAGGTAATCTTTACACACAATGTGGGTAGAGACAAATCAAGACAAGAAGGTGAAAGACCTGAAAGAGAAAGACATCAAGCACATAGGCATCAAAGAACTCAGCATGATTTTCCATTGCCTCGACCCCGCGAGCACCCAAGAACGCTTAGACCCTCTCAAGTGGTCAAGGCAATGAAGAACTATTTTGACGGGATAGGAGATCCTTATGATCATGTGGTTGAGTTCAGACAAGTGTTAAGAGCTGAATAGGTTGAGGACTTGTTCACCCAGTTTGAGGAATTTGGTTTGACTCTTAAGGGTACTGCCTTAGCTTGGTTTCAACCCCTAAATAGTCATAACTATCGAGATATAGGTCAACTGCTAGATGAGTTCATTGTAGAATTTTCTAAGAGTGATATCAGGCATAACACATCATCCTTGATCCACAGCTTCAAGTAGAAACCCCAAGAAACACAACATCACATGATGAATACGATGTCTACTGGTGTTTCAAAATCGAATGATAATGTCTCGTATGTTGATTCAGGTGCTTCAAATCACATGAACAGTCATGCGAAATGGTTTAGCACTTTGTAGAAATTGCTAGTTCCTGGATATGTTGAAATAGGTGATAACGCATCACACCCTATCAAGCATACAGGAAACATAGCATTGTCTATGGAGGACGGGAAGGTAAAACACCTTGTTGATGTGTTGCATGTTCCAAATATAACAAAGAATTTGGTTTCTATTGGACAAATGGTTGACTAGGGATTACAAGTTAGGTTCAATGTTGATTGGGTCATATGTAGAAGAATACAAAAGGGATGGAAGATTGATTGCCAAAGGAAACAAAGTGGGTAGGATGTTCACCTTAAATTTGAAAATTCCTGAAATGAATGCAGCCATGTTTGCAAAGGGTGTAGGAGTTATTATTGATATAGAGATCTGGCACAAACGGATTGGACATGCAAACTTGCAAAGGCTGAAATTGATGAAGTCAAAGGAGATTGTCCATGGACTACCAAATTTCAAGGTTCTAGAGATGCAAAAGGTATGTGCGTTATGTCAATTTGGTAAACAGTCAAGATCATCGTTTTCGCATGACAAGCACGTTAGTGAGAATGTGCTAGAAATAGTACATACTGATGTTTGGGGTCCTGCAAAGACCACATCTATGGATGGTTGTAGGTTTTATGTTACTTTCATTGATGACCATACACGCAAAGTATGGGTATATTTCATGAAGGAGAAGAGTGAGGTGTTCACTCACTTCCAAAATTTTAAAGCTATGGTGGAATAGCAGACAGGGAATTACATTCAGATATTAAGATCTGATGGTAGGAAGTGAATACATGTCAAATGAGTTCAGCAGTTTTCTAAAAAATCATGGAATTCGGCGTCAGTTTTCATGCAGGTACATACCACAATAGAATGGCGTTGCTAAACACAAAAATAGACATATTGCAAAAATAGCAAGAGCCTTGATGGTTGAGAAGAATATGCCTCATTGTTATTGGGTAGAAGCTGTGCATACTGCTGTATTTATCATGAATAGAACTTTGACTTCTATTGTACATCAAGTTACACCTGAAGAGAAGTTTACAGGTAAAAATCCAAACTTATCACATCTGAAAGGTTTTGGCTATATTGCTTATGTACATGTTCCAGATGAATTGAGGATGAAGCTTGATCCAAAAGTAGAAAAGTGTGTCTTCATTGGATACTCCCTTGAGCAAAAGGGATATAAATGTTATAACCCACTCACATGACAGGTGAAGGTGGGCAGAGATGTGGTATTTGATGAAATGTCAAGCTTCTATGCATATGCCAAAGAAGGACTGAATCTTGAACCAAATGACAAAGAAAATGCTGAAAAATCAGGTGTAGAATCTCAAGTTTTGAGTGGACCAGATGCATCAGCAAGAAATAGTTTCAACTCAAAAAGGCACATGAAGATGATACAAGGAGAAGTGACCCAGGACCAAGAAAATATGGGAGGTTGTGTAATTCAGTGCAACGATTGACATATGATAGTTACATGGCTCGTCATTGTGCCTACATGACAAAGGTAATACAAGATGCTGAACCTTCTTGTTTTGAAGATGCAATTGGTAATGCAGATTGGGAGAAAGCTATGGATGAGGAGATGACTGCACTTTATGGAAACAATACATGGAAACAGGTTCCATTGCTGCATGGAAAGAAACCCATAGGCTGCAAGTGGGTTTACAAGGTAAAGCACAATGGTGATGGTAGTATAAGCAGGTACAAAGCACGATTGGTAGCAAAAGGATATGCACAGCCATATGGCATTGATTATGAGGAAACATTCAACCCTATAGCTAAAATGTCTACTATCATAACACTTGTTGCATTAGCTACAACAAAAGGATGGATTTTGGATCAGATGGATGTGAAGAATGCTTTCTTACATGGTGAGTTACAGGAAGAAGTATACATGGACAAGCCATAAGGATATAAAGATTCAAAGCATCCAGAATATGTTTGCAGGTTGCAAAAGGCTTTGTATGGTCTGAAGCAAGCACCTCGTGCATGGCATGCAAGAATGGTTGATTACTTAAGCACCATTGGGTTTTCTATGTGTGATGCAGATCATTCACTATATGCAAGTAAGGGTATGATGGCATCACAATTGTGGCTATCTATCTTGATGACTTGATTGTAGATAGTGATAATGAAGAAAGCATCAAAGAGGTAAAACAACTTCTTATGTAGGAATTTGACATGAAAGATCTTGGTGTGTTGTGCTACTGCTTGGGCATTGAGTTTATACATATAGAAACAGGTATATGGATGTCGCAAAGGCAATATGCCTTGAGTATGTTGTAAAAGTATGGTATGGCTGATTGTAAGCCAATTTCTATGCCATTAGATCAGAATTGAAGTTGGATACTACATCAGGTGAAGCATTGGAAAATGCTACTATGTACAGGAAAATTGTGGGAAGTCTTATATATCTCACAATTACAAGGCCCGATCTAAGCTATAGTGTTGGAATTGAAAGTCAGTTTATGCAGGTTCCCAGGAAGCCACATTTGGATGCATTGAGGTGCACTCTACGTTATTTGAGTGCTACTTTGGATTATGGATACATTGATGTAGATTGGGCTGGTAGTACTCCAGATAGAAGATCTACTAGTGGATTTCTATTCTCACTTGGAGGTGCAACTATTACATGTAGCAACAAGAAGCAACCCAGTGTCGAGTACAGAGACTGAGTATAGAGGTGCTACAATGGCAGCATGTGAGGCATCATGGCTGGAGATGCTACTTGTAGATTTAGGTGTGGAAGTGCAAAAGCCTATCACTATCTATTGAGATAATCTTAGCAGCATACAGTTAGCACGGAACCCATATTTCACCAAAGCACTTGGAGCTGAGAAGTTGAAGAAGTTTTGAGAGATGCTTGGATTACAAGATATGATGTTGAGCTTGAGGGGGAGTGTTGAGATATCAAGCTCAACATGTGATGATCCAGGATGACACGTATCGGTTTTTCGTTTCTCTGACATGTATAATGGTCATGTCGATATATGTCAGGGATACTTCATTGAGCTTTATTAGATTTATCTATTGAGAGTGAAGGCACATTTGTTTCTTGCCAGCTCACTCATTCACGGACATTAGGTTTTTTCTTATGTACTGGTCTTTATATATTGCACTTGTTGTATTCTTTTTTTTAGGTCATTCTTGTACATTCCTTTATATGTAGTAGTAGTAGAAGAAGAAGATCATTCTTCCTTTGCCTCAATTTGAGTGTGTGCTTCTCTTTGATTGTGAGTGTATGTGTGTGAGCTCTCTTCCTTATCTCCTTCCTTGTGACAAGAAGTACTAAGAACCTCTATCTTCCTTGATTGTTGAGGTCCTCCCTCGCATGTAGCCAACGGTGACTTTGGTGACTCGGATGACAAGGTCTACCAAGGTCTATGCCTTGGTCACTGCCTTAGTCGTAAGCCTTGGGTGGGTGGGCGGGTCCTTGCTTCGCTTGCACAAAAGAAACAAATCTTTTGCATTAAAATGCTCTAATACTAGTGAAGTATTTTGAAGGTGATGTGCCAAGTCTGCTCTCCTTCTCAAGAGCTCCATGATGATATCCTCGAAGTAGAAAACTGAGCTCCTAGGGCCGCACATGGTACTCCACACAGAGGCTACAAAATGTGCAAAAAAAACACAGTACATAGGGAGCACGAACACAGACTTCTTAGATGTTACAAATGCAGTCGAACTTACAGTTTGTGACCAACCAAGCCACTATATGTTTTATTAAAGAACATATACAAAGAAGTGTCTGGTGGCCATTTGGCCTTATTTCACATGGACACTAATCGTAACATCTTTCAATATCCATTGGAGGCGAAGTATCTTCAATAGATAATTTTGTGTTGACCTCCATAGGTGTAGAAATTTCCTTGCAATCCTCTAGGTTGAATGGCTTCAATATTTGTCTTGCATACTTTTGTTGAGAGATGAAAATCTTCCCTAGTTCTTGCCAAAATTCAAGGCCTAAGCAATAATGCACTAAGCCCAAGTCTGTCATTTCAAATTTTGAGCTCATGGCATCTTTTGTTTATTTAAGAAGACATCACCATTTCCTTATATCACAAGGTCATCCACATAGAGTACAAACATAATTGTCTTCCCTTCTCTCTTTAGAACATAAAAGTTAGCATCAGAACCACATCTTTTGAAACCGTACCATGATCTAGGGGCTTGTTTCAGCCCATATAATGCATTCTTCAGCTTACATACCTTGTTCTTTGAATGGGAGCCTCAAAACTTGGTGGTTGAGAAACATATACCTCCTCCTTGAGGTATCCATTCAGGAATGCTGATTTGACATTCATGTGATAGAATCACCAACGCTTATGTGCAGCCACAACTAGTACTTCTCAGACAGTAGTCATCCTTGTAGTCAGGTAAAATGATTCACAATACTCAATGCCTTCAACTTATGAGTAGCCTTATGCAACAAGTCTTGCTTTGTACTTTTATAGAGTACCAGCCTTGTACTTTAGCTTCGAGACTGAATTGGTGCCGATGACTTTATGCTTAGGGGGTCAATCCACTAGCACCCAAGTTCCATTGTTCATGATATTATTGTATTCTATTTGGATGGAAGCCCTCCAATTCAGGTCATGGAGTGCCTCTTCCACATTGGTTGGTTCCTTTGCTTGTTTATGAATGAGATCAATCATCAGGGCTCTGTTTACAATATGGGCGCTTGCCCATCTCTGTTCCTCTATTCTCTGAGATTGCTGTGATCGATTTGCAACCTATTCTAGTGACTCTGGATGGGGTTTATAGAATCATAGAATAGCTTCCCCGAACATGGCAATGGCTTTTCCACTTGGGTGATGACAAGTTGGTGACTTTCAGACTCATCTTCTAAAGATGATGGTTCTTATTCTTATGTAGAAGGGATAGCTCTTGGGCTAGGTTCATAGTGGATTGCCCCTTTGCCTGATGATAAATTGGAATCTCTCTTTTTGTCCTCCACTGCATGTGACTGCTCCTCCTTAAACACCACATCGTGACTTGCCATGATCTTCTTAGCCTCAGGGTCATAAAGCTTATAACTCTTCTTATCTTCATTCCCTAGGAAGATACATTTGATGCTTTTTTGTTGAAGCTTGTTTCTTTACCTATCTGGATCATGTACATAATATTCACTTTCAAATACTTTGAAATGGGAAACAAAAGGATTTTTACTAGTGTAGACCTCTTGTGGAGTCTTTCCATCAGGTGCCTGGGTGTAGCTTTGATTCAAGATGTAGATAGCAGTATTGATAGCCTCTACTTAAAATTGATTAGGCAAATCCTTTCCCTTCAACATGCACCTTGCCATCTCCATGATGGTTCAATTCTGATGTTTTTCAACACCATTCTAATGAGGACTATGTGTCACTATGATTTGATGCTTGATTCCTTTACTCTTGTAGAAATCTTAAAACTCTATTGATGTGAACTCATGAATGTTGTCTATATTTCAATTTCAACAAGCTGAAGCCATCCTTTAAACTTACCAAAAGCTTGAGCCTTATCACAAAGGAAGTACATCCACATATTTTTGCTATAGTCATCGACAAGTAACATGAAGTAGGAAGATTCACCCAAGGTCTGTGTAGGCATTTTTATGCACAAGTCAACATGCACCAACTCTAGGGGATAGCTTGCCCTATTCTTGCTTTCTTGTGGAAACACCTTCCTCTATTGCTTTCGCATCATGCAAGCTTCACATGGTTCCTTCATTTTGGCAATCGATCGTAAGTGTGCAACCATACCTCTATGATGCATCTCCTTCAATACAGGGTATCCGATGTGGCTGAATCTCGCATGCCATAGCTTACTTGTGCCCACACTTGTAGTGGCTGTAAGAGCACACAACTCATACAGGTTGTTCCTCCTTATGTCAGTCCCAACAATGTTGTTGTTACTATCCATAATCTTAGTTTCTATTGGAAAAATGGTTGATGAGGGATTACGAGTTAGGTTCAATGCTAATGGGTTATATGTAGAAGAGTACAAACAAGATGTAAGTTTGACTGCCAAAGGAAACAAAGTGGGTACAATGTTCACCTTAAATGTGAAAATTCATGAAATGAATGCAACCATGTTTGCAAAAGGTGCAGGATTTATTGCTGATATAGAGATCTGGCACAAATGAATTGGACATGCAAATTTGTAGAGGCTGAAATTGATGCAGTCAAAGGAGATTGTCAATGGACTACCAAATTTCAAGGTTACAAAGATGCAAAAGGTATGTGCAACATGTCGATTTGGTAAATAGTCAAGAGCATTGTTTTTGCATGACAAGCATGTTAGTGAGAGTGTGCTAGAAATAGTACATACAAATGTTTGGGGTCCTAGAATGACCACATCTATGGGTGGTTGCAAGTTTTATGTTACTTTTATTGATGACAATACACAAAAAGTATGGGTATATTTCATGAAAGAGAAGAGTGAGATGTTCACTTACTTCTAGAACTTTAAAGCTACAATGGAAAAGAAGACAAGGAAGTATATTTAGACATTATGATATGATGAAGGAGGTGAATACATGTCATATGATTTCAGCAACCTTCTAAAAATTCATGGAATTCCATGCTAATTCTCATGCAGGTGCACACTAGAATTGAATGGCATTGCTGAATGCAAAAATAGACATATTGTGATAGCAAGAGTGTTGATGGAGTTGTTATTGGGAAGAAGTTGTGCACACTACTACATACATCATGAACACAACTTTTACTCCTATTGTACATCAAGTTGTACCTGTTCATAGGTAAAAAGACAACCCTATCACATATGAATTTTTTTGCGTGTATTGCATATGTACATATTCTAGATGAGTTGAGGACAAAGCTTGATCCAAAAGCAAAAAAATGTATCTTACTAGGATAATCCCTTGAGCAAAAGGGATATAAATGTTATAACCCACTTACACGACAGGTGAAGGTAAGTAGAGATATGGTATTTGATGAAATGTCAAGCTTCTATGTAGATGCCAAAGAAGGATGTAATCTTGAACCAAATGATGAAGAAATGCTAAAAAATCAAGTGCAAAATCTCAAGTTTTGAGTGGAATGGATGCATCACCAATCAATAGTCCCAACTCAAATCCATGGAGTGGAAGAATGCATGGAAATTTCAATCCAAAAAATTTATCAAATACATCCAAGAAAGGTAAAGAAAAGCTTTTTGTTGGTAGTAAAACATCTACAGGTTTTGAAGACATTGATGGAGATTCAAGCAGTAGTGAAAAGAGTCTTGATGAGGAACTTGGATTGCCCTTTGTGAACACTCCAGGAGTAATAAAGGCACATGTATATGGTACAAGGAGAAGTGACCCAGGACCAAGAAGATCTAGGAGGATGCAGAATTCAATACAATGATTGACATATGATAGTTACTTGGCTCATCATTGTGCCTACATGTTGGCAACAGTCAGAGCATCTCAAGATAAGGGAGCCGACATAAGGAATCAGAGCAAAGAGAAGGACCAAGCAGGCAAAGCAGTGAAAGAAGATCCGACAAGTAGGCCATTCAATTTTTTGACCTAATCTCTTTTTAACAAGTGATTTTCATCACTACATGAACATTGTAAATACCATTTTTGGTAGATTCAACTCCATTTTGTTCAAGCCAAGGAGTCCTTGAGCTTGAGGAGTATTAAAAGTATGTATGTACCAGTTTTCATAATTTTTAGAGCTCATTTGAGCCTCCAAAATAGCCTAGGAACTTAATTTTTAACTAGGCCGGACACTATGTCTCGACAGGACCAAAGCTAGTCAAAAACTATACAAAAAGCTAGAGAGCTCATTTTTGAGGTCAGCTTGTTAGTGATTTGAGATTGTACATGAGACTTTTTTGAGTAATCTAAATAACTCCATTGTTCCTCTCTTTGCTCTTGGCTAGTGTGCACATGTGTGTGTATGTGTGTGCATGTTTGTGTGCTTCTCACTCACACACTTGTGTCATCACTTGCTCGCGGTCTTCATACCATCCTTATGCCTTCTTGGATCGACATTAAAGGAGGTGCTACTCGCCACTGAGCTACACCGAATTTTGGCGCCGTTGCTGGGGATCGAGCTTTGAGGACGAGCATGTGATGGTAAGACATAGAGTTCAGATGTTGGAGTCGTAGGTATTTTCTTCACTTTTCTCTATTTCCTTTTGTTTTCTTCACTATCTTCATCACCATCGTCATTATCCTCACCATCTCCACCTTCGCAAATTTTCATTTTTTTTTGGTCATATCACCTTCCTCCTTCCATTCCCCTTATTTCACTTGTGTGAGAGAGAGTGAGAGAGCAATTTGTGTGTGCTATTTTTGCATGTTTCTTGAGTGTTCTATCGACAGTCCCTATCAATCGCAACTGACAAGCCACGACGGATTGCCACGTAGGACTTAGTCAATTGCAATTTGCACTGTCAATCGTGGTCGATTGAAATTTCATGATTGACACATGAATTCACATGTCCATGTGTCCATCGCGACGAACACACCAGCGATTGACTGAAATCATGCCGGAATTTGCGAAAAAAGTGTCAATCGCGATTGATAGACCACAATTGACTACCATATCAGCCTCATTCAATCGCGACTGACAAGCCCAGACGAACATCTCTCATGATTGACAGCCTTGCCGATCGCGATCGACATACATTTTCGATCAAATTTTTAGCATTTTTTAATTTGGAAATTTTAGCTAATTTTGGGCATGAATATTGAGCTATAAGAACATAGGGAGGCCCCAAGCAAATAATTCGAGAAATCCTATCTACCTGATAGCTTGTTTTAACCCTGTTTTAGCTCTAGAACCCTAAATAGACATTACTTCCTCATACAAACTCGGTTTCTAGTGATTGTGGCCTTGTTGGAAAGTAATATGGGAAGTTATAGATAGGGTATTTTTAAGTTGACCATACCTCGAGGAGAGAAAACGGAGGGATCTCTTGGGTAGTCTTTCATAAAGACAAAGGGCAAGTTGGTCTCTGAGTTACATGAATGAAAATGGTCTATTGTGTCAATTGAATTTAAATCTTGAGAGCTCTTTGGAACTTTTACAGGTCCAGTAAGAGCATCGAAGGGCATTCAAGGCAAGAGTGAGTGCATACTTGGGAATACACTTCCTAAGCTTACAAGGGCAAGGGATAAGCAACTCGAGGTTGGATTATTCTCAACTCCCTCTGTCAATTCCTAGCTTAGGCTAAGTACGGATAGAGGTATCGATTAATTAGGGCAACGTTGTCGGGAAGGAAGTCGAGTGTTTGGGAAGAGCCTACGTAGGGTTGGATCAGGCCCTCGGTGTGGGCCGTTCCCACTGTCCGGCGAGCGACGTCTGGGTGCCTCGCCCTCTCACTCTCTGGTGTGGCGATCCTCATAGGGCCCCTACCCCCTCCGAAGAGACGGGACGAACGTGCGTACGCATAAGATTGTAGGTGTCGGGAGCGAGAGAATCCAAGTACAGTGCTAAAACACGGAAATCATGGTATCGGTGTGCAGACAAAGCTCAACGATACGATGTAGATGTCATTGAAGTCGTCCAATAAAATCTGAATGATACAAAGGTTCCCGTGATAGTGCGGGTCCGTAATATGGAAATCCGCTACAGTGCAGAATAGGTGAATACAAATATATGCCACCGCTACAGTGCGGATCGGCCAGATATAACGTAGACCTCCTGCTACAGTGCAAGAAGTCGCCCACGGGTCTCGGTTTCGTCAGAACCTCTCTTTTCTTTGGTCTTGAGTCAAAGCTTCTCTTCAAGTCTTCTCGGCAATGGCTTTTCTTCTCTTTTTCTTCAGAAATCCGGCAGTCACTTCATATAATATCTCCAAATAATCAACCGCAACCTGGAAAGACGTTCTGGAAAGAAGTTCCACAAGAAAGATCCACAGGGTGGGATCATCAGTATCCAAAGAAATCATTAATACCAGCAAAATGAATCTAAATTCACATGTCATTTTTCTTAGATGTTCCTTATATGCACAACAAAACAAAAAAATGATCTGATCCTTGTGGCCATGATACCTCTTAAGAGTACATGTTCATTCACTTCAAGCAAGTTTGTGAAAGAGGAAAAATGCCTATGACTAAGACCCATTAATTAGTTCACAGCCCTTATCTTTTCTTGTCGTCTTACAATGTGTATGCAAGCACATCATTTCCTCATGGTGTGATCTGTTCATTGTTATCTATATCTTATTTAGTACCTAACTTTTGAAGAAATTGTGAGCCACGCACATGTCATAAAGCAATGCCTTTGGAACTTCATTTATTCTGTAAAGGAACCTTTTCGTGATCGAAATGTTCTTTGAGATCTGAGGATGTGGCTGATGCATTTGTCAAGAAACCCTTCCTGTCTACTTCATATTGGCAGTTTAGCATGTCCTCACTAAGTTATTGCCAATGGTATCAATCTAGCTTGTTCCACTTATGTGCCAGATTTACGAACTTTTATTTGTCTTATCTTGTGGAGTGAGATATTAACTTTGGGATCATGCTAATTCCATGAGCGCATGATCTCTCTCCCCTTCTGAACCTCCAAACAGATCTTAATTTCTTCTCCTCTGTCATGCAACATGTGCTCTCTCTCTCTCTCTCTACGTGGTCAACCACAGGCTCAAACTCCATCTGCCGGCTTCCATGTTAGCAGCCACATCATGGCCTCTCTCTCTCTCTCTCTCCCCCACCTTCTCTTGTGCACGCAAGCAGCAATCTTTCCATTTCTCTATGTGTGTGTGTGTTGAAAGAACTTGGAGAAGTTTGTAGGAGGTAGAAAAGTGCGTTTCGAAGCGACGAAGTTTGGTCAAGCCAACCGGCACAAGACCAGCCCTTGAACTTATGGAGACTCAAATAGACCTTATAAGCATGTTATAAGTGCAAAAAAACACACTATGTACTTTGGAGCATCAAGGAGAATGAGTCGATACAAAACAGATAGGTTCGCAGGTCGACTAGCTCAAAAAACTTACTATATATGGAAGAGACAATGAACTTCAAATGCCCATAGCAACCAGCGTGATTACAATTAGAAAAAATACTTTTATGGGAGTGATACACATAGGATTGAGTGTATGGAATGCACAAAAGGATAAGGAATAAGAAAAATATGCTATAGGAATAAATGCAACATTCACCGGTGGTACTTCCTATTTTTTAGGAATACGTAGAGATTGACCCCGAGATAGAAAAACTCAGATGTCTCCCAATGTAATGAACCAAGTGCTATGAAAATTTATAGGCATAAACTAGACACTTATATCTTTCCAATGAGCCATCTTGCACTCAATTCGGGGCTCTGGAGAGAGAGCAACAACCTCTGCAAGATTACTATTGGCGAAGAAGATGATGTAGAGAATTGAAGGAGCAATACAATGATGGTCACAAGTGTATGTATATTTCTTCCATGTATTGTACATGTGATTCCAAGTCTTTATATAGACTCTAGGAGTGTTCCACAACTTCTACAAGTGAAATTTGAATTCAAATGAAGGTGGGAATGGTTGTTGGAGGGAATCAATTCACTTTCCTACAATCTAGGAAAAGTGAAGATCTACTTTGATCTACTTTTATGTGATTGATTGCTTGATTGAATGCAACTTCAACCACCACAAATTTGTGGGATTTTGGCTCTATCTTTCTACCTTTATATGTGTAAAGCTCAAGGCTTTTAGAACGGTAAATGAACCATCAAAAATTTCTCAAAAAAATACAATAAATGAGCATAAGAAAAAGAACTCTCCAACGGATATTCTTTCAATGTGATAGCCTTTGATGTAGATCAAATCAAGCATAGTGTAAGCTTGATGTTCCAACATGTGTGACTCCTCCGAATCCTACAAATCTGCGCCGTCAATTCTCCCTTTCCAATTGTCTACAGGACTACCCATGGACTTCTCTCTCCGAAATTTCCTCTTTGAACTTCTTTGCCGGATTTTCCTCTATCGTCGCTCTGTTGGCACTGAGCAGACTGATTGTCTCCCCTACATATCCACGCCTAATAACAACCTCTCTCTCCATGTCACATAGCCGTCGCCACATGTCACTCTAGCACAATGGTGAGTACCAACGTGAGGAGCTTCACCTCATAAATGTCAATCCGTGGAGACGTGAGGACCGGTATGAAGACCGCGAGCAAGTGATGACACAAGTGCGTGAGTGAAAGCACACAAGCATGCACACACATACACACACACACGCACACAGGGTAAGAGCAAAGAGTGGAACAATGGAAATCTTCGATTACCAAAAGAACTCTCTTACAAGGCTGAAATCTACAACAAGCTAACCTCTCAAATGAGCTTTCCAACCCTTTTTATAGTTTTTTTAGTAGTTTTGGCCCTGTCCAGACCTAGTGTCCGGCCTAGTTAAAAAATAGGTTCCAAGGCTTATTTGGGGACTCAAACGGAATCTAAAAATTATGAAAATTGGTAGGATGATATTTCTAATACTCCTCAAGCTCGAGGACTCCTCGGCTTGAACAAAATGGAGTTGTAAAAATGGAAAATGGTATTTACAATGGTTTTTAGTGATAAAAATCACTAGTTTTATAGGGATTTCTTTTGAAAATTTGACAGGTGCTTCTTGGAGCTCCCTACTTGCTCCTCCTTCTTGTGTCTCCACTTCCTTGACGCGCTTTTATGCCTGTGCTTGACCTTCAGCTTCAACACTCCCCCCCCTCTTGAGTCTGTCGTCCCTGACAGACCCTTGTTGTAGTGGTTGTTCCATGTAGTATGTTGAGAGGTAGTTTCCTTTACGTTCAACAGGAGCAATCCATCTTCCCAATGTAGCCTGATCGTTTGTCTGCTAGCTCTTGTAGTTTGTAGTCCCTTTGTGTGTACTTCTTCCTTGTATTCCATCTTGATGGTGCATTTGTGAGCTTTCCAAAACTGCTAGTTACTCAAAGGAGGTGGTCAATGTTGATTATGAGCAACTCTCGGTGGTGGATGGCTTCCTTGCTCTTGTAGTGGTCACCCTGATGTCCTCTGATTCTTCCAAAGATGGCGTTCATAGTTTTCATGGCAAGTACTGGGTCAGTGCATTAGTGCATGGGTTGGACGAGATATGTGCCTTGTGCATGGCCTTGTAATATAGCCCTATGCATGCGTACTTGGAAAATGCATGGGAAGAAGTATGGTGCAAGAATTTGGGTCTTGAGCGGAGTGCTCAAGGGTATGCCGACGAAGAGGTTTCCTAATCTATCATGGTTATAGTGTTGTTGAAGCATGCATATCTTACTATGTTGAAAGGTCTGTTGATCTTCATCTCTCCGTGTTGTACTCCATCATGATGATTGACCATCAGCTTATCTTCCGTTGTCGATGGTTCGCATTGGGGATTCGTCAAACACACAATCCCCCTTTTTTTTTTTTTTTTTTTTAACAAGGTCACAAAACAAGAAGAAAGATGTTAGTATCAATAAAATATTTTACATATGTCCAATGTGTTGCATGTGCTTGGGATTCTCAATTGTGTCTATGCACGGCCGTGTAATGTGGCCCTAGATTAATGCATACTTTGGAAATGCATGACCTGAATGGTGCAAAAGACAAGGTTATGCCAAAGGCACATGGTTGTTGTTGGTCGAGGATTTTTGATGTTAATTCTAGACTTGATGCAATCTTTGTTTGGAGGTGTCGATTGGATCTCAAAATGAGGTAATCCTCCTGATTGGAACCCATTTTAGAATAGGATTTGGCCCTGTAGAGATCACCTCAGGCCACTTCATCTTTGGATGCTTTCCAAACTTTGGTATCCAGTGTGGTTGGTTCGTTGGTTCTGTGGATGTTGCTGGTGCTTTTGGCTTCCAAACCCATATCCTTAATGATTGTCTGCTTACGTTGGCAGAAGGGTTGGGTTTATCTTCTTTTGGTCTTTGTGCTCTGTTCTTACCCTTTTCTCTCATTGGCTTCTTTGTCGAGACCTTTTGCATGGTGGGGAGCATAGGTCGTTGTGTCTGTAAGACTTGTGTACCCACATCTGTGATCGCCCTTGTTGAGCTGTAGCTAACTTCTTAGGCACCCAAATTTGCATGTGATGATGGTCGGCCTTCATCAATTGCTTTGGTACCCAAACCTGTTGAAGACCTTGGGATTGAGCTTGTCCTCATTTCTGGGTGCTTCTTTTAGCATGTTTAGCTTGCTTTGATGGGATTGGTTGTGGCAAAGCTGGTGGTTGTTCTCCTTTTCGTACCCAAATCTACTTCATGCCTCGAGCTTCTTTCTTCTTGAATTCCGTCTGTTTAGTTGATATAGCAGATGTCATTTTTCTTGCCTCCTTGGTTGGGTTACACTTGCATTAGTATGTGAAGAAGAAGAGAGGTGTGCTGGCCTTTGAGCTTTTGCTTTCATGATTGAGTCCTTGTGCTTCATAGGGTAGGTGACACACACAACATTTTCGTTGCAAAGATTAGTTTTGGAAGAACTAAGAGAATGTGTGACCTTTGAATTTGTGAGCATGCAATTGTCTAATTCTAATGTGATACATTGTTCATGTGCCCAAAATTGAAGGATTTGACTTCTTAGGTTCAAGTTCACTGCATGGTCGTAAATCCAATCTTGACCTAGGACAAGCGGCTCTATAATGTCCTCATCATGACATACTAGCATTTTGACTTTCATTGGAGCATCTTGAACGTAGATGGGAAGTTCCACCTCGCCCAAACAAGGGGTTTCCACACCTCCCAAACCTATGAGATAGGCTTCTATGGGCTTTACGTTCAATTGCAAGTCTTGGCAGTAGGATAGTCTAACTGCACTAGTTGCTGCACCTGAGTCAATCAATGCTCTCACAGTCCTTGCATTCTTCCCTTGTCCTACCGCTATGGTCACAAAAGGACGTCGATCAATTATTTGAGAAGCAATTGCACTTGATGTTTGACACATGGCCATGTGGTAGATGGGGGCCTCAAGATTGACATCTAGGCCTAGGCGTCTTAACTTATTTCTCCTAATGCATTCTCTAGCCTCTGCCTGTGCTTCTTCTCTAACCCTTAACTCTTCTTCTTTTCGCTTCTTAGCAGTGTTGAGTCTCTGTAGCATATCCTCTGTAAGAGGTTCTTGATATAGCTTGACTCGACAACCACTGATATAGTTGGGAAAGATATCACCTTCTAGTGTGGCCAATTGAACTGCACCGCTAGTGGAAATTCTACTAATGATCATGGGTCCGTATCCTCTTTTTTCCAATTTATGGGCATGTTGCTTTAATGTATAAACCAACACTAGGTCTCCCTCTTTCAAGCCTTTATCTTTAATGTGTGCATCGAAGTATGCCTTTTGCCGCTTCTTTGCAGCATAGATGCCTGCTGCTGCTCGTAGCCTTGTCTCACCTAATCGTTCTAAATCAAAGATCCTCGAGGATAAGTCGTGTCCATTACACTCATGCTTTTGGGCTACTTTTAAAGTTGGGATTAGGAAGTCCAATGGTAGCACAACATTCTGTCCGAAGACCATCTGAAATGGGGTGGCATTGAGTACTGTTTTATAGGCAACTCGGTAGGCCCAAACAGCATGATGAAGTTGTTTGTCCCCGTCAGAGCGTTTGTTATTTACTAGTTTTGTCAATACATTACATAGATCTTGTTTGTGCTCTCAGCTTGTCCGTTAGCTTGTGGATGATAGGGGGCAGACTTCTTATGTATCACCAAGAATACTTGGAGAAGATTTTCAATGACTTCATTCAAGAAGTGTGTGCCTCTATCACTTACTAACTCTATTGGTAATCCGTATCTTGTGAACACATTCTCGAATAAAAACTTCGCTATAGTTTGAGCATCGTTCTTTGTTGTGGCTTTGACTTCTACCCACTTTGTGAGGTAATCTGTGGCTACAATAATGTATTCGGCATGGGAGTTTCTAGCTGGAGGGTTGATAGGACCTACAAAGTCTATACCCCATTTTGAAAATGCACGCCCTCCCATCATTGGCCTCAAAGGCATCTCATCTTTTCGAATTGGGTACTGGGCACGTTGACATGTGTCACATATCTTCACATAGGTATGTGCATCCATATGAAGAGTGGGCCACCAAAGTCCTGAGAATAGAATAGTCTTAATTACTCGATCAGGACCAAAATGTCTGCCTGCAACACTGCTATGGTCAGTTTCTAAGACTTTCAAGTAGTCTGATTTGTGAGCGCACAATCTTAAGTAACCATCTTTTCCTCTCCTGTATAGGTTATCTCCTATTAGGGCGTAGTCTTGAGCTTCTTGCTCTATGCTTCGTTTCCTTGCTAGACTAGCCTCCTTAGGTAATGTGCCTGATCTCATAAATTCTACCAACGGAGCACTCCAATCTGGAATTAATGATACGTGATAAAGAGTCGCATGCTCCACCGGGGGTCTCTTTTTGCACATTGGACAATTCTTAATCCAATCATGAATTTCTTTATCCATACTAGGCCAATACACTCCTAAACGTTTTAGATTTTGCAGTGTTCGTTGTTTAGAATAGTGATTCCCTAGAAATCCTTCATGGGCTTGTTGCAACCAACTACAATGCTCATCATCCTCGACACAACAAGCTATAACACCTTCCGTGTCTTGTTTATACATGCTTCCTACCAATATTTGATATTTTTGTGATTTTACAGTTTCACCTTTTTTGGTTTTTACATTCTTATTTGCAGGTCCGAAGGTTAGGACTGGTACCAACTTATTTGCCCATTTAGGAACGACTTCTAGATTGAACAGATAGGCGTCGGGCAATTCATCAAACACTCCTTGCGGTGCCTCACCTGAGGTGATGCGAGAAAGATGATCTGCCCTAAGGTGGGTCTTGCCTTTCCTGACAACCACTTCAAAGTCATATTCCATTAGTAAGAGGAACCATCTTACTAAGCGTCCTGTGTTGCAAGGTTTATTGACCAAGTATAGTAAAGCATGATGATCAGTGAAAAATTTGAACTTGTTGGCCAATAGATAGTGTCTAAACTTCTTTATAGCATATACCATACCCAAACCTTCTCTTTCGATTGTGGTGTAGTTTTGTTCAACAACATTCAATTGCCTGCTAGCATATGCTATAGGCAAATCTAAATTCCCTTCACCAGTTGGTTGTGACAGCACACATCCTATTGCATAATTGGATGCATCCACGTGTACATGGAATGGCTTATTCCAATCAGGAGTGGTCAGTATTGGTGCTGTGCACAAGCATCTCTTCAGCTCATTGAAGGACTTTTCGCATTCATCGTTCCACTCAAAATTTGTCAACAAGGCATAAAGAGGTTTAGCTATGATTGCATACATGTGAATGAACCTACGGTAATATCCACAATGGCCCATAAAGGCTTGTACCTCTTTAACATTCCTTGGCCTCGTCAACTCTGCTATGGCTTTTACCTTGTCCTCATCTGTTGATATTCCGTTCTTAGATACAATGTGACCTAAGATTGTACCTTGACGTACCATGAACAAACACTTCTCTAGGTTCAGACACACTCGATATTCTCTACACTTGTTGAAGATCTGTCTGAGCTCAGGGATGTGATATCTCCGCTCTTGGGAATGAGCACATAAATCATCCACATATACTTCTAAGCTCTTTCACAAGAACTCTTTGAAGACATGACACATGAGCCGTTGAAAGGTTGTAGGTGCATTGGTGAGCCCAAATGGCATCACACGAAATGCAAAGATCCCCCACTCTGTGGCAAAAGCTGTTTTATGTTGATCTTCTAGGGCAATGGCTACTTGATTGTAACCTGAAAATCTATCAAGGAAGTTATAAACTTCCTTGCCTGCAACACGCTCCAATAAATGTTCAGTGATTGGAAGCGGATAACTATCTCTTATCGTGGCGGCATTAACTTTTTTAAGGTTAATACACACACACGTAAGTTTCCATTCTTCTTGGGCACCACTACAATGGGGGACACCCATTTAGTATGCTCAATCTCATAAATGAATCCAGCTTCAATCAATCTATCAATTTCTTCTTTTATTTTGGTTGCATAAGTGTCATTATATGTGTAGGGCTTATGTTTGGTGGGCTTGGCGTCTGCTATCATGGGAATCGTATGAGAACAAATTTTCGGATCTACTCCCTTCAAGTCTCTATAGTGCCATGCAAACACGTCCCTATATTCCCTTAACAAGGCTACCAACTCTGCTTTCTCTTCTTTACTTAGGTCATCTCCTATGTATTTTTTTTCTCTTGGTTCTCTTCAATGGAGACTGCGACTTTTTTGGTCATTTCTTTGTTATCATATGCTTCTCCTGTTGTGGCCTCTCTCTTAGGCATTCGTACCAAAATTTTTCGGTCCTCAACTTCATATTTTTTGAAATTTTCTGGCACTTCAAACAATGGTTCCTCCTCGTCCTGTTTCACTACTTTTCTCTTCTTTTTCTTTTGACTACCTTCACTCCCATCCTTTGAATTTACCGTTTTGATGCTTGTGAGAGGTTCTTCTTCTTTTTGTGTAAATACTCCTATGTCTTCTAGATAGTGCTCCTCTGATATAAAGCAACTATCCATCACAATGGACTCTAGATCATCATCGTTCTCTTCTTCTTTTATGAAGTCACTAGGGTCACATTCTTCTAGCAAGGGCTGACACATGAACACTGAAATATCATATCCCTCCTCATCACAATGAGATGTCCATTGTTCTTCATTGACAGCAATGTCCATGGTGGCTAAGATTTCTGCCCAACCATGAGGCTCAAATTCCTCATCTGGAAATATCATTGGCGTATAGGCTGGGTCTCGAATTGGTCTATCTCCTTGAGAAGTTCCTTTTTCTCTTGCCTTTAAGCGTTTCTCCTCTTCCTTTGCGACCTTGCACATCCAAAAATGAGTATCTTCATGCATCCAGGATGTATCAGATGAACTTTTAGAATGCACAAAAATGGAATCTTCTTGCTCCTTGTGGATAGAATTCCATTGTAGGGGTAGTACATCTCTGAAGGTGTAATCCTTCAAATTGACCTTGGTTGTGACTCCTAAGCGCTGCAAGTACAAGGAGTTGGTTCCCCAATCCTGTACAACTTGCAGATGTCGTAGGAAGGGTCTTCCTAGGATCATCTCGTAGACATTATTTTTTTCAAAGTCACATATAGCAAATGTGTGTTCAAACTCTACACCACAGGTGGTTAGAGTTATCCCTTCGAGCAATCCTAGAGGTCTTTCATACTGACCATTGGCCATTTGAAGAGTCACTCTAGTTGGTCTTAATGTGGGCTTGCCCCATCGCTTCCACAAGGAGGTGGTTGCAATAGCAGCCCCAGCACCTGAATCTATGATCGCTTTGGTTGTGTAACCTTGGTAGGTGATTGGAAGATAAGTATTACCTTCTTCACCTTCACTCATGTCCCCTATCTTATCAAGAGGTATCTCTGGAACTTTCTCTTTAGAGCTTGCTTTTGGCATTTTGGAGTCAAGTTCGGGAGCCTTATCCTTCACGTGATTCCATAGCTCAGGTTTCGCTTTGAGCAGCTCCTCTACCGTGAGATGACACTGAACCTTAGTGTTCTTCACTACGTCAGTGTTTCTTGGAACCACCGAGTCTTCGTTTCTGATCACTATCGTGGGAGCTCTGATCTGGAGAGATTCAGATTCCCATGGGCCTGTGAACTGTGGCAACTCTTGTAAGGAATTAGATTCAAGATCTAATTGTTCATCTTCTTGTTGCTCTATTTGGTCTCCATAGACAGACGGGATGTCTTGGGGAAACTGGTCATGAAGATCATCAATCTCAAGGATAGGAGGGGGAACATCCTTCTCCTTGGCCCATTTTGCTTCTTGTATTTCCCGCAAGAACTTTTGAGTGTGCTGTTGAATTCAAAGAGGTTCTCCATCATCTATGGAGTCAGGAACATAGAATTGCTTTGGTGATGAGCTTTCTCTTTCAATAGTTAGTTGAGCCTGTGGAGGTAAGGAAACTTGCGGTTTATTTACCAATTGCTCTAATCTTTCTAGTAAGCCCTGGAAGTGCAAACCCGGTGTAATAGCATTCATCTGATTGAATGATTGATTGGCCTCGAACATAGCTTGAGCCAGTTCCACCATTTTTATGCACATTTTTGTCTGTTCAATCTCTACATCTGCTCTAGGGTAGCTCTTGTCTAAGTTTGCAGGTGTTGGCCCTTCTTGAAGTCGAGCATGGTATACCTTGAACATCTTCTGGGGTTGGATCTGCAAGAACAGACCCTGATTGTGGTGGTCTATTTACACTAGTTGGTGGGTGGGGATGAGGTGGTGTGGATGGAGTTTTGAGCCCAGAGGGGCTTTGAGAGGCAATATCTTCTATTTTTGTTTTTGCATCTTTTAGGCTTTCTTCTAGTTTGGATAACTTTTTGGTCCACTTACGATTGGCCTTCTCTCTAGTATCCTTCTATGTTCTTGTTCTTCTCTTACTAGGCTCTCCTGATTCACTTGGCTCTGATTGCTGAGCTAGTTTATCTTTTTGTAAGGCTTGTGCCCTGGTTACTGCATGTATAGGAGCCACATTATCACTGTTGGAACTTGAATCCCTTGCTAGGCCTACTACATTAATGGGTGTAACCTTTGGTGCACTAGAGGGATGTCCGGGACAATCTCTTAGGAGTTGTTCTTTGCCACACTCAAGACAAACAACTTGTATCGTGATGTTCTGCCCTTGTGTTAGAGCTAGTGGGTGGGGTGATTGTTGTCTTGGCATAGGTTGAGGTTGGCTATATCCTCCATGTTCATATGGTCTAGTTGTTCCTCGTGGTTCTGGACATGGGCTATACCTAGGAACTTCTCTACCTTGTTCTCTAGTAGGGTACCCATATGGTCTACATTGGGGTGGTACAAACAGTAGTGGCTGTCTATTCATTGGATAGTTTTCGGTGTTGTAGTTGACGTACTTTTGCTCACTATAAGAGTCCATGTTAGGCGCTTGAGGTGGTTGTCTATCATAAGGATAAGGTTGGGATAACCCAAATGCTTCTCCAGTGCAGCCATGAGATGGATGATCCCCACCGCAAAGTGTGCATCTTCCTAACATTGGCACTCTCAATGAAGAGTTTTGGTAGTTCTTTTGTCCTTGTACTCCTAATTTCTTGGCCACTAACTCTGTCACTTCCTCCACATAACTCGAACTAGAAGTCTCCTTGCTCTTTGTATCCTCTATTCTGGTAGGATCTTGTGTGATTTTGAGATCCTCAGCTAAGTTGTCTTCCAAATCTATGCACTCCTGAAGACACTCACTTAGGGTTTGCAGTCGTCTTACATATACTAAGATTCTCAATGTTCCATTGGTTAGACCTTCTAAAAGTAGGGATATCATTTTTTGCTGAGAAGGTCTCTCTGTCATAGGGCATCGAATTACGTATTGATTAAATCTTCGTGCTACATTTTTTACTGTCTCATTAGGAGCTTGTTTGAAACTATGTATTAAGGATGATGAATTGTGCTTGATCCCTCGCTTAGTGAATTCCCAAATAAGTTCTTGGAAGAATTGTTCAATATGTTCAAAGCAACTTGGATCCAAGGATTGAAACCAGGTCAAGGCTATTCCTGTGAGGGTTAGCCCAAAGGATTCATATTGCATGAAAAAGTCATCCACTTGCTCCGCTCGCAACACCTGCTTGAATTCTGCAATGTGGTCATAGGGTTCTCCTGTGCCATCGTAACGATTTCTCATACATTTGGCCAATTGGATTGGTCTCACTCTTTTACCTGGCTCTAGGGATTGCATTATGATGGGGACACCTTGGGGCGGTTCTATCCTAAAGGTAGGTCTATTCAAATTTCCCATTCTCTGGCTAGAGTGGCTGTGGGGGTTGATTCTTGGCATGTTGAATTGTTCATGTGGTCTATCCGGTATACTACCTTGGCTCATTTGTCCTAACATCACATTTTCTGTTCTTTGTTGGGTTTCGAATGGGTTTTGCAAGGTAGTTGCCTGATCTTGAGCTAGCTCTCCTCTTTCATTAATCTGATCAAGGTTTTCAATTACTACATATATCTGGCCCATCTTGTCCCTATAAAATCCACTTTCATACTTGACAGCTGGTCTTGGAATTATTTCGGATTCTGTGGTGTTTATCATTCTTGCTACTGTCCTCTGTAGACCATCAAGGTAGATGGGTATTCCGTGTAAGTTGGTGGATATGTATTGAAGGGACATCCTATATTCCCCTTCCATTGTGGACATAAGGCCTTCCCTAGGTATGGAACTATGCATGTCTTCAGAAGCCAAGAGTCCCTCCCAGTTAAGTGACATTTTTGACTCACTTGTCTATGAACTCAGCACGTGGTGTTAACCCCTGAGTTGACTTGGTTGTGCAGTTGAACTTAGTTTCAAATGATTTGGTACTTTATCTTCCTAAGTGTATACTTGATCTTAGGTTCCTAAGCCTTGTCTGCAAGTCCACAATTGTCCTTTGAATTGCTCAAAATCTTGTGGAACCCCTTGTTTCCTAGTCCAACCTGAGGGTCAACTTAAAAATACCCTATCTAATAATCCTGGTATTAATTTTACCATAACCAGTCGATGTTTTTTTGTTGTACTCCCCACGAGCTTTCCAACAAACCCAAGATCACTCCAAACGGATTTCGTATGAGAAAGTTATGCCAGTTCAGGGTTCTGGGGGTTAAAACAGGGAAACAGGATCTCTCAGGAAATGCTTCAAAACAGGTGATACACGATACTTATCAGGTATCGCGATACTTGGAAGCAGACGATACACGATACTTACCTTGTCACGATACTCGATATTTGGGATGTCACGATACACGATATTTGGGAAATATCGCGATACTTGATGTTCACGATACTCGATACTCAGAGAACACGATACTCGATACTTGGTAGGTATCGCAACCAGGATCACACGATACACGATACACGATACACGACAAGTATCGCGAGGAAATTCAAGATGATACTTTATATTTGCCAGGTATCGGGAAAGTAGTATCCGTGATACACGATATCCAACAAGTATCGCGATCAGAGACTCACGATACACGATACTTGAGCAAACACGATACTCGAGCAAACACGATACTCGATACACGATACTTGGGAAGTATCGCAATCAGGCAACCACGATACTCGATACTTGGTGAAGTATCGCTATCAGGGATCTCACGATACTCGATACTTGTGAAGTATCGCGATCAGGGATCTCACGATACTCGATACTTATGAAGTATCGCGATCAGGGATCTCACGATACTCGATACTTGTGAAGTATCGTGATACTCAACCACAGGAGATCACGATACTTGTCAGGTATCACGATACCTCAACCGCGGGAGAAACACGATACTTGGATTTTTTGAAGTCCAAATTCAAAACTTTTTGCAAATATGAGTACCTTGTGTCCTCCTTGTCACTCCTATGTGTCTGTAGGTGCCAAATCTTCCTTCAAACCCGCAATATTGCACTCACGATACTTGGCGCAGGTTTTGTCACTTCACAAAAATGGCCGCTCGGATTCTTGGTATTTAGAGAGTGTTTCAAGAGTTTTTCTTCAGCGATTCAGTTCCGCACCCCCCTCTAAGCTTCTTATTCACAACCACAAGTAAAAAGCAAGGTGAATGTACCCTAAAAAATGGAAAAAACTGAGAAGATGAAGGTGGGTGGAGATGGTGATGATGATGAAGATGAAGAAGAAGGAAAACTCAAAAACTGAACTGAAAATGATGATTTTTTTACCTTCCAACGTCGCTACTCTACATCTTACCATCACATGCTCGTCCTTCAAGCTCTCTCCCCGGCAACGGCGCCAAATTTGGTGTCACTCTAGCACAATGGTGAGTACCAACATGAGGAGCTTCACCTCATAAATGTCAATCTGTGGAGACGTGAGGATCGGTATGAAGACCGTGAGCAAGTGATGACACAAGTGCATGAGTGAAAGCACACAAGCATGCACACACATACACACACACGCACACAGGGTAAGAGCAAAGAGTGGAACAATGGAAGATCTTCGATTACCAAAAGAACTCTCTTACAAGGCTGAAATCTACAACAAGCTAACCTCTCAAATGAGCTTTCTAGTCCTTTTTATAGTTTTTTGAGTAGTTTTGGCCCTGTCCAGACTTAGTGTTCGGCCTAGTTAAAAATAGGTTCCAAGGCTTATTTGGGGACTCAAACGGAATCTAAAAATTATGAAAATTGGTAGGATGATATTTCTAATACTCCTCAAGCTCGAGGACTCCTTGGCTTGAACAAAATGGAGTTGTAAAAATGAAAAATGGTATTTACAATGGTTTTTAGTGATAAAAATCACTAATTTTATAGGGATTTCTTCTGAAAATTTGACAGCTGCTTCTTGGAGCTCCCTACTTGCTCCTCCTTCTTGTGTCTCCACTTCCTTGACGCGCATTTATGGTTGTGCTTGACCTTGAGCTTCCACACCACAGCTACTCAGCCAAGTGCCAACCTCTCACTCTCTCCCTCCACGTGATCGCAGATGGGTCTACGTCGACCTGTTTTCTCTATGCCATCCAATCTCTCTGCATCTCTAGGAAGAACAGGCTCGGGGTTGGATCAGGCCCCCTTTGGTGTGCGCCGTTCGCGCTGTCCAATGAGCAGCGTCTGCTTGCTGGGCGCCTCGCCCTCTCACTCTCTTGTGTGTGTCGATCATCGTAAGGCCCCTACCCTCGAGCGAACGTGCATATGCATGAGATCGTAGGCGTCAGGAGCAAAAGAAATCAGATACAATGTTGATACACGAAAGTCGCGGGATCGACGTGCAAACAAGATCGATACATATAACTGAAGTGGTCCAATAAAATCTAAATAATACAAAGATCCCCGCTATAGTGCGGGTCGGTGATATAGGAAACCACTACAGTGCGGTATGATGATACAATATATATGCAGCCGCTACAATGCGGATCGGCTGAATATAAACTAGACCTCTCGCTACAGTGCGGGAAGGTGCCCACGAAACTTTTGGCAGGAACTTTTCTTCTGTCTACTTCTGACTTAACTTCGGTCCTTTCTTTTCTTCAAGTATCCTTAGCAATAGCTTCTCTTCTCTTTACTTCAATAGCCTGCAATCACTTCATATAATATCTCCAAATAATCAATCGCAACCTGGAAAGACGTTCTGGAAAGAAGTTCCACAAGCAAGATCCACGGGATGGGATCATCAGTATCCAAAGAAATCATTAGTACCAACAAAATGAATCTAAATTCACATGTCATTTTTCTTAGATGTTCCTTATATGCACAACAAAAAAAAAAATGATGTGATCCTTGTGGCCATAATACCTCTTAAGAGTACATGTTCATTCACTTCAAGCAAGTTTGTGAAAGAGGAAAAATGCCTATGACTAAGACCCATTAATTAGTTCACAGCCCTTATCTTTTCTTGTCGTCTTACAAATGTATATGCAAGCACGTCATTTCCTCATGGTGTGATCTGTTCATTGTTATCTATATCTTATTCAGTACCTAAACTTTTGAAGAAATTGTGAGTCACGCAGATGTCATAAAGCAATACCTTTGGAACTTCATTTATTCTGTAAAGAAACCTTTTCGTGAAATGTTCTTTGAGATCTGAGGATGTGGTTGATGCATTTGTCAAGAAACCCTTCCTGTCTACTTCATATTGGCAGTTTAGCATGTCCTCACTAAGTTATTGCCAATGGTATCAATCTAGCTTGTTTCACTTATGTGCCATATTTACGAACTTTTATTTTTCTTATCTTGTGGAGTGAGATATTCACTTTGGGATCATGCTAATTCCATGAGCGCATGATCTGTCTCCCCTTCTGAACCTCCAAACAGATCTTAATTTCTTTTCCTTTGTCGTGCAACAGGTGCTCTCTCTCTCTTTCTCTCTCTCTCTATGTGGGTCAACCACAGGCTCAAACTCTGTCTGCCAACTTCCACGCTAGCAACCGCATCATGGCCTCTGTCTCTTTATCTCTCTCTCTTTATCTCTCTCTCTTTATCTCTCTCTCTTCTGCCTTCTCTTGCACACGCAAGCAGCAATCTTTCCATCTCTCTCTGACTCCTCCGAATCCTACAAATTTCTGCCCGTCAATTCTCCCTTTCCAATTGTCTACAGGGCTACCTTATGACTTCTCTCTCCGGAATTTCCTCTCTGAACTTTCTACCGGATTTTCCTTCGTCATCGCTCTATTGGCACTGAGCAGACTGATTGTCTCCCCTACATATCCACGCCTAACAACAACCTCTCTCTCCATGTCGCGTAGCCCCTGCTGCCACTCTCACTCTCTCCCTCCACGGGACCGCAGATGGATCTACGTCGGCCTGTTTTCTCTATGCCATCCAATCTCCCTGCATCTCTCTCTCTCTCTCTCTCTCTCTCTCTCTCTCTCTTTCGCAGGTCATTTGTGCACTATCGAATCTCTCCGTCTCTCTCTCTGCAGAATTTTCTCTCTACGTGCGTGCAAAACTCCACCTGTGTGCATCCATCAGCCACCATCTGTCTCGTTCTGTCTCTTTAGCGCAGACAAGAAGAATCCATCTGATGGAATTAAGCCCTAAGGCTTCTGTCAGCATCTATTGATCCATGGAAGACACCCCAAGACCACCTAAATTTTGCACACGCTTCGAAAGAATAAAATACATTTTCATGCAACACAATGAAATTCCCTCTCTCTCTTCCGCTCTCAGCATAATATGAGAACCAATCATCAACAACCCCCTATCTCTCATGGTATGTAATGGAGAGCATGAACAAAACTAAGAGCCTGAACAAGAGATGAATGAATAAGAGAAGGTAAGGAGCATACTTGGAAAGAAGTTCCACAAGCAAGATCCACGGGGAGGAACAAATGATTTTAGGCACCTATTTATAGGCCCCTCTTGCCTTGGACTTTCTTTTAGAAACTTCTAACCTCCTTAGTCAACTTTCTAATTCCAGATCACCTTGCATGTTCATCTGCTATTTTGGAAAAATCCCATCTCTTGTTTCTATTTTTGATTTTTCTCTTTTTATTTTTCCAATTTTCTTCTTTCTATTTTTGGGTCTTTTTCTTTTTCTCTTTTTATTTTTCTTAATTTAAGGTTTGCTTTCATACCTATATACAAATTAAATCAAATTCAAAGATTAAACTTATGATAAATGGGATTACTAAGGTTCAATCCTAGGATTTTCACGGGGTAAAAGTTATCTATTTACACACAGAGTTCTAATGTTCATATTTAATATGGTTCCACATATCAAAATCAATCAAATCAGTCGGATCATGCACAAATCATACCACTTGTTGGCAGCAGCAGTCAAGGCACCGAAGGACTCACAAGAGAAGGAAGCCAAAGAAGGGAGCCAGAGCGGAGAGAAGGCACAAGCAGACTAAGTAGTCAATGAAGATCTGGCAAGTAGGCCATTCAAATTTTTGCAAAACAACATCTTCATAACAGTGATTCTCATCACTACAAATCATTGTAAATACCATTTCACCTTTTTATAACTCCATTTTGTGCAAGCCAAGGAGTCCTCGAGCTTGAGGAGTATTAGAAGTATCATCGTACCAATTTTCATTACTTTTAGACTCCGTTTGAGCCTCCAAATAGGTCCTAGAACCTTATTTTTAACTAGGCCACACACTAGGTCTGAACAGGGCCAAAAGCTAGTCAAAAACTATAAATAGAGGTAGAGAGCTCATTTTTGAGGTTAGCTTGTAATAGAATTGAACTTGTATGAGCATTTTGGAAGTAATCTAAAAGAACTCCATTATCTTTCTCTTTGTTCTTGCCATGTGTGCGTGTGTGTATGTGTGTGCATGTTTGTGTGCTTCTCACTCACGCACTTGTGCCTTCACTTGTTCGAGGTCATCATACCATCCTCACGTCTTCTCGGATTGACATTAAAGGAGGTGCTACTCATCACTGAGCTACACCAAATTTTGCGCCGTTGTCGGGGATCAAGCTTTGAGGACTAGCGTGTGATGGTAAGACGTAGAGTTTAGGCGTTGGAGTCATAAGTATTTTCTTCACTTTTATATATTTTCTTTTGTTTTCTCTTCACCATCATCATCCTCACCATCTCCCACCTCCATCTCCATCATCGCGAAAAATTTCAGTTTTTGGTCATATCACCCTACCCATACCATTCCCCTCATTTCACTTGTGAGAGAGAGCGAGAGAGCATAGGTGTGTGTGTGCTATTCTCTGTTTTTTGAGATTTTTTGTAGGAATCAGCATCCCCATCAACTGTACCAGCTCCAGCAGGTAAAAAATTTGACTGTGTAGGTCCCGAGGCGTTGACTTCTGTCAATCGCGACCCATAGAAAAAGTGAACATTTTGCCAAACAAAGTGCATAATCATGATCTGCATGCCTAGAGCTTCCTAAATATGTGTTTAAAATATTAAAACTCCTCTTTTTTCTATCAATCGCAATCGACACGTCAATCACGATCGACAAACGATGACGGACACTTGCCGACGGCTTTGTCAATCACGATCGGCACATCAATCGCGACCGACTGAGTCAACGACCGACTGACCATGACCGACATAATATTCACGCACCACGTTTCAATCGCGATCGAGCCATCAATCGCGATCGAGCCATCAATCGCGATTGACATCCCCGACGGACCTGTCAATCGCGACCAACCTACTCAACGACTGTTTGACCACGATCGATAGAACCCTCGTGACGGACCTGTCAATCGCGATCGACCCATCAATCGTGACCGACAAAGTCAACGGCCCTTTGACCACGATCAATTGAATTTTCGGGCCACGTGTCAATCGTGATTGACCCATTAATCACAACTGACAGCCACGACGGAACAGTCAATCGCAACTGACATGTCGATCGCGACTGACATATCAATCGCGATTGACAGACCACTCGATCGTGATTGACGGGCAAATTCGGCCATTTTTTAGGGCAAAGATAGTTGGTCTATTTTGGGGTATTATTTGGGCAACATTAGAAATTTGTTAGAGCATTGTGAAGCCACTACACAAAGTATTTCGAGAAGTCTTGTTTGCCTGTTAACCTGTCTGAACCCTGTTTTAACCCTAGAACCCTGAACAGTCATAACTTTCTCATACGAAATCCGTTTGTGGTGATTTTTATTTTGTTGGAAAGCTGGTGGGGAGTACAACCAAAACTTACACTGGTTATGGTAAAATTAATATCAAGATTATTAGATAAACTATTTTGAAGTGACCATACCTAGGGGGAAGAAAAAAACTAAGGGATCTTTAGGATTGTTTTCCATAAAGCCAAAAGACAGTTTGATTTTTGAATTGCATGAATGAACATGGTCTGATGTATTAATGGAATTCAAGTCTTGAGCTAACATTGGGACTTTTGCAGGTCCTTTGAGAGCATCAGAGGGTACTCGAAGCAAGAGTAAGTGCAAGCTTGGGAATACGCTTCCTGGGCACACAAGGGCAATCGAGGAGAGAAACTAAGGTTGGAAATTCTCAACACCCTCTGTCAATCCCTAGCTTAGGCTAAGTATGGATAGAGGTTCTGATTAGTTAGGGATACATTAAGCAGGACCAAGTCCAAGAACTCTAATCACTCAAGTGCAAGTGCCAGGAGATTACATTTTCAAAACAACCTAAGGGAAAAGAATTTAAATTGAGCGACCACACTCAAAGTACGGTAAAACTTAAGTGTTCCTTGCAACGAAGATTAATTGGACAAGAAGTGACACCCAAGGAAAATTAAAAAGAACAAGTGACTAATACAAAAGAACTCAGCAACGAAAATTGTACTTCGGAAATTTGGGGAATTCTTCAATTGGGCTTATGAACCTTAGATCAGGACGACACCTAGGGAGAGGTAGACAAAGTCTTAGGTCTTCAGAGGCTAGTGTCAATCATACTGCTAGGTCTTGGGCCCAGTAGTTGAGCCATCATTCATACTACCCTAGCTCTGAGACTAGTGAGTCAGAGATGTCCCAAGGTATGGAGAGACCCACAGGAAGTTCAGGTGTGCCATACTTACATAGGGTAGAAGGCCCCTACAAGATGCAACTGGAATACCTTAGGACCAACCGATTAGGTGCTAGCATCTATTAGGATGTCCTAGGAAGATCTGTGGTCCAGATTAAAAACCCTGACCAACCCATTGGAATTGAACATCCTGCTGTCAAGTTTGAAAATGGAGCATACCTGGACAAAGAAGGAAACATCTACGTGGTCATCAGCCACCCAGATAGGACAGATGAATTTGGTAATGTGATCCCAAAAACGGATATAGGTGACCTAGAGCAAGGGAACATGGGTGAAGAACCTAAAACCCCCCAAGGCAAATCAGTGCTTACTAGAATTATCACGCCAGAGTGGATTCCCCAGGACAATAAGAGCATAGATTTGCTTCTCAATGGAGAAACCGATGAAGCCTTCTGGAGGTATAAGCCTAATCAACCGAATGAGGTAGGAATGATCACAATCTATGAGTTCAAAGATTTTGACAGCCCAGGCAATGTGACCTATCTAGACAATACTTCAGAGAGGATCTTTGTGGTCACCGAGCATGGTAGACATGCCTACACTTGGAAGGGGGAATTTATTTTTTCCCAACTAAGATCTAATGTCTCTTTTGGCCACCAAGGGGCTGGAACATCCCAAGCTCATGGCGCTCAAAGGGATAGAAGTAGAGATAGGCCAGAAGTGAGCTTTGCCAACCCAATAGGAAGAGAACGAACGCAAACAGAGATAAATCGAGAAGAAACAGAGAGAACTAGAGTTCCAAGGAACCTAAGAAATGCTGAGGATTTTCCTTTGCCAAGGCCTAGGGAACACACTAGGACTTTGAGACCTACACAACTAGTTAAGTCCATGAAGAATTACTTCGATGGCACTGGAGATCCATACGATCATGTGGCCGAGTTTAGGCAAGTCTTGAGAGCTGAACAAGTTGAGGACCTTTTACGCAGTACAATGCCTTTGGTCTAACCCTTATGTTGGAACTCAAGGTCAAGCATAAGCATGGAAGCACATCAGAAAGGTGGACACACACAAGAAGAAGGAGCAAGTAGGGAGCTCCAAGAAGTACATGTCAAATTTTTAGAAGAATCCCCTACAAAAATAGTGATTTCCATCACTAAAAACCATTGTAAATACCATTTTCTATTTTTGTAACTCCATTTTGTTCAAGCCAAGGAGTCCTCGAGCTTGAGGAGTATTAGAAGTATCATCCTACCAATTTTCATAATTTTTAGACTTTTTTTGAGCCCTCAAATAAGCTCTGGAACCTAATTTTTAACTAGGCCGGACACTAGGTCTGGACAAGACCAAAACTAGTCCAAAAACTATAAAAAGAGCTAGAGAGCTCATTTTTGAGGTTAGCTTCTTGTAGATTTCAGTTTTGTAATAGATTTCTTTGTAATCAAAATCCTTCCATTGTTCCTCTCTTTGATCTTGCCTTGTGTGCGTGTGTGTGTATGTGTGTGCATGTTTGTGTGCTTTCACTCATGCACTTGTGCCTTCACTTGCTCGTGGTCTTCATACCGGTCCTCACGTCTCCGCGGATTGACAAGTAAAGGAGGTGGTGCTTACGCTTGAGCTACACCAAATTTTGGTGCCGTTGCCGAGGAGAGAGCTTTGAGGACGAGTGTTGTGATGGTAAGATCGTAGATTTGCGACATTGGAAGGTAAAAAAACTGTAATTTTTGTTCATTTTCTGTTTTTTCTTCTTCATCTTCATCATCATCACCATCTCCATCTTCTTCCATCTTCTTATTCATAGAAATTTCTTGTTTTTTAGCGCATTTTCATCATTTTTCATACCATCTTTCATGCATTATTGTGCGAGGAGGAGTTAGGAAGTGCAAGAGAGAGCAAGCGCTTGTGTTTTTTCATGATTTTCTGCACATATGGAGCTCGCCATTGCTCGACGCTCAGAAATTTGGATTTCTTGCCAAACGATTCTGTGATGAAAATCGCGATTCTGTGAAAAATTCAAATTTTTTTGAAAATCACGATTCTCTGTTTCCCGCATAAAAGCCCTCTGAAGGAAACAAGATTCTAAGGTCATTCTCAAATTCACGATTCTCTACTTATGCGCCAAATCGCGATTCTCACAAATCACGATTTTCAGCCAAAACACGATTCTCTGCTCAAAATCGTGATTCTCAAAAAACACGATTCTCTGCTCAAAATCACGATTCTCAAAAAACACGATTTTCAAAAACACGATCCTCTGCTCAAAATCGTGATTCTCAAAAACACGATTCTCTACTCAAAATCGCGATTCTCACAAATCACGATTTTTAGCCAAACACACGATTTTGTGAAAACACGATTCTCAAGGTACAAAATCGTGATTCTCTGATTTCACACAATCGTGATTCTTTGATTTCACACAATCGCGATTCTCTGATTTCACACAATCGCGATTCTTTGATTTCACACAATCGGGATTCTCTGATTTCACACAATCGCGATTCTCTGATTTCACATAATCGCAATTCTCTGATTTCACACAATCACGATTCTCTGATTTCACACAAACGCGATTCTCTTGGTTTCACAGGATCGCGATTCTCTTGGTTTCTCAGGATCGCGATTCTCTTGGTTTCACAAAATCGCGATTCTCTGATTTCACACAATCACGATTCTCTGATTTCAGACAATCGCGATTCTCTGATTTCACACAATCACGATTCTCTGATTTCACACAATCGCGATTCTCTGATTTCACACAATCACGATTCTCTTGGTTTCACAGGATCGCAATTCTCTTGGTTTCTCAGGATCGCGATTCTCTTGGTTTCTCAGGATCATGATTCTTCAATTTCATAGCATCGCGATTCTCTGATTTCATACAAAATCGTGATTTTTCCATAAGTGCCTCTTTGTCTATTTTGACCCCCAGGAGCCTGATTTGACATAAATTTTTATCCAAAGTCCATCTTTTGAGCTCTATATCTCGTTGGAAAGCTCGTTTGGAATAATTTGAAGTTGACCCTCAGGTGAGACTAGGAACCCAAGGGAACTCCAAAGGATTTTTGAACCATACCAAGGGGAAATTTTGGACTCTTAGCCAAAGCTTATGGACCTGAGATCTGGTAGACACCTAGGCAAGGATAGACAAAGCATTAGATCTTCTCAGTCTAGTGTCAACCATACAGCTAAGTCTTGGGCACAACAACTAAGTGGTTGTCCTTACGTACTAAGCTCTGACACAAGTGACTCTGAAATGTCTTTTAGCATGGGGAAACCGGCAGGTGGCTCAGGAAGTGCCCATCTACAAACACCAGAAGGTCCCTATAAGACACAATTGGAATATATTCAGACCAATCGATTAGGTGCTTGCATCTATGAGGATGGCCTGAGGCGATCAGTGGTCCAACTCAAAAATCCAGATCAACCCTTTGGACTTGAACACCCGGTGGTCAAGTTCGAAGAGGGTTCATACATTGATAAGGAAGGAACCATGTATGTGGTCACCAACCTACCAGATAGGACCGATGAGTTTCGAGATATCAGTCATGAGAATGAGATAGGAGACCTAGAACAAGGAAATGTAGGACAAGGACCCCAGACGCCTAGAGGTAAGTCAGTTTTGACCAGAGTGATCACTCCAGATTGGATCCCTCAAGACGACAAAAGCATAGAACTATTCTTGAATAGAGAAACAGAGGAAGCCTTTTGGAGATTCAAACCAGATCAACCTAGCCAACTGGGCATAGACATCATCTATGAATTCAAAGATCCTGAGATACCAGGCAAAGTTGTGTACCTTGATAACACATCAGAAAAGATATTCTTGGTAACAGAACATGATAGACATGCATATACTTGGAAGAGTGAATTGATTTTCCCTCCACCAAGATCCAATGTTTCCCATGGCCCCCAAGGAGTAGGACCATCCCAAGCTCATGAAGCCCAGAGAGAAAGAATTAGAGAGAGACCTGAGGTAAGTTTTGGACATACTGTGGGCAGAAATAGATCAGGATTTGAAAATGAACGACCTAAAAGAGAGGGACATCAAGCACATAGGCAACAAAGAGATGAACATGATTTTCCATTGCCTAGACCTCGAGAGCACCCAAGAACCCTTAGACCCACTCAAGTGATCAAGGCAATGAAGAATTATTTTGACGGGACAGGAGATCCGTATGATCATGTGGCCGAGTTCAAACAAGTGTTAAGGGCTGAACAGGTTGAGGATTTGTTCACTCAATACAAGGCATTTGGTTTGACTCTTAAGGGCACTGCCTTAGCTTGGTTTCAACCACTGAGTAGTCGCAACTATCGTGATATAGGTCAACTGCTAGAAGAATTCATTGTAGAATTTTCCAAGAGTGGTATCAGGCATAACACATCATCTTTGATCCACAACTTCAAGAAGACACCCCAAGAAACAGTGCGACTAGCAGGTAGAAGGTTCAGACAGTACTTAGAAAGATGCCCTGCTCTAGAGTTACCTACACCAGCCAAACAAGTGGCTTTGTTTTAGATGGCTTACTAAGCACCAAGTTACGATCATATGTGTAGTTGAAAGAGCCTAGAAGCATAGAAGAGTGTGTGCGGACCTGCATTGACATAGAGGACAACTTGGGTGAGGAGTTAGGACTATCCAAACTCTATCAAGACACTGACAATTCTACTAGTCATACCTTCAGAGCCTCCACGGAAATAGATGAGATAGCAAAACAAGTTGCCAAGAAGCTAGGAGTTCAAAATAGAAAAATACCAAGAGCCACCCCATTGAACCGGTGTTACACTTGTGGAGGTGACCACATGGCTAATGTATGCCCATTGCACAACCAGAACATGAGAGAAAGGAATGCTCCATATTGCACTATTGAGAGAAAATACACGAACCACACGGCTCAAGATTGTCCCTACAATAGGCAGGCTGTTAGACAAACTTATCAGCAACCTTACCAACAAGGTAGGTATCAGAACCAATACCAACAGCCATATTATCGACCACAACAGCAATATCAGGCACAATATAGGCCACAACGAGTCTTGGGAAACCAACCACCAACTCCTACTGTTGGCAGCAGCCAGACGCATAGAAGATGCGGAAGCATGTAAAGACAGAGCATGGAGTCAGTCGAATCAATTTTTTAAAGATTATGTTTTAAAATACTTTTCAAAAACCTCCAAGAGTGATTTTTATCACTATTGTAACATATGTAACATAGAAAAACCCTTTTCTTAATTTCTAGCTCAATTTTGTGCAAGCCGAGGAGTCCTCGAGCTTGAGGAGCTTAGGTAGAATGAGCGTATCAATTTTGGTTATTTTTAGACACCGTTTACCCTCTCAAATAGCGCATAGGACCTATTTTTTAACTATGCCGGTCACTAGATGTGAAACCGGTCAAAACTAGTCTAGAATCTATAAAAAGAGCTAGAGAGCTCATTTTTGAGGTGACTTAGTGTTGGTTAGAATGAGCTTAGAGCTATTTTGAGCTTGTAAGAGTGTTCTTGAGTAATAGAGTTGATTTTCCACCTTCCATTGTGTCTTGCTTGTCTCTTCGTAGTGTGTGTGTATGTGTGTGTGCATCTCTATGCTTCTCACCTTCACTCTCACTTCATCTCACATTCACGATCTTCATATCACTCCTATCTCTTCCGCGGATTGACATTAAGGAGGTGGAGCTTCTTAACGTGGTTCTCACCATTGTTCTAGAGCAACACCAAATTTGGTGCCGTTGCTGGGGATCGAGTCTAGGACGAATGTGTGATGGTAAGAGTATAGCAAGAAGTGGCATTGGAAGGTAAAAAGTTTCAGTTTTTGTTGTTGTTTTTAGTTAGTTTTTAGTGTTTTTCACCTCCCCCACACTCCATCTTCATCACCGCATCATCATCTCCAACTCCAAAAAAATCAAAAAATTCACCATATCCACCCATTCTCCTCATTTCCCCTCATTTGTGCATGTGCAAGAGAGAGAGAGAGCTTTTGTGCTTGTGTGTACTTGTGTGTTTTTGAGTTTTCTTGCAGGTACAGAGCTCCAGTGCACTAGGAAGGCTGCAAAAAGGTAAGAAAATCACTTTCTGTCAGAAATTGCCGACTGTGTCAGACCATCGCGATGGTCTGCCAAGTTCGGAATTTGAGGTAAGCGAGTTCATGGGCGTGTAGGCGACCCTTGCGCCTCTAGGAATCCATTGCTGCATTTCAAAAATTCACACTTTGGTGGACCATCGCGATTGTGTCACACCATCGCGATTGACTCACGCCATCGCGACGGCTCGGCCGGACCATCGCGACGGTCTCACGCCATCGCGACGGTTCACTTGAACCATCACGACGGTCCTTGACCATCGCGATGATCCCGTCGACCCCACACCATCGCGATTGGCCCATGCCATTGCCTCGATAGTGCCACGTGGCAAGCTAGACCATCGCGATTGCTCACTAGCCACGCCATCGTGACGAGACGCTTACACCATCGCGACAATTCAAAATTTGGACCAGCGCGATTGGCTCACGCCATCGCATCTGTGACCATCACGACGGTTCACGTTGACCGTTGACTGACGCCATCGTGATTGTTCTCTCAGTCGGACCATCGCGACGCCTCACCCCGACCATCGTGATTGCTCACATTTAGGCCATCGCGACCGTGCACTTCAGACCATCGCGATGGTTCGCGCACACGCCATCGCGACGGTTCGCCTGGACCATCGTGACGGTCCCGGACCATCGCGACGGTCCCAGACCATCGCGATCATCTCAGACCATCGCGATTGCTCACCCAAATGCAAATTTTAGGGTTTTATTTTATGACCAATTTAGGGGCTATTTTCTGAAAATTTCTGGATCATTGCACTCATAGGAGACCCCTTAGCTCATAATCGAAGAGAAACCTGTTTGTCAGTTTTCACCCCCCCAGGGCCTGAACGGTCATATCTTTTTCATCCAAAGTCCGTTTTTTGAGCTTTATAGCTCGTTTGAGAGGATATTTTTGAGGTTGACCATCTGTGGGACTAGGAGAGAAAGGGGGCTTTGGAAGAAAACTTTGCCAAAGGTTAAGGGACTTAAAAGTTTATAAATTCAAGTGCTTGATCATCCATTTGAGAATTGGTCTAATATTGGATTTTTCCAGGTCTAGCAAGGGCAAGCAAGGGCAATCAAAGCAAGGTAGTGAAGAACACAAAGCTTGGGAAGCGCGGCTTCTTGGGCATCAGAGCAACCAACAAAGCTGACTTGAGGTTGGAAGATTACTCAACCCCCTCAATCAATTCTTAGCTTAGGATAAACGTAAGCATTGTGGATTAACGACGATAGGAACGCCTCAAGTTCAAGAGAATTAAATTTATCAAGTTCAAGACTAAAGTAGAGGTGTGTGATACGAAAACCTAAAGGAAAGAACCTAAGTTTGACGGAACGAGAACTCAAAGTACCACAGAAAGTCAAATTCCTTACGCATACATCAAGACAAGAATCTAAAGAAATTTAAACATAATCAAGAAAGTAATAACAAAGAATCATTGACGATCTGAGCGTGTACTGAGTGTGCAAGGAAGAAAATTAATGAACCTTAGATCGGGCAAACATATAGGTAAGTCAGACCGACGAAGCCTTAGATCATCAGAGGCAAGTGTAGGAACTACTGCACGATCGTGGGCTTAACAATTGAACACTAGTTATCCCTACGAGAGCTCAGATACTAGCGAATCAGAAAGGGAATTTAGCACAAAAAGACCAGAAGGAGGATCAAATGTAGCATACTTAGAAAGACCAGAAGGACCCTATAGGACTCAACTAGATTTTCTCCGAACCAACCGCTTAGGTGCTCGCATCTATGAGGATGGGTTGCAAAGACAAGTAGTACAAATGCACAATCCGGACCAACCCATTGGATTGGAATGTCCAGTGGTGAAATTCGAGAGAGACGCATACATAGACAAAGAAGGAACAATGTACATCTTAAGTATGCAGCCAAACAATACGAATGAGTTTGGCGTAATTCAGTTAGAGACGGAAGCAAGATCTCAAGGAAAGGAACCATTAGAAGAACCAAGAACACCTAGAGGGAAATCTGTACTGACACGAGTACTAGTTCCAGATTGGACCCCTCAGGACAACAAAAGCATAGAGTTGTTTGTAAATAAAGAAACTGACGAAGCATTTTGGAGGTACAAAATGGAACAACCTAGTGAGGTAGGCTCCATCATAATCTACGAGTTCAAGGACCCGGATACACCTGGAAAGGTTGTATACCTGGATGAAACTTCAAAAAGAGTATTTGTGGTACCAAACCATGCTAGAAATACGTACACATGGAGAGGTGAATTGGTATTCCCTCCATCACGAGCAAACGTAAACGCAAGCCAACAAGGGGCAGGAACATCATCAGCCCACGCTAATCACAGGGAGAAAAATAAAGAGAGACCGGAAGTAAGCTTCAATCACCCCATAGTGAGAGATAAAACGACCATAGATACGGACCGAGTGGAAAGACAAAGAATGCCAGGAGGTAGAGATGATTTTCCTCTACCTAGACCACGCGAACACGCAAGAATATTGAGACCCACTCAATTAGTAAAATCAATGAAAAATTATTTTGATGGGACAGGAGATCCCTACGATCACGTCGCAGAATTCAAGCAAGTACTAAGAGCAGAATAAGTCGAAGACATGTTCACGCAATATAATGCATTTGGACTAACGTTAAAGAATACCGCTTTAATTTGGTTCCAACCATTGCAACAGAGGCAATTTAGAGACATCCATCACTTTTAGAGTCATTCATCACTGAATTCTCTAAAAGTGGGATCAGACATCACACGTCTTCGTTGATTCATAGCTTCAAATAGACCCCTCAGGAAACAGTTAGACTCGCAGGATGTAGGTTTAGACAATATGTTGAAAGATGCCCAATGCAAGAGCTACCCTCACAAGCCAAACAAGTGTCATTGTTTCTAGACGGCTTGTTGAGCTCTAAACTACGCTCTTATGTATACTTGAAAGAACCCAGAACGCTAGAGCAGTGTGTCCGAATTTGCATAGACATTGAGGACAACTTAAGAGATGAGTTGGAACTCTCAAAGGTCTACAAGGACTCAGACTGTCCATCTCTAGCATCCACAAAATTGTCTAGCTCAATAGAGGACCTAGCAGAAAAAGTGGCCCAGAAACTAGGAGTTTCTAGTAAACAGATGCCCAAGTTAACAACTAACGTACGTTGTTACACTTGTGGTGGAAATCATTTGGCAAATGTGTGTCCCAATGCGACACAACCGCAAGCCAACCCTAGTGGCCAATACTGTACTATTGAGAGAAGATACACGAATCATACGGCTCAAGACTGCCCATATAACAAACAAGCAGTGAGACAGAACTACCCGCAAGCATACCCACAGCCAGGTAGGTATCAAGGCCAATACAATGCTCAGCCATATTACTATAGGCCTCCACAGAACTACCCGTATCAGGCACAACAAAGAACTCAACCTGTCTTAGCTCAGCAGCCACCCCCACCAGCGAATGTCATCTCTGTCAAATACGCTGCTGCAGAAGAGAACCTAAGTAGGGCCTTAGTGCCTTCTTCACCTTTGATCACAGAGAGTGACCCGAACTCAAACAGTTTTGACTCTACTCATATAGATAGTCCACCCGCTTATTACACGGAGTCACTAGAACACGTGGAGACATATCATTATGATAGTCCACCAGTGGAACCTAGTTGGGAGCCCGAATACGCTAATGTGATGTACACGAACCCAAACCCACGGCCCCAATTGAGACAGCAAAGACCACAGGGCCCTAGAGGACCATGCTTTAGGTGCCAAGGAGATCACTTCATAAAGGATTGTCCACATCCCCCGATAGCAGGGCAATCACAGTACTATAACATCCAAGGCTTTTGTGCCGATTGTGGCAAAGAGCACATAATCAAAGATTGTCCTAAGAACCCAGTTAACGCTTCAAATGTGACACCGATCAACGTGATAGGTATTGTACACAATGCAGATGGATCCAACCCTACATACGTGCCTATCCAAGCTATAACAAGAGCCCAGGCGCTCTTACAGAACCAACAGCTTAATCAAGAGAAAATAGCCGGAAATAGTGAAGTTGTAGAATCTAGCAGTAAAAGAATGAAATCTTGGAAAGATTCGAGAGAAAGGATCAAGAGGAAGTGGAGTAAAAAAATCACTGAGTTGGAAGGAAGTCTCAAGGAATCTAGAGCCAAAATCCTAGAATTGACTTCACAGGAGTTGAATCAAGAGAACCCAGCTCAGAAATCAGGATCAGTTTTAGCAGAACCCATACCAGAAAATTTAGACATGATGTTTCGTGCATATCAGGCTAGATTAAAAGAAGGACCTCAGGTAGCTGAAATGAGTAAGAACTACCCTCGAGCAGACTTAGAAATTGAGAGAACTAAACTTTGCATGAAGATGGTAGAATTAGCACAAGCTTTGTTCGAAGCCTCTAGATATCTTAATTGGAATAACATGGCAAAGCCGGAACTACACTTTCAAGGTCTAATGGAGAGGCTCGAATACTTGATAGAAAACAAAGAGAAAAAGGATCGGCATAGGAACCCTACTGTCCCAGAGACACAGCACATGAATGCACCATCCCTATCTCAAGTGCCAAACACAGAAGGGGAAGACAACATGTCTTCTATACATAGATATTCACATGAATTTTTGAGAGAAATACAAGAAGAGAAGTGGAGAAAAGAACAAGGAACCCATCCTCCTATTGAAGAAATAGACGACTTGCAAGAGCAATTTCCCCAAGACATCCCCTCTATTTACGATGATGTAGAGGAGGAGCAACTGAGTGAACACACAAGATTTGAATCCAATTCTTTACAAGAATTACCTTAGTTCACAGGACCTTGGGAAGCTAAGTCTATTAGTATGAGAGCACCCACGATAATAGTGAGGAATGAAGAATCAGTAATCCCAAGAAACACGGAAGTGATAAAGAACACCAAAGTTCAATGTAATCTCACTCTGGAGGAATTGTTAAAGGTAAAACCAGAATTGTGAAAGCATGTAGCAAATCAATTCCCTGAGCTTGCTACTACTCCCTCACAGATCGGATCACATAAGAAGGTACCAGAGATACCAGTAGAAAAGATCGGAGATGTAAGTGAAGGAGAGGAAGGTAATACTTATCTTCCAATAACTCATCAGGGCTACACCACGAAAGCCATCTTAGATTCAGGAGCCGGAGTAGCCATCGCTACCACCGCTTTATGGAAATGTTGGGGTAAGCCAGCACTCAGACCCACCAGGATGAAGCTACAAATGGCTGACGGACACATAGAAAAACCATTAGGCTTACTAGAAGGCATATCTCTCACCACTTGTGGTGTGGAGTTTGAGCATACCTTTGCCATTTGTGATTTTAGTAAAAATCATGCTTATGAGATGATATTAGGACGACCATTCATGCGTCAGTTGCAAATTGTACAAGATTGGGGAACTAATTCTTTGTACTTGCAACATTTAGGAGTGACTACTAAAGTCAATCTTAAAGACTATTCACATCGAGATGTACCCCCAATACAATGGAATACCATCCATAAGACACCAGTGGAAACAGAATCAGTATACTCTTTGGAGTCAGACCCCTCATGGTTGCACGAGGATAATCATTTATGGATGTGTAAAGTAGCGAAACAAGAGGAAGAACGGTTAGAAGCAAGGACCTTAGGTGCAGAACAACATCCAAGAACCCTTCAAGACCCAGCTTACACACCAGTAGTATTCCCAGATGAAGAATTCGAACCTCATGGTTGGGCAGAAATCTTAGCAACCATGGATGTAGCCATCAATGAAGAACAATGGACACCCCACTGTGACGAGGATGGCTATGACATCTCAGTTTTCACGATAGAGCCAATCATGTGTGATCAATTTTAGAAGAGTGTGAACCTAGCAGTGATGCATTTGAGGATGCAAGTGATTTCGATTTAGAATCAATTATCATGGACCCACCCTTTGCATCAGAAGAAGAATATTTTTACGAAGTAGAAACTCATCCTCAGAGACACGAAGAAATCATGAATGAGGTGAGGATAGCTACACAAGTGACTAGCAAGAGTGAAGGCAAGAAAAGAAAGAAGAAAGAAACCATGCCAAAAGAAGAAGAATCTTTGTTTGAAGTACCCAAGAACTTTAAGAAATATGAAATAGAAGACAGAAGAATCATGGTACGAATGCCTAACAGAAAAGCTGACATTGGAGAAGTATATGATAACCGAGAGAAAACCAAGAAAATAATAGTCGCCATAGAAGGAGAAGAAGAAAAATGTACATACATTGGGCATGATTTGACGAATGAAGAAGAAGAAGAATTAGTTGCCCTATTGCACGAATATAGAGATGTGTTCACCTGGAGTTACAAAGATTTGAAAGGAGTAGATCCAAATATATGTTCTCATAGAATCTCTATGACTCCAGATGCAAAACCTATGAAACAGAAACCATACACATACAATGATAACTACGCTGCGAAGATTAAAGAGGAAATAGATCGCTTGATAGAAGCAGGATTCATTTACAAAATTGAGCATACCGACTGGGTATCCCCCATTGTGGTAGTGCCCAAGAAGAATGGAAAATTGCGTGTGTGTATTAACCTTAAAAAAGTTAATGCAGCCACGATTAGAGACAGTTATCCTCTTCCTATCACGGAACACCTATTAGAAAGAGTTGGGAGCAAGGAAGTTTACAACTTTCTTGATGGTTTCTTAGGCTATAATCAAGTAGCCATTGCTCTGGAAGATCAACACAAGACGGCTTTTGCCACAGAATGGGGCATATTTGCATTTCGTGTGATGCCTTTTGGCTTAACAAATGCACCCGCTACTTTCCAGCGACTCATGTGTCATGTTTTTAAGGAATTTTTACGCAAGAATTTGGAAGTTTATGTCGATGACTTATGTGCTCATTCGAATATAAGACAGACACATATCCCTGAGTTAAGACAAATATTTGACAAATGTCAAGAATATCAGGTTTGTTTGAACCCAGAAAAATGTGTTTTCATGGTCAGACAAGGCAAAATTTTAGGACACATTGTGTCAAAGAATGGAATTTCTACAGATGAAGAAAAGGTGAAAGTAATTGCAGAATTACCTATACCAACTAACGTGAAAGAGGTACATGCATTTATGGGCCATTGCAGTTATTATAGATGATTCATACAGGTATGCAATCATAGCCAAGCCTTTGTACTCTCTTTTGACCCATTTTGAATGGATAGATGAATGTGAGAATTCATTCAATGAACTCAAACGACGTTTATGCTCAACACCTATATTGACAACCCCGGATTGGAGTAAGCCATTCCATGTACATGTGGATGCATCCAATTATGCCATAGGATGTGTGTTAGCACAACCCACGAGTGAAGGTAACATAGATCTCCCCATAGCTTACAAGAGCAGATAATTGAACGTAGCAGAAAGAAATTACACCACTATGGAATGAGAAGGATTAGGGATGATCTACGCAGTAAAGAAGTTCAGGAACTATTTGTTGGCAAACAAGTTCAAATTCTTTACAGATCATCAAGCATTACTGTACTTAGTCAACAAGCCAATGTAACACGGGACGATTAATACATTGGTTTCTATTATTATGGAGTATGATTTTGAAGTCGTAGTTAGGAAAGGAAAGACACATCTCAGAGTTGACCACCTTTCAAGATTAACCTCAGGAGAAGCTCTTCAAGGAATAGTGGACGAATTACCCGATGCACACTTGTTTAACCTTGAGATAGCACCAGAATGGGCTAAGCCGATAGTCCCTATTCTCACGTATGGACCCAAGAATGCTAGGATAAGGATCAAGGAAGGAGAGATTACCAAGTCTCAGAGATACCAAATCATAGCAAGAACCATATATAAACAGGATAATCAAAAGATTCTTGCTTGTTGCGTAGATGAATCAGAACATGCGAATTGGTTGCAATTAGCACATGTAGGTGCATTAAAGCAACATCATTCAAAACATCGTACATTACAGACTTTGCATAGACTAGGAGTATACTGGCCCACGATGGAAGTAGATGTCTACAAGTTGTGTAAAGAATGCCATGTTTGTTGTGAAAGACCACCGGTAGAACATGCTACACTATATCACGTGTTTTTCACACCAGACTGGAGTGAACCTTTAGTGACGTACTTGAGGACGAAAAAATTCCCTCAAGGAATGACTTTAGCACGACAACGCAGTCTAGAGCAGGAAGCTCAAGACTATTCACTTATTGGCGATAATCTATACAAATGAGGGCGAGATGGATACCTAAGACAATGTATTCATGAAAGCAATTATCTGAGCGTACTAGAGACTGCACACCAAGGTGTTGCATGAGGTCACTTTGGACCAGATAGGATAATCAAAGCCATCCTCTTTTCCGGATTATGGTGGCCCACTCTTCACATGGATGCGCATACCTATGTAAAGAGATGTGATGTGTGCCAAAGAACTCAGTTTCCTACTCGTAGAGATGAAATGCCATTGAAACTCATGATGGGCGGATGTGCATTTTCTAAGTGGGGCATAGACTTTGTAGGACCATTAACCCCCCTGCAAAAGGTACACATGTGGAATACATCATTGTTGCCACAGATTATCTCACCAAATGGGTAGAGGCAAAAGCCACGAAAAAGAATGATGCTCACACGACTGCAAAATTCTTATTTGAAAATGTCTTCACGAGATATGGATTGCCTATAGAGTTAGTGAGCGATCGAGGAACTCACTTTCTAAACCAAGTCATTGAATATTTGTTATAGGATTTTATGGTGATTAACAAGAAATCCGCACCATATCATCCTCAGGCCAATGGTCAGGCTGAAAGCACTAACAAGATCCTTTGTAACGTAATGACGAAACTTGTGAACAACAAATGTTCAGATTGGGACAAACAGTTACACCACGCTGTTTGGGCATATCGAGTGGCCTACAAGACCTGCAACTCCCTTTCAGATGGTTTTTGGTCAGAATGCTGTGCTTCCTTTGGACTTCTTGATACCGAGCCTTAAGGTTGCACAAGAACATCAGTGGACCGGCGATGAATTATCAGCAAGAATAATGGACTTGGAACGATTAGGAGAAACCAAGCTGAAAGCAGCAGCAGGAATATACGCGGCAAAGAAGCGACAGAAAGCATATTTTGATGCACATGTAAAATATAAAGGCTTGAAAGAACGAGATTTAGTTCTCATATATACGTTGAAACAACATGCACGGAAGTTAGAAAAGCAAGGTTATGGACCTATGATCATTAACAGACTCTCGACAAGTGGAGCAGTACAATTAGCCACTTTAGAAGGAGACATAATGCCTAATTACATTAGTGGCTGTAGAGTCAAGTTATATCAAGAACCTCTTACTGAGGATATGCTTAGACGACTCACGTTGGCAAAGAAGTGTAAGGAGGAAGAAAATAGAATACGAGCTGAAGCTCACGCAGAAGCTATAGAACGCATTAAGTGCATGAAGTTAAGAAGACAAGCACTAGGGAGAGAACATTATAACCATCTAGAAACTACACCCAGATATCCCATGGCCATGTGTCAAGTAAAGTCAACCACTCATCCTAGCATAGTGGACAGGAGACCATTCATTACAGTCAGGCTAGAGCACGGCAACCCTTGCCAAGAGCTCAGGGCTTTAATTGACTCAAGTGCTGCGACTAGTGCGATTAGATGGTCCCACTATAAGGACTCAGGAATAGAAATGCGGCCAATTGAGCCATACCTCATAGGGCTAGGAGGCATGGAAACCCCTTGCATGGGTGAGGTGGACCTTCCTATCCTCATTAACGAAGTGACTATGACAGCAAAGCTACTAGTGTGCCATGACGAGGACCTGATAGAACCCCTAATCCTTGGCCAAGATTGGCTATACGATCACTCAGTGGACCTAAATCTTAGACAAGGCTCCTTGCAGATTGGAACCTTAGATCAGAAGCGAGTAATACCGCTTGACTCCCCTAATGGCATTCCGACTGAGGTTTGTAGCCATAGACCCTATGAAATGCATGCGACAAAAGACCGGAAGATCTTTGGTCATATCAGTCATGTTACGTCTACACCAACCCACGCGGGCTTGGCGATGGACAATGGTCAATCAAAAGGACGTCAGGAGATTTTCCCTTGGGCTTCCTGCAAATTAGAAGGGGCAACCGCCCAACCACTTGGTCAGGTGGACTTCATCAGCGTCCACATGGGCAAAACACCCTGCGGTGCCCATCCTTCCACACTTACTGCGGACAGGCCTAGATTAAAAGTACAAAACGGAGCACTTCCTAATGGGCAGGTTTTGCAAGTGTTGGACCTCCCTTCTTTTCCAAAGGAGAGTGTTCATCTGACCTCTCAACCTCAACCACAAAAGAGTCAACCACGACGAAGGAACCCAGACCGACGACAACATCAGACGACACAAGGAAGAAACCTGCAGTCTCAGTATCATAAAGCAAGAGGCACAAGACAGATATGGGTGCCAAAAGGATAGAAACCACCAACAGATTTCAACAATGCAGACAATGACAAGAAGAATTCAAGGCAGAAGCAGAAACAGTATCCAAGATCTCCTCGACCTTCTTCTACGACTACAAATATTCGACAAATTTGGATCGCCAAGAAGTACCTTATGAACAGACCCACACCCACGCAAATTTGGGTACCCAAATAGTGTATTATAGCTCAACCCTCAAGCCCTGTAATATATAATCCTCAGAAATCTTGTCAACCCTCCATACCACCAAATCCGATATCATCTTTTGTCCTTCCGTAGAGACCTATCACCCAATCACAAACTCTTAGGAAGTGGATACCGAAACGTATCCAGAAGTCTTCTCCTAACCCCTTGTCTAACATAACTACCACCCCGACTAATCTACAACCTTGTAATAACTCATTCATGACTGAACCTTGTATAAATCCACACACTATAACCCAACATCACCTGTAATAACATCTCATCAAAGAACTGCATGCAATATCTGAAAACATATAGGTGTCTAGAGACCTGCACTAGTTCTGCAAGAAGCATTGCATCAATCACATCACAACACTTAGCTACACGGGTTACACATCAGCTATGGAAAGGGATTGCGGTCTCACTTTAATGGGATCATAATTAATTTCCATACTAATGTGCTAATCTTTTGTAGCAGATCTTTTCCATTAGCACGACAATCATCATGCAAACCGAAGAAGGACCATCAGAAGCAAGCCCCAGTGCACCTGTAGCACCTATCGGTATTTTACTCACAGAGTCCCATCCGACGTCTCCACCGCCAGAATTTCAAGGTTTCCCAGGACCCATGCCTATTGACGATCCTCCTCGAGGCTATACTGAGAAGATTCATCGCAATTCTCATTGGTTTCAAGGGCTAGTAGGACCATTGGCGGATGCTGAGTTTATATTCGAGGCTAATTTGACTTTTGATGACCGTACCTGGGGCAAATATCAGTTTCTCTCAAGAGAGTTCGAAGGGCTACAGAACACACAAGACTTAACACATGTTTGGGCAAGAGCCGGCTTCACATAGTATTTCAGTGACCCTTTGCCTAAACCTGACTTCTACAGATGCTATTACTTAACCACCACTTTGATAGCTTCGGAGAATAAGGACCTACCAGGCACCTTCATCCTGCCATCCTTAGTGAACGATCCACCATATAAAAGATTTTATCTTTCTAAAGATTTGATTCGAGCTGCCATCAAGATTCATGGAACCCACATGCCCACAGAGCGAGAAAGGTTAGTTCCAAACCCTATGAAACGTGGGGATGTTACTAAGTGGGAAGAGATTTCGGCAATCACACCTGAGCTTTCAAAACCACTACGGATATGTATGCAGCATTTTGCTTTCCCCGCTCAGGACAGATTCACAATGCCTCACAAACGAATATGGTTCGGTTTGTTTTTATCATGTATGGGATCCCAGACAGTTGATCTAGCTAGCTGGATCATTGATCAGATGTATTTAGCACAACACAGATGGGAAAGAAAGAAGGTCATCAATGGATGTTGCGCCCTCACGCGCATTGTATATATGTGTTTGGCCTATGATTTACCTATCGAGCGAGCAATGACAAGCGAAGAGCTGAAGGCATTCAAAGGGACATCGAAGAAAGCTAGGAAGCCTAGCAGAGGACGAGCAGGAAAGCGAATGAGAGGAACTACCCCCTGCCTTCAGGTGCCAGAATCACCCTCACCACAACCATCTCTAGAGCAGTCTCCGACAGAAGCCACTCCCACAGTACAACCTATTCTTATACGGTTATCAAGACCAGTTGTAACGGAGGGCACTACCAACACAGTTGCTCCTCAAGCAGCCACAGTTCCAGGACCTACCAGCACTACAACAGAAGTTCCCAGCACTATTGGTGCGGAAGCTTTCTCTTTCCTGATACCCCATTTAGAAACAGAAGAAGCAGGCACCACATTTGATTTTGAGATGCAGGACGTATTTTCAAGTGAATTTCAGTTTTCAGAAGGCCAGATCTTCTCTCAGGAATATGAAAGGCCCAACTACCCTACCACACCGCGAGATCAACCACAAGGACAAGTAGTGTCTAGTTTCGAGGAAGAAAGAACAGAAACCGACGAAGATGAAGGCGATGACGAAGCCAGTCGGGGAACTCATGAATCCCAAGAGCATGTGCAAACAGACAAACAAGTACAACAAACGGACACCCAAGGTGACACGAGCACACACGAAGAAGAAACCTTCGAAGCAGCAACTTATACACTGGCCATTAAAAAGTTATATCGTACTATGGAAAAGGTTTGGGTGCACAAGAAATTGACTGACGAAGAGAGCCAAACACTTATAAAATAGGAGCTTGTCTCGGGCGGGTTCGAAGAAGTATACATCAGAGGTTTTAGAGAGCTTGTCAAATCCATTGGACCCACTGAAGCCTTAAGATATTTGCAGAGAAAACCGCTACCGTAGTATGACCCCCGCAAAATCCGCTTACTAACCAAACCTGGTGAATACATTTGGGTACCCACCGGCGGTCAGTCTTCAGAACGGGCCAGGGAAGCACGTCTTGTCCCTGAAGGCTCTTTGGCAGAAGAAGCCATTCTCGTAGATTCCCCACCCCATGCTACTACTGTACATACCTCCAGAGTTACCAAAGTACCTGTCACCCCAAATGCTCCTCCTTCACCTACCATCCATCCAGCCTCCCCTATTCACCCTCCTTCTCCCAGAACAACATCTTCCTTCTCCGGTGGAGTAGCAGAAGTTGTCCTTACACCCATTCATCCCACAATTCCCGCACCCACTCAACCTAGTCTACCACCTAACACATCCACCTTTCTATCGAACCCATTTCTCCATTCATCTTTTCCATCCTTCCCCACACCTCCAAGACCCCTTTTCCCATTCCCACCTCCATTAACCTTCTCCCCAGTCTCACCTCCCCGACCCACCGTAACCCCTCTTTCCCCTTTCCACCAAGCCGTCCAAGACAACCCCTCTGTAAATTACTCGTCCACCTTTGTAAACCCTGTATTTACACCCACACACTTACCCACGATCACACCACTATTCTCAGTCACGGCACTCGACACCACATGCAGCGATATGGATATATCACCCCCCACTGCACCTCCACTCACTTCAATTGTGGCACCACAATATTTAAGCACATCACAATTTTCCACAATCACCACAACATCCATGTTCCCACCCCCATTCCCCATTCCCTTTGCATCTACACCCACTGCATTTTCACTTAGCACACCATTAATATTATCACCCACCATAGACATAACATTTCGACAGATGTTCATGTGTATGACGCAAGTAAGAGATGAGTTCACATCTCTTGGAAGAAATTATCCGCAGCTGCAGAGGACAACCAACGATTTGCAGTCGCAGCTTAATTCATTGTCGATTGAGAATGCATCATTGAATACTCGGTACCAACAATTACGCGAGGCATACCACAAATTGGAACTAGAAAGTGAAGAGAAAGCCAAAGAGGCCACTGCTGATCTTGACAATTTGTTAAGGGCCCAGACAGTTCGCAATGCGACGCTTACACGGAACATGGGCTTACTCAGAAGACACCTAGCAGCAGCAAAGGAAGAGAACCAGCGGCTACAAGAGCAGAATAGAGAAAATTTAGAAGCTGCTCTCGATCACCCAGACCAACCATTAAGTCCTAGCCGGTTCAAAGCAGTGCCCTTCGAATCAATGAAAATGTTGCTCGATGATCACATCAGATTGCTCGATGAATACGATCGAATGAACGAAGAATATCAGAAGCTGAAAGAAGATCATAAGATACTCCAGCTCAGAGCACCTGCAACACAAGGAATACCAGCAACACAAGGATTACCAGCTCCTGCGGACCCATCTCCCGACATCCTAGAGGAACTCAACGCATTATGTGCCCAGGTATCAACTCTTGAATCAAGGATAGCTATATATGAAGCACCACCAAGGCCGGATTCCCCACCAGAGCTCCCAGCTGATGAAGAAAATATAACCATTCCGGTGGAGGAAACCTTTGAAGAAGCCTACGAGCCACAACCCATCCCAGGCGAACGAGTCACGGCTGAAGGCCAGATGACTTATGAACTTCCAACCCCCGCATGGATGAAGATAGTTGAAGAGCTTGGAACCACCCACTCAGCACGAGTAGAGGCGCAACTACAGGCAATGGCAATGATTGAGGAAAGAATTTTACAATCGCCCTACTTCACTCACTTGGCCCCTCGCACATACATATCAGGGCATGAGCTACAGTACAAACCGTATTTTATGCTAATGGCCGAGTATCAGTTGGTCATAGAGAAAGAAACAGGCAAGAAACCATCTCACGCTACTCAGTTTGAGCCTGATGATTTGCCACTGGATGCACAGCAAGGCGAGATTTATCAACCAAATTGGCGTAAAGATCTTTTACAAGAATATCCTGAGATGATGAGTACTTGGGTAAAGGCACCACTACATTTGAAATACAACCCATGTTGGGAATCAGTGCCACATCGCCGCTCCTGGACAGCATTTGCTATTAAAGTACAAAACAACAAGCAATGCCAGGATTGGTTAAATTACCCATATTTCAAGCCACCCATAGAACTACCAACAATGGGATACATGATGGCCACGATTCGTCACTGGCTCCCTTGCTTGAAACACATGGACGATATAGCAGCGCACATGACTGTCAAAATCTTTGACATGATGCAAATGGTTTTCAAAGTCTTCCGTCGTGTAAAGGCACCTCATGTAAACACCCCGGGCTTCGAGCATGGCAATCTAGATCTTGCATATGATATGAGTACAACGCCATCGCTACGGGTGTGTTATGCCTGGCATTGCAGAATTAAATATTTACCAGCGTGCTACAAGCAGACTTTCGAAGAGATGTTCACAACCGGATTCTGGGAATACCATTCAGAAGTGTTCATCAGCAGGCCTACACACCTCTTGCAATTATTCGCCTGTGAACAGATGGTTTATTCCACACATTATCGACTCCCACCACCTGATGAACCGCAACCAATTGATTGGGAGAAACTCGAGGCAGATTTGGCCCAAGGTATTCGAATATCAGAACACACCCTCACTCACGAACTACTCCAGAATTACATCCGACAGACCTCACAACAAGGTTCTGTCGAGGACGACAGAAGCGAGAGGGAGGGGGGTGTTGGCAGTAGCCAGAGGCATAGAAGACGCGGAAGCATGTAAAGACAGAGCAGGGAGTCAGTCGAATCAATTTTTCAAAGATTATGTTTTAAAATACTTTTCAAAAATCTCCAACAATGATTTTTATCACTATTGTAACATATGTAACATAGAAAAACCCTTTTCTTAATTTCTAGCTCCATTTTGTCTAAGCTGAGGAGTCCTTGAGCTTGAGGAGCTTAGGTAGAATGAGCGTATCAATTTTGGTTATTTTTAGACACCGTTTACCCTCTCAAATAGCGCATAGGACCTATTTTTTAACTATGCCTGTCACTAGATGTGAAACCGGTCAAAGCTAGTCTAGAATCTATAAAAAGAGCTAGAGAGCTCATTTTTGAGGTGACTTAGTGTTGGTTAGTGTGAGCTTAGAGCTATTTTGAGCTTGTAAGAGTGTTCTTGAGTAATAGAGTTGATTTCTCACCTTCCATTGTGTCTTGCTTGTCTCTTCGTAGTGTGTGTGTATCTGTGTGTGCATCTCTATGCTTCTCACCTTCACTCTCACTTCATCTCACATTCACGATCTTCATATCACTCCTATCTCTTCCGCGGATTTACATTAAGGAGGTGGAGCTTCTTAACGTGGTTCTCACCATTGTGCTAGAGCAACACCTACCAATGTGATTCCAGTCAAGTATGCTGTGGGAGAGGAAAATCCAAATAGAGCATTGGTGCCACTAACCCCATTGATACCAGATAATGACTCTCATGCTCATAGTTCAGACTACTCCCATGAAGGTAGTCCACATGCTTATTACACTGAGTCGCCTCAGCATAGTGAGATTTACTCGTATCAATATGAGGCACCATCTATGGAGCGTAATTGGGAGCCAGAATACTCCAATGTCATGTACACAAATCCTAACCCTAGGACCCAATTGAGACAAATGATACCACAAGCCCCTAGAGGATCTTGTTTCAGATGTCAAGGTGACCATTTCATTCGTGATTGTCCCCACCCACCATCTCCGAGTCAAGGTCAGGCTATCACAATACAAGCTTTTTGTCCGGAATGTGGCAAAGACCATCTTCCCAGAGATTGTCCCAAAAACCCCTCCAGTGCACCCAAGATTACACCCATTAATGTGGTAGGCTTAGTGGAGGATTCAAGTGCCAGTAGCAGTAATGTGGCTCCTGTACAGGCAGTTACTAGGGCACAAGCATTAAAACAAGATAAACCAGCAAAAAAATCGGAGTCGAGTGAATCAAGAGAGCCTAGTAAGAGGAAAAACGTTTAAAGGCAAGAGAAGAAGGAACTTCGCCAGGAGATAGACCAGTTAGAGACCCATCCTACACACCGATGATCTTTCTAGATGAGGAATTTGAGCCTCATGGCTGGCCAAAAATCTTAGCCACCATGGACATTGCGGTCAATGAAGAACAATGGACACCTCATTGTGATGAGGAGGGTTATGATATTTCAGTGTTCATGTGTCAGCCCTTGCTAAAAGAATGTGACCCTAGTGATGTCATAGAAGAAGAAGAGAATGATGATGATATAAAGTCCATTGTGATGGATAGTTGCTTTAACTCAGAGCAGCACTATCTAGAAGATACAGGAGTGTTCACCTAGAAAGAAGAAGAACCTCTCACAAGTATTAAAACGGTAAATTCAAAGGATGGAAGTGAGAGCACTCAAAAGAAAAGAAAAGCACTGAAACAAGAAGAGGAGGAATCATTGTTTGAAGTACCAGAAAACTTCAAGAAATATGGTTGTCGAGGATGACGAACATACTAGCTAGTTGCAACAAGCCCATGAAGGATTTCTAGGAAATCACTATTCTAAACAACGAACATTGCAGAATCTAAAACGTTTAGGAGTGTATTGGCCTAGCATGGACAAAGAAATTCATGAGTGGATTAAGAATTGTCCTGTGTGCTAGGAAAAACCCCCAGTGGAGCATGCAACCCTTTATCAAGTGTCATTAATTCCAGATTGGAGTGCTCCATTGGTAGAGTTTATGAGGTCGGGAAGATTACCCAAAGAGGCTAGTCTAGCAAGAAGACAAAGCATGGAGCAAGAGGCTCAAGGCTATGCCTTAGTAGGAGACAACCTATACCAAAGAGGCAAAGATGGTTACTTAAGACTGTGCGTTCATGAATCAGATTATTTGAAAGTCTTAGAAATTGCACACAGTGGTGTAGTAGGTGGACACTTCGGCACTGATCGGCAAGACCATTCTATTCTCAAGACTTTGGTGGCCCACTCTTCATATGGATGCTCATACCTATGTGAAGAAATGTGACACATGCCAACGTGCACAATATCCAGTTAGAAAAGACGAGATGCCTTTGAGGCCAATGATGGGAGGGCGTGCATTTTCAAAGTGGGGCATAGACTTCATAGGTCCTATTAACCCCCCAGCTAGAAACTCCCATGCAGAGTATATTATTGTAGCCACAGATTACCTTACAAAGTGGGCAGAAGTGAAAGCCACAACAAAGAATGATGCTCAGACTACGGCTAAGTTCTTATTCGAGAATGTGTTCACGAGATATAGACTACCAATAGAGTTAGTGAGCGATAGAGGCACACACTTCTTGAATGAGGTCATTGAAAATCTTCTCCAGGAATTCTTGGTGATACATAAGAAGTCTGCCCCTTATCACCCACAAGCTAACGGACAAGCCGAGAGCACGAATAAGATCGTATGTAATGTATTGACAAAATTAGTAAAAACACCGCTCTTACGTGGTTTCAACCCCTAATTGAGAGGCACTTCAGGAACATAGACCAACTTCTAGAGGCTTTCATTATTGAATTCTCTAAGAGTGGCATCAGGCATAACACTTCCTCACTGATTCATAGCTTCAAGCAAACCCCTCAAGAGACGGTTAGACTTGCAGGAAGAAGGTTTAGGCAATACCTAGAGAGATTTCATGTTTCTGAGTTACCCACACCAACCAAACAAGTGGCTTTATTCCTAGATTGACTGCTGAGCACAAAGCTGAGATCATATGTGTACTTGAAAGACCCTATGACCATAGAAGAGTGTGTATGCATGTGCATTGACATAGAAGATAACCTAAGGGAGGAATTAGAGCTTTCCAAAATCTAGAAAGATTCAGATAGTTCCACTAGCCTCTCTTCCTCGCAATCCACATCTATCGAGGAACTCGCTGAGAAAGTAGCTCAAAAACTAGGTGTCTTTAGTAAACAAATCCCAAGATTTGCCCCATTTAAGCGGTGCTATACTTGTGGAGGAGACCATATGGCAAACGTATGTCCCATTATGGCTCAACCCCAAGTGAATCCCAATAGCCAATACTGCACCATAGAACGGAGATACACTAATCACACAGCACAAGATTGCCCATACAATAAGCAAGCGGTTAGGTAAACCTACCCTCAACCATATCCACAACAGGGCAGATACCAGAACTAGTACCCACCACAACAGTATGCTCGGCCTCAACAAAACTACCAACCACAATATCAGGCCCAGTAGAGACCTCAACCAGTGCTAGCCCAACAACCTCCAGCTCCAGCCAATGTGATCCCAGTAAAATATGCAGCTGCAAAAGAGAACCTGAATAGAGCCACAGTGCTAGTAACACCATTGCTTTCTGAAAGTGATCCCAATGACCATAGCTTTGATTCTACACATATTGATAGCCCCCAGGCTTACTACATGCAGTCTCCTGAACATGGTGAATCCTACTATAGTGAAGAACCGAGTGAACCTAGTTGGGATCCAGAGTATGCAAACATCATGTACAGAAATCCCAACACTAGACCTCAACCTAGGCAAGTAAGACCCCCATTCCCTAGAGGACCATGCTATAGATGTCAAGGAGATCACCTCATTCGTGATTGTCCAATGCCTGCACCTACACAACCCCATTCAGTAACAATACAGGGCTTTTGTCAAGATTGCGGAAAGGAGCATCTCTTACGAGATTGTCCAAAGAATCCCAATAATATGCCAAAAATCACTCCAATTAATGTTATTGGGTTAGTAGTAGATGCTACAGGAAGTGTAACTTCCACTGCACCAGTACAGGTGGTCACTAGAGCTCAGGCTTTGCAGCAAAACCAAGGTTAAGGTCAAGAAAAGAGTGCAGAGGTTAGTGAAACTGAGAGCATAGTCAACAAACGGTCGAGAGCCTGGAAGGATAGCCGAAAGAGAATGAAAAGACAATGGTCTAAAAAGATGAGCGACTTAGAAGAAAGCATAAGAGAAACAAAAGCCAAAATTGTTGAACTCACCTCTCAAACAAACTCTCACATACCACCACCACCTTCATCTCCATCACCATCTAATCCACCATCTTTCAACCCACCTCAGACCATCCCACCACCCCCTAGAGTAGGATCAGTGTCAGCTGACCCCACTCCTGAAGACATAGACATGATGCTTAAGGCATATCAGGCCAGAATCCAAGAAGGGCCAAATGTGACGGATCTTGACAAATGCTATCCTAGAGCTGACCTAGAGATAGAAAGAACCAAGCTTTGCACGAAAATGGTCGCATTGGCTCAGACCATGTTTGAAGCCAGTCGCCTCTTCAAGTACTCTGGCTCAGCTAAGGCACAATTGCACTTGGATGGACTATTAGAGAAGTTAGAGAGCATAATTGCAAGATCTGCCATGGAAGAAAAAAAACCAAGGAAGAGAAGAGGCAAGTAAAAGAATAAGCATTCCCCCACAGGAAGCTTATGTGCCCGATTCCAATGAACCAGACACCTCTTCTTCTATGAATGGGTACACACCAGAATTCCTACGAGAGATTCAAGAAGAGAAATGGGCAAAAGAGAGTGAAGTCCCTCCTCCCATTGAACTTGTGGATGACGCGCATGATCAATTCCCACAAGATATTCCCTCCATTTATGAGGAACAGGAGAGAGATTAGACTTTGAGTCTAATTCTTTACAGGAATTACCCCACTTCACAGGCCCATGCGAAGCTAAGTCTACTTGTATGAGAGCACCCACGGTCATGGTAAGAAACGAAGACTCAGTCATACCTAGGAATACGGAGGTAGTGAAAAACACTAAAGTGTAGTGCAACCTCACTTTAGAAGAGCTACTGAAAGTTAGGCGAGAGTTATGGAAACATGTAGCCAATCAAGTGCCAGCAATAGTGAAACATCGTTCCCAGGTAGGATCCCATAGAACAGTACCAGAAATACCCTTGGATAAGATAGGATACATGAGTGAAGGAGAAGAAGGAAACACCTATCTTCCCATTACCCATCAGGGGTACACAACCAAGGCAGTTCTGGACTCAGGTGTAGGAGTTGCAATTGCTACCACTTCCTTATGGAAGCGATGGGGCAAGCCAGCACTTAAGCCCACGAGGATGAAATTGCAGATGGTCGATGGTCACATTGAGAGACCCTTAGGACTGGTTGAAGGAATAACTCTCACTACATGTGGTGGAGAGTTTGAGCACACATTTGCTATCTGTGATTTTAGCAAGAACCATGCCTATGAGATGATTTTGGGAAGACCATTTATGTGACAGCTGCAAGTGGTACAGGATTGGGGAACCAATTTTTTGTACCTGCAACACTTAGGTGTCACGACCAAGGTTAATCTCAAAGATTACTCTCATAGAGATGTCCCTCCTATTCAATGGAATCCCATCCATAGAGCCAAGGATGACATGGAGGCAGTGCATTCCATAGGATCAGGATCCTCATGGATGCATGAAGACACCCACTTATGGATGTGCAAAGTGGCAGTAGAAGAAGAGAAGAGAGAAAAAGCCAGAGAGGTACGTGCAAAGGAAACCCATAGATCAATTCAAGACCCAGCCTATGCACCTATAGTATTTCCTGATGAAGAATTTGAACCTCATGGCTGGGTAGAAATTTTAGCAACAATGGATGTAGCCATCAATGAGGAACAATGGACACCCCACTGTGATGAGGATGGCTATGAAATTTCAGTCTTTTCCATAGAGCCAATCATGGGAGATTCGGTTATGGAAGAATGTGAACCTAGCCCTGATGCATTTGAGGATGCAAGTGTCTCCGATCTAGAGTCAATCATTATGGACCCACCATTTGCATCAGATGAGGAATACTTCTATGAAGTTGAAGCTCACCCTCAGAGACATGGAGAGCTCACAAATGACGTAAGGTTAACCACACAAGTGACCCCTAAGGATGAAGGAAAGAAAATAAAGAAGAGAGAAGTCGCACCCGAGGAGGAAGAATCTTTGTTTTCTCTCTAGTTATATAAGTGGATGTAGAGTCAAACTATATCAAGAACCCCTCATTGAGGAGATGTTAAATCGACTCAATACGACAAAGAAACGTAAAGAAGAGGAAAAGCAAATTAGAGAAGAAGCACAGGTAGAAGCATTGGAGCAAATACGAAGGATGAAGTTAAGAAGACTGGGTAGAGATAAGCCTAAGACAGACACCTATGCAGCTCAAGGATATCATATGGCCATGTGTGAAGTTTCAGGTAGTAGCTCTCATAGAATAATTGATCGACGTCCTTTTGTGACCTTAGGGATAGGACAAGGAATGAGTGCAAGGACTGTAAGAGCCTTGATTGACTCAGGTGCAGCCACTAGTGCTGTTAAACTTTCTTGCTGTCGAGAACTGAACTTAAATGTCAATCCTGTGGAAGCATACCTCATAGGGTTGGGAGGTGTGGAAACCCCTTGCATGGGCGAGGTGAAACTTCCCCTCTACATTCAATATATTTTACTGACAGTTAACGTACTAGTGTGTCAAGATGAGGATCTCACTGAGCCTCTTGTCTTGGGTCAAGACTGGATCTATGATCATGCAGTCAACCTAAACCTAAGAAGTGGAGTTCTTCAGGTATGGGTGAATCAGAGTCGAATTACAATTGAGTTAGACAATGGAGCACTCAAGGAACTAGGGAAGGCACACACTCTTGGTCCTTCCAGGAGTACACATGAAGATGACCATGCTATTCTTGTCCAAAACTATGTGATGCAGAGGGATGATTATCGCAACATAGAATTCAAGGATGCAATGGAACTCCCTTCTTTTCCAAAGGCCATCGAGATGCAGCAACCAAAGACAAATAAAAGGCAGAAGAAGCAGATGACTTATGCTCGAAGCCAAAAGAAAATACGAAGCACGGTGTCTCAACCATCAAACCAAGTGTGGGTGCGGAAAGGCGAGCATCCTATTGCGGTCAAGCCACAACAAGTAGCTCAACTTCCTATTAGTGATCAACGACATGATACTAATAAGAAGCCTTCCAAAAATTCTTCTGTGAAAGTGAAATCTATCTAGGTACCCAAGAAGTCGATGAAGGCTCGCCCACAATCAAGACAAATTTGGGTGCCTAAGGCTTGCTTGCGGGCTCAACTAGTCACACACAAATTGCACCATGTACAACAGGGTTCACTCACTCGAAGAGCCGATGCCCACTCTCATTCAATACACACAAACACATATTTACACATGAGCACGAGCAGAATCACTTATAAATGGGACCCTATAAAGCCTCATTTCCAAGCAGACACCCTCATAAAGCCCTCCAGAGTCTCCACAAAACCAAAACCTAAAGTCATTCACTGTGTTTAGTAGCCCAAAGCTTGTAATAAACCCCCCCGATCCCATTTGTACATTCATCTCCACCTATTAACTGCATCATTCTCACACTGCATCTTTTCACTTAGCTCATAGGACGAACAACACACACAATCATCGAGCACTCACTAATCGACTAACTCATCATTCACCTCATGTTAATGTTGTAACGGGGACAAAAATTGTTCTACCTTGTCCTTTACAATGTTAACACATGCTTCTATATTCTCACAGAACTAGCAAGCAAGCTGTAACATGGCAGAAGCCGGAGGCACCATGTTGCAGCTCAAGATCAAGGACAAAGCATGGAAGCGCATCAAGGAAGTGAACACATGAGAAGAAGGAGCAAGTAGGGAGCTCCAAGATTCACATGTCAATTTTTAAGAAGAAATCCCTATAAAAATAGTGATTTTTATCACTAAATATCATTGTAAATACCATTTTCTATTTTCACAGCTCCATTTTGTTCAAGCCAAGGAGTCCTTGAGCTTGAGGAGTATTAGATGTATCATACTACCAATTTTCATAATTTTTAGATTCCGTTTGAGCCCCCAAATAAGCCCTAGAGCCTAATTTTTAACTATGCCGGACACTAGGTCTGGACAGGGCCAAAACCACTCAAAAACTATAAAAAGGGCTGGAGAGCTCATTTTTGAAGGTAGATTGTGGTAGATTTCAGCTTTGTAATAGAGTTCATTTGGTAATCGAAGCTTTCCATTGTTCCACTCTTTGCTCTTACCTTGTGCGCGTGTGTGTGTATGTGTGTGCATGCTTGTGTGCTTTCACTCACGCACTTGTGCACTTCACTTGCTCTTGGTCTTCATACCGGTCCTCACGTCTCCACGGATTGACATTTATGAGGTGTATCTCCTCACGTTGGTACACACCATTGTGCTAGAGTGACACCAAATTTGGCGCCGTTGCCGGGGAGAGAGCTTGGAGGACGAGCGTGTGATGGTAAGACGTAGAGTAGCGATGTTGGAAGGTTAAAAATAAAAAATAAAAAATCATCATTTTCAGTTCAGTTTTAGAATTTTCCTTCTTCTTCATCTTCATCATTATCACCATCTCCACCCACCTTCATTTTCTCAGTTTTTTCCATTTTTTAGAGTACATTCACTTTGTTTTTACTTGTGGTTGTGAGCAAGAAGCTTAGAGAGGGTGCAGAATAGAGGCGCTGAAGAAGTAGCACCAAAATAGCTGAAAATCTGAGTGAACAGCCCCGGACATGACGAAACCTGCGCCAAGTATCGTGAGTGCAATATCGTGGGTTTGAAGGAAGATTTTGCATCTACAGACACATAGGAGTGACAAGGAGGACACAAGGTACTCATATTTGCAAAAATTTTTGAATTTGGACTCCAAAAAATCCAAGTATCGTTTACTCCTGTGGTCGAGTATCGCGATACTTGGCAAGTATCGTGAATCTCCTGTGGTTGAGTATCGCGATATTTCCCACCGATCGTGTATCATTTCATACCGATCGCGATACCTGGCCAGAGATCGTTTGGGTCAGAGATCGTTTCGGCCAGAGATCGTTTCGGCCAGAGATCGTTTCAGCCAAAGATCATTTCAACCAGAGATCATTTCGGCTAGAGATCGTTTTGGCCAGAGATCGTTTGGGTCAGAGATCGTTTCGGCGAGAGATCGTTTGGGTCAGAGATCGTTTCGGCCAGAGATCGTTTCGGCCAGAGATCGTTTCGGCCAGAGATCGTTTCGGCCAGAGATCGTTTCAGACAGAGATCGTTTCGGCCAGAGATTGTTTCAGCCATGATCATTTCAGCCAGAGATTGTTTCGGCCAGAGATCGTTTCAGCCAGAGATCGTTTGGGTCAAAGATCGTTTCGGCCAGAGATCGTTTGGGTCAGAGATCGTTTCGGCCAGAGATCGTTTCGGTCAGAGATCGTGTATCGTTTCAGGTTGAAAGATCGTGTATCGTTTTGTTCCACATCAAAGATCATGTATCGTTTTGGGACAAAGATCGAGTATCGTGTCCTACAAATATCGTGTATCACCTGATTTGAAGCATTTTCTGAGAGGCCCTGTTTCCCTGTTTTAACCCCCAAAACCCTGAACTGTGTGTTGAAAGAACTTGGAGAAGTTTGTAGGAGGTAGAAAAGTGCGTTTCGAAGCGACGAAGTTTGGTCAAGCCAACCGGCACAAGACCAGCCCTTGAACTTATGGAGACTCAAATAGACCTTATAAGCATGTTATAAGTGCAAAAAAACACACTATGTACTTTGGAGCATCAAGGAGAATGAGTCGATACAAAACAGATAGGTTCGCAGGTCGACTAGCTCAAAAAACTTACTATATATGGAAGAGACAATGAACTTCAAATGCCCATAGCAACCAGCGTGATTACAATTAGAAAAAATACTTTTATGGGAGTGATACACATAGGATTGAGTGTATGGAATGCACAAAAGGATAAGGAATAAGAAAAATATGCTATAGGAATAAATGCAACATTCACCGGTGGTACTTCCTATTTTTTAGGAATACGTAGAGATTGACCCCGAGACAGAAAAACTCAGATGTCTCCCAATGTAATGAACCAAGTGCTATGAAAATTTATAGGCATAAACTAGACACTTATATCTTTCCAATGAGCCATCTTGCACTCAATTTGGGGCTCTGGAGAGAGAGCAACAGCCTCTGCAAGATTATTATTGGCGAAGAAGATGATGCAGAGAATTGAAGGAGCAATACAATGATGGTCACAAGTGTATGTATATTGCTTCCATGTATTGTACAAGTGATTCCAAGTCTTTATATAGACTCTAGGAGTGTTCCACAACTTCTACAAGTGAAATTTGAATTCAAATGAAGGTGGGAATGGTTGTTGGAGGGAATCAATTCACTTTCCTACAATCTAGGAAAAGTGAAGATCTAGTTTGATCTACTTTTATGTGATTGATTGCTTGATTGAATGCAACTTCAACCACCACAAATTTGTGGGATTTTGGCTCTAACTTTCTACCTTTACATGTGTAAAGCTCAAGGCTTTTAGAACGGTAAATGAACCATCAAAAATTTCTCAAAAAAATACAATAAATGAGCATAAGAAAAAGAACTCTCCAACGGATATTCTTTCGATGTGATAGCCTTTGATGTAGATCAAAGCACCTCAAGCATAGTGTAAGGTTGATGTTCCAACGTGTGTGACTCCTCCGAATCCTACAAATCTGCGCCGTCAATTCTCCCTTTCCAATTGTCTACAGGACTGCCCATGGACTTCTCTCTCCGAAATTTCCTCTTTGAACTTCTTTGCCGGATTTTCCTCTATCGTCGCTCTGTTGGCACTGAGCAGACTGATTGTCTCCCCTACATATCCACGCCTAATAACAACCTCTCTCTCCATGTCACATAGCCGTCGCCACATGTCACTCTAGCACAATGGTGAGTACCAACGTGAGGAGCTTCACCTCATAAATGTCAATCCGTGGAGACGTGAGGACCGGTATGAAGACCGCGAGCAAGTGATGACACAAGTGCGTGAGTGAAAGCACACAAGCATGCACACACATACACACACACACGCACACAGGGTAAGAGCAAAGAGTGGAACAATGGAAATCTTCGAATACCAAAAGAACTCTCTTACAAGGCTGAAATCTACAACAAGCTAACCTCTCTAATGAGCTTTCCAGCCCTTTTTATAGTTTTTTTAGTAGTTTTGGCCCTGTCCAGACCTAGTGTCCGGCCTAGTTAAAAAATAGGTTCCAAGGCTTATTTGGGGACTCAAACGGAATCTAAAAATTATGAAAATTGGTAGGATGATATTTCTAATACTCCTCAAGCTCGAGGACTCCTTGGCTTGAACAAAATGGAGTTGTAAAAATGAAAAATGGTATTTACAATGGTTTTTAGTGATAAAAATCACTAGTTTTATAGGGATTTCTTTTGAAAATTTGACAGGTGCTTCTTGGAGCTCCCTACTTGCTCCTCCTTCTTGTGTCTCCACTTCCTTGACGCGCTTTTATGCCTGTGCTTGACCTTCAGCTTCAACACTCCCCCCCCTCTTGAGTCTGTCGTCCCTGACAGACCCTTGTTGTAGTGGTTGTTCCATGTAGTATGTTGAGAGGTAGTGTCCTTTACGTTCAACAGGAGCGATCCATCTTCCCAATGTAGCCTGATCGTTTGTCTGCTAGCTCTTGTAGTTTGTAGTCCCTTTGTATGTACTTCTTCCTTGTATTCCATCTTGATGGTGCATTTGTGAGCTTTCCAAAACTGCTAGTTGCTCAAAGGAGGTGGTCAATGTTGATTATGAGCAACTCTCGGTGGTGGATGGCTTCCTTGCTCTTGTAGTGGTCACCCTGATGTCCTCTGATTCTTCCAAAGATGGCGTTCATAGTTTTCATGGCAAATACTGGGTCAGTGCATTAGTGCATGGGTTGGACGAGATATGTGCCTTGTGCATGGCCTTGTAATATAGCCCTATGCATGCGTACTTGGAAAATGCATGGGAAGAAGTATGGTGCAAGAATTTGGGTCTTGAGCGGAGTGCTCAAGGGTATGCCGACGAAGAGGTTTCCTAATCTATCATGGTTATAGTGTTGTTGAAGCATGCATATCTTACCATGTTGAAAGGTCTGTTGATCTTCATCTCTCCGTGTTGTACTCCATCATGATGATTGACCATCAGCTTATCTTTCGTTGTCGATGGTTCGCATTGGGGATTCGTCAAACACACAATCCCCTTTTTTTTTTTTTTTTTTTAACAAGGTCACAAAACAAGAAGAAAGATGTTAGTATCAATAAAATATTTTACATATGTCCAATGTGTTGCATGTGCTTGGGATTCTCAATTGTGTCTATGCACGGCCGTGTAATGTGGCCCTAGATTAATGCATACTTTGGAAATGCATGACCTGAATGGTGCAAAAGACAAGGTTATGCCAAAGGCACATGGTTGTTGTTGGTCGAGGATTTTTTATGTTAATTCTAGACTTGATGCAATCTTTGTTTGGAGGTGTCGATTGGATCTCAAAATGAGGTAATCCTCCTGATTGGAACCCATTTTAGAATAGGATTTGGCCCTGTAGAGATCACCTCAGGCCACTTCATCTTTGGATGCTTTCCAAACTTTGGTATCCAGTGTGGTTGGTTCGTTGGTTCTGTGGATGTTGCTGGTGCTTTTGGCTTCCAAACCCATATCCTTAATGATTGTCTGCTTACGTTGGCAGAAGGGTTGGGTTTATCTTCTTTTGGTCTTTGTGCTCTGTTCTTACCCTTTTCTCTCCTTGGCTTCTTTGTCGAGACCTTTTGCATGGTGGGGAGCATAGGTCGTTGTGTCTGTAAGACTTGTGTACCCACATCTGTGATCGCCCTTGTTGAGCTGTAGCTAACTTCTTAGGCACCCAAATTTGCATGTGATGATGGTCGGCCTTCATCAATTGCTTTGGTACCCAAACCTGTTGAAGACCTTGGGATTGAGCTTGTCCTCATTTCTGGGTGCTTCTTTTAGCATGTTTAGCTTGCTTTGATGGGATTGGTTGTGGCAAAGCTGGTGGTTGTTCTCCTTTTCGTACCCAAATCTACTTCATGCCTGGAGCTTCTTTCTTCTTGAATTCCGTCTGTCTAGTTGATATAGCAGATGTCATTTTTTCTTGCCTCCTTGGTTGGGTTACACTTGCATTAGTATGTGAAGAAGAAGAGAGGTGTGCTGGCCTTTGAGCTTTTGCTTTCATGATTGAGTCCTTGTGCTTCATAGGGTAGGTGACACACACAACATTTTCGTTGCAAAGATTAGTTTTGGAAGAACTAAGAGAATGTGTGACCTTTGAATTTGTGAGCATGCAATTGTCTAATTCTAATGTGATACATTGTTCATGTGCCCAAAATTGAAGGATTTGACTTCTTAGGTTCAAGTTGACTGCATGGTCGTAAATCCAATCTTGACCCAGGACAAGCGGCTCTATAATGTCCTCATCATGACATACTAGCATTTTGACTTTCATTGGAGCATCTTGAACGTAGATGGGAAGTTCCACCTCGCCCAAACAAGGGGTTTCCACACCTCCCAAACCTATGAGATAGGCTTCTATGGGCTTTATGTTCAATTGCAAGTCTTGGCAGTAGGATAGTCTAACTGCACTAGTTGCTGCACCTGAGTCAATCAATGCTCTCACAGTCCTTGCATTCTTCCCTTGTCCTACCGCTATGGTCACAAAAGGATGTCGATCAATTATTTGAGAAGCAATTGCACTTGATGTTTGACACATGGCCATGTGGTAGATGGGGGCCTCAAGATTGACATCTAGGCCTAGGCGTCTTAACTTATTTCTCCTAATGCGTTCTCTAGCCTCTGCCTGTGCTTCTTCTCTAACCCTTAACTCTTCTTCTTTTCGCTTCTTAGCAGTGTTGAGTCTCTGTAGCATATCCTCTGTAAGAGGTTCTTGATATAGCTTGACTCGACAACCACTGATATAGTTGGGCAAGATATCACCTTCTAGTGTGGCCAATTGAACTGAACCGCTAGTGGAAATTCTACTAATGATCATGGGTCCATATCCTCTTTTTTCCAATTTACGGGCATGTTGCTTTAATGTATAAACCAACACTAGGTCTCCCTCTTTCAAGCCTTTATCTTTAATGTGTGCATCGAAGTATGCCTTTTGCCGCTTCTTTGTAGCATAGATGCCTGCCGCTGCTCGTAGCCTTGTCTCACCTAATCGTTCTAAATCAAAGATCCTCGAGGATAAGTCGTGTCCATTACACTCATGCTTTTGGGCTACTTTTAAAGTTGGGATTAGGAAGTCCAATGGTAGCACAACATTCTGTCCGAAGACCATCTGAAATGGGGTGGCATTGAGTACTGTTTTATAGGCAACTCGGTAGGCCCAAACAGCATGATGAAGTTGTTTGTCCCAGTCAGAGCGTTTGTTATTTACTAGTTTTGTCAATACATTACATAGATCTTGTTTGTGCTCTCAGCTTGTCCGTTAGCTTATGGATGATAGGGGGCAGACTTCTTATGTATCACCAAGAATTCTTGGAGAAGATTTTCAATGACTTCATTCAAGAAGTGTGTGCCTCTATCACTTACTAACTCTATTGGTAATTCGTATCTTATGAACACATTCTCGAATAAAAACTTCGCTGTAGTTTGAGCATCGTTCTTTGTTGTGGCTTTGACTTCTACCCACTTTGTGAGGTAATCTCTGGCTACAATAATGTATTCGGCATGGGAGTTTCTAGCTGGAGGGTTGATAGGACCTACAAAGTCTATACCCCATTTTGAAAATGCACGCCCTCCCATCATTGGCCTCAAAGGCATCTCATCTTTTCGAATTGGGTACTGGGCACGTTGACATGTGTCACATTTCTTCACATAGGTATGTGCATCCATATGAAGAGTGGGCCACCAAAGTCCTGAGAATAGAATAGTCTTAATTACTCGATCAGGACCAAAATGTCTGCCTGCAACACTGCTATGGCCAGTTTCTAAGACTTTCAAGTAGTCTGATTTGTGAGCGCACAATCTTAAGTAACCATCTTTTCCTCTCCTGTGTAGGTTATCTCCTATTAGGGCGTAGTCTTGAGCTTCTTGCTCTATGCTTCGTTTCCTTGCTAGACTAGCCTCCTTAGGTAATGTGCCTGATCTCATAAATTCTACCAATGGAGCACTCCAATCTGGAATTAATGATACGTGATAAAGAGTCGCATGCTCCACCGGGGGTCTCTTTTTGCACATTGGACAATTCTTAATCCAATCATGAATTTCTTTATCCATACTAGGCCAATACACTCCTAAACGTTTTAGATTTTGCAGTGTTCGTTGTTTAGAATAGTGATTCCCTAGAAATCCTTCATGGGCTTGTTGCAACCAACTACAATGCTCATCATCCTCGACACAACAAGCTATAACACCTTCCGTGTCTTGTTTATACATGCTTCCTGCCAATATTTGATATTTTTGTGATTTTACAGTTTCATCTTTTTTGGTTTTTACATTCTTATTTGCAGGTCCGAAGGTTAGGACTGGTACCAACTTATTTGCCCATTTAGGAACGACTTCTAGATTGAACAGATAGGCGTCGGGAAATTCATCAAACACTCCTTGCGGTGCCTCACCTGAGGTGATGCGAGAAAGATGATCTGCCCTAAGGTGGGTCTTGCCTTTCCTGACAACCACTTCAAAGTCATATTCCATTAGTAAGAGGAACCATCTTACTAAGCGTCCTGTGTTGCAAGGTTTATTGACCAAGTATAGTAAAGCTTGATGATCAGTGAAAAATTTGAACTTGTTGGCCAATAGATAGTGTCTAAACTTCTTTATAGCATATACCATACCCAAACCTTCTCTTTCGATTGTGGTGTAGTTTTGTTCAGCAACATTCAATTGCCTGCTAGCATATGCTATAGGCAAATCTAAATTCCCTTCACCAGTTGGTTGTGACAGCACACATCCTATTGCATAATTGGATGCATCCACGTGTACATGGAATGGCTTATTCCAATCAGGAGTGGTCAGTATTGGTGCTGTGCACAAGCATCTCTTCAGCTCATTGAAGGACTTTTCGCATTCATCGTTCCACTCAAAATTTGTCAACAAGGCATAAAGAGGTCTAGCTATGATTGCATACATGTGAATGAACCTACGGTAATATCCACAATGGCCCATAAAGGCTTGTACCTCTTTAACATTCCTTGGCCTCGTCAACTCTGCTATGGCTTTTACCTTGTCCTCATCTGTTGATATTCCGTTCTTAGATACAATGTGACCTAAGATTTTACCTTGACGTACCATGAACAAACACTTCTCTAGGTTCAGACACACTCGATATTCTCTACACTTGTTGAAGATCTGTCTGAGCTCAGGGATGTGATATCTCCGCTCTTGGGAATGAGCACATAAATCATCCACATATACTTCTAAGCTCTTTCACAAGAACTCTTTGAAGACATGACACATGAGCCGTTGAAAGGTTGTAGGTGCATTGGTGAGCCCAAATGGCATCACACGAAATGCAAAGATCCCCCACTCTGTGGCAAAAGCTGTTTTATGTTGATCTTCTAGGGCAATGGCTACTTGATTGTAACCTGAAAATCCATCAAGGAAGTTATAAACTTCCTTGCCTGCAACACGCTCCAATAAATGTTCAGTGATTGGAAGCGGATAACTATCTCTTATTGTGGCGGCATTAACTTTTTTAAGGTTAATACACACACACGTAAGTTTCCATTCTTCTTGGGCACCACTACAATGGGGGACACCCATTCAGTATGCTCAATCTCATAAATGAATCCAGCTTCAATCAATCTATCAATTTCTTCTTTTATTTTGGTTGCATAAGTGTCATTATATGTGTAGGGCTTATGTTTGGTGGGCTTGGCATCTGCTATCATGGGAATCGTATGAGAACAAATTTTCAGATCTACTCCCTTCAAGTCTCTATAGTGCCATGCAAACACGTCCCTATATTCCCTTAACAAGGCTACCAACTCTGCTTTCTCTTCTTTACTTAGGTCATCTCCTATGTATTTTTTTTCTCTTGGTTCTCTTCAATGGCGACTGCGACTTTTTTGGTCATTTCTTTGTTATCATATGCTTCTCCTGTTGTGGCCTCTCTCTTAGGCATTCGTACCAAAATTTTTCGGTCCTCAACTTCATATTTTTTGAAATTTTCTGGCACTTCAAACAATGGTTCCTCCTCGTCCTGTTTCACTACTTTTCTCTTCTTTTTCTTTTGACTACCTTCACTCCCATCCTTTGAATTTATCGTTTTGATGCTTGTGACAGGTTCTTCTTCTTTTTGTGTAAATACTCCTATGTCTTCTAGATAGTGCTCCTCTGATATAAAGCAACTATCCATCACAATGGACTCTAGATCATCATCGTTCTCTTCTTCTTTTATGAAGTCACTAGGGTCACATTCTTCTAGCAAGGGCTGACACATGAACACTGAAATATCATATCCCTCCTCATCACAATGAGATGTCCATTGTTCTTCATTGACAGCAATGTCCATGGTGGCTAAGATTTCTGCCCAACCATGAGGCTCAAATTCCTCATCTGGAAATATCATCGGCGTATAGGCTGGGTCTCGAATTGGTCTATCTCCTTGAGAAGTTCCTTTTTCTCTTGCCTTTAAGCGTTTCTCCTCTTCCTTTGCGACCTTGCACATCCAAAAATGAGTATCTTCATGCATCCAGGATGTATCAGATGAACTTTTAGAATGCACAAAAATCGAATCTTCTTGCTCCTTGTGGATAGAATTCCATTGTAGGGGTGGTACATCTCTGAAGGTGTAATCCTTCAAATTGACCTTGGTTGTGACTCCTAAGCGCTGCAAGTACAAGGAGTTGGTTCCCCAATCCTGTACAACTTGCAGATGTCGTAGGAAGGGTCTTCCTAGGATCATCTCGTAGACATTATTTTTTTCAAAGTCACATATAGCAAATGTGTGTTCAAACTCTACACCACAGGTGGTTAGAGTTATCCCTTCGAGCAATCCTAGAGGTCTTTCATACTGACCATTGGCCATTTGAAGAGTCACTCTAGTTGGTCTTAATGTGGGCTTGCCCCATCGCTTCCACAAGGAGGTGGTTGCAATAGCAGCCCCAGCACCTGAATCTATGATCGCTTTGGTTGTGTAACCTTGGTAGGTGATTGGAAGATAAGTATTACCTTCTTCACCTTCACTCATGTCCCCTATCTTATCAAGAGGTATCTCTGGAACTTTCTCTTTAGAGCTTGCTTTTGGCATTTTGGAGTCAAGTTCGGGAGCCTTATCCTTCACGTGATTCCATAGCTCAGGTTTCGCTTTGAGCAGCTCCTCTACCGTGAGATGACACTGAACCTTAGTGTTCTTCACTACGTCAGTGTTTCTTGGAACCACCGAGTCTTCGTTTCTGATCACTATCGTGGGAGCTCTGATCTGGAGAGATTCAGATTCCCATGGGCCTGTGAACGGTGGCAACTCTTGTAAGGAATTAGATTCAAAATCTAATCGTTCATCTTCTTGTTGCTCTATTTGGTCTCCATAGACAGACGGGATGTCTTGGGGAAACTGGTCATGAAGATCATCAATCTCAAGAATAGGAGGGGGAACATCCTTCTCCTTGGCCCATTTTGCTTCTTGTATTTCCTGCAAGAACTTTTGAGTGTGCTGTTGAATTGAAAGAGGTTCTCCATCATCTATGGAGTCAGGAACATAGAATTGCTTTGGTGATGAGCTTTCTCTTTCAATAGTTAGCTGAGCCTGTGGAGGTAAGGAAACTTGCGGTTTATTTACCAATTGCTCTAATCTTTCTAGTAAGCCCTGGAAGTGCAAACCCGGTGTAATAGCATTCATCTGATTGAATGATTGATTGGCCTCGAACATAGCTTGAGCCAGTTCCACCATTTTTATGCATTTTTGTCCGTTCAATCTCTAAATCTGCTGTAGGGTAGCTCTTGTCTAAGTTTGCAGGTGTTGGCCCTTCTTGAAGTCGAGCATGGTATGCCTTGAACATCTTCTGGGGTTGGATCTGGAAGAACAGACCCTGATTGTGGTGGTCTATTTACACTGGTTGGTGGGTGGGGATGAGGTGGTGTGGATGGAGTTTTGAGCCTAGAGGGGCTTTGAGAGGCAATATCTTCTATTTTTGTTTTTGCATCTTTCAGGCTTTCTTCTAGTTTGGATAACTTTTTGGTCCACTTACGATTGGCCTTCTCTCTAGTATCCTTCCATGTTCTTGTTCTTCTCTTACTAGGCTCTCCTGATTCACTTGGCTCTGATTGCTGAGCTAGTTTATCTTTTTGTAAGGCTTGTGCCCTGGTTACTGCATGTATAGGAGCCACATTATCACTACTGGAACTTGAATCCCTTGCTAGGCCTACTACATTAATGGGTGTAACCTTTGGTGCACTAGAGGGATGTCCGGGACAATCTCTTAGGAGTTGTTCTTTGCCACACTCAAGACAAACAACTTGTATCGTGATGTTCTGCCCTTGTGTTAGAGCTAGTGGGTGGGGTGATTGTTGTCTTGGCATAGGTTGAGGTTGGCTATATCCTCCATGTTCATATGGTCTAGTTGTTCCTCGTGGTTCTGGACATGGGCTATACCTAGGAACTTCTCTACCTTGTTCTCTAGTAGGGTACCCATATGGTCTATTGGGGTGGTACAAACAGTAGTGGCTGTCTATTCATTGGATAGTTTTCGGTGTTGTAGTTGACGTACTTTTGCTCACTATAAGAGTCCATGTTAGGCGCTTGAGGTGGTTGTCTATCATAAGGATAAGGTTGGGATAACCCAAATGCTTCTCCAGTGCAACCATGAGATGGATGATCCCCACCGCAAAGTGTGCATCTTCCTAACATTGGCACTCTCAATGAAGAGTTTTGGTAGTTCTTTTGTCCTTGTACTCCTAATTTCTTGGCCACTAACTCTGTCACTTCCTCCACATAACTCGAACTAGAAGTCTCCTTGCTCTTTGTATCCTCTATTCTGGTAGGATCTTGTGTGATTTTGAGATCCTCAGCTAAGTTGTCTTCCAAATCTATGCACTCCTGAAGACACTCACTTAGGGTTTGCAGTCGTTTTACGTATACTAAGATTCTCAATGTTCCATTGGTTAGACCTTCTAAAAGTAGGGATATCATTTTTTGCTGAGAAGGTCTCTCTGTCATAGGGCATCGAATTACGTATTGATTAAATCTTCGTGCTACATTTTTTACTGTCTCATTAGGAGCTTGTTTGAAACTATGTATTAAGGATGATGAATTGTGCTTGATCCCTCGCTTAGTGAATTCCCAAATAAGTTCTTGGAAGAATTGTTCAATATGTTCAAAGCAACTTGGATCCAAGGATTGAAGCTAGGTCAAGGCTATTCCTGTGAGGGTTAGCCCAAAGGATTCATATTGCATGAAAAAGTCATCCACTTGCTCCGCTCGCAACACCTGCTTGAATTCTGCAATGTGGTCATAGGGTTCTCCTGTGCCATCGTAACGATTTCTCATACATTTGGCCAATTGGATTGGTCTCACTCTTTTACCTGGCTCTGGGGATTGCATTATGATGGGGACACCTTGGGGCGGTTCTATCCTAAAGGTAGGTCTATTCAAATTTCCCATTCTCTGGCTAGAGTGGCCGTGGGGGTTGATTCTTGGCATGTTGAATTGTTCATGTGGTCTATCGGGTATACTACCTTGGCTCATTTGTCCTAACATCACATTTTCTGTTCTTTGTTGGGTTTCGAATGGGTTTTGCAAGGTAGTTGCCTGATCTTGAGCTAGCTCTCCTCTTTCATTAATCTGATCAAGGTTTTCAATTACTACATATATCTGGCCCATCTTGTCCCTATAAAATCCACTTTCATACTTGACAGCTGGTCTTGGAATTATTTCGGATTCTGTGGTGTTTATCATTCTTGCTACTGTCCTCTGTAGACCATCAAGGTAGATGGGTATTCCGTGTAAGTTGGTGGATATGTATTGAAGGGACATCCTATATTCCCCTTCCATTGTGGACATAAGGCCTTCCCTAGGTATGGAACTATGCATGTCTTCAGAAGCCAAGAGTCCCTCCCAGTTAAGTGACATTTTTGACTCACTTGTCTATGAACTCAGCACGTGGTGTTAACCCCTGAGTTGACTTGGTTGTGCAGTTGAACTTAGTTTCAAATGATTTGGTACTTTATCTTCCTAAGTGTATACTTGATCTTAGGTTCCTAAGCCTTGTCTGCAAGTCCACAATTGTCCTTTGAATTGCTCAAAATCTTGTGGAACCCCTTGTTTCCTAGTCCAACCTGAGGCTCAACTTAAAAATAACCTATCTAATAATCCTGGTATTAATTTTACCATAACCAGTCGATGTTTTTTGTTGTACTCCCCATGAGCTTTCCAACAAACCCAAGATCACTCCAAACGGATTTCGTATGAGAAAGTTATGCCAGTTCAGGGTTCTGGGGGTTAAAACAGGGAAACAGGATCTCTCAGGAAATGCTTCAAAACAGGCGATACACGATACTTATCAGGTATCGCGATACTTGGAAGCAGACGATACACGATACTTACCTTGTCACGATACTCGATATTTGGGATGTCACGATACACGATATTTGGGAAATATCGCGATACTTGATGTTCACGATACTCGATACTCAGAGAACACGATACTCGATACTTGGTAGGTATCGCGACTAGGATCACACGATACACGATACACGATACACGACAAGTATCGCGAGGAAATTCAAGATGATACTTTATATTTTCCAGGTATCGGGAAAGTAGTATCCGTGATACACGATATCCAACAAGTATCGCGATTAGAGACTCACGATACACGATACTTGAGCAAACACGATACTCCATACACGATACTTGGGAAGTATCGCAATCGGGCAACCACGATACTCGATACTTGGTGAAGTATCGCTATCAGGGATCTCACGATACTCGATACTTGTGAAGTATCGCGATCAGGGATCTCACGATACTCGATACTTATGAAGTATCGCGATCAGGGATCTCACGATACTCGATACTTGTGAAGTATCGTGATACTCAACCACAGGAGATCACGATACTTGTCCGGTATCACGATACCTCAACCGCGGGAGAAACACGATACTTGGATTTTTTGGAGTCCGAATTCAAAACTTTTTGCAAATATGAGTACCTTGTGTCCTCCTTGTCACTCCTATGTGTCTATAGGTGCCAAATCTTCCTTCAAACCCGCAATATTGCACTCACGATACTTGGCGCAGGTTTTATCACTTCACAAAAATGGCCGCTCGGATTCTTGGTATTTAGAGAGTGTTTCAAGAGTTTTTCTTCAGCGATTCAGTTCCGCACCCCCCTCTAAGCTTCTTATTCACAACCACAAGTAAAAAGCAAGGTGAATGTACCCTAAAAAATGGAAAAAACTGAGAAGATGAAGGTGGGTGGAGATGGTGATGATGATGAAGATGAAGAAGAAGGAAAACTCAAAAACTGAACTGAAAATGATGATTTTTTTACCTTCCAACGTCGCTACTCTACATCTTACCATCACATGCTCGTCCTTCAAGCTCTCTCCCCGGCAACGGCGCCAAATTTGGTGTCACTCTAGCACAATGGTGAGTACCAACATGAGGAGCTTCACCTCATAAATGTCAATCTGTGGAGACGTGAGGATCGGTATGAAGACCGCGAGCAAGTGATGACACAAGTGCATGAGTGAAAGCACACAAGCATGCACACACATACACACACATGCACACAGGGTAAGAGCAAAGAGTGGAACAATGGAAGATCTTCGATTACCAAAAGAACTCTCTTACAAGGCTGAAATCTACAACAAGCTAACCTCTCAAATGAGCTTTCCAGTCCTTTTTATAGTTTTTTGAGTAGTTTTGGCCCTGTCCAGACTTAGTGTTCGGCCTAGTTAAAAATAGGTTCCAAGGCTTATTTGGGGACTCAAACGGAATCTAAAAATTAGGAAAATTGGTAGGATGATATTTCTAATACTCCTCAAGCTCGAGGACTCCTTGGCTTGAACAAAATGGAGTTGTAAAAATGGAAAATGGTATTTACAATGGTTTTTAGTGATAAAAATCACTAATTTTATAGGGATTTCTTCTGAAAATTTGACAGGTGCTTCTTGGAGCTCCCTACTTGCTCCTCCTTCTTGTGTCTCCACTTCCTTGACGCGCATTTATGGTTGTGCTTGACCTTGAGCTTCAACACCACAACTACTCAGCCAAGTGCCAACCTCTCACTCTCTCCCTCCACGTGATCGCAGATGGGTCTACGTCGACCTGTTTTCTCTATGCCATCCAATCTCTCTGCATCTCTAGGAAGAACAGGCTCGGGGTTGGATCAGGCCCCCTTTGGTGTGTGCCGTTCGCGCTGTCCAATGAGCAGCGTCTGCTTGCTGGGCGCCTCGCCCTCTCACTCTCTTGTGTGTGTCGATCATCGTAAGGCCCCTACCCTCGAGCGAACGTGCATATGCATGAGATCGTAGGCGTCAGGAGCAAAAGAAATCAGATACAATGCTGATACACGAAAGTCGCGGGATCGACGTGCAAACAAGATCGATACATATAACTGAAGTGGTCCAATAAAATCTAAATAATACAAAGATCCCCGCTATAGTGCGGGTCGGTGATATAGGAAACCGCTACAGTGTGGTATGATGATACAATATATATGCAGCCGCTACAATGCGGATCGGCTGAATATAAACTAGACCTCCCGCTACAGTGCAGGAAGGTGCCCACGAAACTTTTGGCAGGAACTTTTCTTCAGTCTACTTCTGACTTAACTTCGGTCCTTTCTTTTCTTCAAGTATCCTTAGCAATAGCTTCTCTTCTCTTTACTTCAATAGCCTGCAATCACTTCATATAATATCTCCAAATAATCAATCGCAACCTGGAAAGACGTTCTGGAAAGAAGTTCCACAAGCAAGATCCACGGGATGGGATCATCAGTATCCAAAGAAATCATTAGTACCAGCAAAATGAATCTAAATTCACATGTCATTTTTCTTAGATGTTCCTTATATGCACAACAAAAAAAAAAATGATGTGATCCTTGTGGCCATAATACCTCTTAAGAGTACATGTTCATTCACTTCAAGCAAGTTTGTGAAAGAGGAAAAATGCCTATGACTAAGACCCATTAATTAGTTCACAGCCCTTATCTTTTCTTGTCGTCTTACAAATGTATATGCAAGCACGTCATTTCCTCATGGTGTGATCTGTTCATTGTTATCTATATCTTATTCAGTACCTAAACTTTTGAAGAAATTGTGAGTCACGCAGATGTCATAAAGCAATACCTTTGGAACTTCATTTATTCTGTAAAGAAACCTTTTCGTGAAATGTTCTTTGAGATCTGAGGATGTGGTTGATGCATTTGTCAAGAAACCCTTCCTGTCTACTTCATATTGGCAGTTTAGCATGTCCTCACTAAGTTATTGCCAATGGTATCAATCTAGCTTGTTTCACTTATGTGCCATATTTACGAACTTTTATTTTTCTTATCTTGTGGAGTGAGATATTCACTTTGGGATCATGCTAATTCCATGAGCGCATGATCTGTCTCCCCTTCTGAACCTCCAAACAGATCTTAATTACTTTTCCTTTGTCGTGCAACAGGCGCTCTCTCTCTCTTTCTCTCTCTCTCTATGTGGGTCAACCACAGGCTCAAACTCTGTCTGCCAACTTCCACGTTAGCAACCGCATCATGGCCTCTCTCTCTTTATCTCTCTCTCTTTATCTCTCTCTCTTTATCTCTCTCTCTTCTGCCTTCTCTTGCACACGCAAGCAGCAATCTTTCCATCTCTCTCTGACTCCTCCCAATCCTACAAATCTGTGCCCGTCAATTCTCCCTTTCCAATTGTCTACAGGGCTACCTTATGACTTCTCTCTCCGGAATTTCCTCTCTGAACTTTCTACCGGATTTTCCTTCGTCATCGCTCTATTGGCACTGAGCAGACTGATTGTCTCCCCTACATATCCACGCCTAACAACAACCTCTCTCTCCATGTCGCGTAGCCCCTGCTGCCACTCTCACTCTCTCCCTCCACGGGACCGCAGATGGATCTACGTCGGCCTGTTTTCTCTATGCCATCCAATCTCCCTGCATCTCTCTCTCTCTCTCTCTCTCTCTCTCTCTCTCTCTCTCTCTCTTTCGCAGGTCATTTGGCACTATCGAATCTCTCCGTCTCTCTCTCTGCAGAATTTTCTCTCTACGTGCGTGCAAAACTCCACCTGTGTGCATCCATCAGCCACCATCTGTCTCGTTCTGTCTCTGTAGCGCAGACAAGAAGAACCCATCTGATGGAATTAGGCCCTAAGGCTTCTGTCAGCATCTATTGATCCATGGAAGACACCCCAAGACCACCTAAATTTTGCACACGCTTCGAAAGAACAAAATACATTTTCATGCAACACAATGAAATTCCCTCTCTCTCTTCCGCTCTCAGCATAATATGAGAACCAATCATCAACAACTCCCTATCTCTCATGGTATGTAATGGAGAGCATGAACAAAACTAAGAGCCTGAACAAGAGATGAATGAATAAGAGAAGGTAAGGAGCATACTTGGAAAGAAGTTCCACAAGCAAGATCCACGGGGAGGAACAAATGATTTTAGGCACCTATTTATAGGCCCCTCTTGCCTTGGACTTTCTTTTAGAAACTTCTAACCTCCTTAGTCAACTTTCTAATTCCATATCACCTTGCATGTTCATCTGCTATTTTGGAAAAATCCCATCTCTTGTTTCTATTTTTGATTTTTCTCTTTTTATTTTTCCAATTTTCTTCTTTCTATTTTTGGGTCTTTTTCTTTTTCTCTTTTTATTTTTCTTAATTTAAGGTTTGCTTTCATACCTATATACAAATTAAATCAAATTCAAAGATTAAACTTATGATAAATGGGATTACTAAGGTTCAATCCTAGGATTTTCACGGGGTAAAAGTTATCTATTTACACACAGAGTTCTAATGTTCATATTTAATATGGTTCCACATATCAAAATCAATCAAATCAGTCGGATCATGCACAAATCATACCACTTGTTGGCAGTAGCAGTCAAGGCACCGAAGGACTCACAAGAGAAGGAAGCCAAAGAAGGGAGCCAGAGCGGAGAGAAGGCACAAGCAGACTAAGTAGTCAATGAAGATCTGGCAAGTAGGCCATTCAAATTTTTGCAAAACAACATCTTCATAACAGTGATTCTCATCACTACAAATCATTGTAAATACCATTTCACCTTTTTATAACTCCATTTTGTGCAAGCCGAGGAGTCCTCGAGCTTGAGGAGTATTAGAAGTATCATCGTACCAATTTTCATTACTTTTAGACTCCGTTTGAGCCTCCAAATAGGTCCTAGAACCTTATTTTTAACTAGGCCAGACACTAGGTCTGAACAGGGCCAAAAGCTAGTCAAAAACTATAAATAGAGGTAGAGAGCTCATTTTTGAGGTTAGCTTGTAATAGAATTGAACTTGTATGAGCATTTTGGAACTAATCTAAAAGAACTCCATTATCTTTCTCTTTGTTCTTGCCATGTGTGCGTGTATGTATGTGTGTGCATGTTTGTGTGCTTCTCACTCACGCACTTGTGCCTTCACTTGTTCGAGGTCATCATACCATCCTCACGTCTTCTCGGATTGACATTAAAGGAGGTGCTACTCATCACTGAGCTACACCAAATTTTGCGCCGTTGTCGGGGATCAAGCTTTGAGGACTAGCATGTGATGGTAAGACGTAGAGTTTAGGCGTTGGAGTCATAGGTATTTTCTTCACTTTTATCTATTTTCTTTTGTTTTCTCTTCACCATCATCATCCTCACCATCTCCCACCTCCATCTCCATCATCGCGAAAAATTTCAGTTTTTGGTCATATCACCCTACCCATACCATTCCCCTCATTTCACTTGTGAGAGAGAGCGAGAGAGCATAGGTGTGTGTGTGCTATTCTCTGTTTTTTGAGATTTTTTGTAGGAATCAGCATCCCCATCAACTGTACCAGCTCCAGCAGGTAAAAAATTTGACTGTGTAGGTCCCGAGGCGTTGACTTCTGTCAATCGCGACCCACAGAAAAAGTGAACATTTTGCCAAACAAAGTGCATAATCATGATCTGCATGCCTAGAGCTTCCTAAATATGTGTTTAAAATCTTAAAACTCCTCTGTTTTCTATCAATCGCAATCGACACGTCAATCACGATCGACAAACGATGACGGACACTTGCCGACGGCTTTGTCAATCACGATCGGCACATCAATCGCGACCGACTGAGTCAACGACCGACTGACCATGACCGACATAATATTCACGCACCACGTTTCAATCGCGATCGAGCCATCAATCGCGATCGAGCCATCAATCACGATCGACATCCCCGACGGACCTGTCAATCGCGACCAACCTACTCAACGACTGTTTGACCACGATCGATAGAACCCTCGTGACGGACCTGTCAATCGCGATTGACCCATCAATCGCGACCGACAAAGTCAACGGCCCTTTGACCACGATCAATTGAATTTTTGGGCCACGTGTCAATCGTGATTGACCCATTAATCACAACTGACAGCCACGACGGACCAGTCAATCGCAACTGACATGTCGATCGCGACTGACATATCAATCGCGATTGACAGACCACTCGATCGTGATTGACGGGCAAATTCGGCCATTTTTTAGGGCAAAGATAGTTGGTCTATTTTGGGGTATTATTTGGGCAACATTAGAAATTTGTTAGAGCATTGTGAAGCCACTACACAAAGTATTTCGAGAAGTCTTGTTTGCCTGTTAACCTGTCTGAACCCTGTTTTAACCCTAGAACCCTGAACAGTCATAACTTTCTCATACGAAATCCGTTTGTGGTGATTTTTATTTTGTTGGAAAGCTGGTGGGGAGTACAACCAAAACTTACACTGGTTATTGTAAAATTAATATCAAGATTATTAGATAAACTATTTTGAAGTGACCATACCTAGGGGGAAGAAAAAAACTAAGGGATCTTTAGGATTGTTTTCCATAAAGCCAAAAGATAGTTTGATTTTTGAATTGCATGAATGAACATGGTCTGATGTATTAATGGAATTCAAGTCTTGAGCTAACATTGGGACTTTTGCAGGTCCTTTGAGAACTCAGAGGGTACTCGAAGCAAGAGTAAGTGTAAGCTTGGGAATACGCTTCCTGGGCACACAAGGGCAATCGAGGAGAGAAACTAAGGTTGGAAATTCTCAACACCCTCTGTCAATCCCTAGCTTAGGCTAAGTACGGATAGAGGTTCTGATTAGTTAGGGATACGTTAAGCAGGACCAAGTCCAAGAACTCTAATCACTCAAGTGCAAGTGCCAGGAGATTACATTTTCAAAACAACCTAAGGGAAAAGAATTTAAATTGAGCGACCACACTCAAAGTACGGTAAAACTTAAGTGTTCCTTGCAACGAAGATTAATTGGACAAGAAGTGACACCCAAGGAAAATTAAAAAGAACAAGTGACTAATACAAAAGAACTCAGCAACAAAAATTGTACTTCGGAAATTTGGGGAATTCTTCAATTGGGCTTATGAACCTTAGATCAGGATGACACCTAGGGAGAGGTAGACAAAGTCTTAGGTCTTCAGAGGCTAGTGTCAATCATACTGCTAGGTCTTGGGCCCAGTAGTTGAGCCATCATTCATACTACCCTAGCTCTGAGACTAGTGAGTCAGAGATGTCCCAAGGTATGGAGAGACCCACAGGAAGTTCAGGTGTGCCATACTTACATAGGGTAGAAGGCCCCTACAAGATGCAATTGGAATACCTTAGGACCAACCGATTAGGTGCTAGCATCTATGAGGATGTCCTAGGAAGATCTGTGGTCCAGATTAAAAACCCTGACCAACCCATTGGAATTGAACATCCTGCTGTCAAGTTTGAAAATGGAGCATACCTGGACAAAGAAGGAAACATATACGTGGTCATCAGCCACCTTGATAGGACAGATGAATTTGGTAATGTGATCCCAAAAACGGATATAGGTGACCTAGAGCAAGGGAACATGGGTGAAGAACCTAAAACCCCCCGAGGCAAATCAGTGCTTACTAGAATTATCACGCCAGAGTGGATTCCCCAGGACAATAAGAGCATAGATTTGCTTCTCAATGGAGAAACCGATGAAGCCTTCTGGAGGTATAAGCCTAATCAACCGAATGAGGTAGGAATGATCACAATCTATGAGTTCAAAGATCCTGACAGCCCAGGCAATGTGACCTATCTAGACAATACTTCAGAGAGGATCTTTGTGGTCACCGAGCATGGTAGACATGCCTACACTTGGAAGGGGGAATTTATTTTTTCCCAACTAAGATCTAATGTCTCTTTTGGCCACCAAGGGGCTGGAACATCCCAAGCTCATGGCGCTCAAAGGGATAGAAGTAGAGATAGGCCAGAAGTGAGCTTTGCCAACCCAATAGGAAGAGAACGAATGCAAACAGAGATAAATCGAGAAGAAACAGAGAGAACTAGAGTTCCAAGGAACCTAAGAAATGCTGAGGATTTTCCTTTGCCAAGGCCTAGGGAACACACTAGGACTTTGAGACCTACACAGCTAGTTAAGTCCATGAAGAATTACTTCGATGGCAATGGAGATCCATACGATCATGTGGCCGAGTTTAGGCAAGTCTTGAGAGCTGAACAAGTTGAGGACCTTTTACGCAGTACAATGCCTTTGGTCTAACCCTTATGTTGGAACTCAAGGTCAAGCATAAGCATGGAAGCACATCAGAAAGGTGGACACACACAAGAAGAAGGAGCAAGTAGGGAGCTCCAAGAAGTACATGTCAAATTTTTAGAAGAATCCCCTACAAAAATAGTGATTTCCATCACTAAAAACCATTGTAAATACCATTTTCTATTTTTGTAACTCCATTTTGTTCAAGCCAAGGAGTCCTCGAGCTTGAGGAGTATTAGAAGTATCATCCTACCAATTTTCATAATTTTTAGACTTTTTTTGAGCCCTCAAATAAGCCCTGGAACCTAATTTTTAACTAGGGCGGACACTAGGTCTGGACAAGACCAAAACTAGTCCAAAAACTATAAAAAGAGCTAGAGAGCTCATTTTTGAGGTTAGCTTCTTGTAGATTTCAGTTTTGTAATAGATTTCTTTGTAATCAAAATCCTTCCATTGTTCCTCTCTTTGATCTTGCCTTGTGTGTGTGTGTGTGTGTGTATGTGTGTGCATGTTTGTGTGCTTTCACTCATGCACTTGTGCCTTCACTTGCTTGTGGTCTTCATACTAGTCCTCACGTCTCCGCGGATTGACAAGTAAAGGAGGTGGTGCTTACGCTTGAGCTACACCAAATTTTGGTGCCGTTGCCGAGGAGAGAGCTTTGACGAGTGTTGTGATGGTAAGATCGTAGATTTGCGACATTGGAAGGTAAAAAAACTGTAATTTTTGTTCATTTTCTATTTTTTCTTCTTCATCTTCATCATCATCACCATCTCCATCTTCTTCCATCTTCTTATTCATAGAAATTTCTTGTTTTTTAGCGCATTTTCATCATTTTCATACCATCTTTCATGCATTATTGTGCGAGGAGGAGTTAGGAAGTGCAAGAGAGAGCAAGCGCTTGTGTTTTTTCATGATTTTCTGCACATATGGAGCTCGCCATTGCTCGACGCTCAGAAATTTGGATTTCTTGCCAAACGATTCTGTGATGAAAATCGCGATTCTGTGAAAAATTCAAATTTTTTTGAAAATCACGATTCTCTGTTTCCCGCATAAAAGCCCTCTGAAGGAAACACGATTCTAAGGTCATTCTCAAAATCACGATTCTCTACTTGTGCGCAAAATCGCGATTCTCACAAATCACGATTTTCAGCCAAAACACGATTTTGTGAAAACACGATTCTCTGCTCAAAATCGCGATTCTCAAAAAACACGATTCTCTGCTCAAAATCACGATTCTCAAAAAACACGATTTTCAAAAACACGATCCTCTGCTCAAAATCGTGATTCTCAAAAACACGATTCTCTACTCAAAATCGCGATTCTCACAAATCACGATTTTTAGCCAAACACACGATTTTGTGAAAAAACGATTCTCAAGGTACAAAATCGTGATTCTCTGATTTCACACAATCGCGATTCTCTGATTTCACACAATCGCGATTCTCTGATTTCACACAATCGCGATTCTTTGATTTCACACAATCGCGATTCTCAGATTTCACACAATCGCGATTCTCTGATTTCACATAATCACAATTCTCTGATTTCACACAATCACGATTCTCTGATTTCACACAATTGCGATTCTCTTGGTTTCACAGGATCGCGATTCTCTTGGTTTCTCAGGATCGCGATTCTCTTGGTTTCACAAAATCGCGATTCTCTGATTTCACACAATCACGATTCTCTGATTTCACACAATTGCAATTCTCTGATTTCACACAATCACGATTCTCTGATTTCACACAATCGCGATTCTCTGATTTCACACAATCGCGATTCTCTTGGTTTCACAGGATCGCAATTCTCTTGGTTTCTCAGGATCGCGATTCTCTTGGTTTCTCAGGATCATGATTCTCTAATTTCATAGCATCGCGATTCTCTAATTTCATACAAAATCGTGATTTTTCCATAAGTGCCTCTTTGTCTATTTTGACCCCCAGGAGCCTGATTTGACATAAATTTGTATCCAAAGTCCATCTTTTGAGCTCTATAGCTCGTTGGAAAGCTTGTTTGGAATAATTTGAAGTTGACCCTCAGGTGAGACTAGGAACCCAAGGGAACTCCAAAGGATTTTTGAACCATACCAAGGGGAAAGTTTGGACTCTTAGCCAAAGCTTATGGACCTGAGATCTGGTAGACACCTAGGCAAGGATAGACAAAGCATTAGATCTTCTCAGTCTAGTGTCAACCATACAGCTAAGTCTTGGGCACAACAACTAAATGGTTGTCCTTACGTACTAAGCTCTGACACAAGTGACTCTGAAATGTCTTTTAGCATGGGGAAACCGGCAGGTGGCTCAGGAAGTGCCCATCTACTGGCCTGAGGCGATCAGTGGTCCAACTCAAGAATCCAGATCAACCCTTTGGACTTGAACACCCGGTGGTCAAGTTCGAAGAGGATTCATACATTGATAAGGAAGGAACCATGTATGTGGTCACCAACCTACCAGATAGGACCGATGAGTTTGGAGATATCATTCATGAGAATGAGATAGGAGACCTAGAACAAGGAAATGTAGGACAAGGACCCCAGACGCCTAGAGGTAAGTCAGTTTTGACTAGAGTGATCACTCCAGATTGGATCCCTCAAGACGACAAAAGCATAGAACTATTCTTGAATAGAGAAACAGAGGAAGCCTTTTGGAGATTCAAACTAGATCAACCTAGCCAACTGGGCATAGTCATCATCTATGAATTCAAAGATCCTGAGATACCAGACAAAGTTGTGTACCTTGATAACACATCAGAAAAGATATTCTTGGTAACAGAACATGATAGACATGCATATACTTGGAAGAGTGAATTGATTTTCCCTCCACCAAGATCCAATGTTTCCCATGGCCCCCAAGGAGTAGGACCATCCCAAGCTCATGAAGCCCAGAGAGAAAGAATTAGAGAGAGACCTGAGGTAAGTTTTGGACATACTGTGGGCAGAAATAGATCAGGATTTGAAAATGAAAGACCTAAAAGAGAGGGACATCAAGCACATAGGCAACAAAGAGATGAATATGATTTTCCATTGCCTAGACCTCGAGAGCACCCAAGAACCCTTAGACCCACTCAAGTGATCAAGGCAATGAAGAATTATTTTGACGGGACAGGAGATCCGTATGATCATGTGGCCGAGTTCAAACAAGTGTTAAGGGCTGAACAGGTTGAGGATTTGTTCACTCAATACAAGGCATTTGGTTTGACTCTTAAGGGCACTGCCTTAGCTTGGTTTCAACCACTGAGTAGTCGCAACTATCGTGATATAGGTCAACTGCTAGAAGAATTCATTGTAGAATTTTCCAAGAGTGGTATCAGGCATAACACATCATCTTTGATCCACAACTTCAAGAAGACACCCCAAGAAACAGTGCGACTAGCAGGTAGAAGGTTCAGACAGTACTTAGAAAGTTGCCCTGCTCTAGAGTTACCTACACCAGCCAAACAAGTGGCTTTGTTTTTAGATGGCTTACTAAGCACCAAGTTACGATCATATGTGTACTTGAAAGAGCCTAGAAGCATAGAAGAGTGTGTGCGGACCTGCATTGACATAGAGGACAACTTGGGTGAGGAGTTAGGACTATCCAAACTCTATCAAGACACTGACAGTTCTACTAGTCATACCTTCAGAGCCTCCACGGAAATAGATGAGATAGCAAAACAAGTTGCCAAGAAGCTAGGAGTTCAAAATAGAAAAATACCAAGAGCCACCCCATTGAACCGGTGTTACACTTGTGGAGGTGACCACATGGCTAATGTATGCCCATTGCACAACCAGAACATGAGAGAAAGGAATGCTCCATATTGCACTATTGAGAGAAAATACACGAACCACACGGCTCAAGATTGTCCCTACAATAGGCAGGCTGTTAGACAAACTTATCAGCAACCTTACCAACAAGGTAGGTATCAGAACCAATACCAACAGCCATATTATCGACCACAATAGCAATATCAGGCACAATATAGGCCACAACGAGTCTTGGGAAACCAACCACCAACTCCTACTGTTGGCAGCAGCCAGAGGCATAGAAGATGCGGAAGCATGTAAAGACAGAGCACGGAGTCAGTCGAATCAATTTTTTAAAGATTATGTTTTAAAATACTTTTCAAAAACCTCCAACAGTGATTTTTATCACTATTGTAACATATGTAACATAGAAAAACCCTTTTCTTAATTTCTAGCTCAATTTTGTGCAAGCCGAGGAGTCCTCGAGCTTGAGGAGCTTAGGTAGAATGAGCGTATCAATTTTGGTTATTTTTAGACACCGTTTACCCTCTCAAATAGCGCATAGGACCTATTTTTTAACTATGCCGGTCACTAGATGTGAAACCGGTCAAAACTAGTCTAGAATCTATAAAAAGAGCTAGAGAGCTCATTTTTTAGGTGACTTAGTGTTGGTTAGTGTGAGCTTAGAGCTATTTTGAGCTTGTAAGAGTGTTCTTGAGTAATAGAGTTGATTTCTCACCTTCCATTGTGTCTTGCTTGTCTCTTCGTAGTGTGTGTGTATGTGTGTGTGCATCTCTATGCTTCTCACCTTCACTCTCACTTCATCTCACATTCACGATCTTCATATCACTCCTATCTCTTCCGCGGATTGACATTAAGGAGGTGGAGCTTCTTAACGTGGTTCTCACCATTGTGCTAGAGCAACACCAAATTTGGTGCCGTTGCCGGGAATCGAGTCTAGGACGAATGTGTGATGGTAAGAGTATAGCAAGAAGTGGCATTGGAAGGTAAAAAGTTTCAGTTTTTGTTGTTGTTTTTAGTTAGTTTTTGGTGTTTTTCACCTCCCCCACACTCCATCATCATCTCCAACTCCAAAAAAATCAAAAAATTCACCATATCCACCCATTCTCCTCATTTCCCCTCATTTGTGCATGTGCAAGAGAGAGAGAGAGCTTTTGTGCTTGTGTGTACTTGTGTGTTTTTGAGTTTTCTTGCAGGTACAGAGCTCCAGTGCACTAGGAAGGCTGCAAAAAGGTAAGAAAATCACTTTCTGTCAGAAATTGCCGACTGTGTCAGACCATCGCGATGGTCTGCCAAGTTCGGAATTTGAGGTAAGCGAGTTCATGGGCGTGTAGGCGACCCTTGCGCCTCTAGGAATCCATTGCTGCATTTCAAAAATTCACACTTTGGTGGACCATCGCGATTGGCTCAGACCATCGCGATTGTGTCACACCATCGCGATTGACTCACGCCATCGCGACGGCTCGGCCGGATCATCGCGACGGTCTCACGCCATCGCGACGGTTCACTTGAACCATCACGATGGTCCTTGACCATCGCGATGATCCCGTCGACCCCACACCATCGCGATTGGCCCATGCCATTGCCTCGATAGTGCCACGTGGCAAGCTAGACCATCGCGATTGCTCACTAGCCATGCCATCGTGACGAGACCCTTACACCATTGCGACAATTCAAAATTTGGACCAGCGCGATTGGCTCACGCCATCGCATCTGTGACCATCACGACGGTTCACGTTGACCGTTGACTGATGCCATCGCGATTGTTCTCTCAGTCGGACCATCGCGACGCCTCACCCCGACCATCGTGATTGCTCACATTTAGGCCATCGCGACCGTGCACTTCAGACCATCGCGATGGTTCGCGCACACGCCATCGCGAAGGTTCGCCTGGACCATCGTGACGGTCCCGGACCATCGCGACGGTCCCAGACCATCGCGATCATCTCAGACCATCGCGATTGCTCACCCAAATGCAAATTTTAGGGTTTTATTTTCTGACCAATTTAGGGGCTATTTTCTGAAAATTTTTGGATCATTGCACTCATAGGAGACCCCTTAGCTCATAATCGAAGAGAAACCTGTTTGTCAGTTTTCACCCCCCCAGGGCCTGAACGGTCATATCTTTTTCATCCGAAGTCCGTTTTTTGAGCTTTATAGCTCGTTTGAGAGGATATTTTTGAGGTTGACCATCTGTGGGACTAGGAGAGAAAGGGGGCTTTGGAAGAAAACTTTGCCAAAGGTTAAGGGACTTAAAAGTGTATAAATTCAAGTGCTTGATCATCCATTTGAGAATTGGTCTAATATTGGATTTTTCCAGGTCTAGCAAGGACAAGCAAGGGCAATCAAAGCAAGGTAGTGAAGAACACAAAGCTTGGGAAGCGCGGCTTCTTGGGCATCAGAGCAACCAACAAAGCTGACTTGAGGTTGGAAGATTACTCAACCCCCTCAATCAATTCTTAGCTTAAGATAAACGTTAGCATTGTGGATTAACGACGATAGGAACGCCTCAAGTTCAAGAGAATTAAATTTATCAAGTTCAAGACTAAAGTAGAGGTGTGTGATACGAAAACCTAAAGGAAAGAACCTAAGTTTGACGGAACGAGAACTCAAAGTACCACAGAAAGTCAAATTCCTTACGCATACATCAACACAAGAATCTAAAGAAATTTAAAAATAATCAAGAAAGTAATAACAAAGAATCATTGACAATCTGAGCGTGTACTGAGTGTGCAAGGAAGAAAATTAATGAACCTTAGATCGGGCAAACATATAGGTAAGTCAGACCGACGAAGCCTTAGATCATCAGAGGCAAGTGTAGGAACTACTGCACGATTGTGGGCTTAACAATTGAACACTAGTTATCCCTACGAGAGCTCAGATACTAGCGAATCAGAAAGGGAATTTAGCACAAAAAGACCAGAAGGAGGGTCAAATGTAGCATACTTAGAAAGACCAGAAGGACCCTATAGGACTCAACTAGATTTTCTCCGAACCAACCGCTTAGGCGCTCGCATCTATGAGGATGGGTTGCGAAGACAAGTAGTACAAATGCACAATCCGGACCAACCCATTGGATTGGAATGTCCAGTGGTGAAATTCGAGAGAGACGCATACATAGACAAAGAAGGAACAATGTACATCTTAAGTACGCAGCCAAACAATACGAATGAGTTTGGCGTAATTCAGTTAGAGACGGAAGCAAGATCTCAAGGAAAGGAACCATTAGAAGAACCAAGAACACCTAGAGGGAAATATGTACTGACACGAGTACTAGTTCCAGATTGGACCCCTCAGGACAACAAAAGCATAGAGTTGATTGTAAATAAAGAAACTGATGAAGCATTTTGGAGGTACAAAATGGAACAACCTAGTGAGGTAGGCTCCATCATAATCTACGAGTTCAAGGACCCGGATACACCTGGAAAGGTTGTATACCTGGATGAAACTTCAAAAAGAGTATTTGTGGTACCAAACCATGCTAGAAATACGTACACATGGAGAAGTGAATTGGTATTCCCTCCATCACGAGCAAACGTAAACGCAAGCCGACAAGGGGCAGGAACATCATCAGCCCACGCTAATCACAGGGAGAAAAATAAAGAGAGACCGGAAGTAAGCTTCAATCACCCCATAGTGAGAGATAGAACGACCATAGATACGGACCGAGTGGAAAGACAAAGAATGCCAGGAGGTAGAGATGATTTTCCTCTACCTAGACCACGCGAACACGCAAGAATATTGAGACCCACTCAATTAGTAAAATCAATGAAAAATTATTTTGATGGGACAGGAGATCCCTACGATCACGTCGCAGAATTCAAGCAAGTACTAAGAGCAGAATAAGTCGAAGACATGTTCATGCAATATAATGCATTTGGACTAACATTAAAGAATACCGCTTTAACTTGGTTCCAACCATTGCAACAGAGGCAATTTAGAGACATCCATCACTTTTTAGAGTCATTCATCACTGAATTCTCTAAAAGTGGGATCAGACATCACACGTCTTCGTTGATTCATAGCTTCAAACAGACCCCTCAGGAAACAGTTAGACTCGCAGGACGTAGGTTTAGACAATATGTTGAAAGATGCCCAATGCAAGAGCTACCCTCACAAGCCAAACAAGTGTCATTGTTTCTAGACGGCTTGTTGAGCTCTAAACTACGCTCCTATGTATACTTGAAAGAACCGAGAACGCTAGAGCAGTGTGTCCGAATTTGCATAGACATTGAGGACAACTTAAGAGATGAGTTGGAACTCTCAAAGGTCTACAAGGACTCAGACTGTCCATCTCTAGCATCCACAAAATTGTCTAGCTCAATAGAGGACCTAGCAGAAAAAGTGGCCCAGAAACTAGGAGTTTCTAGTAAACAGATGCCCAAGTTAACAACTAACGTACGTTGTTACACTTGTGGTGGAAATCATTTGGCAAATGTGTGTCCCAATGCGACACAACCGCAAGCCAACCCTAGTGGCCAATACTGTACTATTGAGAGAAGATACACGAATCATACGGCTCAAGACTGCCCATATAACAAACAAGCACTGAGACAGAACTACCCGCAAGCATACCCACAACCAGGTAGGTATCAAGGCCAATACAATGCTCAGCCATATTACTATAGGCCTCCACAGAACTACCCGTATCAGGCACAACAAAGAACTCAACCTGTCTTAGCTCAGCAGCCACCCCCACCAGCGAATGTCATCTCTGTCAAATACGCTGCTGCAGAAGAGAACCTAAGTAGGGCCTTAGTGCCTTCTTCACCTTTGATCACAGAGAGTGACCCGAACTCAAACAGTTTTGACTCTACTCATATAGATAGTCCACCCGCTTATTACACGAAGTCACCAGAACACGTGGAGACATATCATTATGATAGTCCACCAGTGGAACCTAGTTGGGAGCCCGAATACGCTAATGTGATGTACACGAACCCAAACCCACGGCCCCAATTGAGACAGCAAAGACCACAGGGCCCTAGAGGACCATGCTTTAGGTGCCAAGGAGATCACTTCATAAAGGATTGTCCACATCCCCCGATAGCAGGGCAATCACAGTACTATAACATCCAAGGCTTTTGTGCCGATTGTGGCAAAGAGCACATAATCAAAGATTGTCCTAAGAACCCAGTTAACGCTTCAAATGTGACACCGATCAACGTGATAGGTATTGTACACAATGCAGATGGATCCAACCCTACATACGTGCCTATCCAAGCTATAACAAGAGCCCAGGCACTCTTACAGAACCAACAGCTTAATCAAGAGAAAATAGCCGGAAATAGTGAAGTTGCAGAATCTAGCAGTAAAAAAATGAAATCTTGGAAAGATTCGAGAGAAATAATCAAGAAGAAGTGGAGTAAAAAAATCACTGAGTTGGAAGGAAGTCTCAAGGAATCTAGAGCCAAAATCCTAGAATTGACTTCACAGGAGTTGAATCAAGAGAACCCAGCTCAGAAATCAGGCTCAGTTTTAGCAGAACCCATACCAAAAAATTTAGACATGATGTTTCGTGCATATCAGGCTAGATTAAAAGAAGGACCTCAGGTAGCTGAAATGAGTAAGAACTACCCTCGAGCAGACTTAGAAATTGAGAGAACTAAACTTTGCATGAAGATGGTAGAATTAGCACAAGCTTTGTTCGAAGCCTCTAGATATCTTAATTGGAATAACATGGCAAAGCCGGAACTACACTTTCAAGGTCTAATGGAGAGGCTCGAATACTTGATAGAAAACAAAGAGAAAAAGGATCGGCATAGGAACCCTACTGTCCCAGAGACACAGCACAGGAATGCACCATCCCTATCTCAAGTGCCAAACACAGAAGGGGAAGACAACCTGTCTTCTATACATAGATATTCACATGAATTTTTGAGAGAAATACAAGAAGAGAAGTGGAGAAAAGAACAAGGAACCCATCCTCCTATTCAAGAAATAGACGACTTGCAAGAGCAATTTCCCCAAGACATCCCCTCTATTTACGATGATGTAGAGGAGGAGCAACTGAGTGAACACACAAGATTTGAATCCAATTCTTTACAAGAATTACCTTAGTTCACAGGACCTTGGGAAGCTCAGTCTATTAGTATGAGAGCACCCACGATAATAGTGAGGAATGAAGAATCAGTAATCCCAAGAAACACGGAAGTGATAAAGAACACCAAAGTTCAATGTAATCTCACTCTGGAGGAATTGTTAAAGGTAAAACCAGAATTGTGGAAGCATGTAGCAAATCAATTCCCTGAGCTTGCTACTACTCCCTCACAGATCGGATCACATAAGAAGGTACTAGAGATACCAGTAGAAAAGATCGGAGATGTAAGTGAAGGAGAGGAAGGTAATACTTATCTTCCAATAACTCATCAGGGCTACACCACGAAAGCCATCTTAGATTCAGGAGCCGGAGTAGCCATCGCTACCACCGCTTTATGGAAATGTTGGGGTAAGCCAGCACTCAGACCCACCAGGATGAAGCTAGAAATGGCTGACGGACACATAGAAAAACCATTAGGCTTACTAGAAGGCATATCTCTCACCACTTGTGGTGTGGAGTTTGAGCATACCTTTGCCATTTATGATTTTAGTAAAAATCATGCTTATGAGATGATATTGGGACGACCATTCATGCGTCAGTTGCAAATTGTACAAGATTGGGGAACTAATTCTTTGTACTTGCAACATTTAGGAGTGACCACTAAAGTCAATCTTAAAGACTATTCACATCGAGATGTACCCCCAATACAATGGAATACCATCCATAAGACACCAGTGGAAACAGAATCAGTACACTCTTTGGAGTCAGACCCCTCATGGTTGCACGAGGATAATCATTTATGGATGTGTAAAGTAGCAAAACAAGAGAAAGAACGGTTAGAAGCAAGGACCTTAGGTGCAGAACAACATCCAAGAACCCTTCAAGACCCAGCTTACACACCAGTAGTATTCCCAGATGAAGAATTCGAACCTCATGGTTGGGCAGAAATCTTAGCAACCATGGATGTAGCCATCAATGAAGAACAATGGACACCCCACTGTGATGAGGATGGCTATGACATCTCAGTTTTCACGATAGAGCCAATCATGTGTGATCAATTTTAGAAGAGTGTGAACCTAGCACTGATGCATTTGAGGATGCAAGTGATTTCGATTTAGAATCAATTATCATGGACCCACCCTTTGCATCAGAAGAAGAATATTTTTACGAAGTAGAAACTCATCCTCAGAGACACGAAGAAATCATGAATGAGGTGAGGATAGCTACACAAGTGACTAGCAAGAGTGAAGGCAAGAAAAGAAAGAAGAAAGAAACCATGCCAAAAGAAGAAGAATCTTTGTTTGAAGTACCCAAGAACTTTAAGAAATATGAAATAGAAGACAGAAGAATCATGGTACGAATGCCTAACAGAAAAGCTGACATTGGAGAAGTATATGATAACCGAGAGAAAACCAAGAAAATAATAGTCGCCATAGAAGGAGAAGAAGAAAAATGTACATACATTGGGCATGATTTGACGAATGAAGAAGAAGAAGAATTAGTTGCCCTATTGCACGAATATAGAGATGTGTTCACCTGGAGTTACAAAGATTTGAAAGGAGTAGATCCAAATATATGTTCTCATAGAATCTCTATGACTCCAGATGCAAAACCTATGAAACAGAAACCATACACATACAATGATAACTACGCTGCGAAGATTAAAGAGGAAATAGATCGCTTGATAGAAGCAGGATTCATTTACGAAATTGAGCATACCGACTGGGTATCCCCCATTGTGGTAGTGCCCAAGAAGAATGGAAAATTGCGTGTGTGTATTAACCTTAAAAAAGTTAATGTAGCCACGATTAGAGACAGTTATCCTCTTCCTATCACGGAACACCTATTAGAAAGAGTTGCGAGCAAGGAAGTTTACAACTTTCTTGATGGTTTCTCAGGCTATAATCAAGTAGCCATTGCTCTGGAAGATCAACACAAGACGGCTTTTGCCACAGAATGGGGCATATTTGCATTTCGTGTGATGCCTTTTGGCTTAACAAATGCACCCGCTACTTTCCAGCGACTCATGTGTCATGTTTTCAAGGAATTTTTACGCAAGAATTTGGAAGTTTATGTCGATGACTTATGTGCTCATTCGAATATAAGACAGACACATATCCCCGAGTTAAGACAAATATTTGACAAATGTCAAGAATATCAAGTTTGTTTGAACCCAGAAAAATGCGTTTTCATGGTCAGACAAGGCAAAATTTTAGGACACATTGTGTCAAAGAATGGAATTTCTACAGATGAAGAAAAGGTGAAAGTAATTGCAGAATTACCTATACCAACTAAGGTGAAAGAGGTACATGCATTTATGGGCCATTGCAGTTATTATAGATGATTCATACACGTATGCAATCATAGCCAAGCCTTTGTACTCTCTTTTGACCCATTTTGAATGGATAGATGAATGTGAGAATTCATTCAATGAACTCAAACGACGTTTGTGCTCAACACCTATATTGACAACCCCGGATTGGAGTAAGCCATTCCATGTACATGTGGATGCATCCAATTATGCCATAGGATGTGTGTTAGCACAACCCACGAGTGAAGGTAACATAGATCTCCCCATAGCTTACGTGAGCAGATAATTGAACGTAGCAGAAAGAAATTACACCACTATGGAATGAGAAGGATTAGGGATGATCTACGTAGTAAAGAAGTTCAGGAACTATTTGTTGGCAAACAAGTTCAAATTCTTTACAGATCATCAAGCATTATTGTACTTAGTCAACAAGCCAATGTAACACGGGACGATTAATACATTGGTTTCTATTACTCATGGAGTATGATTTTGAAGTCGTAGTTAGGAAAGGAAAGACACATCTCAGAGCTGACCACCTTTCAAGATTAATCTCAAGAGAAGCTCCTCAAGGAATAGTGGACGAATTACCCGATGCACACTTGTTTAACCTTGCGATAGCACCAGAATGGGCTAAGCCCATAGTCCCTATTCTCACGTATGGACCCAAGAATCCTAGGATAAGGATCAAGGAAGGAGAGATTACCAAGTCTCAGAGATACCAAATCATAGCAAGAAGCATATATAAACAGGATAATCAAAAGATTCTTGCTTGTTGCGTAGATGAATCAGAACATGCGAATTGGTTGCAATTAGCACATGTAGGTGCATTAAAGCAACATCATTCAAAACATCGTACATTACAGACTCTGCATAGACTAGGAGTATACTGGCCCACGATGGAAGCAGATGTCTACAAGTTGTGTAAAGAATGCCATGTTTGTTGTGAAAGACCACCGGTAGAACATGCTACACTATATCACGTGTCTTTCACACCAGACTGGAGTGAACCTTTAGTGACGTACTTGAGGATGAAAAAATTCCCTCAAGGAATGACTTTAGCACGACAACGCAGTCTAGAGCAGGAAGCTCAAGACTATTCACTTATTGGCAATAATCTATACAAATGAGGGTTAGATGGATACCTAAGACAATGTATTCATGAAAGCAATTATCTGAGCGTACTAGAGACTGCACACCAAGGTGTTGCATGAGGTCACTTTGGACCAGATAGGAAAATCAAAGCCATCCTCTTTGCAGGATTATGGTGGCCCACTCTTCACATGGATACGCATACCTATGTAAAGAGATGTGATGTGTGCCAAAGAACTCAGTTTCCTACTCGTAGAGATGAAATGCCATTGAAACTCATGATGGGCGGATGTGCATTTTCTAAGTGGGGCATAGACTTTGTAGGACCATTAACCCCCCTGCAAAAGGTACACATGCGGAATACATCATTGTTGCCACAGATTATCTCACCAAATGGGTAGAGGCAAAAGCCACGAAAAAGAATGATGCTCACACGACTGCAAAATTCTTATTTGAAAATGTCTTCACGAGATATGGATTGCCTATAGAGTTAGTGAGCGATCGAGGAACTCACTTTCTAAACCAATTCATTGAATATTTGTTACAGGATTTTATGGTGATTAACAAGAAATCTGCACCATATCATCCTCAGGCCAATGGTCAGGCTGAAAGCACTAACAAGATCCTTTGTAACGTAATGACGAAACTTGTGAACAACAAATGTTGAGATTAGGACAAACAGTTACACCACGCTGTTTGGGCATATCGAGTGGCCTACAAGACCTGCAACTCCCTTTCAGATGGTTTTTGGTCAGAATGCTGTGCTTCCTTTGGACTTCTTGATACCGAGCCTTAAGGTTGCACAAGAACATCAGTGGACCGGCGATGAATTATCAGCAAGAATAATGGACTTGGAACGATTAGGAGAAACCAAGCTGAAAGCAGCAGCAGGAATATACGCGGCAAAGAAGCGACAGAAAGCATATTTTGATGCACATGTAAAAGATAAAGGCTTGAAAGAACGAGATTTAGTTCTCATATATACGTTGAAACAACATGCACGGAAGTTAGAAAAGCGAGGTTATGGACCTATGATCATTAACAGACTCTCGACAAGTGGAGTAGTACAGTTAGCCACTTTAGAAGGAGACATAATGCCTAATTACATTAGTGGCTGTAGAGTCAAGTTATATCAAGAACCTCTTACTGAGGATATGCTTAGACGACTCACGTTGGCAAAGAAGTGTAAGGAGGAAGAAAATAGAATACGAGCTGAAGCTCAGGCAAAAGCTATAGAACGCATTAAGCGCATGAAGTTAAGAAGACAAGCACTAGGGAGAGAACATTATAACCATCTAGAAACTACACCCAGATATCCCATGGCCATGTGTCAAGTAAAGTCAACCACTCATCCTAGCATAGTGGACAGGAGACCATTCATTACAGTCAGGCTAGAGCACGGCAACCCTTGCCAAGAGCTCAGGGCTTTAATTGACTCAAGTGCTGCGACTAGTGCGATTAGATGGTCCCACTATAAGGACTCAGGAATAGAAATGCGGCCAATTGAGCCATACCTCATAGGGCTAGGAGGCATGGAAACCCCTTGCATGGGTGAGGTGGACCTTCCTATCCTCATTAACGAAGTGACTATGACAGCAAAGCTACTAGTGTGCCATGACGAGGACCTGATAGAACCCCTAATCCTTGGCCAAGATTGGCTATACGATCACTCAGTGGACCTAAATCTTAGACAAGGCTCCTTGCAGATTGGAACCTTAGATCAGAAGCGAGTAATACCGCTTGACTCCCCTAATGGCATTCCGACTGAGGTTTGTAGCCATAGACCCTATGAAATGCATGTGACAAAAGACCGGAAGATCTTTGGTCATATCAGTCATGTTACGTCTACACCAACCCACGCGGGCTTGGCGATGGACAATGGTCAATCAAAAGGACGTCAGGAGATTTTCCCTTGGGCTTCCTGCAAATTAGAAGGGGCAACCGCCCAACCACTTGGTCAGGTGGACTTCATCAGCGTCCACATGGGCAAAACACCCTGCGGTGCCCATCCTTCCACACTTACTGCGGACAGGCCTAGATTAAAAGTACAAAATGGAGCACTTCCTAATGGGCAGGTTTCGCAAGTGTTGGACCTCCCTTCTTTTCCAAAGCAGAGTGTTCATCTGACCTCTCAACCTCAACCACAAAAGAGTCAACCACGACGAAGGAACCCAGACCGACGACAACATCAGACGACACAAGGAAGAAAGCTGCAGTCTCAGTATCATAAAGCAAGAGGCACAAGACAGATATGGGTGCCAAAAGGATAGAAACCACCAACAGATTTCAACAATGCAGACAATGACAAGAAGAATTCAAGGCAGAAGCAGAAACAGTATCCAAGATCTCCTCGACCTTCTTCTACGACTACAAATATTTGACAAATTTGGATCGCCAAGAAGTACCTTATGAACAGACCCACACCCACGCAAATTTGGGTACCCAAATAGTGTATTATAGCTCAACCCTCAAGCCCTGTAATATATAATCCTCAGAAATCTTGTCAACCCTCCATACCACCAAATCCGATATCATCTTTTGTCCTTCCGTAGAGACCTATCACCCAATCACAAACTCTTAGGAAGTGGATACCGAAACATATCCAGAAGTCTTCTCCTAACCCCTTGTCTAACATAACTACCACCCCGACTAATCTACAACCTTGTAATAACTCATTCATGACTGAACCTTGTATAAATCCACACACTATAACCCAACATCACCTGTAATAACATCTCATCAAAGAACTGCATGCAATATCTGAAAACATATAGGTGTCTAGAGACCTGCACTAGTTCTGCAAGAAGCATTGCATCGATCACATCACAACACTTAGCTACACGGGTTACACATCAGCTATGGAAAGGGATTGCGGTCTCAGTTTAATGGGATCATAATTAATTTCCATACTAATGTGCTAATCTTTTGTAGCAGATCTTTTCCATTAGCACGACAATCATCATGCAAACCGAAGAAGGACCATCAGAAGCAGGCCCCAGTGCACCTGTAGCACCTATCGGTATTTTACTCGCAGAGTCCCATCCGACGGCTCCACCGCCAGAATTTCAAGGTTTCTCAGGACCCATGCCTATTGACGATCCTCCTCGAGGCTATACTGAGAAGATTCATCGCAATTCTCATTGGTTTCAAGGGCTAGCAGGACCATTGGCGGATGCTAAGTTTATATTCGAGGCTAATTTGACTTTTGATGACCGTACCTGGGGCAAATATCAGTTTCTCTCAAGAGAGTTCGAAGGGCTACAGAACACACAAGACTTAACACATGTTTGGGCAAGAGCCGGCTTCACATAGTATTTCAGTGACCCTTTGCCTAAACCTGACTTCTACAGATGCTATTACTTAATCACCACTTTGATAGCTTCGGAGAATAAGGACCTGCCAGGCACCTTCATCCTGCCATCCTTAGTGAACGATCGACCATATAAAGATTTTATCTTTCTAAAGATTTGATTCGAGCTGCCATCAAGATTCATGGAACCCAAATGCCCACAGAGCGAGAAAGGTTAGTTCCAAACCCTATGAAACGTGGGGATGTTACTAAGTGGGAAGAGATTTCGGCAATCACACCTGAGCTTTCAAAACCACTACGGATATGTATGCAGCATTTTGCTTTCCCCGCTCAGGACAGATTCACAATGCCTCACAAACGAATATGGTTCGGTTTGTTTTTATCATGTATGGGACCCCAGACAGTTGATCTAGCTAGCTGGATCATTGATCAGATGTATTTAGCACAACACAGATGGGAAAGAAAGAAGGTCATCAATGGATGTTGCGCCCTCACGCGCATTGTATATATGTGTTTGGCCTACGATTTACCTATCGAGCGAGCAATGACAAGCAAAGAGCTGAAGGCATTCAAAGGGACATCGAAGAAAGCTAGGAAGCCTAGCAGAGGACGAGCAGGAAAGCGAATGAGAGGAACTACCCCCTAACTTCAGGTGCCAGAATCACCCTCACCACAACCATCTCTAGAGCAGTCTTCGACAGAAGCCACTCCCACAGTACAACCTATTCGTATACGGTTATCAAGACCAGTTGTAACGGAGGGCACTACCAGCAGAGTTGCTCCTCAAGAAGCCACAGTTCCAGGACCTACCAGCACTACAGCAGAAGTTCCCACCACTATTGGTGCGGAAGCTTTCTCTTTCCTGATACCCCATTTAGAAACAGAACAAGCAGGCACCACATTTGATTTTGAGATGCAGGACGTATTTTCAAGTGAATTTCAGTTTTCGGAAGGCCAGATCTTCTCTCAGGAATATGAAAGGCCCACCGCGAGATCAACCACAAGGACAAGTAGTGTCTAGTTTCGAGGAAGAAAGAACAGAAACCGACGAAGATGAAGGCGATGACGAAGCCAGTCGGGGAACTCATGAATCCCAAGAGCATGTGCAAACAGACAAACAAGTACAACAAACCGACACCCAAGGTGACACGAGCACACATGAAGAAGAAACCTTCGAAGCAGCAGCTTATACACTGGCCATTAAAAAGTTATACCGTACTATGGAAAAGGTTTGGGTGCACAAGAAATTGACTGACGAAGAGAGCCAAACACTTATAGAACAGGAGCTTGTCTCGGGCGGGTTCGAAGAAGTATACATCAGAGGTTTTAGAGAGCTTGTCAAATCAATTGGACCCCCTGAAGCCTTAAGATATTTGTAGAGAAAATCGCTACCGTAGTATGACCCCCGCAAAATCCGCTTACTAACCAAACCTGGTGAATACATTTGGGTACCCACCGGCAGTCAGTCTTCAGAAGAGGCCAGGGAAGCACGTCTTGTCCCTGAAGGCTCTTTGGCAGAAGAAGCCATTCTCGTAGATTCCCCACCCCATGCTACTACTGTACATACCTCCACAGTTACCGAAGTACCTGTCACCCCAAATGCTCCTCCTTCACCTACCATCCATCCAGCCTCCCCTATTCACCCTCCTTCTCCCAGAACAACATCTTCCTTCTCCGGTGGAGTAGCAGAAGTTGTCCTTACGCCCATTCATCCCACAATTCCCGCACCCACTCAACCTAGTCTACCACCTAACACATCCACCTTTCTATCCAACCCATTTCTCCATTCATCTTTTCCATCCTTCCCACACCTCCAAGACCCCTTTTCCCATTCCCACCTCCATTAACCTTCTCCCCAGTCTCACCTCCCCGACCCACCATAACCCCTCTTTCCCCTTTCCACCAAGCCGTCCAAGACAACCCCTCTGTAAATTACTCGTCCACCTTTGTAAACCCTGTATTTACACCCACACACTTACCCACGATCACACCACTATTCTCAGTCACGGCACTCGACACCACATCCAGCGATATGGATATATCACCCCCCACTGCACCTCCACTCACTTCAATTGTGGCACCACAATATTTAAGCACATCACAATTTTCCACAATCACCACAACATCCATGTTCCCACCCCCATTCCCCATTCCCTTTGCATCTACACCCACTGCATTTTCACTTAGCACACCATTAATATTATCACCCACCATAGACATAACATTTCGACAGATGTTCATGTGTATGACGCAAGTAAGAGATGAGTTCACATCTCTTGGAAATAATTATCAGCAGCTGCAGAGGACAACCAATGATTTGCAGTCGCAGCTTAATTCATTGTCGATTGAGAATGCATCATTGAATACTCGGTACCAACAATTACGCGAGGCATACCACAAATTGGAACTAGAAAGTGAAGAGAAAGCCAAAGAGGCCACTCCTGATCTTGAAAATTTGTTAAGGGCCCAGACAGTTCGCAATGCGACGCTTACACGGAACATGGGCTTACTCAGAAGACACCTAGCAGCAGCAAAGGAAGAGAACCAGCGGCTACAAGAGCAGAACAGAGAAAATTTAGAAGCTGCTCTCGATCACCCAGACCAACCATTAAGTCCTAGCCGGTTCAAAGCAGTGCCCTCCGAATCAATGAAAATGTTGCTCGATGATCACATCAGATTGCTCGATGAATACGATCGAATGAACGAAGAATATCAGAAGCTGAAAGAAGATCATAAGATACTCCAGCTCAGAGCACCTGCAACACAAGGACTACCAGCAACACAAGGATTACCAGCTCCTGCGGACCCATCTCCCGACATCCTAGAGGAACTCAACGCATTATGTGCCCAGGTATCAACTCTTGAATCAAGGATAGCTATATATGAAGCACCACCAAGGCCGGATTCCCCACCAGAGCTCCCAGCTGATGAAGAAAATATAACCATTCCGGTGGAGGAAACCTTTGAAGAAGCCTACGAGGCACAACCCATCCCAGGCGAACGAGTCACGGCTGAAGGCCAGATGACTTATGAACTTCCAACCCCCGCATGGATGAAGATAGTTGAAGAGCTTGGAACCACCCACTCAGCACGAGTAGAGGCACAGCTGCACGCAATGGCAATGATTGAGGAAAGAATTTTACAATCGCACTACTTTGCTCACTTGGCCCCTCGCACATACATATCAGGGCATGAGCTACAGTACAAACTGTATTTTATGCTAATGGCCGAGTATCAGTTGGTCATAGAGAAAGAAACAGGCAAGAAACCATCTCACGCTACTCAGTTTGAGCCTGATGATTTGCCACTGGATGCACAGCAAGGCGAGATTTATCAACCAGATTGGCGTAAAGATCTTTTACAAGAATATCCTGAGATGATGAGTACTTGGGTAAAGGCACCACTACATTTGAAATACAACCCATGTTGGGGACCAGTGCCACATCGCCGCTCCTGGACAGCATTTGCTATTAAAGTACAAAACAACAAGCAATGCCAGGATTGGTTAAATTACCCATATTTCAAGCCACCCATAGAACTACCAACAATGGGATACATGATGGCCACGATTCGTCACTGGCTCCCTCGCTTGAAACACATGGACGATATAGCAGCGCACATGACTGTCAAAATCTTTGACATGATGCAAATGGTTTTCAAAGTCTTCCGTCGTGTAAAGGCACCTCATGTAAACACCCCGGGCTTCGAGCATGGCAATCTAGATCTTGCATATGATATGAGTACAACGCCATCGCTACGGGTGTGTTATGCCTGGCATTGCAGAATTAAATATTTACCGGCGTGCTACAAGCAGACTTTCGAAGAGATGTTCACAACCGGATTCTGGGAATACCATTCAGAAGTGTTCATCAGTAGGCCTACACACCTCTTGCAATTATTCGCCTGTGAGCAGATGGTTTATTCCACACATTATCGACTCCCACCACCTGATGAACCGCAACCAATTGATTGGGAGAAACTCGAGGCAGATTTGGCCCAAGGCATTCGAATATCAGAACACACCCTCGCTCAGGAACTACTCCAGAATTACATCCGACAGACCTCACAACAAGGTTCTGTCGAGGACGACAGAAACGAGAGGGAGGGGGGTGTTGGCAGTAGCCAGAGGCATAGAAGACACGGAAGCATGTAAAGACAGAGCAGGGAGTCAGTCGAATCAATTTTTCAAAGATTATGTTTTAAAATACTTTTCAAAAACCTCCAACAATGATTTTTATCACTATTGTAACATATGTAACATAGAAAAACCCTTTTCTTAATTTCTAGCTCCATTTTGTCTAAGCCGAGGAGTCCTCGAGCTTGAGGAGCTTAGGTAGAATGAGCGTATCAATTTTGGTTATTTTTAGACACCGTTTACCCTCTCAAATAGCGCATAGGACCTATTTTTTGACTATGCCTGTCACTAGATGTGAAACCGGTCAAAACTAGTCTAGAATCTATAAAAAGAGCTAGAGAGCTCATTTTTTAGGTGACTTAGTGTTGGTTAGTGTGAGCTTAGAGCTATTTTGAACTTGTAAGAGTGTTCTTGAGTAATAGAGTTGATTTCTCACCTTCCATTGTGTCTTGCTTGTCTCTTCGTAGTGTGTGTGTATCTGTGTGTGCATCTCTATGCTTCTCACCTTCACTCTCACTTCATCTCACATTCACGATCTTCATATCACTCCTATCTCTTCCGCGGATTTACATTAAGGAGGTGGAGCTTCTTAACGTGGTTCTCACCATTGTGCTAGAGCAACACCTACCAATGTGATTCCAGTCAAGTATGCTGTGGGAGAGGAAAATCCAAATAGAGCATTGGTGCCACTAACCCCATTGATACCAGATAATGACTCTCATGCTCATAGTTCAGACTACTCCCATGAAGGTAGTCCACATGCTTATTACACTGATTCGCCTCAGCATAGTGAGATTTACTCATATCAATATGAGGCACCATCTATGGAGCGTAATTGGGAGCCAGAATACTCCAATGTCATGTACACAAATCCTAACCCTAGGACCCAATTGAGACAAACGATACCACAAGCCCCTAGAGGATCTTGTTTCAGATGTCAAGGTGACCATTTCATTCATGATTGTCCCCACCCACCATCTCCGAGTCAAGGTCAGGCTATCACAATACAAGCTTTTTGTCCGGAATGTGGCAAAGACCATCTTCCCAGAGATTGTCCCAAAAACCCGTCCAGTGCACCCAAGATTACACCCATTAATGTGGTAGGCTTAGTGGAGGATTCAAGTGCCAGTAGCAGTAATGTGGCTCCTGTACAGGCAGTTACTAGGGCACAAGCATTAAAACATGATAAACCAGCAAAAAAATCGGAGTCGAGTGAATCAGGAGAGCCTAGTAAGAGGAAAAACGTTTAAAGGAAAGAGAAGAAGGAACTTCGCCAGGAGATAGACCAGTTAGAGACCCATCCTACACACCGATGATCTTTCCAGATGAGGAATTTGAGCCTCATGGTTGGCCAAAAATCTTAGCCACCATGGACATTGCGGTCAATGAAGAACAATGGACACCTCATTGTGATGAGGAGGGTTATGATATTTCAGTGTTCATGTGTCAGCCCTTGCTAAAAGAATGTGACCCTAGTGTCATAGAAGAAGAAGAGAATGATGATGATATAAAGTCCATTGTGATGGATAGTTGCTTTAACTCAGAGCAGCGCTATCTAGAAGATACAGGAGTGTTCACCTAGAAAGAAGAAGAACCTCTCACAAGTATTAAAACGGTAAATTCAAAGGATGGAAGTGAGAGCACTCAAAAGAAAAGAAAAGCACTGAAACAAGAAGAGGAGGAATCATTGTTTGAAGTACCAGAAAACTTCAAGAAATATGGTTATCGAGGATGACGAACATACTAGCTAATTGCAATAAGCCCATGAAGGATTTCTAGGAAATCATATTCTAAACAACGAACATTGCAGAATCTAAAACGTTTAGGAGTGTATTGGCCTAGCATGGACAAAGAAATTCATGAGTGGATTAAGAATTGTCCTGTGTGCTAGGAAAAACCCCCAGTGGAGCATGCAACCCTTTATCAAGTGTCATTAATTCCAGATTGGAGTGCTCCATTGGTAGAGTTTATGAGGTCGGGAAGATTACCCAAAGAGGCTAGTCTAGCAAGAAGACAAAGCATGGAGCAAGAGGCTCAAGGCTATGCCTTAGTAGGAGACAACCTATACCAAAGAGGCAAAGATGGTTACTTAAGACTGTGCATTCATGAATCAGATTATTTGAAAGTCTTAGAAATTGCACACAGTGGTGTAGTAGGTGGACACTTCGGCACTGATCGGCAAGACCATTCTATTCTCAGGACTTTGGTGGCCCACTCTTCATATGGATGCTCATACCTATGTGAAGAAATGTGACACATGCCAACGTGCACAATATCCAGTTAGAAAAGACGAGATGCCTTTGAGGCCAATGATGGGAGGGCGTGCATTTTCAAAGTGGGGCATAGACTTCATAGGTCCTATTAACCCCCCAGCTAGAAACTCCCATGCAGAGTATATTATTGTAGCCACAGATTACCTTACAAAGTGGGTAGAAGTGAAAGCCACAACAAAGAATGATGCTCAGACTACGGCTAAGTTCTTATTCGAGAATGTGTTCATGAGATATAGACTACCAATAGAGTTAGTGAGCGATAGAGGCACACACTTCTTGAATGAGGTCATTGAAAATCTTCTCCAGGAATTCTTGGTGATACATAAGAAGTCTGCCCCTTATCACCCACAAGCTAACGGACAAGCCGAGAGCACGAATAAGATCCTATGTAATGTATTGACAAAATTAGTAAAAACACCGCTCTTACGTGGTTTCAACCCCTAAATGAGAGGCACTTCAGGAACATAGACCAACTTCTAGAGGCTTTCATTATTGAATTCTCTAAGAGTGGCATCAGGCATAACACTTCCTCACTGATTCATAGCTTCAAGCAAACCCCTCAAGAGACGGTTAGACTTGTAGGAAGAAGGTTTAGGCAATACCTAGAGAGATTTCATGTTTCTGAGTTACCCACACCAGCCAAACAAGTGGCTTTATTCCTAGATTGGTTGTTGAGCACAAAGCTGAGATCATATGTGTACTTGAAAGACCCTATGACCATAGAAGAGTGTGTATGCATGTGCATTGACATAGAAGATAACCTAAGGGAGGAATTAGAGCTTTCCAAAATCTACAAAGATTCAGATAGTTCCACTAGCCTCTCTTCCTCGCAATCCACATCTATCGAGGAACTCGCTGAGAAAGTAGCTCAAAAACTAGGTGTCTTTAGTAAACAAATCCCAAGATTTGCCCCATTTAAGCGGTGCTATACTTGTGGAGGAGACCATATGGCAAACGTATGTCCCATTATGGCTCAACCCCAAGTGAATCCCAATAGCCAATACTGCACCATATAACGGAGATACACTAATCACACAGCACAAGATTGCCCATACAATAAGCAAGCGGTTAGGTAAACCTACCCTCAACCATATCCACAACAGGGCAGATACCAGAACCAGTACCCACCACAACAGTATGCTCGGCCTCAACAAAACTACCAACCACAATATCAGGCCCAGTAGAGACCTCAACCAGTGCTAGCCCAACAACCTCCAGCTCCAGCCAATGTGATCCCAGTAAAATATGCAGCTGCAAAAGAGAACCTGAATAGAGCCACAGTGCCAGTAACACCATTGCTTTCTGAAAGTGATCCCAATTACCATAGCTTTGATTCTACACATATTGATAGCCCCCAGGCTTACTACATGCAGTCTCCTGAACATGGTGAATCCTACTATAGTGAAGAACCGAGTGAACCTAGTTGGGATCCAGAGTATGCAAACATCATGTACAGAAATCCCAACACTAGACCTCAACCTAGGCAGGTAAGACCCCCATTCCCTAGAGGACCATGCTATAGATGTCAAGGAGATCACCTCATTCGTGATTGTCCAATGCCTGCACCTACACAACCCCATTCAGTAACAATACAGGGCTTTTGTCAAGATTGCGGAAAGGAGCATCTCTTACGAGATTGTCCAAAGAATCCCAATAATATGCCAAAAATCACTGCAATTAATGTTATTGGGTTAGTAGTAGATGCTACAGGAAGTGTAACTTCCACTGCACCAGTACAGGTGGTCACTAGAGCTCAGGCTTTGCAGCAAAACCAAGGTTAAGGTCAAGAAAAGAGTGCAGAGGTTAGTGAAACTGAGAGCATAGTCAACAAACGGTCGAGAGCCTGGAAGGATAGCCGAAAGAGAATGAAAAGACAATGGTCTAAAAAGATGAGCGACTTAGAAGAAAGCATAAGAGAAACAAAAGCCAAAATTGTTGAACTCACCTCTCAAACAAACTCTCACATACCACCACCACCTTCATCTCCATCACCATCTAATCCACCATCTTTCAACCCACCTCAGACCATCCCACCACCCCCTAGAGTAGGATCAGTGTTAGCTGACCCCATGTTGCTCTAGCACAATGGTGAGAACCACGTTAAGAAGCTTCACCTCCTTAATGTCAATCCGCGGAGGAGGTAGGAGTGATATGAAGATCGTGAACGTGAGATGATGTGAGAGTGAAGGTGAGAAGCACCAAGATGCACACACACATACACACACACAATGAAGAGACAAGCAAGACACAATGGAAGGTGGGAAATCAGCTCTATTACTCAAGAACACTATTACAAGCTCAAAATAGCTCTCAGCTCACACTAGCTAACATGAACCAACCTCAAAAATGAGCTCTCTAGCTCTTTTTATAGTTTCTAGACTAGTTTTGACCGGTTTCACATCTAGTGACCGGCATAGTTAAAAAATAGGTCCTAGATGCTATTTGGAAGGGTAAACGGTATCTAAAAATAACGAAAATTGGTACGTGCATTCTACCTAAGCTCCTCAAGCTCGAGGACTCCTCGGCTTGCACAAAATGGAGCTATGGATTACAAAATGAGGTTTTCTATGTTACATATGTTACAATTAGTGATAAAAATCACTGTTGAATGTTTTGAAAAGTGATAAAAAACATATTTGTTTGAGAAATTGATCCGACTGGCTCTCTGCTCCGTCGTCACATGCTTCCATGGCGTCTGTGCCTCTGGCTGCTTCCAACACCCCCCTCCCTCTTGCTTCTGTCGTCCCTGACAAAACCTTGCTGTGAGGTCTGCCGGATGTAGTTTTGTAGGAGGTCGTGAGCGAGGGTGTGCTCAGATACTCGAATGCCTCGGGCTAGGTCTGCCTCGAGCTTCTCCCAATCGATAGGTTGCGGTTCTTCTGATGGTGGGAGTCTGTAATGCGTGGAATACACCAACTGTTCACAGGCAAATAATTGCAATAAGTGGGTCGGCCTGCTGATGAACACTTCAGAGTGGTATTCCCAGAAACCGGTGGTGAACATTTCTTCGAATGTTTGCTTGTAGCACGCCGGTAAGTACTTGACTCTGCAATGCCAAGCATAACACACCCGGAGCGATGGCATCGTACTCATGTCATATGCGAGATCCAAGTTGCCATGCTCAAAGCCCGGGGTATTAACATGTGGTGCTTTGATTCGCCGGAAGACTTTAAATATCATTTGCATCATGTCAAATATCTTGACAGTCATATGCGCTACTATATCATCCATATATCTCAAGCGAGGGAGCCAGTGACGAATCGTTGCCATCATGTAGCCAATTGTCGGTGGTCCTGTAGGTGGCCTGAAATATGGGTAGTTCAGCCAGTCTTGGCACTGCTTATTGTTTTGTACTTTGATAGCAAAGGCAGTCCAGGAGCGGCGACGTGGCACGGGTCCCCAACATGGGTTGTATTTTAAATGTAAAGGTGCCTTAACCCATGTGCTCATCATTTCAGGGTACTCCTGTAAAAGACGTGTACGCCAATCTGGTTGATAAATAGTGCCTTGTTGCGCATCCAGTGGCAAGTCTTCAGGCTCAAATTGAGTTGCATGTGATGGCTTCTTGCCAGTTCGCTTCTCTATGGCCAGCTGGTATTCGGCCATTAGCATGAAGTAAGGTTTGTATTGAAGCTCATGCCCGGATATGTACCTGCGTGGGGCCAATTGAGCAAAGTAGGGAGATTGCAAAATTCTTTCTTCGATCATGGCCATAGCATGTAGCTGGGCCTCGACTCTAGCTGAGTGCATTGTTCCAATTTCCTCAATAGTCTTCATCCACGCGGGGGTCGGAAGTTCGTACGTCATCTGGCCTTCAGCCGTGACTTGTCCGCCTGGGATGGGCTGTGGCTCGTATGCCTCTTCAAATGTTTCCTCCACCAGAATAGTTATGTTCTCTTCGTCAGCTGGGATCTCCGGTGGGGAGTCGGGCCGTGGTGGCGCTTCATATACTTCAATTCTTGACTAGAGAGTGATTACCTGGGCCCGTAATGAGTTGAGTTCCTCTAGGAGGTCAGGAGAGGGGTCCACAGGTTCGAGTACTTCTGCTGCTACTTGTACTTGTTGTGGTGCCGGTTCTCTGAGCTGTAGTAGCTTGTGATCTTCCTTTAACTTCTGATGCTCTTCGTTCATCCGATCATAGTCCTCGAGCAGTCGAACATGGTCATCTAGCAACATCTTCATTGCTTCGGATGGGATTGCCTTGAATCTGCTAGGACTTAAGGGTTGTTCTGGATGATCCAATGCCGCTTCCAAATTCTCTCTATTCTGCTCTTGGAGTCTCTGGTTCTCCTCTTTTGCTGCGGCTAGGTGTCTTCTTAGTAAGCCCATGTTTCGTGTTAGCGTTGCATTTTGGACTGTCTGGGCTCTTAATAAATTATCCAAGTCAGCAGTGGCTTCCTTGGTCTTTTCTTCGCTTTCTAGCTCCAATTTGTGATATGCCTCGCGTAATTCCTGGTAGCGGGTGTTGAGTGAGGCATTCTCAATGGACAATAAGTTAAGCTGCGACTGTAAGTCATTGGTGGTCCTCTGCAGCTCCTGGTAATTATCACCAAGAGATGTGAACTCATCTCTTACTTGCGTCATACACATGAACATCTGTCGGAATGCATTATCTACAATGGGTGATAGTATTAACGGGGTGCTAAATGAAGATGCAGTTGGTGTAGATGCAACGGGAACGGGGAATGGGGATGGGAAGGTGGATGATGCAGTGATTGTTGAAAATTGTGATGTGCTTAAAAACGTTTGTGCCGTGAGTGAAGGTAGTGATGGTGCAGTGGGTGGTGAGATGTCCATGTCCGTGGACGTATCTAGTGCGGTGACCGTGAATATTGGTGTGATCGTGGGTGCTCGTGCTGGTGTAAATACAGGATTTACAAAGGTTGAGGGGTAATTTACAGGGGGGCTGGCTGGAGCGGTTTGGTGGAAAGGGGAAAGAGGGGTTACAGTGGGTCGGGGCGGTGAGACGGGGGAGAAGGTTACGGCGGGGGGAATGGGAAAAGGGGTCCTTGAGTTGTGGGGAAAGATGGAAAAGATTGATGAAGGAATGGGTTGGATAGAAAGGTGGGTGTGGGAAGGGGTAGATTAGGGCTAATGGGCACGGGAATTGTGGGGTGAGTGGTCGTAAAGACGGTGTCTGCAACACCACCGGTGAATGAAGATGTGGGTCTGGGGGAAGGAGGGTGAAGAGGGGAAGCTGGATGGACGGGTGGTGAGGTCGGTACTTCAGTGACTACTGAGGTTTGTACGGCTGGAGCGCGGGGTGGGGAATCTACAAAGATGGTTTCAACTGCCACCGAACTTTCGGGGACGAGGCGTGCCTCCCTGGCTTGTTCTGAAGATTGTGCTCCGGTTGGTACACGAATGTATTCGTCGGGCTTTGAAAGTAGTCGTACTCTGCGGGGGTCAAACTGTGGTAGTGGCTTTCGTTGCAAGTACCTGAGTGCCTCATTGGAGCCTACTGATTGGACTAATTCTTTGAATCCCTTGATATATGCGTCTTCGAATCCGCCTGTGACAAGTTCTTGTTCTATTATTTTTTGGCTCTCTTCCTCTGTCAACTGCTTGCGTGCCCAAACTTTTTCCATAGTTCTATACAGCTTCTTGATAGCCAGTGTGTAAGCTGCTGCTTCGTAAGTTTCGTCTTCATGGGTGCTAGTATCGCCATGTGTGTTTGTTTGTTGGCCTTGGCCATCTGTCTGTTCATGCTCTTGGGATTCCTGTGTCCCCTGGCTAGCTTCGTCGTCTCCTTCGTCGTCGTCGGTTGCTGTTCTTTCGTCATCAGAGCTGGACACGACCTGTCCTTGTGGCTGATCCCTGGGCGTAGTAGGGTAGCTAGGCCTTTCAAATTCTTGAGAAAACAAGTGTCCTTCTGAATACTGGAACTGATTGGAGAATGCATCGGACATCTCAAAATCAAAGGTTTGGTCCAGTTTTCCAGATGGTTATAATGTTCTCTCCCTAGTCCTTGTCTTCTTAACTTCATGCGTTTAATGCGTTCTATTGCTTCTGCCTGAGCTTCCGCTCGTATTCTATTTTCTTCCTCCTTACGCTTCTTTGCCAACGTGAGTCGTCTAAGCATATCCTCAGTAAGAGGTTCCTGATATAGCTTGACTCTACAGCCACTAATATAATTAGGCATATATCTCCTTCTAAAGTGGCTAATTGTACTGCTCCACTTGTTGAGAGTCTGTTAATGATCATAGGTCCATAACCTCGCTTTTCTAACTTACGTGCGTGTTGCTTTAGCGTATATACTAGAACTAAATCTCCTTCTTTTAGGCCTTTATCCTTCACATGTGCATCAAAATATGCTTTCTGTCGCTTCTTCGCTGCATATATTCCTGCTGCTGCCTTTAGCCTGGTTTCTCCTAATCGTTCCAAGTCCATTATTCTCGCTGATAATTCATGGCCTGTCCACTGATGTTCTTGTGCAACCTTAAGGGTCGGTATCAAGAAGTCCAAAGGAAGCACATCATTCTGACCAAAAACCATCTGAAAGGGAGTTGCATTGAGTACGGTCTTGTAGGCCACTCGATATGCCCAAACAGCGTGGTGTAGCTGTTTGTCCCAATCTGAACGTTTGTTGTTCACGAGTTTCGTCAGTACGTTACAAAGGATCTTATTAGTGCTTTCAGCCTGACCATTGGCCTGAGGATGATATGGTGCAGATTTCTTGTGAATCACCATAAAATCCTGTAACAGATATTCAATGACTTGGTTTAGAAAGTGAGTGCCTCGATCGCTCACTAACTCTATAGGCAATCCATATCTTGTAAAGACATTTTCAAATAAGAATTTTGCAGTTGTGTGTGCGTCATTCTTTTTCGTGGCTTTTGCCTCTACCCATTTCGTAAGATAATCTGTGGCAACAATAATGTATTCAGCATGTGTACCTTTTGCAGGGGGGTTAATGGGTCCTACAAAGTCTATACCCCACTTAGAAAATGCACGTCCGCCCATCATGGGTTTCAATGGCATTTCATCTCTGCGAGTAGGAAACTGAGTTCTTTGGCACACATCACATCTCTTTACATAGGTATGAGCATCCATGTGAAGAGTGGGCCACCATAATCCTGCAAAGAGGATGGCTTTGATTATCCTATCGGGTCCAAAATGACCTCCTGCAACACCTTGGTGTGCAGTCTCTAGTATGCTCAGATAATCGCTTTCATGAACGCATTGTCTTAGATATCCATCTCGTCCTCGTTTGTATAGGTTATCGCCAATAAGTGAAAAATCTTGAGCTTCCTGCTCTAGACTACGTTGTCGAGCTAAGGTCATTCCTTGAGGGAATGTCTTCGTCCTCAAGTATGTCACCAACTGTTCACTCCAGTCTGGTGTGAGAGACACGTGATATAGTGTAGCATGTTCTACTGGTGGTCTTTCACAACAAACGTTGCATTCCTTACACAACCTGTAGACATCTGCTTCCATCGTAGGCCAATATACTCCCAATCTATGCAGAGTCTGTAATGTTCGATGTTTTGAATGATGTTGCTTTAGTGCACCTACATGTGCTAATTGCAACCAATTCACATGTTCTGATTCATCTACACAACAAGCAAGAATCTTTTGATTATCCTGTTTATATATGCTTCCTGCCATTATTTGGTATCTTTGAGACTTGGTAATCTCTCCTTCTTTGATCTTTATCCTAGGATTCTTGGGTCCATATGTGAGAATAGGGACTATAGGCTTAGCCCATTCTGGTGCTATCTCAAGATTAAACAAGTACGCATCTGGTAGATCATCCGCTATTCCTTGAGGAGCTTCTCCTGAGGTTAATCTTGAAAGGTGGTCAGCTCTAAGATGTGTCTTTCCTTTCCTGACTACGACTTCAAAATCATACTCCATGAGTAATAGAAACCAACGTATCAGTCGTCCGGTGTTACATGGCTTGTTGACTAAGTATAATAGGGCTTGATGATCTGTAAAGAACTTGAACTTGTTGGCCAACAAGTAGTGCCTAAACTTCTTTACTGCGTAGATCATCCCTAATCCTTCTCGTTCCGTCGTGGTGTAATTTCTTTCTGCTGCGTTCAATTGTCTGCTAGCGTAAGCTATGGGGAGATCTATGTTACCTTCATTCGTGGGTTGTGCTAACACACATCCTATGGCATAATTGGATGCATCCACATGTACATGGAATGGCTTACTCCAATCTGGGGTTGTCAATATAGGTGCTGAGCACAAGCGTCGTTTAAGTTCATTGAATGAATTTTCACATTCATCTGTCCATTCAAAATTGGTTAAAAGAGAGTACAAAGGCTTTGCTATGATTGCATACATGTGTATAAATCTCCTATAATAACCGCAATGGCCCATAAATGCCTGTACCTCTTTCACATTAGTTGGTCTAGGTAATTCTGCAATTACCTTCACCTTTTCTTCATCCGTAGAGATTCCATTTTTTGACACAATGTGTCCTAGAATTTTGCCTTGTCTGACCATGAAAACGCACTTTTCTGGGTTCAAACAAACCTGATATTCTCGACATTTGTCAAATATTTGCCTTAACTCTGGGATATGTGTCTGTCTTACATTTGAATGAGCACATAAGTCATCGACATAAACTTCCAAGCTCTTGCGTAAGAATTCCTTAAAAACATGACACATGAGTCGCTGGAAAGTGGCGGGTGCATTTGTTAAGCCAAATGGCATCACACGAAATGCAAATATGCCCCATTCAGTGGCAAAAGCCATCTTGTGTTGGTCTTCTAGAGCAATGGCTACTTGATTATAGCCTGAGAATCCATCAAGAAAGCTGTAAACTTCCTTGCCCGCAACTCTTTCCAATAGATGTTCCGTGATAGGAAGAGGATAACTATCTCTAATCGTTGCGGCATTAACTTTTTTAAGGTTAATACACACACGCAATTTTCCATTCTTCTTGGGCACAACCACAATGGGGGATACCCATTCGGTATGCTCAATTTCGTAAATGAATCCTGCTTCTATCAGGCGATCTATCTCCTCTTTAATCTTCGCAGCGTAGTTATCATTGTACGTGTAAGGTTTCTGTTTTGTCGGTTTTGCATTTGGAGTCATAGGGATTCTATGAGAACATATATCTGGGTCTACTCCTTTCAAATCTTTATAACTCCAAGCGAACACATCTCTATATTCGCGCAATAGGGCAACTAATTCTTCTTCTTCTTCAGTTGTCAAATCATGCCCTATGTATGTACATTTTTCTTCTTCTCCCTCTATGGCAACTATTATTTTCTTGGTTTTCTCTCGGTTATCATATACTTGACCGTCATTCGCTTTTCTATTAGGCATTCGTACCATGATTCTTCTATCTTCGATTTCATATTTCTTGAAGTTCTCGGGTACCTCAAACAAAGATTCTTCTTTTTCTGACATGGTTTCTTTCTTCTTTCTTTTCTTGCCTTCGCTCTTGCTAGTCACTTCTGTGGCTAACCTCACCTCATTCGTAATTTCCTCGTGTCTCTGAGTGTGAGTCTCTACCTCGAAAAAATATTCTTCCTCTGATGCAAAGGGCGGGTCCATGATAATTGATTCTAAGTCAAAATCGCTTGCATCCTCAAATGCATCAGTGTTAGGTTCACACTCTTCTAAAATTGCATCGCACATGATTGGCTCTATCGTGAAAACTGAGATATCATAGCCATCCTCGTCACAGTGGGGTGTCCATTGTTCTTCATTGATGGCTACGTCCATGGTTGCTAGGATTTCCGCCCAACCATGGGGTTCAAACTCTTCGTCAGGGAATACTACAGGTGCGTAGGCTGGATCCTGAAGGGTTCTTGGATGTTGTTCTGCACCTAAGGTCCTGGCTTCTAACCTTTTCTTCCTCTTGTTTTGCTACTTTACACATCCATAAATGAGTATCCTCATGCAACCAAGAAGGATCTGATTCTAATGAGTGCACGGATTCCGTCTCTACTGGTGTCTTATGGATGGTATTCCATTGTATTGGGGGTACATCTCTGTGTGAATAGTCTTTAAGATTGACTTTGGTAGTCACTACTAAATGTTGCAAGTACAAAGAATTAGTTCCCCAATCTTGTACAATTTGCAACTGACGCATGAATGGTCATCCCAATATCATCTCATAAGCATGGTTTTTTGCAAAGTCACAAATGGCAAAGGTATGCTCAAATTCTACACCACAAGTGGTGAGTGATATGCCTTCTAGTAAGCCTAATGGTTTTTCTATGTGTCCATCAGCCATTTGTAGCTTCATTCTGGTGGGTCTTAATGCTGGCTTACCCCAACGTTTCCATAAAGCGGTGGTAGCTATGGCTACTCCGGCTCCCGAATCTAAGATGGCTTTCGTGGTGTAGCCCTGATGGGTTATCGGAAGATACGTGTTACCTTCCTCTCCTTCGCTTACATCTCCGATCTTCTCTACGGGTATCTCTGGTACCTTATCTTGTGATCCTATTTGTGAGGGAGTAGTAGCAAGCTCGGGGAATTGAATTGCTACATGTTTCCACAATTCTGGTTTTACCTTCAATAACTCCTCCAGAGTGAGATTACACTGTACTTTAGTATTCTTGATCACTTCCGTGTTTCTAGGGATTACTGATTCTTCATTCCTCACTATTATCGTAGGTGCTCTCATACTAATAGACTTTGCTTCCCAAGGTCCTGTGAACTGAGGTAATTCTTGTAAAGAATTAGATTCAAATCTTGTGTGTTCACTCAGTTGTTCTTCCTCTACATCATCGTAAATAGAGGGGATGTCTTGGGGAAATTGTTCCTGCAAGTCATCTATTTCTTGAATAGGAGGATGGGTTCCTTGTTCCTTTCTCCATTTCTCTTCTTGGATTTCTCTCAAAAATTCATGTGAGTACCTATGTATGGAAGACAGGTTGTCTTGACTTTCTGAGTCGGGTACTTGAGACAGGGATGGTGCATTCCTTTCTTGTGTCTCTGGGACAATAGGGTTCCTAGGCTGATCCTTTTTCTCTTTGCTCTCTATCAAATATTCTAGCCTCTCCATTAGTCCTTGAAAGTGTAATTCCGGTTTTGCCATGTTATTCCAATTAAGATATCTAGAGGCTTCGAACAAAGCTTGTGCTAGTTCTACCATCTTCATGCAAAGTTTAGTTCTCTCAATTTCTAGATCAGCTCGAGGGTAGTTTTTGCTCATTTCAGCTACCTGAGGTCCCTCTTTTAATCTAGCCTGATATGCACGAAACATCATGTCTAGATTTTCTGGTATGGGTTCCGCTAAAACTGATCCTAATTTTTGAGCTGGATTCTCTTGATTCAAGTCCTGTGAAGTCAATTCTTGGATTTTGGCTCTAGATTCCTTCAAACTACCTTCCAACTCACTTATCTTTTTACTCCATTTTCTCTTTATTCTTTCTCTAGAATCTTTCCAAGATTTTGTCTTTTTACTACTAGATTCTGCAACTTCACTAGTTCCGGCTACTTTCTCTTGATTAAGCTCTTGGTTTTGTAAGAGCGCCTGGGCTCTTGTTATAGCTTGGATAGGCACGTATGTAGGGTTGGATCCATCTGTGTTATTTACAATACCTATCACATTGATCGGTGTCACATTTGTAGCATTAACAGGGTTCTTAGGACAATCTTTGATTATGTGCTCTTTGCCACAATTGGCACAAAAGCCTTGGATGTTATAGTACTGTGATTGTCCTGCTATCGGGGGATGTGGACAATCCTTTATGAAGTGATCTCCTTGGCACCTAAAGCATGGTCCTCTAGGGCCCTGTGGTCTCTGTTGTCTTAATTGGGGCCGTGGATTTGGGTTAGTGTACATCACATTAGCATAGTCTGGCTCCCAACTAGGTTCCACTGGTGGACTATCGTAATGATATGTCTCCACGTGTTCTGGTGACTCTGTGTAATATGCGGGTGGACTATCTACATGCGTAGAGTCAAAACTGTTTGAGTGTGGGTCACTCTCTGTGATCAAAGGTGAAGAAGGCACTAAAGCCCTACTTAGGTTCTCTTCTGCAGCCGCGTATTTGACTGAGATGACATTCGCTGGTGGGGGTGGCTGCTGAGCTAAGACAGGTTGAGGTCTCTGTTGAGCCTGGTATGGGTAGTTCTGAGGAGGCCTATAGTAATAAGGCTGAGCATTGTATTGGCCTTGATACCTACCTAGCTGCTGGTATGTTTGCGGGTAGTTCTGTCTCACGGTCTGTTTGTTGTATGGGCAGTCCTGAGCCGTATGATTCGTGTATCTTCTCTCAATTGTACAATATTGGCCACTAGGGCTGGCTTGAGGTTGTGGTGCATTGGGACACACATTTGCCATATGGTCACCACCACAGGTGTAACAACGCTTGTTAGTTAGCACCCTAGGTTTACTAGAAACTCCTAGTTTCTGGGCCACTTTTTCTGCTAGGTCTTCTATTGAACTAGACAATTTTGTGGATGCTAGAGATGAACAGTCTGAGTCCTTATAGACCTTTGAGAGTTCCAACTCGTCTCCTAAGTTGTCCTCAATGTCTATACAAATTCTTACACATTGCTCTAGCGTTCTGGGTTCTTTTAGGTACACATAGGAGCGTAGTTTAGAGCTCAACAAGCCATCTAGAAACAATGACACTTGCTTAGCTTGTGAGGGTAGCTCTTGCATTGGACATCGTTCAACATATTGTCTAAACCTACGTCCTGCCAGTCTGACTGTTTCCTGAGGGGTCTGTTTAAAGCTGTGAATCAACGAAGACGTGTCATGTCTAATCCCACTTTTAGAGAATTTGGTGATGAATGACTCTAAAAAGTGATGGATGTCTCTAAATTGCCTTTGTTGCAATGGTTGGAACCAAGTTAAAGCTGTATTCTTTAAGGTTAGTCCAAATGCGTTGTATTGCGTGAACATGTCTTCGACTTGTTCTGCTCTTAGCACTTGCTTGAATTCTGCGACGTGGTCATAGGGATCTCCTGTCCCATCAAAATAATTCTTCATTGATTTTACTAACTGTGTGGGTCTCATTATTCTTGCGTGTTCGCGTGGTCTAGGTAGAGGAAAATCATCTCTACCACCTAGTATTCCATGATCTCTTTGTCTATCCGCTCTATTAGTGTCCGTGGTTGTTCTATCTCTCCCTATGGGGTGATTAAAGCTTACTTCCGGTCTCTCTTTATTTCCTTCTCTTTGATTTCCATGGGCTGAGGATGTTCCTGCCCCTTGTTGACTTGTATTCATGTTCGTTCTAGATGGAGGGAATACCAATTCACCTCTCCATGTGTATGTGTTTTTAGCGCGGTCGGGTACCACAAAGACTCTTTCTGAAGTCTCATCCAGGTATACAACCTTTCCAGGTGTATCCGGGTCCTTGAACTCGTATATAGTGATGATACCTACCTCACTAAGTATTTCGGTCTTGTATCTCCAAAAGGCTTCATCAGTTTCTTTATTTACAAACAACTCTATGCTTCTGTTGTCCTGAGGGATCCAATCCGGGATTAGTACTCGTGTTAGTACAGATTTCCCTCTAGGTGTTCTAGGCTCTTCTAATGGTTCTTTTCCTTGAGGTTTTGCTTCCGTTTCTGGTTGAATCACGCCAAACTCATTCGTATTGTTTGGCTACGTACTTAAGATGTACATTGTTCCTTCCTTGTCTATGTACGCGTCTCTCTCGAATTTCACCACTGGATGTTCCAATCCAATGGGTTGATCGGGGTTGTGCATTTGCACCACTTGCCTTTGCAAACCATCCTCATAGATGCGAGCACCTAATCGGTTGGTTCGAAGAAACTCTAGTTGCGTTCTATAGGGTCCTTCTGGTTTTTCTAAATAGGCTACATTAGGTCCTCCTTCTGGTCTTTCTGTGCTAAATGCCATTTCTGATTCGCTAGTATCTGAGCTCTCGTAGGGGTAATTACTATTCAATTGCTGAGCCCACGATCGAGCAGTAGTTCTTACACTTGCCTCTGATGATCTAAGGCTTCGTCGGTCTGACTTACCTATATGTTTGCCCGATCTAAGGTTCATTAATTTTCTTCTTTGCACACTCAGTACACGCTCAGGTCGTCAATGATTCTTTGTTATCACTGTCTTGATTTTTTTTTTTTTTTTTGGATTTCTTTAGATTCTTGTCTTAATGTATGCGTCAGGAATTCGACTTTCCGTTATAATTTTGAGTTCTCGTTCCGTCAGACTTATGTTCCTTCCTTTAGGTTTTCGTATCACACACCTTTACTTTAGTCTTGGACTTGATAAATTTAACTCTCTTGAACTTGAGGCGTTCCTATCGTCTTAATCCACAATGCTACCGTTTAGCCTAAGCTAAGAATTGACTGAGGGGGTTGAGTAATCTTCCAACCTCGAGTCAGCTTTTCTGGTTGCCCTGATGCCCAAGAAGCCGCGCTTCCCAACCTTTATGCCCTTCACTGCCTTGCCTTGGTTGCCTTTGATTGCCCTTGCTAGACCTTGCTAGACCTGGAAAAATCCCATATTAGACCAATTCACAGTTGGATGATCAAGCACTTGAGTATATACACCTTTTAAATCCCTTCCCTTTTGCCCAAATTTTCAATGTTTGCCCCCTGGCTTTTAAGTCCCAAACTAGGTCAACCTCAAATTAGCTTATCTAAAAATAGACGTATCCTTTAAGAAAAAAACAGTTGAGGTCACGTAGTACTCGTCAAGAGCTTTCTAATGAGCTATTAAGCTCAAAAAACGGACTTCGGATGAAAAAGTTATGACCGTTCAGGCCCTGGGGGGTAAAAAATGACAAACAGGTTTTTCTCCAAATATGAGCTAAGGGGTCTCCTATGAGTCTAATCACTCAAAAAATTCGCAAAAATAGCCCCAAAATTGGCCAAAAAATGAAACCCTAAAATTTGCGATGGGGGTGCACAATCTCGATGGTCTGGGACAATCGCGATGGTCTGGGACCGTCGCGATGGCGTGAGGTTGCACAATCGCGATGGCGTGGGATTGCACAATCGCGATGGCGTGAAGTTGCACCGTCGCGATGGCGTGGAATTGCACAATCGCGATGGCGTGGATTTGCACAATCGCGATGGCGTCAGTCAACGGTCAACGTGCACAATCGCGATGGTCTGAAAGTGCACCGTCGCGATGGTCTGAACGCGATGGTCTGGGCGCGATGGTCTGGGCCAATCGCGATGGTCTGAACGCGATGGTCTGAAGTGCACCGTCACGATGGCGTGGTCTTGCACAATCACGATGGTCTGAAAGTGCACCGTCGCGATGGTCTGAACGCGATGGTCTGGGCGCGATGGTCTGGGCCAATCGCGATGGTCTGAATGCGATGGTCTGAAGTGCACCGTCGCGATGGCGTGGTCTTGCACAATCGCGATGGTCTGAACGCGATGGTCTGGGCGCGATGGTCTGGGCCAATCGCGATGGTCTGAACGCGATGGTCTGAAGTGCACCGTCGCGATGGCGTGGTCTTGCACAATCGCGATGGTCTGAAAGTGCACCGTCGCGATGGTCTGGGCGCGATGGTCTGGGCGCGATGGTCTGGGCGCGATGGTCTGAGCCAATCGCGATGGTCTGAACGCGATGGTCTGAAGTGCACCGTCGCGATGGCGTGGTCTTGCACAATCGCGATGGTCTGAAAGTGCACCGTCGCGATGGTCTGGGCGCGATGGTCTGGGCGCGATGGTCTGAACGCGATGGTCTGAAGTGCACCGTCGCGATGGTCTAGATTGCCACGTGGCACCGTCGGCGCGATGGCGTGAGGCAATCGCGATGGCGTGACACAATCGCGATGGTCAGAGACCGTCGCGATGGTCCGGCCAAGCCGTCGCGATGGCGTGAGCCTATCGCGATGGTGTGACACAATCGCGATGGTCAGAGACCGTCGCGATGGTCCACCAAACAGTGATTTTTTGCAATGCAGCTATGGATTCCTACACACGCAGGGGTCGCCTACACGCTGGTGAACTCGCCTTCCTCAAAATCCGAACTTTGCAGACCATCGCGATGGTCTGATACAGTCGGCAATTTCTGACAGAACCTGAAAATTTTACCTTTTTGCAGCCTTCCTGATGCACTGAAGCTCTGTATCTGCAAGAAAACTCAAGAAAACAGAAGTACACACAAGCACAAGAGTTCTCTCTCACTCTCTCGCATGCACAAATGAGGGGAAATGAGGAGAATGGGTGGATATGGTGAATTTTCTGATTTTTTTGGAGATGAAGATGATGATGCGGTGATGAAGATGGAGTGTGGGGAAGGTGAAAAACACTAAAAACTAAGTAAAAACAATAACAAAAACTGAAATTTTTACCTTCCAACGCCACTTCTTGCTATACTCTTACCATCACACATTCGTCCTAGACTCGATCCCTGGCAACGGCGCCAAATTTGGTGTTGCTCTAGCACAATGGTGAGAACCACGTTAAGAAGCTTCACCTCCTTAATGTCAATCCGCGGAAGAGGTAGGAGTGATATGAAGATCGTGAACGTGAGATGATGTGAGAGTGAAGGTGAGAAGCACCAAGATGCACACACACATACACACACACAATGAAGAGACAAGCAAGACACAATGGAAGGTGGGAAATTAGCTCTATTACTCAAGAACACTATTACAAGCACAAAATAGCTCTCAGCTCACACTAGCTAACATGAACCAACCTCAAAAATGAGCTCTCTAGCTCTTTTTATAGTTTCTAGACTAGTTTTGACCGGTTTCACATCTAGTGACCGGCATAGTTAAAAAATAGGTCCTAGATGCTATTTGGAAGGGTAAACGGTATCTAAAAATAACGAAAATTGGTACGTGCATTCTACCTAAGCTCCTCAAGCTCGAGGACTCCTCGGCTTGCACAAAATGGAGCTATGGATTACAAAATGGGGTTTTCTATGTTACATATGTTACAATTAGTGATAAAAATCACTGTTGAATGTTTGAAGAAATAATAAGAAACATATTTGTTTGAAAAATTGATCCGACTGGCTCCCTGCTCCGTCGTTACATGCTTCCGTGGCGTCTGTGCCTCTGGCTGCTTCCAACACCCCACTCTTGAAGACATAGACATGATGCTTAAGGCATATCAGGCCAGAATCCAAGAAGGGCCAAATGTGACGGATCTTGACAAATGCTATCCTAGAGCTGACCTAGAGATAGAAAGAACCAAGCTTTGCACGAAAATGGTCGCATTGGCTCAGACCATGTTTGAAGCCAGTCGCCTCTTCAAGTACTCTGGCTCAGCTAAGGCACAATTGCACTTGGATGGACTATTAGAGAAGTTAGAGAGCATAATTGCAACATCTTCCATGGAAGAAAAAAAACCAAGGAAGAGAAGAGGCAAGTAAAAGAATAAGCATTCCCCCACAGGAAGCTTATGTGCCTGATTCCAATGAACCAGACACCTCTTCTTCTATGAATGGGTACACACCAGAATTCCTACGAGAGATTCAAGAAGAGAAATGGGCAAAAGAGAGTGAAGTCCCTCCTCCCATTGAACTTGTGGATGACGCGCATGATCAATTCCCACAAGATATTCCCTCCATTTATGAGGAACAAGAGAGAGATTAGACTTTGAGTCTAATTCTTTACAGGAATTACCCCACTTCACAGGCCCATGCGAAGCTAAGTCTACTTGTATGAGAGCACCCACGGTCATGGTAAGAAACGAAGATTCAGTCATACCTAGGAATACGGAGGTAGTGAAAAACACTAAAGTGTAGTGCAACCTCACTTTAGAAGAGCTACTGAAAGTTAGGCCAGAGTTATGGAAACATGTAGCCAATCAAGTGCCAGCAATAGTGAAACATCGTTCCCAGGTAGGATCCCATAGAACAGTACCAGAAATACCCTTGGGGATGCCTATGAGATGATTTTGGGAAGACCATTTATGCGACAGCTACAAGTGGTACAGGATTGGGGAACCAATTTTTTGTACCTGCAACACTTAGGTGTCACGACCAAGGTTAATCTCAAAGATTACTCTCATAGAGATGTCCCTCCTATTCAATGGAATCCCATCCATAGAGCCAAGGATGACACGGAGGCAGTGCATTCCATAGGATCAGGATCCTCATGGATGCATGAAGACACCCACTTATGGATGTGCAAAGTGGCAGTAGAAGAAGAGAAGAGAGAAAAAGCCAGAGAGGTACGTGCAAAGGAAACCCATAGATCAATTCAAGACCCAGCCTATGCACCTGTAGTATTTCCTGATGAAGAATTTGAACCTCATGGCTGGGTAGAAATTTTAGCAACAATGGATGTAGCCATCAATGAGGAACAATGGACACCCCACTGTGATGAGGATGGCTATGAAATTTCAGTCTTTTCCATAGAGCCAATCATGGGAGATTCGGTTATGGAAGAATGTGAACCTAGCCCTGATGCATTTGAGGATGCAAGTGTCTCCGATCTAGAGTCAATCATTATGGACCCACCATTTGCATCAGATGAGGAATACTTCTATGAAGTTGAAGCTCACCCTCAGAGACATGGAGAGCTCACAAATGACGTAAGGTTAACCACACAAGTGACCCCTAAGGATGAAGGAAAGAAAATAAAGAAGAGAGAAGTCGCACCCGAGGAGGAAGAATCTTTGTTTTCTCTCTAGTTACATAAGTGGATGTAGAGTCAAACTATATCAAGAACCCCTCATTGAGGAGATGTTAAATCGACTCAATACGACAAAGAAACGTAAAGAAGAGGAAAAGCAAATTAGAGAAGAAGCACAGGTAGAAGCATTGGAGCAAATACGAAGGATGAAGTTAAGAAGACTGGGTAGAGATAAGCCTAAGACAGACACCTATGCAGCTCAAGGATATCATATGGCCATGTGTGAAGTTTCAGGTAGTAGCTCTCATAGAATAATTGATCGACGTCCTTTTGTGACCTTAGGGATAGGACAAGGAATGAGTGCAAGGACTGTAAGAGCCTTGATTGACTCAGGTGCAGCCACTAGTGCTGTTAAACTTTCTTGCTGTCGAGAACTGAACTTAAATGTCAATCCTGTGGAAGCATACCTCATAGGGTTGGGAGGTGTGGAAACCCCTTGCATGGGCGAGGTGAAACTTCCCCTCTACATTCAATATATTTTACTGACAGTTAACGTACTAGTGTGTCAAGATGAGGATCTCACTGAGCCTCTTGTCTTGGGTCAAGACTGGATCTATGATCATGCAGTCAACCTAAACCTAAGAAGTGGACTTCTTCAGGTATGGGTGAATCAGAGTCGAATTACAATTGAGTTAGACAATGGAGCACTCAAGGAACTAGGGAAGGCACACACTCTTGGTCCTTCCAGGAGTACACATGAAGATGACCATGCTATTCTTGTCCAAAACTATGTGATGCAGAGGGATGATTATCGCAACATAGAATTCAAGTATGCAATGGAACTCCCTTCTTTTCCAAAGGCCATCGAGATGCAGCAACCAAAGACAAATAAAAGGCAGAAGAAGCAGACGACTTATGCTCGAAGCCAAAAGAAAATACGAAGCACGGTGTCTCAACCATCAAACCAAGTGTGGGTGCGGAAAGGCGAGCATCCTATTGCGGTCAAGCCACAACAAGTAGCTCAACTTCCTATTAGTGATCAACGACATGATACTAATAAGAAGCCTTCCAAAAATTCTTCTGTGAAAGTGAAATCTATCTAGGTACCCAAGAAGTCGATGAAGGCTCGCCCACAATCAAGACAAATTTGGGTGCCTAAGGCTTGCTTGCGGGCTCAACTAGTCACACACAAATTGCACCATGTACAACAGGGTTCACTCACTCGAAGAGCCGATGCCCACTCTCATTCAATACACACAAACACATATTTACACATGAGCACGAGCAGAATCACTTATAAATGGGACCCTATAAAGCCTCATTTCCAAGCAGACACCCTCATAAAGCCCTCCAGAGTCTCCACAAAACCAAAACCTAAAGTCATTCACTGTGTTTAGTAGCCCAAAGCTTGTAATAACCCCCCCCCCCCCCCCCCCGATCCCATTTGTACATTCATCTCCACCTATTAACTACATCATTCTCACACTGCATCTTTTCACTTAGCTCATAGGACGAACAACACACACAATCATCGAGCACTCACTAATCGACTAACTCATCATTCACCTCATGTTAATGTTGTAACGGGGACAAAAATTGTTCTACCTTGTCCTTTACAATGTTAACACATGCTTCTATATTCTCACAGAACTAGTAAGCAAGCTGTAACATGGCAGAAGCCGGAGGCACCATGTTGCAGCTCAAGATCAAGGACAAAGCATGGAAGCGCATCAAGGAAGTGAACACATGAGAAGAAGGAGCAAGTAGGGAGCTCCAAGATTCACATGTCAATTTTTCAGAAGAAATCCCTATAAAAATAGTGATTTTTATCACTAAATATCATTGTAAATACCATTTTCTATTTTTATAGCTCCATTTTGTTCAAGCCAAGGAGTCCTTGAGCTTGAGGAGTATTAGATGTATCATACTACCAATTTTCATAATTTTTAGATTCCGTTTGAGCCCCCAAATAAGCCCTAGAACCTAATTTTTAACTATGCCGGACACTAGGTCTGGACAGGGCCAAAACCACTCAAAAACTATAAAAAGGGCTGGAGAGCTCATTTTTGAAGGTAGATTGTGGTAGATTTCAGCTTTGTAATAGAGTTCATTTGGTAATCGAAGCTTTCCATTGTTCCACTCTTTGCTCTTACCTTGTGCGCGTGTGTGTGTATGTGTGTGCATGCTTGTGTGCTTTCACTCACGCACTTGTGCACTTCACTTGCTCTTGGTCTTCATACCGGTCCTCACGTCTCCACGGATTGACATTTATGAGGTGTATCTCCTCACGTTGGTACACACCATTGTGCTAGAGTGACACCAAATTTGGCGCCGTTGTCGGGGAGAGAGCTTGGAGGACGAGCGTGTGATGGTAAGACGTAGAGTAGCGATGTTGGAAGGTTAAAAAATAAAAATAAAAAATCATCATTTTCAGTTCAGTTTTAGAATTTTCCTTCTTCTTCATCTTCATCATCATCACCATCTCCACCCACCTTCATTTTCTCAGTTTTTTCCATTTTTTAGAGTACATTCACTTTGTTTTTACTTGTGGTTGTGAGCAAGAAGCTTAGAGAGGGTGCAGAATAGAGGCGCTGAAGAAGTAGCACCAAAATAGCTAAAAATCTGAGTGAACAGCCCCGGACAGGACGAAACCTGCACCAAGTATCGTGAGTGCAATATCGTGGGTTTGAAGGAAGATTTTGCATCTACAGACACATAGGAGTGACAAGGAGGACACAAGCTACTCATATTTGCAAAAATTTTTGAATTTGGACTCCAAAAAATCCAAGTATCGTTTACTCCCGTGGTCGAGTATCGCGATACTTGGCAAGTATCGTGAATCTCCTGTGGTTGAGTATCACGATATTTCCCTCCGATCGTGTATCATTTCATACCGATCGCGATACCTGGCCAGAGATCGTTTGGGTCAGAGATCGTTTCGGCCAGAGATCGTTTCGGCCAGAGATCGTTTCAGCCAAAGATCATTTCAGCCAGAGATCATTTCGGCTAGAGATCGTTTTGGCCAGAGATCGTTTGGGTCAGAGATCGTTTCGGCGAGAGATCGTTTGGGTCAGAGATCGTTTCGGCCAGAGATCGTTTCAGACAGAGATCGTTTCGGCCAGAGATCGTTTCAGCTAGAGATCATTTCAGCCAGAGATCGTTTCGGCCAGAGATCGTTTCAGCCAGAGATCGTTTGGGTCAGAGATCGTTTCGGCCAGAGATCGTTTCGGTCAGAGATCTTGTATCGTTTCAGGTTGAAAGATCGTGTATCGTTTTGTTCCACATCAAAGATCGTGTATCGTTTTGGGACAAAGATCGAGTATCGTGTCCTAAAAATATCGTGTATCGCCTGATTTGAAGCATTTCTTGAGAGGCCCTGTTTCCTTGTTTTAACCCCCAAAACCCTGAACTGGCATAACTCCCTGTTGGACTAGGAAGCAAGGGGTTCCACAAGATTTTGAGCAATTCAAAGGACAATTGTGGACTTGTAGACAAGGCTTATGAACCTAAGCTCAAGATGATACCTAGGAAGAGATAGATAAAGTACCATATCACTTGAAACTAAGATCAACCACACAATCAAGTCAGGGACTCACAACTGAGGGGTTAACTCTACGTGTTGAGTTCATAGACAAGTGAGTCAAAAATGCCACTTAACTGGGAGAGGCTCTTGGTTTCTGAAGACATGCATAGTTCCGTACCTAGGGAAGGTTTTATGTCTAGAGTGGAAGGCGAATATCGAATGTCTCTTCAATATATATCCACTAACTTGCAAGGAATACCCATCTACCTTGATGGTCTACAGAGGACAGTAGCAAGAATGATAAACACCACAGAATCCGAAATAATTCAAAGACCAGCTGTCAAGTATGAAAGTGGAGTTTATAGGGACAAGATGGGCCAGATATATGTAGTAACTGAAAGTCCTAATCAGATTAATGAAAGAGGAGAGTTAGCTCGAGATCAGGAAACTACCTCGCAAAACCCATTCGAAACCCAACAAAGAACAGAAAATGTGACGTTAGGACAAATGAGCCAAGGTAGCATACCCGATAGAGTACATGAACAATTCAACATGCCAAGAATCAACCCCCACGGCCACTCTAGTCAGAGGATGGGAAATATGAATAGACCTACCTTTAGGACAAAACCGCCCCAAGGTGTCCCCATCATAACTCGATCCCCAGAACCCGACAGAAGACTGAGACCAATCCAATTGGCCAAATGTATGATAAATCATTACGATGGCACAGGAGAACCCTATGACCACATTGCAGAATTCAAGCAGGTGTTGCGAGCAGAGCAAGTGGATGACTTTTTCATGCAATATGAATCCTTTGGGCTAACACTTACGGGAATAGCCTTAACTTGGTTTCAATCTCTGGATCCAAATTGCTTTGAACATATTGAACAATTCTTCCAAGAACTTATTTGGGAATTCACGAAGCGCGGGATCAAGCACAATTCGTCATCCTTACTACATAGTTTCAAACAAGCTCCCAATGAGATAGTAAAAAATGCAGCACGAAGGTTTAAGCAATACGTAACCCGATGCCCTGTGACAGAGAGACCTTCTCAGCAAAAAATGATATCCCTATTTTTAGAAGGTCTAACCAATGGAACATTGAGAGTCTTAGTATACGTAAAACGACTGCAAACCCTAATTCAGTGTCTTCAGGAGTGCATAGATTTGGAAGACAACTTAGCTGAGGATCTCAAAATCACACAGGATCCTATCAAATCAGAGGAGACAAGGAGCAAGGAAACTTCTAGTTTGAGTTATGTGGAGGAAGTGATAGAGTTGGTGGCCAAGAAATTAGGAGTACAAGGACAAAGGAACTACCAGAACTCCCCCTTGAGAATGCCAATGTTAGGAAGTTGCACACTTTGCGGTGGGGATCATCCATCTCATGTCTGCAACCAAGAAGCATTAGGATTATCACAACCTTACCCGTACGATAGACGACCAACTCAAGCGCCTAACATGTACTCTTATAGTGAGCCAAAGTACCCCAACTACAACAATGAAAACTATCTAATGAATAGACAGCCACGACCATTTGTACCACCCCACTATAGACCATACGGGTACCCTCCTACAGAACAAGGAAGAGAAGTTCCTAGGTATAGCCCATGTCCAGAACCACGAGGAGCAACTAGACCATATGAACATGAAGGAAATAGCCAACCTCAATCTATGCCAAGACAAAAACCACCCCACACACTAGCTCCGACACAAGGGCAGAACATCACGATACAAGTTGTCTGTCTAGAGTGTGGCAAAGAACAGCTTTTGAGAGATTGTCCCGGACATCCCGCTAGTGTACCAAAGGTTACACCCATTAATGTTGTCGGCCTAGCAAGGGATTCAAGTTCCAGTAGTGATAATGTGGCTCCTATACACGCAGTTACTAGGGCACAAGCTTTACAGCAAAATAAACCAGCTGAGCAATCAGAGCCAAGTGAATCAGGAGAGCCTAGTAAGAGAAGAACAAGAACATGGAAGGATACTAGAGAGAAGGCCAATCGTAAGTGGACCAAAAAGTTATCCGAACTAGAAGAAAGCCTGAAAGATGCAAAAACAAAAATAGAAGATATTGCCTCTCAAAGCCCCTCACAAGTCCAAACTCCATCCACATCACCTCATCCCCACTCACCAACCACGGTAAATGAACCACCACAACCGGGGTCTGTTCTTGCAGATCCAACCCCAGAACACTTGGACATGATGTTCAAAGCATACCAGGCTCGACTTCAAGAAGGGCCAACACCTGCAAACCTAGATAAGAGCTACCCTAGAGCAGATTTAGAGATTGAACGGACAAAAATGTGCATTAAAATGGTGGAACTAGCTCAAGCTATGTTCGAGGCCAATCAATCATTCAATCAGACGAATGCTATTACACCGGGTTTGCACTTCTAGGGCTTACTAGATAGATTAGAGTAGTTGGTAAACAAGCCATAAGTTTCGTTACCTCCACAGGCTCAACTAACTATTGAAAGAGAAAGCTCATCACCAAAGAAAGTCTATGTTCCTGACTCCATAGATGAGGGAGAGCCTCTTTCAATTCAACAACACTCTCAAACGTTCTTGCGGGAAATACAAGAAGAGAAATGGGCCAAGGAGAAGGATAATCCTCCTCCTATCCTTGAGATTGATGACCTTCATGATCAGTTTCCACAAGACATTCCATCTACTTATGGAGAAGAAACAGAGCAACAAGAAGATGAACGGTTAGATTTTGAATCTAATTGTTTACAAGAGTTGCCACAGTTCACAGACCCATGGGAAACTGAATCTGTCCAGATTAGAGCTCTCACAATAGTGGTAAGAAATGAAGACTCGGTGATTCCAAGAAACACTGACGTCGTGAAGAACACTAAAGTTCAGTGTCATCTCACGGTAGAGGAGCTGCTCAAAGCAAAACCCGAGCTATGGAATCATGTGAAGGATCAAGTTCCCGAACTTGATTCCAAAATGCCAAAAGTAGGCTCTAAAGAGAAAGTTCCAGAGATACCTCTTGATAAAATAGGGGACATGTGTGAGGGTGACGAAGGTAATACTTATCTTCCAATCACCTACCAAGGTTACACAACCAAAGCAATCATAGATTCAGGTGTTGGTGCTGCTATTGCAACCACCTCCCTGTGGAAGCGATGGGGCAAGCCCACATTAAAACCAACTAGAATGAAGCTTCAGATGGCTCACGGCCATATGGAAAGACCTCTAGGATTGCTCGAAGGGATAACTCTAACCACCTGTGGAGTAGAGTTTGAGCACACATTTGCTATATGTAACTTTGAAAAAAATAATGTCTACGAGATGATCCTAGGAAGGCCCTTCCTACGACAACTGCAAGTGGTACAGGATTGGGGAACCAATTCCTTATACTTGCAATGCTTAGGGGTCACGACCAAGGTAAATTTGAAGGATTACTCCTTCAGAGATGTTCCACCCCTACAGTGGAATCCTATCCACAAGGAGCAAGAAGATTCAGTCTCTCTGCATTCTAAAAGTTCATCTAATACATCTTGGATGCATGAGGATACTCATTTGTGGATGTGCAAGGTCGCAAAGGAAGAGGAAAAACGCTTAAAGGCTAGAGAAAAAGGAACTTCTCAAGGAGATAGACCAGTTAGAGACCCAGCCTATACGCCGATGATATTTCCAGATGAGGAATTTGAGCCTCATGGTTGGGCAGAAATCCTAGCCACCATGGACATTGCTGTCAATGAAGAACAATGGACACCTCATTGTGATGAGGAGGGATATGATATTTCAGTGTTCATGTGTCAGCCCTTGCTAGAAGAATGTGACCCTAGTGAATTCATAAGAGAAGAAGAGAACGATGATGATCTAGAGTCCATTGTGATGGATAGCTGCTTTATTTCAGAGGAGCACTATCTAGAAGACATAGGAGTATTTACCCAAAAAGAAGAAGAACCTCTCACAAGCATCAAAATGGTAAATTCAAAGGATGGGAGTGAAGATAGTCAAAAGAAAAAGAAACGAAAAGTAGTGAAACAAGGAGAGGAGGAGCAAGTGTTTGAAGTACCAGAAAATCTCAAGAAATATGAAGTAGAAGACCGAAAAATTTTGGTACGAATGCCTAAGAGAGAGGCCACAATAGGAGAAGCATATGATAACAAAGAAAAGACCAAAAAAATTGTAGTCACCATCGAAGAGAACGAAGAGAGATGTACATACATAGGAGATGACCTGAGTAAAGAAGAGGAAGTAGAGTTGGTAGCGTTATTAAGGGAATATAGGGACGTATTTGCATGGCACTACAGAGACTTGAAAGGAGTAGATCCGGAAATTTGTTCTCATACGATCCCCATGATAGCAGATGCCAAGCCCACTAAACATAAGCCCTACACATATAATGACACTTATGCAGCCAAAATAAAAGAAGAAATTGATAGATTGATTGAAGCTGGATTTATCTATGAGATTGAGCATACAGAATGGGTGTCCCCCATTGTAGTGGTGCCCAAAAAGAATGGAAAATTGCGAGTGTGTATTAACCTTAAAAAAGTTAATGCTACTACAATCAGAGATAGTTATCCACTTCCAATCACTGAACATTTATTGGAGCGTGTTGCAGGCAAGGAAGTTTATAGCTTCCTTGATGGATTTTCAGGTTACAACCAAGTAGCCATTGCCCCAGAAGATCAACACAAAACAGCTTTTGCCACAAAGTGGGGAATCTTTGCATTTCGTGTGATGCCATTTGGGCTCACCAATGCACCTGCAACATTCCAAAGACTCATGTGTCATGTCTTCAAAGAGTTCTTGCGAAAGAGCTTAGAAGTATATGTGGATGATTTATGTGCTCATTCCCAAGAGCGAAGATACCACATCCCTGAGCTTAGACAGATCTTCAACAAGTGTAGAGAATATCGAGTGTGTCTGAACCCAGAGAAGTGTGTGTTCATGGTACGTCAAGGTAAAATCTTAGGTCATATTGTTTCTAAGAATGGAATATCGACAGATGAGGACAAAGTAAAAGCCATAGCGGAGTTGCCGAGACCAAAAAATGTTAAAGAGGTATAGGCCTTCATGGGCCATTGTGGATATTATCGTAGGTTCATTCACATGTATGCAATCATAGCTAAACCTCTTTATGCCTTGTTGACAAATTTTGAGTGGAACGATGAATGCGAGAAGTCCTTCAATGTTGAAGAGACGCTTGTGCACAGCACCAATACTGACGACTCCTGATTGGAATAAGCCATTCCACGTACATGTGGATGCATCCAATTATGCAATAGGATGTGTGCTGTCACAACTAACTGGTGAAGGGAATTTAGATTTGCCTATAGCATATGCTAGCAAGCAATTGAATGTTGCTGAACGAAACTACACCACAACCGAAAGAGAAGGCTTAGGCATGGTATATGCTGTAAAGAAATTTAGACACTATTTATTGGCCAACAAGTTTAAGTTCTTCACCGATCATCAAGCCTTATTATACTTGGTCAATAAACCTTGCAATACTGGACGCTTAGTAAGATGGTTCCTCTTACTAATGGAATATGACTTTGAAGTGGTTGTTAGGCAAGGTAAGACCCACCTCAGAGCGGATCACCTTTCTCGCATCACTTCAGGAGAGCCACCGCAAGGAGTGTCGGATGAATTGCCCGATGCTTATCTGTTCAATCTAGAAGTTGTTCCTAAATGGGCAAATAAGTTGGTACCAGTCCTAACCTTTGGACCCGCAAATAAAAAGGTGAAGACGGACAGGGATGAAATTGTGCGGTCACAAAGCTATCAAATATTGGTAGGAAGCATGTATAAACAAGACACGGAAGGTGTTCTAGCTTGTTGTGTCGAGGATGATGAGCATAGTAGTTGGTTGCAACAAGCCCATGAAGGATTTCTAGGGAATCACTATTCTAAACAACGAACACTGCAAAATCTAAAACGTTTAGGAGTGTATTGGCCTAGTATGGATAAAGAAATTCATGAGTGGATGAAGAATTGTCCAATGTGCAAAGAGCGACCCCCAGTGGAGCATGCTACCCTTTATCACGTGTCGTTAATTCCTGACTGGAGTGCTCCATTGGTAGAATTCATGAGATCGAGAACATCCCCCAAGGAGGAAATTCTAGCAAGAAAACGAAGTATGGAGCAGGAGGCTAAAGACTATGCTTTAGTAGGTGATAACCTATACCGAAGATGCAAAGATGGCTATTTAATATTGTGCGTTCATGAATCAGATTATTTGAGAGTCTTAGAAACTGCACATAGCAGTGTGGCAGGTGGACACTTTGGGCCTGACAGAGTAATCAAGTCTATTCTATTCTCAGGACTTTGGTGGCCCACTCTTCATATGGATGCACATACCTATGTGAAGAAATGTGACACATTTCAACGTGCCCAGTACCCAATTCGAAAAGATGAGATGCCTCTGAGGCCAATGATGGGAGGACGTGCATTCTCAAAGTGGGGCATAGACTTTGTAGGTCCTATTAACCCCCCAGCTAGAAACTCCCATGCAGAATACATTATTGTAGCCATGGACTACCTCACAAAGTGGGTAGAAGTCAAAGCCACAACAAAGAACGATGCTCAAACTACGGCGAAGTTTTTATTCGAGAACGTGTTTACGAGATATGGATTACCAATAGAATTAGTTAGTGATAGAGGCACACACTTCTTGAATGAAGTCATTGAAAATCTTCTCCAAGAATTCTTGGTGATACACAAGAAGTATGCCCCCTATCATCCACAAGCTAACGGACAAGCTGAGAGCACGAATAAGATCCTATGTAACGTATTGACAAAACTCGTAAATAACAAACGCTCTGATTGGGACAAACAACTTCATCATGCTGTTTGGGCCTACCGAGTTGCTTATAAAACGGTACTCAATGCCACCCCATTTCAGATGGTCTTTGGACAAAATGCTGTGCTACCATTGGATTTCCTAATCCCAACTTTAAAAGTAGCACAAGAGCATGATTGGAACGGACACGAGTTATCCTCGAGGATCTTTGATTTAGAACGCTTAGGTGAGACAAGGCTACGAGCAGCGGCAGGCATCTATGCTGCAAAGAAAAGGCAAAAGGCATACTTTTATGCACATATCAAGGATAAAGGCTTGAAAGAGGGAGACCTAGTGTTGGTTTATACACTAAAGCAACATGCCCGTAAATTGGAAAAAAGAGGATATGGACCCATGATCATTAATAGAATTTCCACTAGCGGTGCAGTTCAATTGGCCACACTAGAAGGCGATGTCTTACCAAACTATATCAGTGGTTGTCGAGTCAAGCTATATCAAGAACCTCTTACAGAGGAAATGCTAATGAGACTCAACACTGCTAAGAAGCGAAAAGAAGAGGAGTTAAGGGTTAGAGAAGAAGCACAAGCAGAGGCGAGAGAGCGCATCAAAAGAAATAAGTTACGATGATTAGGCCTAGTGATCAACACAAAAGCTCCAAAATATCACATGGACATGTGCCAAAAATCGGACCTAACTGCTTCTCAAATAATTGATCGACGTCCATTTGTGACCATAGTGGTAGGGCAAGGGAAGAATGCAAAGACTGTGAGAGCATTAATTGACTCAGGTGCAGCAACTAGTGCAGTTAGACTTTCATACTGCCAAGACCTGCAATTGGACATCAAGCCCATAGAAGCCTATCTCATAGGATTGGGAGGTGTGGAAACCCCTTGTTTAGGCGAGGTGGAACTTCCCATCTACCTTCAAGATGTTCCAATAAAAGTCAAAATGCTAGTGTGTCATGATGCGGACCTTACAGAGCCACTTGTCCTAGGTCAAGATTGGATCTATGACCATGCAGTCAACTTGAACCTAAGAAGTCAACTTCTTCAAGTTTGGGTACATGAACAATGCATTACATTAGAATTAGACAAGTGCATGCTCACAAATCCAAAGGTCACACATTCTCTTAGTTCTCCTGAAACTAATCTTCGTAAAGAAAATTTTGTGTGTGTCACCGACCCTATGACGCACAAGGACTCAATCATGAAAGCCAAAGCTCAAAGGCCAGCACACCTCTCTTCTTCTTCACATACTAATGCAAGTGTAACCCAACCAAGGAGGCAAGCAAAAATGACATCTGCTATATCAACTCGATAGACAGAATTCACGAAGAAAGAAGCTCCAGGCATGAAGCAGATTTGGGTACAAAAAGGAGAACAACCACTAGCTTTACCACAACCAATCCCATCTAAGCAAGCTAAACATGCTAAAAGAAGCACCTAGAAACGAGGACAAGCTCAATCCCAAGGTCTTCAACAGGTTTGGGTACCAAAGCAATTGATGACGGCCGACCATCATCACATGCAAATTTGGGTGCCTAAGAAGTTAGCTACAGCTCAACAAGGGCGATCACAGATGTGGGTACACAAGCAACTCTTACAGACACAACGACCTATGTTCCCCACCATGCAAAAGGTCTCGACAACGAAGCCAAGGAGAGAAAAGGGTAAGAACAGAGCACAAAGACCAAAAGAAGATAAAACCAATGTAATAAAGTAAGTCTATGATCCAAGGGTCTGGCCGGTTCAGACAGATCTGAAATCGGATACCGTTTGGTCATCCGTTTGGCCGGTTCAGACAGATCTGAAATCGGATACCGTTTGGTTCAGACAGATCTGAAATCGGATACCGTTTGGACAAAGGAAAGGATATACATGCATCAGGATTGCATGATATACATTCTTAGTACAAGAAAAAATCGTGCATCAAGCTCATGCATGATTGTTGTATTATTTTTTTGGGCATGCAAAGAACATGCATGCATACGCATGTGAACATATGCTTTTGCATGTAGATACATGCATTTGCATGGAAGAATGGAATGCTGTTTGCAAGTAGATATGAAAATGTACTCTCTTAGTATTTAGCTTACTTTGTAAAGCTCGCAGTTTGACATTAGGGAAGACCAAGGACTGGTTAGTTGCAAAGACATACTAGTTCTAGTTTGCAACTCAAGTAATTAGTCAATTTCTTCCCAAGTCGATACTCTACTATCAAACATAAATACTTAATGAGAATTAAGTATGTTAGATGTCTTGCTAGGTATAAGTAAGCACTAGGAGAAAGTTAAGTAATAAATTTTCTTGATAACCAAGAAAATTTAATTACTTGCAAACTCTTTTGTGATGTATGATGACTCTTAAGTCCTGGATGTACTTAGAAAGTCATGCGGATAAAGCTTTAGTTGATTAGTTATATATTTTATAACTTCTCAAGCATCCCAAGGTTGGATGAGAGCATCAACTATATTTCCAAAGTTCCATGAGCACTCTTCTATTTAGAAGATTTCGAAAGTTTTAAAGAAGTTTCTTGTGGTTTCAAGATTTGTATCTCATGATGAAACCTCGGTAAGTGACTTTTTGGAATTGAGATATGAAATAGTCAAGCCTTCTATTTCATGTGAGATCATTCTCCTACCATGTTTAAGATGAATTTATTGTTGGGAAGGTAGATGTTCCAAGTAGAGGATCTTAATTGATTCATGAACTCTTCCCAAAATACACATAAATTCATATTATATGATAGGTCCAAGGAATGATGAAGGCAAAACCTCTTTAGGATATAAACGTTTTGCCAAGATATAAAGGTACCAAGCTTTTATAAATTTTCATTTGATTTCATCCTAAGGGGTGATGGAAATCAAAGGTTAAACCTCAACATCAATTGATCCTTGATATCAATAAAAGGATGTTAGGTTCTATAGTTGCATCTCTGGTAAATGATGCAACTAGCTAAGCAATCTTTAGGAAATAATATAAGTTCCTAAAGACTTGAAGCAAGTGTGAACTTTTTATTTAGGAGTAGAAAGTTCCAAGAAATGGATCTTGAATCCATGAACTTCTCCTAAACAAGTTATAAAGTTCAAAGTGTTCATAGTTGCATTACTATTGGATCAATCATCAATAGATGCTTGGACTTTAAACATAATTTTGATTGGTGAGATATGTTTAAAGGACTCTAGTAACATCTGAAGATTGACCAATAATAATGAGTTTTGTATCAAACTCAAGAATAGAAGTCGATATCACATAAATGAAAAGTCAACTTAAACTTTCATACTGGCAAATGTGATATTTCGTCTCTAGTTTGATACTCAGGAAATAAATACAATTGAATCAGTAAATTTTTTGGATATTATTTGAAAGAAGTTCTTTCAAATGTTCTTTTTACAAACGATTCCAAGATGAATCATTAGACTGGAAAGCAAAAAATTCCAAGATGAATCATTTGCTTCAAATTATAGCCTAGTATTACTTGATAGGAATCAAAAAGTTCTTGAAAGAAAAATCTCCCCAGATGTGAGACTAGCATCTTTCAAGAAAAGTTATAGAGTAAGTAGTTCCCAGTAAATCCCTAACCACCAGTTTTGGTATTTAAGTCCAAATAAGTGATATAACCTAAAGGTATATCAAAGATTCTTAGCTTTGGAATCTGAGAGGCATAAGTGTATGCTTGGACTTGTGTAAAGGGAAAGATCTCTAAAATCCTGCAGGTAAGCAAAGAAGCTTTAAGATAGTTTTAAGAGATCTTAAAGATAAAGACTAAGTCTTTTTATCGCAAGATCAACCAGACTTGATCACTCTTGGCCATGATTGTCCAAGTAATATGCGATTAGAACTACTTTGTAGATTGCCCAAGTATTGGCAATAAAATTCCTTTTGGGAATTATTCACTCAAGTTCCATTTATTGAATGGAAAAAATTGTGAAAAAAGTAAACTGTTCCAAGTCTGAACAGAGTAAAGAAATTCCAAGAATGTAGTCTGCAACCGTGAAGACGGTACTTAAGTCTGTGGAAGGTAAAACATAAGTGTTTGCCTATCCTTAAAGGGATTTTGGTACAAATCCAGAAAGCATGAGCGGATGCTTAAGACTTAAGCAGTAAAGAGATTCCTAAATAAAGTCCCCGGGGTAGGTACCTAAAGCAACAGTAAAGAAAGGAATCTAAAGACAAGAAGTCAAAAGCTCTTGTCGCTACAAAGTTGGTCAAGGGTAAACCAATTGAACTTGAATTTGAGAAATTCAAGTACTTGGAATTTTGATTGGTTTTCATTTGAAAGCCCCAGTAAAGAAGAATTGATATTCTGTCATGAGGTTTTCAAGTTTCCAAGGCAAAGCACATGATTATGAGGTGATCATGCGAAGGAATCAAAACCTAGGAAAATCTAGTTAGAGGTAATGCCTGAAACTTCCAATTCTTGTAAAAGAATTGAAGAAATAAGGTACTCTATCAAGAGATGTTTAGACTTTAGGATAAGAATCACCCACACATTAATGTGAATATAAAATAGGGTGGTATGGGACACCAGATTTTATACTCAGATTGATGTAGGAAAGATGGAATGGGACATCGGACCGTGGGATGATGATATCTTTTAGTCCTAGTTTGGATTTTGAAGTTAGGTTTCATCCTCAAGGGAATTAAGACTTCAAGGAAAAGTTTAATTCGTAAAGGATGAAAGTAGTATCTTACGATACTTCAAGGTAACTTCAAGATTAAGGAAACTGAAGATATGAAGTAAGTAACTTCCAAGATCTTCTAAGAACACTTCAAGCTTAAGTGTTATTGATCAGAAATATTTGATAAATTTTTGAAAGAAGTTGGACTTTGATTTTGAGTTGATCTTTTCAACTTAAGATTTAATTGACTAAGTCAAGCATCAAGTTCCTAGTGTAACTTGATAAATTCACTCTTTCGACTCAAAGAAATGCACAAGAATTGCATTCACGATTAGGAGTCAAAAAGACTGAATGTGACATGAACTTAGTCTCAAGTGAAGCATTATTTGAAAACTAAACTCATCAATAGAACCTCAGTGGGTCGACACACTGATGTTGGTTACCACACTAGTATCTTGTGGTTGGATGATGTTTTTGATTTTCTTTGTATCTTTCTGAGAATCCAGCTTATTTCTCTGAAAGATAAAGACAATGCTTCAATATCTTGTTGAAATAGATCTTTGAAAAGTAAAAGTCCTGAGTCATCTAGTCTTTGACTCATAGCAAGTTTATGTATGTGCGAAGTTTGAATTGCTTGTACAAAGTCTTAGTTATCTCTTTCCGCTTTCCAAATCTTTTGGAATTGACTCAGATATGGTATCTGATTCCTTTTGCAAAAGACCAGGGATAGCCGGTTAGAATTAGATAACTAACTTGAACATCCTAGATAGATGTTATGTACAAGAACCTTTTCAATCTTCAAAAGATGATAAGTCTAAGTAGACTTATTCATTTGATTTTGCTTCAAGTTATAGCATAAATGATTTCCTGGAGTCCAGTATACTCTAGAATAGGGAAGTTAGGAATTGCTCATCAGATTGACAATTCCCAAGAACTTTCAGTTAAAAGTCTTTGAAAAAAGTCCTAAGTTGGACAATTTTCATTTTGAATTTGAATTGGTGAAGTTAGTATGGTTGATTCCACCGAAATGGTAAACTTTCTCCTACAGTTTACAAAGGATTTTTAAACTCATAAGGACAAAGTAGTCCTCTAGTCGGGTAAAAAAATCAAGTAACTGTTAGATAAAAGTAAACCATTGTACAGACATCTAAAGTTAGATGTATGGGACAACTACACTTCAAGTTCTCCAAAACAAATTCAAGTGAATCAAGAATTCTCAAAGTCTTGCGAGGGATAAGAATCCCACCTTCATTACTAAGCCCATGCACCAGTTATGCCTAGAAATGGACTAGTAAATTGAATCCACCTAGTTCACATGTTTGTGCCTAGATCGCACATCGAGAAACTGTGAATTAGCCAGGGATATGTGTTTAGATCCACCTTTATTATTCATTCACTATTTTGTACTTTGACTAGTTTATCAAAGTGCAAAGCGAGATAGTGTTTAGAATCATTTGGGCAAGGATGCCACCACAGAGATGAGACATGTTCTTCCAGTTCTAGAACATGACCATGTTCTTCCAGTTTTAGAACATGAGGCTCGGGGGTTGCCTACAGTATGTATATAGCTCTATTTTCGAGGACGAAAATCTTTTCCAAGGGGGAAAGAATGTAATAAAGTAAGTCTATGATCCAAGGGTCTGGCCGGTTCAGACAGATCTGAAATCGGATACCGTTTGGTCATCCGTGTGTATGACCAAAGATCTCGAGTTTAGACTTACTAGGAGGTCTTGTGCTCTTGTGAACAAGTGAACCACTTAGCTTAGTGGTTAAGTCTCAAGGATGTGAAGGACGAGGTCTTGGGTTCAATCCCCATGAGGTACATGGGAAGAGTATTTTGCCCAAAGAGCTCTAGAACCTTCTAGAAGCATCCACTGGACACTTGGCGCACATGCAGTTACATGGCTGACACTTGGCTGGTTAGTATCCACCTGCCCAAGAAGGTAGTCCCCTGGAGAGAGCTATATATAGAGGCATTTGGTTGGGAGGAGAGTCATCTCTCTAGCATGTGGTGGTCGTAATCTTCGTTCTATTGCAACCAACCCTTCTGCCAAAGTAAGCAGACAATCATTAAGGATATGGGTTTGGAAGCCACAAGCACCAGCAACACCCACCGAACCAACGAACCAACCACACTGGATACCAAAGTTTGGAAAGCATCCAAAGATGAAGTGGCCTGAGGTGATCTCTACAGGGTCAAATCCTATTCTAAAATGGGTTCCAATCAGGAGGATTACCTCATTTCGAGATCCAATCGACACCTCCAAACAAAAATTGCATCAAGTCTAGAATTAACATAAAAAAGCCTCGACCAACAACAAACCATGTGCCTTTGGCATAACCTTGTCTTTTGCACCATTCGGGTCATGCATTTTCAAAGTATGCATTAATCTAGAGCCACATTACACGACCGTGCATAGATACAATTGCGAATCCCAGGCACATGTGACACATGTACAATATTTTATTGATACTAACACCTTTCTTCTTGTTTTATGCCATTGTTCCAAAAAAAAAAAAAAAGAGAGAGAGAGAGAGAGGAGACATGACCATGCGTTTGAAGAAGCTCATCCAGCAGCAAGGCCATCCATCAACAAAATGACAAGCCAGCGGTCAAACACAATGATGGTGTACAACACGAGGAGATAAAGATCGACAGACCTTTCAACATGGTAAGATATGCATGCTTCAACAACACTATAACCATGATACCTTAGGAACCCTCTTCGTCGGCATACCCTTGAGCACTTCGCTCAAGACCCAATTTCTTGCACCATACTTCTTCCCATGCATTTCCCAAGTACGCATACATAGGGCCACATTACAAGGCCGTGCAAAAGGCACCCAATGTTTTCAACCCATGCACTAATATATTTACCCATCATCATTTCTGGGTTACAAGTACTGGGCATGAAAACACGGAACACCATCTTTGGACGAACCAGCGGACATCACGGTGACAACAACAAGCGCAAAAGCAATGCACCATGGGAGTTACTCGTAATCCACAGTGATAACCTCTTTTGAGTAGCTCACAATTTTTGAAAGCTCACGAAGACAATATCAAGCTGGAATACAAGGAAGAAGTCCATGCAAAGGCAGCAATGACAAAGTGAAGAACCAGACAAATGACCAAGCTGCATTGGAAAGATGGACCGGTGCTGTTGACACATGAAGGGCACTACCTCTCAATGTACTACATGGAACAACCACTACAACAAGGGTCTGTCAGGGACGACAGACTCAAGAGGGGGGGGAGTGTTGCAGCTCAAGATCAAGGACAAAGCATGGAAGCGCATCAAGGAAGTGAACACATGAGAAGAAGGAGCAAGTAGGGAGCTCCAAGATTCACATGTCAAATTTTCAGAAGAAATCCCTATAAAAATAGTGATTTTTATCACTAAATATCATTGTAAATACCTATTTCTATTTTTACAGCTCCATTTTGTTCAAGCCAAGGAGTCCTTGAGCTTGAGGAGTATTAGATGTATCATACTACCAATTTTCATAATTTTTAGATTCCGTTTGAGCCCCCAAATAAGCCCTAGAACCTAATTTTTAACTATGCCGGACACTAGGTCTGGACAGGGCCAAAACCACTCAAAAACTATAAAAAGGGCTGGAGAGCTCATTTTTGAAGGTAGATTGTGGTAGATTTCAGCTTTGTAATAGAGTTCATTTGGTAATCAAAGCTTTCCATTGTTCCACTCTTTGCTCTTACCTTGTGCGCGTGTGTGTGTATGTGTGTGCATGCTTGTGTGCTTTCACTCACGCACTTGTGCACTTCACTTGCTCTTGGTCTTCATACCGGTCCTCACGTCTCCACGGATTGACATTTATGAGGTGTATCTCCTCACGTTGGTACACACCATTGTGCTAGAGTGACACACCAGTTCCCAGGCAGGGTCTAGCGCCCAGATAGTGGACATTGAAACCCTCCTTCTGGAACCATAACTCATTGAGAGACCTCAAGAACTTAGAGCTGTGCATGTGCTTCCTATTCAAGACCCACCTCAGGGGCACACTACTCAAGTGGGGAACATGCACATTGATTCAGTGATGTCGCAGGGCCATTGGGAGACGACACCTACTTTTGGGAGGCAGAACTTGAGTTTAATGGCAAATGGGGACGATATCATTTCTTTACCTGCAAATTTGAGCAGTATCAGAATGCAGAAGTAATGAGATCGGTATGGACCAAAGCGGGCTTGGATGGCTATTTCTGGGCACATTTACCTAAGCCAGATTTCCTGCGCTGCTCCTACCTTATCAGTACCATCACTCCTAGCAGGGCTAAAGGAGGCGATAGTACCTTCGTGCTACCCTCATTGACACCAGGCCACGAGCTCAAAAGATTCAAACTAACCCTCAACCTAGTACGAGAATCATTGAACATGCAAGGTATGCATATTCCCACTGAGAAAGAAACAATGATTCCAGGTAGGATGAAGCACAAGGATCTCAACAAATTGAAGGACATGGTAGCAATGACACCAACCATCGCTCTCCACCTACGAACGATCATGTAGCACTTTGTTTTCCCCGCCCAAGAACGCTTCACAATGCCACCAAAAAAGATCTGGTTCAGCTTGTACTTGGCAGAGACAGAGAATCTCACCATCAATCTGCCACACTAGATCATCGATCAAATCCACCTAGCCCATCAACGATGGAATAAGAAACAGAAGAATGTGCTTCATGGATGCTGTGCTCTGACAAAAATAATTTATAGGTGCTTAGCTTACGACATGCCCATTCAAAGAGCACTAGTATGGTATAGGGCCCAAGAATTCCAAAGACGGCTATCAACGGCGGGTCCTCCATCGAAGAAAATGAGAGGAACAGTTCAATTACCATGTGCCTAAGCAAGGGGATCCACCACCACACCAGCGATGACCCCTCCACAAACGCGACGTGTTCGACCATTTACTATTCGCCTACCTAGACCAAGTGCAGAAGGACCCAATCTGGTGTTCCCTTCGATTCCATCGGACTTGGAGTTTCCACAAGGCTACACCCTAGCCGATTTGAGAGACGAGGAAATCGCCTGCATGATTAATGAGTCTAACCTAGAGACAGAAGCAGAGCAGACCCAAGGACCACAACCTACCCCTACAACTTCAGCCCCGACCCAACCAGAAGTATTGGAAGTAGAGGAAGATGAAGAAGAGACTGAGGACGAAGAAGCAGACGAGGAGCATGATCAAGAATACGAAGAACCTTCAGAACTAGCGAGTGCCCTAGCCTATTCAGCACAAATAAAAAGATTGTATGAAACCATGAAGCGAGTCCAGGAACAGCACAAACTATCACTCGAAACAGGAAAAATGCTAATAAGTCAGATGTTAGGAGAAGAGGGAGTGGATGAAATGTTTATTGAGTCCTTGAACCTGCACGCGGATGCGGTGGGCCTGGATGAAGCCATTCATTCGGCTGTGTCTTACATTCATCGCTTCGAAAAACGAGTGCCAACCCGTCCCATGCGATCCGACAAGCAAATTCACATCAATGCATCAGAACCAAGAGATACCACACAAATAGAAGAACATCAGGCGGAACCACTCTCACCACACCCCTCACCTCTCACTACACAACTCACTTCACCACATGGCACTACCACCCCTACTTCCACCATTACCACATATATCATGGGAATTCCTCTCTCTCCCGGCATCCAATTCGGAGGAGTTACCATGCCCAGTTTCACAACACTATTCACGAACATCACATCCACCCCACCCACTGTCCCCATCTACACGGTCACACACACGTTTGACACCATGGAAACATCACCAGCCACAGCACCACTCCCTCCCCCCACGCAGCCTCAATCTCCCATAACCCCTCCACCCATATCACCACTTGACTCCACCTCATTCACAACTCCCTTTACTTTGCCCATTCCCCATGCATCCCCTCCTTTCCCTACATTCTTTAATGTAAATAATGTGTTTTCGACGTTTGTGTGTACCAACTACAGAAGGAGTATCAGGCTCTCGAAGATTGCCATCGTCAACTAACTATGAATCACCAACAACTACAGAGGTGGCTTACAACTATCGAAGACGAAAACGCTGACCTCAATCAACGCTACACCACACTCGAGCAGGCCCATCAAACCCTCCTCGAGACACCCCAACCCTCACAGTTGCTAGGCGTCAAACAACTCGAAGCTTTACTTGAAGCCTACCAAACAAATAATCTAAGAGTCCGACATAAATTGACTCTTCTGGAAACACATGGCTACCGCCCTGGAAGAGAACAAGCGTCTGCAGAAGCAAAATGAAGAAAACCTAGAAGCTGCAATGGAAGGCTCCCCCCACGAGATCGACCCAGAACAGTTTAAAGCAGTCCCCTCAGATACAATGAAGACAATCCTGGAAAGCTATGTCGATCTATTAGAAGCACATGGTGATCTGGAAAAGGAACGGGATGCACTACGCCGCCAGCTCAGGGAACAGGAGGAACAACCCAAGGTCATAGAGACAACCTCGACTTCAGAGGAGGTCAAGGCATTAACGGAACAGGTGGTAGAGTTGCAGAAGAAGTTACTGGAATATGAAAGACAACCCTCTCCAGTTATAGAACCAGAGCCAGATGAATTGGTACCCATTGAGGTGGATGAGTCGTATGAGGAACCATATGTTCCTATGCTGATGCCAGGAGGTCAGCAAACCTCAGAAGGAATGGACACCCTAGAAGTCGAAGTACCCGAATGGCTTCAGAAACTCGAAAAGACAGCTAAAACCCATTAAGATCGAGTGGCAATCCAAATCCAATCAATGGCTAAATTGGAAGACCATATCATAAAGTCAGAATATTTCCGAAGTATGTCTCATCACAGATGGATAGGCACCAACGATGATCAGTATGTGCCATATTGTGTACTCTTGGCAGATTACAACGCAGAGATTCAATAACGATGTGGCAAGGATCCAACCTTTGCCACACAATTCGGCCCTGAAGATATCTCGGAGAGTGCTAAAAAAAGGATCCATTCATCAACCTACCTGGCGGATACGACTCTTAGAAACTTACCCTAAAATGGTTCTTACTTGGAACAACATGCCGCTATTTATCAAATACAACCCTTGTTATGTTCCAGTCCTCTGAAGATGCACATGGCCCGAGTTTACTATTGTTGTAAAAAACGTCAAAGGCTGTGCAAAGTGGTTAAATTATGTCTATCTAGCACCTCCACTAGGACCTCCCACTGTTGCTTATATGATTTCTACAATCTGTCATTGGAGCCTTCGACTATGGAACACACCGGATGTGATGGCATAGATGTGCATGAAGATGTTTGAATTAATGCTGATCACATTCAGAACATTCAAAAACATCAAAGACCCCCATTTCTGAGGAGTTGGCTTCACTGCAGGCAACCTAGACCTGGTATACGACATGAGCACCACTCCTTCAATAAAGTTAATATATGCCTGGCATGCAAGAATAAAATACCTCCCAACTTGCTTCAAGCAAACCTTCGAGGAGATGTTCGTCATAGGATTCTGGGAATATCACTCAGAAATATTCGTACCCAGGCCCTCACATCTCCTCCAACTATTCGCTGTGGAGAGGACCATCCACTCAGATCAATTGCGGGTACCACATCCAGACGTTCCAGGTCTAGTTGATTGGGATGCATTGTTAACAGACCTAGCATGGGGTCTGCGACTAGAAGAACACCATCTTGCTTCAGATGTGGTTCAATACTATGTCCAACGCTCAGCTCGACAAGGGTCTGTCAGAGACGATAGACGCGAGAGAGGGGGGGGTGTTGGTAGCAGCAGTCAAGGCACCGAAGGACTCACAAGACAAGGAAGCCAAAGAAGGGAGCTAGAGCGGAGAGAACTCACAAGCAGACTAAGTAGTCAACGAAGATCTGGCAAGTAGGCCATTCAAATTTTTCCAAAACAACATCTTCATAACAGTGATTCTCATCACTACAAATCATTGTAAATACCATTTCACCTTTTTGTAACTCCATTTTGTGCAAGCCGAGGAGTTCTCGAGCTTGAGGAGTATTAGAAGTATCATCGTACCAATTTTCATTATTTTTAGACTTCGTTTGAGCCTCCAAATAGGCCCTAGAACCTAATTTTTAACTAGGCCAGACACTAGGTCTGGACAGGGCCAAAAGCTAGTCAAAAACTATAAATAGAGGTAGAGAGCTCATTTTTGAGGTTAGCTTGTAATAGAATTGAACTTGTATGAGCATTTTGGAAGTAATCTAAAAGAACTCCATTATCTTTCTCTTTGTTCTTGCCATGTGTGCGCGTGTGTGTGTATGTGTGTGCATGTTTGTGTGCTTCTCACTCACGCACTTGTGCCTTCACTTGCTCGAGGTCATCATACCATCCTCACGTCTTCCCGGATTGACATTAAAGGTGGTGCTACTCATCACTGAGCTACACCCCTTTCTTAGTCAAAACATCACACAAAACTCATAAAATCAAAGAATTTTGAAAAAAATGATTCACACTTCCCTGAGGGATTTCATCCCGACAACGTTAAGCATTGTCAAGTCCAAGAACTCTAATAACTCAAGTGCAAGTATAAATAGATTATGATTGTGTAACACTCTAAGGGAAAAGAATTTAAAGCAAGCGATCAAATGCAAGTACGATAAAACCCAAGTGTTCCTTGCAACGAAGATTGATTGGACAAGAAGTGACATCCTAAGAAAATTAAAAAGAATGAGTGAATATTACAAAAGAGCTCAGCAACGAGGTTGTACTTGGGATAAATTGGGATTGTTCAATTAGGCATATGAACCTTAGATTAGGATGACACCTAGGGAGAGATAGACAAAGCCTAGGTCTTCAGAGGCTAGTGTCAATCACACTGCTAGGTCTTGGTCCCAGCAGTTGAGCACTTATCTGCAGTACCCTAGCTCAGAAACTAGAAAATCAGAGATGTCTTATGGTATGAAGAGACCCACAGGAAGTTTAGGTGTGGCTTACTTAGAGAAAACTGAAGGTCCTTACAAAACACAACTTGAATACATTAGGAGCAACCGATTAGGTGCTCGCATCTATGAGGATGGCCTAAGAAGATCCATTGTCCAGATCAAAAACCTAGATCAACCCATTACACTAGAACATCCAGTTGTCAAATTTGAGAATGGTCCATACCTAGACAAAGAAGGGACAATGTACGTAGTCACCAATCAACCGGATAGAATAGAAGAATTTGGTACTGTGATCCTAGAAATGGACATAGGTGACATAGAGCAAGGGAACTTAGGAAGAGAGTGCAAAACCCCTCGAGGTAAATCAGTCTCGACTAGAATCATCACTCCAGAGTGGGTTCCCCAAGACAATAAGAGCATAGACCTGCTCTTAAATCGAGAAAATGATGAAGCTTTTTGGAGGTATATGCCTGACCAGCCTAATGAAGTAGAAACACTCATAATCTATGAGTTTAAAGATCCTGATAGTCCAGGCAAAGTAACCTACCTAGACAACATTGCAGAGAGGATCTTTGTGGTCTCAGAGCATGGTAGGCATGCCTACACTTGGAAGGGAGAGTTGACTTTCCCCACCCAAGATATAATGTCTCCTATAGTCACCAAGGAGCTGGAACATCCCAAGCTCATGGAGCTCACATGGACAGAAGTAGAGATAGGCTAGAAGTAAGTTTTGCTAACCCATTAGGAAGAGAAAGAATGAGAACAAAAAGAGATAGAGTGGAAAATGAGAGACCTAGAGACCCAAGGAACCAAAGAAATGCTAATGATTTTCCTCTACCAAGGCCTAGAGAACACACTAGAACCCTGAGGTCAACCTAGCTGGTTAAGTCCATGAAGAATTACTTCGATGGCACTAGAGACCCCTATGATCATGTGGCAGAATTTAGGCAAGTCTTGAGAGCCAAACAAGTTGATGAGCTATTCACAGAGTACAATGCATTTGGTCCAACTCCCAAGAACACAACCCTTACATGGTTTCAACCACTACACGAGAGGTAGTTCACGAACATAGACCAACTTCTAAAGGCTTTCATTATAGAATTTTCTAAGAGTGGCATACGACATAATACTTCCTCACTCATTCATAGATTCAAGCAAACACCTCAAGAGACGGTTAGACTTGCAGGAAGAAGGTTTAGGTGATACCTAGAGAGATGTCCTATTCCTGAGTTACCCACTCCAGCCAAACAGGTGGCTTTTTTCTTAGATGGATTGTTGAGTACCAAGTTGAGATCATATGTGTACCTGAAGGACCCTAGAACCATAGAAGAGTGTGTATGCATGTGCATAGACATTGAGGATAATCTAGGAGAGGAGTTGGAGCTTTCAAAAATCTACAAAGATTCAGATAGCTCTACTAGCCCCTCTTCTAGACAATCCACATCTATTGAGGAACTTGCAGAGAAGGTAGCTCAAAAATTAGGTGTCTCAAGCAAACAGATACCCCGATTTAACCCAGTGAAGCGGTGCTATATTTGTGGAGGTGACCATATGGCGAGTGTATGTCCCATTATGGCTGAACCCCACGTGAACCCTAGTAGCCAATACTGCACCATATAGCAAAGATACACCAACCACACCACACAAGACTGCCCTTATAACAAACAAACTGTCAGACAAAATTACCCTCAACCATATCCACAACAGGGAAGATACCAGAACCAGTACCCACCATAGCAGTATGGTAGACCCAAAAAACCCTATCAACCACCCTATCAAGGGCAGCAGAGGCCTCAACCAGTTCTAGCACAGTAACCCCCACTCCATCCAATGTGATTCCAATGAAGTATGCAACTGCAGAAGAAAATTTGAATAGAGCCATAGTCCCAGTAACACCATTGCTATCAGAAAGTGACCCTAGTGATCATAGTTTTGACTCTACTCATATTGATAGTCCCCAAGCTTACTACATGCAGTCCCTTAAGCATAATGAGTGCTACTATTATGAAGACCTGAGTGAACCTAGTTGGGAGCCAGAGTATGCAAATGTCATGTACGCAAACCCCAACCCTAGACCTCAACCTAGGCAGGTAAGACCCCCATTTCCTAGAGGACTGTGCTACCAATGTCAGGGAGATCACCTCATTCATGATTGCCCTATGCTTGCACCTACAAAACCCCAATCAGTGACAATTGAAGGTTTTTATCAAGATTGCGAAAAGGAGAACCTCTTATGAGACTGCCCAAAGAACCCACACAATGTGACAAAGATTACTCCCATTAATGTGATTGGCTTAGTTGTAGACTCCACAAGAAGTGTAACTTCCACTGCCCCAGTGCAAGTGGTCACAAGAGCTCAAGCTTTATAGCAAAACCAAGGTTTAGTCTAGGAAAAGATTTCCGAGGTTAGTGACACTGAGAGCATAACCAAGAAGAGGACTAGAGCTTGGAAGGATAGCCGGAAGAGGATGAAAAGACAATGGTCTAAGAAGATGAGTGAACTAGAAGAGAGCCTAAGAGAAACAAAAGCCAAAATAGTTGAACTCACCTCTCAAACGCACTCTCTCATACCACCACCACTATCCCTATCACCATCCAACTCACGACCTCCTAACCCACCTTACACAACTCCACAACCACCAGAGTAGGATCAGTATTAGTTGACCCCACTCCCGAGGGCCTAGAAATGATGCTTAAAGCATATCAGACCAGAATCCATGAAGGGCCAAATGTGACAGATCATGACAAATGTTACCCTAGAGCTGATCTAGAGATAGAAAGAACCAAGCCTTGTGCTAAAATGGTCACGTTGGCTCAGACCATGTTTGAAGCTAGTCGTCTCTTCAACTACTCTTGCTCAGCTAAGACACAGTTGCACTTTGATGGACTATTAGAGAGATTGGAGAGCTTAATTGCAAGATTTTGCAAGGAAGCGACCTCCCAAGGAAGGGACAAGGCAAGTGAGAGAATAAGCATTCCCCCCAGGAAGATATTCCCCATAATTTCTAAGAGAGATTCAAGAAGAGAAATGGGCTAAGGAAAGTGAAGCCCCTCCTCCCATTGAACTTGTGGATGAAGCACATGATCAATTCCCACAAGATATTCCTTCCATTTATGGAGAGCAAGAGAGTACCCAATCTCATGAGAGATTAGACTTCGAATCTAATTCCTTACAAGAACTACCCCATTTCACAGGCCCATGGGAAGCGAGGTCTACTTATATGAGAGCACCCACAGTCATGGTAAGGAATGATGACTCAATCATACCTAGGAATATGGATGTAGTAAAGAACACTAAGGTGCAGTGCAATCTCACTTTAGAAGATCTACTCAAGGTTAGGCCAGAACTATGGAAACATGTAGCCAATCAAGTTCCAGAAGTAACAAAACCTCGTTCCCAGGTAGGTTCTCATAGAATGGTGCCAGAAATACCCTTGGACAAGATAGGTGACTTGAGCGAAGGTGAAGAAGAAAACAACTATCTTCCCATTACCCATCAAGGTTACACTACCAAGGCAATTTTGGACTCAATAGCAGGAGTAGCAATTGCTACCACTTCCCTATGGAAGCATTGGGGGAAGCCAGCACTCAGGCCAACGAGAATGAAATTGAAGATGGCCGATGGTAACATTGAGAGACCCTTAGGATTGCTAGAAGGAATAACTCTCACTACGTGTGGTGTAGAGTTTGAGCATACTTTTGCTATATGTGACTTCAGCAAAAATCAGGCCTATGAGATGATTTTGGGAAGACCATTTATGCGACAGTTGCAAGTGGTACAAGATTGGGGAACAAATTCTTTGTATTTGCAACACTTGGGTGTTACAACTAAAGTCAATCTCAAAGATTACTCTCATAGAGACGTACCCCCTATTCAATGGAATCCCATCCATAGAGCTAAGGATGATACGGATTCAATGCATTCCATAGGATCAGGATCCTCATGGATGCATGAAGACACCCACTTCTGGATGTGTAAAGTAGCAGTAGAAGAAGAGAAGAGAGATATAGGCAAAGAGGTAGGCGTGAAGGAAACCCATAGATCAATTCAAGACCTAGCCTATGCACCTATAGTATTTCTAGGCAAAGAGTTTGAGCCTCATGGTTGGGCCGAAATTTTAGCAACAATGGATGTAGCCATCAATGAAGAAGAATGGACACTCCACTGTGATGAGGATGGCTATGACATTTTGGTCTTCATAATAGAGCCAATCATGTGTGATTATGTCATGGTTGAATCTGGATTCATCCATGAAATTGTGCACACTCAGTGGGTATCCCCCATCGTAGTGGTGCCCAAGAAGAATGATAAATTACATGTATGCATTAATTTAAAGAAGGTTAAAGGAGCCTGTTACCATTAGTGTCCATGTGAAACGCCAAATGGCCACTGGAAACTTCTTTGTATATGTTCTTTAATAAAACATATAGTGGCTTGGTCAGTCACAGACTGTAAGTTCGATCGCATTTGTAAGACCTAAGAAGTCTGTCTTCGTGCTCCCTGTGTACTGTGTTTTCTGCGTATTCTGCAGCCTCTGTGCTGAGTATTGTGTGCGGCCTTAGGAGCTCGGTTTTCTACTCGGAGCATATCGTCATGGAGCTCTCCAGAAGGAGAGCGCACTGTGGTGCATCGCCATCGAAATACTTCACTGGTATCAGAGCAGTTTGACGCAAAAGCTTTGTTCAAACACTAGACGCTTCTTTGTATATGTTCTTTAATAAAACATATAGTGGCCTGGTCAATCACAGACTGTAAGTTTGACCGCATTTGTAAGACCTAAGAAGTTTGTCTTTGTGCTCCCTGTGTACTATTTTTTCTGCGTATTCTATAGCCTTTGTGCGGAGTACTGTGTGTGGCCTTAGGAGCTCGGTTTTCTACTCTGAGCGTATGGTCGTGGAGCCCTCCAGAAAGGAGAGTTGTTAGCTGTATATATTGTTGTTTTTTTGCACCAACATACTTTCGTTTGCAAAGTAGATGATTCATTTTAGGAGATTTTGCAAGGGAGATGTAGAATCATTTAGGCATCTATCTCTAGGGGATCTACTATTTTGGAGGAGGGAAGAAGGTGTGCAGGCTATCTCTGAGATCATGTCATGGAGCAGTACAACACTAGCACCAAGGAAAGAGGTAACAAAGGCAGAGAGGAGGAATGAGGTGCAATGGTGGTAGCAACTTTGTCCATGGATGAGCAGTCCATGAATGCGCTTGTTTTTTATGTGCCTTGCTGGTGCTCGCTTGAGTAGCTGCTCTATTGCGCATCAAAAGGAGGGGTACATATATAATTAAAAAGAAAAAAGAAATCAAAGAAAAAACAAGGGGAAAATAAAAGGAAGAAAAAGAAAAAAACTTGAAACAAAAAAAAAGGGAGAGAAAAAAAAATCACACACAAAAAAAAATACTGGAAAAAATAAAAACGTAAATGAAAAATAAAACGTATTGAAAAAAAACAAAGAAGAAAAAAAAAAAGAAAAAGTGTGCATGTGCATAAGTGAGAGGGAGTGCGTGAGTGGGGGGAGTGGGTGTCAGGGGCAGTGGGTTAGTGGGGCAAAAAGCAAAGGAAGAAGAAAAATCCCCCCACCCCCTCTTTTTTTTTTCCTCTCTCTCTCTCTTCCCCCCCTGGCTGCGTCTCTCTCACCCCCGTCAGTAGCAAAAGAGTTTCGGAGGCACTGGGAGTTTTGGTTGTTGTTCTTTTCCCTGTGTATATGCAGGTGCGCAAGGAGAGGAGTCGACTACACTTTTTCTGTTAGATAACGAGAAAGAGAAGGTTGAAGGGGGACAGAAGCACCTTCGGTGGATGTTTCTATCATCCTTGGTCTCCGACTCGAGCAACATTCTTATGGCCCATGGATCTCATCTCTTTTAGTGGATGTCTGCTATATACATGACGTTCCTCTCTTCTATATCTACTGGAATATATGAGGGAGAACAGCTGAAAGCGGAGCTTCCTTTTTTTTAATCTCGAAAATCTGGGTTTGAAGATGACTTATAACAACAACAAGAAAGAGGAGGGGAGAGCAAATTGGATGGCATCAATACGAGCGTGGCATAATGGTGAATTATGCGAGCAGTTGATTCAGAATTGAAGCTGGTTGGGGGGGCCTTTTCATTTGCAGAGGAGAGAAGGTGAAAAAGACAAAGCTGAAGAGAGGAAAGTGATATTTATTTCTTTCGAGGACTGCTTTGGCCTGTGAGTGCAGAGATTGTTATCCAAAAACATGAGATAGAGGCTGCTCAGAGGATGCCTTTTGATGATCATCGCTCCCAAAAATTTGATACCGAGAGGGAACTGCTAGCACTGATTGCAAACATTTTCATGCTGCATCTGATGGGAGATGTACAAGATTTGGTGCGAAAAAGTTGCAGCAACAAGGGTAGTTTGTGAGGTCAAAAGGGAGAAGGGGAAAGCTATTGGGGGGAGAACGTAAATGTAGCTGGAGTTGGAGAGAGCACAGCGGTAGCTACTATTCCAGAGGTCGAAGGGGCATGGTTGAGAAAAGGAGAATAGTACTTGGCATATGTTCTAGGCAGGATGCATTCTATTTTTCATTGAAGGTGGTTAGGCATCTTGGCATATGACATCTCTCAAATGGCCTGCAGATTTGCTGTTCATCTCTAACGATCAGGGCACCCGGCTGCAGGTATTTGAACTTCTCCACTCCTCTTGCAACAGGAATGATCAGTGATATCTTGGGAAGGGCGTATAGTGATACATCCTCCAAAACTCCTCGACCATTGTGCAGTTCAAACTTCAGCACATAGAAGAGTGCATCAATTGTTAGAGGAGAGAAGAGGGCATCTCTAGTCAGAGGGGGGGGGCATGACACTATTTGAAGAAGAGACACTCCATCGACAGTGCAGCGGGGTCAATTGCGTGAAGATACAACTGTCGAAGTGATGCGAATTTTATCCTCTTGGTGGAGGTTTGGCACATGTAAACCGGAGCTGCACGGCTAGCAGTTTGAAAAAAGGGGGAGAACCGGATGCACGTGTCCCAGGTGGAAGATCTGCGTTTTGCACAATAAAGTTCTAGGCTCGCTGACAACAAACCTGTGATTAATGGTTCATTAAAATATTATCAAGTGCTCTGGATTATCTATGCTACATCGGAACTTTTGCTGAAAGACTTGTATCATCATCAATCACCTTGAATAACTCATACGACACCTGAGTTTGTGCTGAAGAATTTAGGGGAAGGAAAGACTACATGAATTGTCCCACAAATCCATACGCTGAGTGATCATAGGTGTAAAGGCAGGATTCTTCTGTTTGTTTCGTGGCCATGCAAGTCCAGGAAAATGGTGAAGAAATGTTGGCACGTGAAAGAGGAGAGTGAGGGGGTCCTCCATGATGTTTTGGTAGAGACTTTGTTCAATCATGATGCTTTTAAAGAATCTACAGACATATACATAAAACCAAAAGTGTCCACTTATCATGGACAACACAACAGATCAAATCATCTGATTCCAACATAGCGGCACAAAGGGTGCAATTCACAGATGAGGACATGAGTGCTTTTTCAGCTAGGACTCTGGTAACCTCACCTGAAATGTTTTGAAAAAACTCGGATCAGTTACGAGGGGACAGATATTTATCATAGAACTCATGGTGTACTAAAACATGAAATTTGATTAGAAGGGAAAAATTATGTTTTCTAGTGTTTTCTTCAAGTCAACTTCGGAGCCACTCTTTGTGGATGGTTGCTTCAGATCAGTAAACAACACATGTGATAGCATTTGATTATGGATGGGGAATTTTGCAAACATCAAGAATGTGGTAAAATGTGCAGCTCGCATGGGGTAGTGCAAAACAGCTTTAAAGGATTGTTTTGGTTGTGCGGGACATGCTTGGACAAGTGCTGAAGGGATATCGAGCAAAGGGGGAGGTCATTGTTTTGTTGTGTTCTTTGGTTGTGGTTGTGTGTGCAGGTAACGAGGGCATCTTTGGGAGGGAACTCGGGTGCAGATGATCGGTTTTCCATCTGTAGCATCAACATTTTGCTAGCCCAAGTGCTGATGGAGTAGATCATGCTCAATAAAAGTAACTCCAGCAAGTCCGACAAATGAGGGGCCATCTTTGTTTGATCCTTTAGTATCCACTGTTTTGGTGTGTTCGATGGCTGGGGAGTCAGGATACCTGGAGCAGCAACAGTAGTAGGAGCTTTGTCTTCGGTTGCCCTTCCAAGGATACAAGAAGAAGGAAGGGTACAAGGAGGACTATACCGAAGGGGAAATTGGCAAGCATCATTCAATCTGACTGAAGCTATTGCGGGAGCACGAAGATCGACTTTTCCCTTCAAGTCCATGAGTTAAGAGGCACCAGATATACTGAACATGAGGAGGTGAGTTGTTGTTCAGGTATGTGAATGAGTGTGCATTTGAATCTCTCATAGAGGGAGGCCAGGGTGTCCTCAGAGTTTTTGGGGGGCGGCTGTTGGGGTTTTTTTGGGGGATGTTGAGATAGGAGAAGGGTTTTTTCGCATACAGCATGATTGGAATTGTGAGTGGCAACCAAGTCACTGAACAAGGATGACTAGAATTACATCTAGTGGGAGTTGAAGTGGGAGTCGAACCTGCTTGGGCAGCGTGTAGCTGAACGGAACCAGGATGTGGCTGCGTATTTCAAAAGTCGTGATGCTCAGATAATAGAGGAACTTTTGTGTGAATGTTCCCACCAGCAGGACTAGTTTTCAAGGGGTATACGAACAGTTGATCTATGTGACCAAGACATCTCAAGACGAAAAGAGTTTGGATGAGGGGGCTGGAGAGCTTGCTTCAGCAGCCATCAGTGGCCACTTACCCATCGGGATAGGTGCCGAAAGAAGGAAAAAAGGGGAGCTCGACTCGGCAACAGGACTAAAGGGGTGGCTCAGCAGGTCCATACGACAAGGGAGGGCTGTTCATTTGGGACGGAGGGATCGGCGACGCAGAGTAGCATCAAGTGGGAGGTTGCTTGTGGATTTGAAGATTTTTGGTCTTTGGCCCTCGAGGCCTGAAAGGAAGCTGTTATATATATAGGTAAGCTCTGGAAGGGACTAAGCCGGAAGGAAGCTTTGCCAAAACTTCTTATTTCTTTTAGCCTTTTCGGCCCTTAACAGAGACATATTCAGGCCAGCAGGTGGATATGCATATTCAGGCCAGTAGGTGGATATGCAGGACAGACAAAGAGCATTTACAATGTGAAGCATCAACCTTTTCTCTGTCGAAGAAGAAGGAGTTCTCATGTCTGTTGAATACCGTTAATTCCAGGGTGGAAAGGCATTGAGTACACCTTTACCCACATATGTGAAATTGAGCAAGGATGATTGCCCCAAATCAGATGAGGAAAAGGAATTCATGACCAAAATTCCCTATGAGTCTGGTGTTGGTAGTCTCGTGTGCGCTATGATAGCTACGAGACCACATTTGCAGTGGGATTTGTGAGCAGATGTATATCTAATCCTCCTGGCAAGAAACATTGGGAAGTGGTCCAGATGATTTTGAGATATCTGAGTGGCACTAAGGACAAGTGTCTATGCTTAGGTAGAGGGAAAGCATCCATTATTGGTTACACAGATTTTGACTATGCTGGTTGTGTAGACAATCGTAAGTTTACATCAGGGTACATTTTTCATTTTGCTAGAGGTGCTATCTCTTGGAGATCTTGTCTTCAAGAATGTATAGTTGTTTCTACCATAGAAGCAAAGTATGTTGCAGCAAGTGAGGCATGTAAGGAATCATTGTGGCTTTCTCGTCTTCAAGAATGTATAGTTGTTTCTACCATAGAAGTAGAGTATGTTGCAGCAAGTGAGGCATGTAAGGAAGCATTGTGGCTTTCTCATCTTGCTTGTGATATTGGTTTACCTCAGCATGTACCTCACTTGCTCAGTGATAGTTAGAGTGCCATTGCTTTGGCTAAGAATCCGATCTATCATGCAAAAACCAAGCACATTGAGGTGAGGTATCACTTCATTAGAGATTGCTTAGCCATTGAGCGCATTATTCTTGAGAAGGTTCACACTCGAGATAATGATACAAATGCTTTGACTAAAGCTCTATCACAAGATAGCTTTCGACACTGTTGTCACTTGATGGGTTACTTGATTCTTGATCTTACACAGTCACTTGTATACTGTGTAACATGCCAATCAGGTGGGAGGTATACTTTGTATACTTACACTCAGGTATTCTTTATCATTCTTTATTTTTCTCTCATAGTTATTTTGACCATGTTGGCCTTTAGTGGGAGATTGTTACCGTTACTGTCCATGTGAAAGGCCAAATGGCCACTGGACACTTCTTTGTATATGTTCTTTAATAAAACATATAGTGGCCTGGTCAGTCACAGACTGTAAGTTCGACCGCATTTGTAAGACCTAAGAAGTCTGTCTTCTTGCTCCTTGTGTACTGTGTTTTCTGTGTATTCTGCAGCCTCTGTGCGGAGTACTGTGTGCGGCATTAGGAGCTCGGTTTTCTACTCCGAGCGTATTGTCATGGAGCTCTCCAGAAGGAGAGCACACTGTGGTGCATCGCCATCAAAATGCTTCAGAGCCACCATTCGAGATAACTATCCGCTTCCTATCATTGAGCATCTACTAGAAAGAGTAGCAAGCAAGGAAGTGTGCATCTTCCTTGATTGGTTTTCTAGCTACAATCAGGAAGCCATTGCTCCAAAAGATCAGCATAAGATTGCGTTTGCCATAGAGTGGCGCATATTTGCTTTTCGGGTAATGCCATTTGGTCTCATCAATGCACCTGCTACCTTTCACAGGCTGATGAATTCTTGAGGAAAAATTTGGAAGTCTATGTTGATGATCTCTGTGCTCATTCCAACATTAGACAAACCCATATCCTTGAGCTCAGGACCCCCATCAAAGAAGATGAGAGGAGCGGTTCAGATGCCATGTGCACAAGCTCGGGTGCTTCATTAACACCGGACATGACTCCACCACCCCAAAGGCGAGTACAATCCTTCACCATCAGATTACCAAGGCACAATGTAGAAGGACATAATCTGATCTTCCCACCGATCCCCACAAATTTAGAGTTTCCTCACAGCTTCACGCTTGAGGATTTAACTGACGAGGAAGTAGCCAAGATAATCAATGCAACTAACTTGGAAATCAACATAGAGGAGTTAAGTGGAGAATAAACAGTCACAGATCGGCCCGACCAAACTCAAACTGTGGTAGTCAAAGTAGAGGAAGACTAGGAGAAGACTGAAGAAGAGGAACAAGATGAGGAGCAAGAAGGACCATCTGATGAAGAGGAGCATGAATATGAGCTAGACATTTTACCGAAACTTGTGGGAGCCCAAACCTGCACAAAGCAAATAAAAAGATTGTATGATACTATGAACCTAGTTCAGGAACAACATAGACTATCCTTGGCATCAAGGAAGGCCTTAATGAACCAGATACTTGAAGAAGAAAATGTGGATGATCAATTCAGAGCTTCCCTCGACATGATTGCGGATGCATTGGGGGTGCCTGAGACACTGCACACCACCCTTGCCCATTCTCAAAGATTTGAACGAAGGCATGGGAGACGACCTCCAAGATTAGGGAAGCATATCCACATTACAGTATCAGAACCACATGGCACCACCTCCGCAACCACCAGCACGGCACACTCCATCCAACACACCGAAGAACCCCATGCATCAAGTGCAGCCCCCTCACCACCCCTACCACCCTCCCCTCCAACTCCACCCCCCTCATCCCATACCACCACCATCGCCCCTACTATCACCACCATGGTCTCCACCTCCCTTAGTGAAGAATGCAATGTAAGTCAACCCTCACAACTCACACAATATGACACCACTACTCTAGTAACTGCCACCACGACCACTAGAACTCTAACCATGGTTATCGAAAATCCAATTCCTCCTATCACACTTCTAGGTGGCCCAAATGCACAATTGAACACACCATCGTACACCTTCACTACCATCACCACACCTACCATTCCCATGTATATGGTCACTCTCATGACCACATCCATGCATGATCACATGGAAATATCACTCACATCTGCACCTCTCCTTCCCTCCATATTCCCACAATCTCCCATCCCCCCACCACCCACTTCATCATTCTCAAGCACAACATCCACCATCTCTTTCCCATTTCCCTACCCCCCTACATTACCAACCTTCCCCACACTCACCCCTGTAAATAATGTAATCCATACTCTATATTAATGTGTGTCGCAGTTATAGCAAAATTACCAACATTTAGATGCTCAGCATATGAACCTGTTCAGAGCCCATGAGACACTACAAGAATGACTCACAAACATGGAGAAAGACAAGCGACAACTACAACATGATCATGATACATTACAGAGACAACATGAGGAATTAGCGGCCAATCCCCCACAACAGATTCATAGGCACAACAATACTTCAAGGAGATGCTACGTGTCCAACAAGCGGACAATCTCAAAATCCATCGCAACCTCGCTTTACTAAGGAAACATATGTGAGCAGTACTAGAAGAAAATAAAAGATTATAAAGATAGAATGAAGAAAATTTAGAAGCAGCAATGGAAGGATCACCACAAGAGATTGACCCGAAGTGGTTCAAAGTCCTCCTGTCAGCCAACATGCATATCATATTGGACACACATGCCGACCTAGAGGCATATGATGCCTTTGAAAAAGATCGCGATGACCTACGGAAGCAATTGGCCACTCAACGAGAGCAACCAAAAAAAGTACCTACATATATCCCATCGGAAGAGGTGCTCGAATTGAAAGCCCAACTAATAGCTCTACAAAATAAGCTTCTCCAATATGAACGTCAACCTTCTCCCCAGGTGGAGCCAGAGCCTGAAGAACTCATTCCAATTGAGGTAGAAGAGACATTTGAGGACCCTTATGAACCTATGCTTGCACTTAGAGGTAGACAAATAGAGGAAGGAATGGATACATTTTAGATTGAAGCTCTAGAATGGCTACAAAGGCTAGAAAAGGTAGGCCCAACTCATGATGACAGAGTAGTAGTACAAATACAATCCATGTCTCGTCTAGAAGAAGTCGTCATCAAGTCAGACTACTTCAAAAACCTATCTCATCATCGATGGATTGGTGCTTCTGATGATTTGTATGTACCATTTTGTGTATTACTGGCTGATTATAATGCAGAGATCAAACACTGCACCACGAAAGAGCTAACCTCTGCAACCCAATTTGCCCTAGATGACATTCCTGAGAGCGCTGCACAGGGGTTAGACATGGTTTGTTAAGTCAATTAAATTGAAATCTTGAGCTAACTTTGGGACTTTTACAGGTTCATTGAGAGCACTAAAGGGCATAGTTTGGGGATTCTTGTATCCAAAAGGGGATTTGAGTGTTTGTAGGAGAAAAGGGAAAGGTAGGAAGAAGGATACACACTGAAAGCCTCTGTCCATTGATTATAAGAAGACAAATACAATGGTGATGCACAATACAATCCAATGCTTCTGTGCAAAATCCCACAGAGTGCACAATCACAAAATACAAAATACTCAAGGGTCTTGTTGCTGCCGACCTTCTTTGCACTAGACCTCCACCTTCTCCAAGCCTGCACTTGGGCACACCTTGCACCAAGCTTCCAATAAGGGGGAGGGATGGACACCTTCTCTCGACATGCGCACAGCTTCAATGGGATCTTGGGATCTTTGGTTGTAAGCTTAGCACACCTCTGCACACTTCTTAGTCACTCTTCATGCACACCTTGCACTTCACTTCTCTGTGTTGCACATTGTGTGTCTCTTGTCCTTCTCTCTCTTCCTAGCTTAGACTATGCTCACCTTGCTTAGTCGTCAAGAATAAATCCTTGCCTTGATTTGAGTGTCGATTCAAATACGCTCCTAACTGCTAGAGTATGTTGGTGCTCACTTTGATGTCCCAAGATTGTCTCCAAAAGTAGGCGACCAACGAATCCCCGTTTTTTCTTGTAGTGACTTTAGATTCAAACAAAAATTTTAATTGGGGGGCCATACTTTCCCTTCTCCATATGCTGCCGCTTCACATACCTTCACATTTTGCCTTTTAATTTCTCAAATATGCACCTAAGAGAGGGTTCACCTGAACCTTCCAAAACACTTTTGAACCTTAGGGAATTACAGAAATACCTCCGCAACCTGCAACCAACTTTTTGCAATTATACTCTTTATGAAAAATTAATTGTGCACTACCTGTGCCTTGACACCCGAACTTTGAACACTTTGACTTCACCCATGTTGACTTTGATCTCAACATGTTGGCTTTGAATGCTTTGGCTTTGATTATGTTTGATTTTTATTGTAGTTGACTTTGACCATTACGACTTTTATGGGCTCAACAATTTCCCACCACCTAATGGGCTCTCCGTCCAGAGAGCTACAACCCAAACCTAGAGCAGAGATGACACCATATGCCTATGCTGCAAAATCTTCCAAAGGACACTTGAGTAGCAACCAAATCCACCAGGAGCAGGAGAGACAAATGCCAAAGAAGAACCAAAAGGAGAGAGGTTGCATAGAAAATCAAAGGATGGCAAAGGGAGGGTAGGAAGAAGGGGGAAGGGAGGGCCGAGGGGGCTGAGATTGATAGGGCAGGGAGGGTTAAGGATGGGGCTAGGTAGAAGGGTAAAGGGAGGGTGAGGGAGTAGGATTATGGGCTCTATAGAGGGCCGAAATTATCAAACAGTAGAGCTACAGGGAGTGCATATGGGAAATTGTGAAACAAAAGTAAAAACAAAGTGAGAATAGACTATGTGGACTAGGTGAGTAATGAAAAACACATGAGAAATGTGCATAAAATATGTGGGTTTTGTCCAAAAGTCATAGAAAAGGTGGGATTTTGGAAAAACTAGGTTGAAAATGAGTTCAGAGATGCTAAAATACATGAAGATGACCTCAAGTTTGAAAAAAATGGCCATCTGAAGCGCAATCTAGAGTCAAAAGCATCATGGACCATAGAAAATTATATAATTATATATATATATATATATATATATATATATATATATATATATATATATATATATATATATATATATATATATATATATATATATATATATATATATATATATATATATATATATATATATATATATATATATATATATATATATATATATATATATATAATTTTTTTTTTGGGGGGGGAAACGGTGGGGGGTGGGTGGGGGGGCTGTGGGCGGTGGGTGGGGGAATGGTGGGGGGGTGGGTGGGGGAACGGTGGGGGGTGGGTGGGGGGACGGTGGGGGGTGGTGGGGGGTGGGTGGGGGAATGGTGGGGGGTGGGTGGGGGAACAATGGGGGGTGGGTGGGGGAACAGGGGGGGGTGGGTAGGGGGTGGAACGGTGGGGGATGGGTGGGTGGCGAGGCGGTGGGGGGTGGAACGGTGGGGGGGTGGGTGGGAGGTGGGTGGGGGGCGATGGGGGGTGGGTGGGGTGTGGGTGGGGGAATGGTGGGGGGTGGGTGGGGGGGCAGGGGGAGAGAAAGAGAGAGAGAGAGAGAGAGAGAGAGAGAGAGAGAGAGAGAGAGAGAGAGAGAGAGAGAGAGAGTTTTTTGAAAATAAATTTAGCCTTTAGGGGCTTTTTTTTTGGGAGAGGGGGTTAAAAATACCCAGAAATTAAAAAGAAAAAATGCTTAGAAAATGCAAAAAGAATGCAAACAATTCAAGAAAAATTCCCCAAAAAATTTCCAATATTTTGCAGCCATTTTGCCACTCAAAACCACATAGAGCTTCCTTTATATGTGCATTTAATTAAGAAAAGGGCATTGAAAAAGATGAAAAAGTGCTAGAAAATGTCTAAAAATGCCTGAAAATTTCCCAAAAAATTCCAAAAATTGTACCTATGCAAAAGGCTATGAAAGGGTTGCTAAATTTTCTAAAAAATCAAAGAACAAGTATGAAAATGGATAAAAACTACTAAAACTTAAGCAAAAATGACATGAGAAGGCTATGTACAACCTGGAAAAATTTCGCAGGTTCCAGGTGATCCATAAATCTTCAATTGTTTTTATGATAGGCCTTGAGCCTTGATATGTTGACTAAGAGAAACTCCTACATAATCTCCAATTGTACTGCACTTCGTTTGTTTTGTCTTCTTATTGGGCACACTGATCAGCTGATTGGGGTACCCTAAATCTTTCAATAGAATATAATCTCCTCCATATTGCATCTTTTGTATCTTTGTTTCAGCAACTTTATAACTTAATCTACAAAATTTCATTTTTACTATTCCAGCTTCTTCATCCCATGGAACCCTCTATTTCCCAAGATTTGTAGGTACTCCTTCCACATCCTTGTATAGCCGTGCACTTACTATCATAAAAATTGACATAACAGATGATATCCATACCAGTATCCATAAAAAGGTGGCCATTGACATATGATTTGAAGTATCTTCATCACTGCTACACTTAAGGGCTTTTCTTTTCTTCTCTCTTCTATGGCCTTTGACTGAGACTGTTTCACTCGAATCAGTAACCTGAGTGATGTCCTTTTTTTCTTCATAGGCTTCCTCTCTACTTGAGTTTGGAAAAATCCCATAGTAGGCAGATGTGTCTTCTGCATGGAGCCAAGCCAACATGTTTTCTTCTTCATATAAATTTGATTCTTCAAATAGATGTGCTTCTAGTTTGTCCAAAAATTCTTCTTCCATACAAATACCAATTGTCTGCATCATGTTGGTATGTCTCTGATTGTCTGGTCCTTCTTCTAAAAATATATGCTACAACTCTTTTCCCTCTTGCTTACCCACATTGTGTCCTTGCCTCAGTCATGCAGCACATTGGCATGCCTTAACCAAGGTCTCCTAATTAGTAGGGGGAAACTTCCTTCTACCTGTGGCAACCTTAAAACAACAAAATCCAAGTTAAAGATTGTACCTTCTATCTTGATTGGGACTCCAGGGACCACTCCCATAGGCTCTACTATGCTTTGGTCTGCCAGTGTTACAGTGAAGTTGGCAGGTCTTGAAGGATGTAGTCCAATCTTTTTCATGGTATGTTCAAGCATCAAGTTAATGCTAGAACCACCATTCACAATAACTCCTTGAAACTCATGACCCTTGATAGAGACTGTTAGCCAAAGTCTCTTATAATCTGTGAGGGGTGCTTCCCCTATAATTTTATCTTTATGCATAACAACAACCTCTGCCACTAAACTTGTTGTGGACACCTCATCAAGAGTTCTGACCTGAATTTCCCATCCATCTTTATTAAATAAAAAATACTGATCTCCTTTTTCATGGACTTGAGTAGTCTTGAAGCTTCTGATTCCTTAAGAGCATGGGGTCCAAATGACTTATCAAACTCCTCATGAGCCCTGTTGAATGCATGTCCAATGGCATCACTGGTACCTATGAGATTTTCTTTTTGCCTTGTATCTGCACATATGGTGGCTTTGTCTTTGGATGTCTCTTTGTCTTTGTTCAATCCATTAATCCTTGATTCTTGACCTATTTCTACTTGAGCCTTCCCCTTGCTTCTTGTCTACACTATAAAAGATTCAATTTCTTCTAACTGCACCACCCTGGTAGATGGTGATGGCACATTGACTTGATCTACCATTTCTTCTTTGCGTAGAGAAATCATTTGAATGTTGGGCCCCGATGAGGATGCTTGGTTCTTAGGACAATAATTAGTATAGTGGTCTCTGGCCTCTGGGCAGTTCCTACAAGGAGGGGCATGGTAGAGTGCACATACTTTGTTAATGCTCACATTCTCCACATTTGAAACAAATAATTTGCCTCCTTGGCCCATTTCCAAAGTTATCTCTATGTCTAGGGTTGTAATTGTTACCTTGATTAGGTGAAGCTGCCACCACATTTGCTGGTGGTAGGGCTCCTCCTTATGTCCAATATGTTGAGTTTTGAATGCATCATTCATTAGGTCCCAAGTGGTGAAATGGTTCTCAACAAATTGGCTGAACCATTTATCTGCTAACCCTTCTAATGTGGTAGGGAAGAGTATCAAAAGCGCATCCTCTCTTCTCATCAAGCCTCTTTTTTTGCATAGTGCTAAAAACCTCCTAATATGCTCGTCCGGATCCTCCTTAGCTAAGCCTTTGAAAGAAGGAAATTTTATAGTTAATCTTGAAAGTAGGGTTTCCAAATCTACCTGACTTGCCATGCTCTTTACTGATAAGGTTGATGAGAGTGGACTGGAGGATCTTCTAACAACCTTCCTTCTTAATGCTTTGCAGGTGACCCTCAATGTTTGAGACCGGGTTGCGGTCATGAGCTGTTCATAATCCTCTTTAGGCTAAGAGAATTGATAAGAAAATTTACCTCTTAACCCAATGAAGTAGCATTGTAGCACTATCGGCACTTGAACTCTTCTACACTTTGCACTTTGCTTCTCCTATGCTCAAATCTCCTTGGAGTCCCACGGGGCGTGCGAAATTTTGTTGGGGGATTCTTGTATCCAAAAAGGGATTTGAGTGTTTGTAGGAGAAAAGGGAAAGGTAGCAAGAAGGATACACATTGGAAGCCACTATCGATTGATTATAAGAAGAAAAATACAATGGTGATGCACAATACAATCCAACACTTCTGTGCAAAATCCCACAGAGTGCACAATCACAAAATACAAAATACTCAAGGGTCTTGTTGCTGCCGGCCTTCTTTGCACCGGACCTCCACCTTCTCCAAGCCTGCACTTGTGCACACCTTGCACCAAGCTTCCAATAAGGGGGAGGGATGGACACCTTCTGTCGGCATGCACACAACTTCAATGGGACCTTGGGATCTTTGGTTGTAAGCTTGGCACACCTCTACACACTTCTTAGTCACTCTTCATGCACAACTTGCACTTCACTTCTCTGCGTCGCACACTGTGTCTCTTGTCCTTCTCTCTCTTCAAGCTTTGACTATGCTCACTTTGCTTAGTCCTCAAGAATAAATCCTTGCCTTGATTTGAGTGTCGATTCACATATGCTCCTAACTGCTAGAGTATCTTGGTGCTCACTTTGATGTCCCAAGATTCTCTCCAAAAGTAGGTGGCCAACGAATCCTTATTTTGTTCTGTAGTGACTTTAGACTCAAACAAAAATTTTAATTGGGGGGCCATACTTTCCCTTCTGCATTGTCGTCGAGATTTTCTCTCCTCTCTCACTCATTGAGGCCTACAGAAAACACATTCCGTTAAGGTAGTCAGAATTCCCTGAGAAGTCCAAGATGCATCAATGATGCGAAAGGGATTTCACATGCAAACTTTGGAAGAAATCGAGCAAATCTAGGGTAGCGGTCAAAGTTGGTCAAACTTTGGAAATTAGGGCAAAAATTTCAATATCTCCAAATCACATGAAAATTCATATACTTGTAAAGCCTATCAAAGGTAGTGTATAGCCTGAATTTCACATGTAAATGGATTTTCTAGCACATTGATATGCCATGTGCATTTTGTAAAAAATATAATTTTTCCACTTAGACCCTGCAAAATCTTGTATAGGAATTTTTGTTAGCCATATGGTTTGGCATGTATAAAGAACATATGTGGCTACATATTTGTAGAAATTTTCAAGGCTATCAGAGTTTCCTAGACACCTTGATGCCACCTTGCAAGCTTCCAAATGTAGTCAAACTTATATAAGGGAGATTTAGATAAAAGGTTTTTCTGCATATTCATGAAGGGGATCTTTGGAAACATAGTCCTACAAAGTTTCATCTTCATCAAAGCCTTTTTGGAGGGTCAAAGAGCACAAAGTCCAGTTTTCAAGGTCACCACAGTGTTCTAGTTTAAGCAAATTGAAGGGTTGAAGGGCTGCCACATGGTGAAAGCTGATTGAGCCATGTTGTACGATCAAGATGAGCTCTATTCAAGGGTGGAGATGAACGTATGCTTAAAGCAAGGAGAATCCACGAGTTTTTTTTCATCAAAGAAGGCGTTTTTGATAGTTAAAGATCAATAATGCAACTTTTCTCTAAAAATAGTGGCATATCTTATCCGAATTAATGTCAGCACTGATCCGGCGGTCCATATCATCCCTAGATCCAATGGTGGAGAATGAAGGCGCCTAAATTTCCCTCCTTTACACTAGATTTGATAGAAAGAACAATTCCAATCCATTGATTTGATTAATCAAACGGTTGTAATCGAAAGTAGTGATCCTAGAGTTGAGAGTTGGTTTCTCTAGATCCAAGGGCCCAAATTCATTTAAAAAACTATATAAACCCCCTCCAAACTCTTAAAGCATCATTGTTAGGCATCCATAGGGCTCTTGCTAGCTTAAGGTTTCCTTGAGACGATCACCCTCGGTTGAGCGAGTGAGGATCCAAGGTGGGCTAGTATGAGTATAGTACCTAGTATCAAATTTAAGTTAGACCTCCAATCTAGGATAGGCTCTTGAAACTAGCATCTCTATCTTGACTCACCCTCAGTAGAGCGTGTGAGTGAGTTAGAGTTGGTTTTAATGAGTCTTAGACTTCTTTAGTTAGACGTTACGAGCCTATACATACATAGGGTCAATGAAGTGGAACTCATCTTCTTACGTGTGACATTCGGTTGAACTGTCATGGTTTGAGGGTCGGAACCGCCTTTGATCAGTAGACTGCTTAGCTTGACGTATCACGACGATCTTATACATGTATCTTAATTCAAATCCTTTTAATTCATGTCACTTGTCACTTGTCTCTTGTCTCTTGTCTCTCAGTCTCTTAAGTATTTTTACATGTCCTCTATTTTCTTCTATGTGTGAGAAGGCTCCGCAGTATTGCATTGAACCAGTGAGGATGTTTCATTGATCTTGTGATTAAACTCTATCATCATAATTCACTTGCATGCATATAATCCATACATACTCATACATATTGATTAGTTTCTGAAAGTGTATAAGAAGCTCCAATATTGGACCATTCTTCCTTTTGAAACTGATTTATGTGTAAGGATTCCATCTATTCTCGTCATGCATACATATGATCCAAAGAAGACTATGCATATGGATTAGAATTAGGAAGTTTTTAAGAAGCTCCTTCAATGGACCATTCTTCCTTCCAAATTTGATTCGTGTGTATGGTTCTCTTTCATTCTTATCATTCATGTTCATAAATCTAACTTGCACTCCTACATTCCTATTCCCATAATCATTTCAACATCTCTCTCTTCTCCATACTCAACATTAATTTCACTTTCACGCCCTTAAACCTTCCAACATTCATTAGCTTCATACACCTTGTGTGTGCCATGACCGAACCCGATCCACCCGGATTGCGATCACCTCCACATTTGTTCCCGACATGAAACGCTTCATGGCATTTGCTTCTGATCTTGTTGGGAGGTTTTGATCCATATTTTTTGGTTCATATTTTTCATCCTCATCATATCATCATCATTCTTGAGTGTTAGACTGGATTTCTCATAATATCGTGCACATCTTCGTCATGAAGTAAATGCATTTGTGAGAGATCTAGAACATCGTACATCGCTTGCTTATTCACATAAGATGGAGGAAGGATTCAAATCCCTTATTGTTGAGAAACAAGGACAAAGAATAGTCTCTTCTATGTTGAGAGAGAAGGGAAAATTCAATGGCATCAACATTACAAGCTACTTAGATTTGTTTGAAGAGTAGGCTATGATTTTTGGTCTTCCTGAAGATCATTTGATATCATTGTTTGAACAAATTGTTGATAGCTCTATCATAAACCATGTCACTCAATATGATACTCTTCCTTGGAGTGATTTTAGAAAGGAGATGCTCAAAGAATTCTATCTTGAAGATTATTGCCAACATAATTGGGATGGATTCTTATGATGGGTCAATTCCCCAAAGTCTAGTAGCTCTATTACTCACTTACAAAATGAGTATATTAGATGCTATGAACAACTTCCTGATGAGGATAAGATAACTTTGGAACCTGATATTGTGATCAGTTTTCTTAAGCTTCTTCATCCTGAAACTCGTAGGGAAGTTGAACGGCGATTAGAAGAGCCGGATAAGCTCTATGGTCTTACTGACAATTGGCAAAGAGTGCGTAAAGTAGTAGAGGCTATAGCCCATAGACATCAAAGACAATCCATGCTTTATGAGCAAACTAGTCTTCCTCAAGCTAGCTTTGCACAAACTAAGGAGCAATTAAGAGAAAAATCCCATGCTATGCTTTTTGACTCTACTCCTATTCCTCAAATGATGGAGCCTACTCAAGGTTTTAAAGTAGAGCCAAATAAAAGTGTAGTTGAACAATCTCAAGTGGAAATTCTCACTAAGCAAATGGAAAGTATTATTGCTACACAATCCAATTTGGCCAATACTATAGATGCTTTACAATCTAATTACACCAAAACTTTCCAAAATCAAATGAACCCAATGTCTTTTCAAGAGCCTAATCAACATGTTATAGCTCCCAATCAAAATCCACAAGTAGCTCCTACTCAAGCATATCAAGTTCCTCCAATGCATAATCCTTCAATGCAAAATCCTCATCCGCATGTGCAAAATCCTCAAATGCATCAAAACATGTATCCTCAAGCTTCTCAAATAGCTTTTCAAAATCCTCAAAATCAAAATTTTCAAAATCATCAACTATATACTATGGAAGCTCCTCTTGCACCTCAAGTACCACATGTTGCACCCCAAGCTCCTCAAATACATCATTGCCTTATCAAAATCCTAATTATCCTGTTCAAGCAATACCTTATCAACAAAATCCTCAATTTCAAAATTTCCCACCATAAGCTAACCAAAATCCTCAAAATCAAAATGGTTTTGTGTGTGGCCCTCGTAGGTGTCCTTGGTGTGATTCTTTAGAGCACTTTTTGAGAGATTGTGAACTATTGAAGGCTGCTAAGGAGCAATGACTAGTAATAGACATAGACAAGAAAATCTGTGACTATTGATCTAGGTTACCTTTGCAAGGAAATTATGGTAAGGGAGGAATGAAAAAACATTATGAAAATATAACCATAACGGACGTAGGAACCAGAGGAGTGAAACTAGAAGCTCTTGATGAACAACAAGTAGAATCAATTAAACCCACAAAGGAAGGTGACTTTTCCATAGAGGCTTTAGTAAGAGCACGAGATGAGATTAGGAGAATAATGGCTTGGGAGTCACCGATAGAAGATCAATCTCTTATTTCTCACATATCCAATGTAGAAGAAAAACGAAAAAGAGATGAAGCTGAGCCTAGTGAAAGAAGAGTGACATGAAAACAAACCTCAGAGGGAATAGAAACAATCATAGAGCAGGGAGAAACATGACAATCCAAAGATAAAAAACAAGAATCACAACCCAATGAACAAAAACAAGAGGAGAGACAAAAAGGGAAGAAGACAAAAGAAAGAAAAATAGAACGAAAGCCTTTAGATAAACAAGAACAATCAAAATAGACTGAAGACCAAACATGAGAACATGAACAAAAACAAGATCCTGAGCAAAAACAAAAGAAACCAAAGAGAAAACCTAAAGCCATCTTGATTTCAGAAATTGAGAGAAAAATAGATCCTATGGAGATTTTAGATGAAATTTTGCTTAAGAGTCAAGTGACTATGTCTTTAGAACAAGTTTTCTCTATTGCAAAGCCTTTTTTTAAAGATAACTTTATAGGCCTAATTAAAAGGAAGAGGTTTCCGCTTAATCTAGATACTAAGATGCAAGAGTCTCTAGATCAAGATCAAGCTATGAATGAAGCCTTAAACTTTGATGAATCTGATGAAGAGAACTTTGATGATGATGAAGTAAATGTTAATAAAAATTTCTTAGGACCTATTCAACCTGACCATGAAAATCATGAAAACAATCCTGAAAGTCACTTTAAAAGAAAATTTTAGTCTAGAGGTAAATCAGAGATGCATGTTAAAATAGGAAATGATAAGAACACTATCACTGTAAATGCATTAGTAGATTCTGGCTCCAAAATCAATGTGATTTCAAGAGAAGTCTATGATAAGTTTCGATGGCCCATAGGTAAAGATTGTGGATGGCATATGAGAACTGCAAATAATGGTGTAGGTACCCTGTATGGAGCTTGTGCTAGTGTGCCCATATCCATAGGAGGAATCACAGAAGAGTTTCACTTTTTTATTCAAGATAATTGCTCCTATGAAGTTCTCTTAGGTCAACCCTTTATTTGTGAGAGTCGTATGGAAACTAAAGCCATGGATGATGGGTCTACCTATGCTAGATTTAAGTCTAAGGATGGAATGCAATCACTTCAATTCATGATGGTAGGAGTGAATCATCCTAGGAATTGATTGTCAATTAGAAAGAAACCTATTGTTACTCAAGGTCATGCGCATGCTTGTAGTGATTGTGCACCTCGATTCATGTTTGGAGCTACATATGATCAAAATTTTGGATAGAATCCATTGTTGAGCGGGACAACAGTAGATATTGGTTTGACATCTCGCATCCAACCAACATGTACAATAGTTTGTCACTTTGTTTTCCACATTCTAGATTAGATTTTCTTCATAAGAGTCAATTGCCCAAGCCTTTTATCCAGAAAACCCAAAAAAATTATAAAAACAATAAAATCATGGAACATGATGAGAACATTGAGCATGTGATTGAAACATCTCATTGTTTCTCTACTCTTGAGGAGTTAGAGTTATGTCTTCAACAAAATTCTAATTCCCATATTATTCTTCTTTCTTCCCTTGATAAGTATGCTCTTATCCAGGAATATGCTCTCAATGTTGACAAGTGCTCAAAGTTTAACCAAACACATGATGCCTTAGTTGAAACAAAGTACAAAACTATAGACAAAATTATCAAACCCATAGCTCAACCATTATCCCAAGGAAGTAATGAAAAAATTATTGATGTGAAAAATGATCCAATTCTTCGAGATAAGAAAAACATAGGACATACATTCACGGATGAGACAATCAAATACGTGAAAATTGGTAGAGATGATGAATTTCTTTTGCCAGCAGAGAGAGATAAATTTGAGAGAGTCATACATAGCCATGGAAAAGCCTTTACTATGTATCCTCATGAGATTGGTTGCATAGATCCTAAGCTAGTTGCACCCATGATAATCTTTACTATTCCACATATTCCATGGAATCTTCGCCCTATACCAGTTCCAAAGGCTCACTTACCTGAGCTAATGAAACTACTTAAAGAGAAGATAAGCATGAGAATTTTAGAGCCATCTTTTGCACCTTACTCAAATCAATGGTTCACTGTGCCTAAAAAGAATGGGAAACTACGTTTTATTCAATATCTCCAACCTATCAATAAAGTCACCATAAGGAATGTAGGAACAGGACCCATTGTAGATGAGTTTGCTGAATCATTTTCAGGACATTCTATCTATTCAATGGGTGATTTATATTGTGGAAATGACCAATTCCAATTAGCAATTGATAGTCGTGACATAACCACAATGAAAACTCCTTTAGGCTTAGTGAGAATGTGTACTTTACCTCAAGGAGCGACTAATTCTGTGGCTCATATGATGAGTGCTATGAATATGGTCTTACATGATTTTATCCCTCATATAACCATGCCATTCATTGATGCTATTCCAATGAAAGGGAGTGATGAACGTGCAAAGGATATTACTTTAGATTCATCTGGATGTCGTAAATTTGTTCTTGACCATATCTCTAATTGTGAAAGAATATTTCAATGATTTGAAGAAGTAGGTCTCACATTTTCCATAGAAAAATCAGTTTTTGGTGTCAACGAGGTTCTTATTGTTGGACATTTATGTGTTCATTATGGTCGAAAGCCATACCCACAGAAAGTTGATTCCATTAGCAATATTTCTAAAACATGTAACAACGTGAGTGAGGTACGCAGATTTCTTGGTGCTTGCATCTTTTATGTTTTTTGGATCCCACACTTTGCTCATGTTGCTGATTGTCTCTATGACTTGTTGAGGAAGAAACAAAAATTTATTTGGACTGACAAACACACTCAAGCTATGCATAAATTGAAGAAATTATTGCTTGAATCTCCCATCCTTAAGCGTGTAGACTATTCTGCTAGCAAACCTATTATATTGACTGTTGATACTAGTCCTATTGGTATAGGTTGGGTCATAAGTCAAGATGATAGTGAAGGGAATAGATATGCAATTAGGTTTGGTGCCAAAATTTTCAATGAAACACAACGAAAAAAATCCACAAATCAAACGAGAACTATGGTGTATGGTAACAACTTTGAAAGTAGACAAATAATATTTCATAGGTGCAAATGTCAAAGTTGAGACTGATTTTTTGCCTCTCATTGGAATGATAGACAATTGTTCATCTCCTGATATAGCCATGCTTAGATGGATCTCATATATTAAGTTCATAAATCCTAAGTTAGTTTATATTTCAGGTAAGTCAAATTCAGTTGCTGATATGTTATCGAGAGCTAGATTTGATGATCTTGAAAGTGATCTAATAAAGAATGTGAACTTAATTGACTATGTTCCACATATATACGAGTATGAGCAATTTCATGAGTCTGAGTACGAGCTGGACTACGAATAGATTCTGTAACATTAGGAAACGAGCTTATAACTTTTTCCTATGTAACGGTTATCTTTGGAGACATGCTAATGGTAAGGTTAAGAATCCACAACGAGTCCTAGGAAAACGAGGTCTTCAATCGCAAGTAATGAAGGAAATGCATGAGACATTATGGGCAGGTCATAAAGGATTTTTTGGAACATATGAAAAAATTAGAAGTACCTATTATTGGCCTAGGATGTATGTTGACATTAGTAGCTATGTTTTTACATGTTCTACTTGTCAACTTCATTCATCAGTCAAACATAGAGATCCGTTGCATCCTACTTATCCACCTTGTATTCACTATAAGTGGGTAGTAGATCTTGTAACTATGCCTAAAGGTATTGACAAAATGTGTTACATTGTACTTGCAAGAGAAGACTTAACTAATCATGTAGAGGGACGTGCACTACGATCTAAGACCAATTACAATGTTTGAAAATTCTTGTTTTAAGATGTCATAAGTCGCTTTGGGTACATAGAGAAAGTAGTTGCCGATCGTGGAGAGTTAAATGTGAGAGAAGCCAAAGAGTTCTTTGAACATCATGGTATTCGTTTGTCTCTCACTACTACATATAATCTAGAGGCCAATGGTAAAATAGAGAGAGGGCATCCACCTATTGTGAAAGCCATATCTAAAGCATGTAACGGTGACATCAAACAATGGCCTAGATTCTTACCTTTTGCACTTTCGGTAGATAGAATGACATGCACATGTACTACTGGGTATATGCCTGCTGAACTCATGTACTGTAAAAAACCATTGTTTCCAATTCAATCTCATATTTCCGCATTGTCAAATTTGCCTTGGTCTGAAAACATGTCTACTGATGATTTTTTGAGTTTGCGCATTAAACAGTTAGAACAAGGTAAAGACTTGATGATGCCGTTGAAAAATTAAGAGAATCTGGAGAGGCAATTCAAGAAGATAGACCAACTTCTCGAAGCCTTCATCACAAAATTTTCTAAGAGTAGCATAAGACACACAACTTCCTCATTGATTCATAGCTTTAAACAAACACCTCAAGATACCGTGAGACTTGCAAGAAGAAGATTTAGGAAATAGCTAGAGAGATGCCCAATGCCAGAGTTACCCACTCCACCCAAACAAGTGGCTTTATTCCTAGATGGATTGTTAAGTACCAAATTGAGATCATATGTGTACTTGAAGGACCCTAGAACCATAGAAGAGTGTGTGCACACGTGCATGGACATCGAGGATAATCTACGGGAGGAATTGGAGATTTCAAAAGTCTATAAAGATTTAGATAGCTCAACTAGCCTCACTTCCAAACAATCCACATCTATAGAGGAACTTGTAGAGAAGGTAGCTCATAAATTAGGAGTCTCTAGCAAACAGATACCTAGATTTACCGGAGTGAAAAGGTGCTACACCTGCAAAGGAGATCATATGGCTAGCATGTGTCCAAATATGGCTCAACCCCAAGCGAACCCGAACAGCCAATATTGCACCATAGAAAGGAGGTAAAATAACCACACTGCACAAGATTGCCCTTATAACAAGCAAGCTGTTAGACAAAATTATCCACAACCATATCCACAACAAGGGAGATATTAGAGTCAGTACCCACAACAGTATAGTAGGCCACAACAATCCTATCAGTTGTCACGAGGAAGGAGATAAGGAAGAGATCTCACACACATACTCTCACAATCAAAGACAAGCACACACTCAGATTGAGGCAGGGAAGAATGATCTTCTTCTTCTTCTTCTATTACATAAAAAGGAATGTACAAGAATGACCTAAAAAACAAGAATAGAACAAGTGCAATATATAAAGATCAATACATAAGGAAAAACCTAATGTCCCCAAATGAGTGAGCTGGCAAGGAACAAATAATCCATCAATCTTGGTAGATAAATCTAATAAAGCTCAATGAAGTATCCCTGACATATACCGGTGTGACCACTATACATGTTAGAGAAACAAAACACTAATATGTGTCATCGTGGATCATCACATGTTGAGCTTGATATCTCAACACTCGCCCTCAAGCTCAACAACATGTCCTCAAATCCAAGCATCTTCCAAAACTTCTTCAGCTTCTCTGCTCCAAGTGCTTTAGTGAAAATATCAGCAACCTGCTCATCTGTTCTCACATAAACAAGATCAATATCACATGCTAATACCTTCCCTTTGATGAAGTGATAATGTACCTCAATATGCTTTGTTCTAGCATGAAAAACAAGGTTCCATGCTAACTGTATACTGCTAAGATTATCACAATAGATAGTGATAGGCTTTTGCACTTTCACACCTAAATCTGCAAGTAGCATCTCCAACCATGATGCCTCACATGCTGCCATTGCAGCACCTCTATTCTCAGCCTCTCTACTCGACAAAGCAACAGTGGGTTGCTTCTTGCTGCTCCATGTAATAGCTGCACTCCCAAGTGAGAATAGAAATCCACTAGTAGATCTTCTATCTAGCGTATTACCAGCCCAATCTGCATCAGTGTATCCATGAACGTGCAAATCTGCACCAACTTCATAAAACAATGCATAATCCAAAGTAGCACTTTTATAATGTAGAGTGCCCGTTAGAGCATCAAAATGTGGCTTCTTGGGAACCTGCATAAACTTACTTTCAAGTCCAATAGTATAGCTTAAATCATGCCTTGTAATTGTGAGATATATAAGACCCCACAATTTTCTTGTACATAGTAGCATTTTCCAATGCTTCACCTGATGTAGTATCCAACTTCAAATTCTGATCTAATTGCATAGAAATTGGCTTATAATCAGCCATACCATACTTTTGTAGCATATTCAATGCATATTGCATTTGCGACATCCAAATACCTATTTCTGTATGTATAAACTCAATGCCCAAGAAGTAGCGCAACACACCAAGATCTTTCATGTCAAATTCCTGCATAAGAATTTGCTTTACCTCTTTGATGCTTTCTTCATTATCACCACCTACAATCAAGTCATAAACATAGATAGCCACAATTGTGATGCCATCATCACCCTTCCTTGCATATAGTGAATGATCTGCATCACACATAGAAAACCCAATGGTGGTTAAGTAATCAACAATCCTTGCATGCCATGCACGAGGAGCTTGCTTCAGCCCATACAAAGCCTTTTGCAACCTGCAAACATATTCTAAATTCGTTGAATCTTCATATCCTTGTGGATGGTCCATGTATAATTCTTCTTGTAACTCACCATGTAAAAAAGCATTCCTCACATCCATCTGATGCAAAGCCCATCCTTTTGTTGTAGCTAATGCAACAAGAGTTCTGATAGTAGACATTTTAGCTACAGGGCTGAATGTTTCCTCATAATCAATGCCAAAAGATTGTGCATATCCTTTTGCTACCAAACGTGCTTTATACCTGCTTAAGCTACCATCAACATTGTGCTTTACCTTGTAAACCCACTTGCAGCCTATGGGTTTCTTTCCTTGGGGCAATGGAACCAGCTTCTATGTATCATTTCCATAAAGTGCAGCCATCACCTCATCCATAGCTTTTTGCCAATCTACATTTCCAATTGCATCTTCAAAACAAGAAGGTTCAACATCTTGTATTACCTTTGTCATGTAGGCACAATGATGAGCCATGTAACTATCATATATCAATCATTGCACTGAATTTCGCATCCTCCCAGATCTTCTTGGTCCTAGGTCACTTCTCCTTGTATCATCTGCATGTGCCTTTCTTACTCATGTGGTCTGCACAGAGGGCAATCCAAGTTCCTCATCAAGAATCTTTTCTGAACCACTTGAATCTCCATCAACGTCTTCAAAACCTACACATGTTTTATGACCACCAGAAAGCTTCTCTTTACCTTTCTTGGATGTATTTGATGAATTTGCTGGATTGAAATTTCCACACAATCTTCCACTCCATGGATTTGAGTTCGAACTATTGCTTGGTGATGCATCCGGTTCACTCAAAACTTGAGATTCTTCACTTGATTTTTCAACATTTTCTTTGTCATTTGGTTCAAGATTCAGTCCTTTTGTGGAATTTGCATAGAAGCTTGACGTTTCATCAAATACCACATCTCTGCTCACCTCCACCAGTCGTATGAGTGGGTTATAACATTTATATCCCTTTTTCTCAAGGGAGTATCCAATGAAGACACATTTTTCTGCTTTTGGATCAAGCTTCATCCTCAGCTCATCTGGAACATGTACATATGCAATATAGCCAAAAAATTTCATATGTGATAAGTTTGGCTTTTTACTTGTGAACTTTTCTTCAGGTGTAACTTGTTGTACAATAGCAATTGGAGTTATTTTCATAGTGTATACGTCTATATGTACAGCTTCTGCCCAATAACAATGAGGCATATTCTTCTCAACCATCAAGGCTCTTGCTATTTCTACAATATGTCTATTTTTGCATTCAGCAATGCCATTATGTTGTGTTGTGCACCTACATGAAAATTGACATCAAATTCCATGACTTTTAAGAAAGTTACTGAACTCATTTGACATGTATGCACCTCCTTCATCAGACCTTAATGTTTGAATATACTTCCCTGTCTACTTTTCCACCATAGCTTTAAAATTCTAGAAGTGAGTGAACACCTCATTCTTCTCTTTCCTGAAATATACCCACACTTTTTGTGTATGGTCATCAATGAAAGTAACATAAAACTTGCAACCACCCATAGATGTGGTCTTTGCAGGACCCCAAACATATGTATGTACTATTTCTAACACATTCTCACTAACATGCTTGTCATGTGGAAATAATGATCTTGATTGTTTACCAAATAGACATGTTGCACATACCTTTTGCATCTTTGCAACCTTGAAATTTGGTAGTCCATGGACAATCTCCATTGATTGCATCAATTTCAGCCTTTCCAAGTTTGCATGTCCAATCCATTTGTGCCAGATCTCTATATCAACAATGACTTCTGCACCTTTTGCAGAGATGGCTGCATTCATTTCAAGAATTTTGACATTTAAGGTGAACATCCTACCCACTGTTTCCTTTGGCAATCAATCTTCCATCCTGTTTGTATTCTTCTACATATAACCCATCAGCATTGAACCTGACTTCTAATCCTTGGTCAACCATTTTTCCAACAAAAACTAGATTCTTTGTTATATTTGGAACATGCAGCACATCAGCAAGATGTTTTACCTTCCTCTCTTCCATAGACAATGCTATGTTTCCTGTATGCTCGATAGGGTGTGTTGGGAGATTCTTGGACAAGAAGGGATTTTTGTAGGAGAAAAGGGAAAGACAAGAAGAAAGATACACATTGGAAGCCTCTGTCGATTGATTATAAAAAGACAAATACAATGGTGATGCACAATACAATCCAATGCTTCTGTGAAAAATCCCACAGAGTGCTCAATCACAAAATACCAAGTACCCAAGGGTCTTGTTGTTGCCGGCCTTCTCTACACCAGACCTCCACCTTCTCCAAGCTTGCACTTGTGCACACCTTGCACCAAGCTTCCAATAAGGGGGAGGGATGGACACCTTCTGTCGGCATGTGCACAGCTTCAATGGGACCTTCGGATCCTTGGGGGACTAGCTTAGCACTTCTCTCCACACTTCCTTAGTCACTCTTCATGCACACCTTGCACTTTGCTTGTCTGTGTCGCACACCGTGTGTCTCTTGCACTTCTCTCTCTTGCCTAGCTTAGACTATGCTCACCTTGCTTACACCTCCAAGAATAGTCCTTGCCTTGATTCGAGTGTTGATTCACATACGCTCCTAACTGCACGAGTATCTTGGTGCTCACTTTGATGTCCCAAGATTGTCTCCAAAAGTGAGCAGCCAACGAATCCCTATTTTGTCATGTAGTGACTTTAGACGACAATACAATCCAATGCTTCTGTGAAAAATCCCACAGAGTGCTCAATCACAAAATACCAAGTACCCAAGGGTCTTGTTGTTGCTGGCCTTCTGTACACCAGACCTCCACCTTCTCCAAGCTTGCACTTGTGCACACCTTGCACCAAGCTTCCAATAAGGGGGAGGGATGGACACCTTCTGTCGGCACGTGCACAGCTTCAATGGGACCTTCGGATCCTTGGGGGACTAGCTTAGCACTTCTCTCCACACTTCCTTAGTCACTCTTCATGCACACCTTGCACTTTGCTTCTCTGTGTCGCACATCGTGTGTCTCTTGCACTTCTCTCTCTTGCCTAGCTTAGACTATGCTCACCTTGCTTACACCTCCAAGAATAGTCCTTGCCTTGATTCGAGTTTTGATTCACATACGCTCCTAACTGCAAGAGTATCTTGGTGCTCACTTTGATGTCCCAAGATTGTCTCCAAAAGTGAGGAGCCAACGAATCCCTATTTTGTCATGTAGTGACTTTAGACGACAACAAAAATTTTAATTGGGGGGCCATACTTTCACTTCTGCGTAGGCAGCCGCTTTACATACCTTCACATTTTGCCTTTTAATTCTTCATTTGTGCACGTAAGAGAGGGTTCACATGAACCTTTCGAAATACTTTAAAAATACTTTGAACCTTAGAGAAATTACAGAAATACCTCTACAACTTGCAACCAACTTTCTGTAATTTTACCCTTTGTGAACAATTAATGGTACACTACCTGTGCACTTTGACACCTAAACTTTGAACACTTTGACTTTGTCCATGTTGAATTTGACCTTGAACTTGTTAATTTTGATTATTTTGACTTTAACCCTTTTTGACTTTGACTGTGGTTGAGTTTGACTATGGTTGACTTTGACTAATATGGCTTTTATGGGCTCAATAGTTGCCCACCATCTAATGTGCTCTCCGTCCCGAGAGCTACAGCCAAAACTCTGAGCAGATATGACACCACGATATTTGTGCTACAAAATCTTCAAAATGACACCTGAGCAGCTACCAAGTCCACCACAAGGAGGAGAGAATAAGCACCAGAGAAGAACCCAAAAGTGGAATTTTTGTATGGAAAAGCAAAGGAGGGCAATGGGAGGGTAGAAAGGAGGGGGAAAGGAGGGTTGAAGGGGCTGAGCTGGATAGGGCAAGGAGGGGTAAGGATGGGGCTGGGCAAAAGGGTAAAGGGAGGGTGAGGGAGTAGGATAATGGGGTCCAGAGAGGGCCAAAATGATCAAACAGTAGAGCTACAGAGGGTGCCTATGGGAAACTGTGAAACATAAGGTAAAACAAAGTGAGAATAGACAATGTGGACCACGTCTTTAAATAAAAACATGTGATAAATGTGCTCAAAACATGTGGTTTTTGACCAAAAGTCAGAGAAAAGGTGAGATTTTGGAAAAATTAAGTCAAAAAATGAATCCAGAGATGCTAAAATACATGAAAATGACCCCAAGTTGGAAAAAAATTGCCATCCGAGGCATAATCTAAAGCCAAAAGCTTTGGACCATGAAAAATAAAAAAAATAAATATTTTTAATTAAAAAAACAATGGTTCCCTTTTTTTTGAACGTACGGGGTTGAATATATCTTAAAAAATAAAAATAAAATAAAATGAAAGAAAAGAAAAATAAAAGTAACTAAACAATTAAATAAAATAAAAATAATAAAAATAATAAAAATAATAAAAATAATAAAAATAATAAAAATAATAAAAAATCGTGGGTCGAGGGTAGAGAAAAAATGGATAAACAAAAATTAAAATAAGTAAATAAAAATAAAATAAATAATAAAAATAACTAAAATAAAATATAATAATAATAATAATAATAATAATAATAATGGGAGGCGGGGGGGAGGGGGGGCCAGGGGGCGGAGGGGGGGAGGGCGGGGGGGGAGTGTCATGCCCCTTTGCCTGCCTCCCTGTATTTCTATCAAGCCCCCTCTGGTGCTCGAGTGGTATACTATGCTGCACCTAATTGTGTGCAACTATAAGGAGAGTGGTAATCGTGCATGCCTCTCGATGGCGGACCGGCTAGGAATGCCCCCAACATCCGTGTTAAGATGCACCATGGGAGTGAGTGCTGAGTCTTCCCTTCCTCACCTTTCTTAGGGACATCGGTTGCCCCTTGGAATGTGGGTAGATGCCCGGTAATGGGAACGTCCCCCATCACACCTTGACGGGTCTTGCACGTAAATGGTGGGATGGCCAGCCCGGCCGTCCATCCCTCATCTTGCCCGCTCATGTAAAGGGGCCTTGGACGTGTGTGGCAATAGAGAGCAACTATGCCTTTTGGCAAATGACAACCTTGGACTCGTCGGCAATCAACCGTTGAGACGGCTCACCGTCGACGGCTGTCCCTCGCATCTTTTGGACTTGGTCCCATCTCCCGCTGCATCCGACCTCCAAGCCGTCCTGCATCTCATGTCCCGCTTCGCTTCCGGGTTACTCAAGGGGATTGCCCCTTAACTCATGGCCATCCTTGTCCTTGTGGGGACAAGTTAAAACCCCCCCTTGGACTTGGACCATCACAATTGGTATCAGAGCTTCGGCTCTTGGTCGGTTGGTGAATCTGCCATCGACGGTATCAGTCATTGATCCGTTGGCAAAAAAGGGATTTTTTTTGTTACATGGATACATTCGCCGTTGGCCCCCGCTTGGGCCTCGGCTCGTCTTCTGCATAATTTTTCTATGTACATTGCAACATCGCTGTCGACCTCTGCATCGACCGTCGGCAAATGGAAGCAGATCTGCACTTCAGGTCTGGGTGGCAACGGGTCTCGAGGTCGGTGTGGCAGACCACCCTCATCTTTTATGATCCTTTGTTTATGGGTTTGACCCGCTTGTCGGCCCACTCCTGTTCTCATTTTCCCTCTCGGGTCTAGCTTCGTGTCGACTTTTTCCGCGGAATTCCCGCTGGGGGGAGGGAGGGACCGTCCTCCATATGTCGGCAAGGCCGCCTTGTTCTCCGGGCCGAGGTAGCATTGTAAGACGCATCCGTGCCATCGTAAGTTGTGTCCCTTGGGGGAGGGGCCCCCCGTCTGTGAGATTCAAAATCGGGGAGCGACATAGGGCAGTCCCGCCATGCTCCACCACGGGTGGGCCAGTTGGGTATAGTGCTACATCAAACGGTGATGCTGTCGGTGCCGAAACAAAATGTGCTTAAGCCACTTGATCGCCTTCAAAGACCATGTCCCTTTCGCAAATATTGCTAGATCTTTTGATATGTGCTCGAAGCTAAGCAATGTTTTGGAAGATATAGGCCAACAAACCGTGTTCTCCCATGAGGGTATCGTATCGGCTGGGGTAATGAGCGCCTGGAGGCCAAAATTGTAATCGACTGGAATATAGACCAAACCTTTTACTCTTTGGCCAGCACGCCTAGAGTTCAACACAGAGTATGTGTGCCTTCCGTCGGCCATATGGGGTCAGGGAGCGCACTTTGGAAGAGAACGGCCGACGTGAATGTAAGCTGCTACTTGTGCCGCACGTCCGCGCCTAAGGGCAAAATGTAAGAGGGCCGCCAATAGGCCCATTTTTCATGCAGCCGGTGGGTGTGTGGCTTTGCTCTCCCATCCGTGCCTTGAGAAATGCTACCCGCGGGTCCCTTCATGACCAGGGCAAAGTCGGGAACAAGTGGCTGGCGGGTGTGTGACCTTGTCCTCTCGTCAACGACTGGTCATCCGGTTTTCCATTTGTCGTCAAAATGGCTAAGTGGGCCATTCCGCTCAAAGTCATAGCCAAAGTGGAACACTTAGGCCCCGAGCTCGTTCTAAGTTAAAATTTGCCCCATCCTGGGCGGATATGATCCATATTAGTTCAAGCCCAATTTGTGATGGGAGGGCCTCGTTGCCACTCCACACACACCTGTTGTTTCCTTTTCGATGGTCCATAATTTTCAAGGCACGGCAAAGCCTGAATGACAAGTGCCAGCCAAGGAAATTCCCACCAATAAAATGGGCCTATCGACGGCCCTTCATCGTTAGGCACATAGGCACGGACATGTGGCACTTAGAGTGGCTTACATTCATGCCGGTCGTTCATAGTTGAGATTGGGCCTATCAACGGCCCTTTGACGTTGCGGTTCATAGGCACGAATGTGCGGCATGTAGAGCAACTTAAGTTCACGTCGTCCATTTTGTCAAGAAAGTGTGCCTATCGATGGCCCTTTGGCATTTCAATCATAGGCACGAACGTGCTGCGCCTAGGACAGCTTATCGTCATGTCTGCCATCTCGAGTTGAATATGGGCCTATCGGTGGCCCTTAGGCAATGCGCACAAAGGCACGGACGTGCAGCGTGTTGAGCATCTCATGGTCACACCGGCCGTTTCATTTCCATACTTTGCCTCGGCCTCAAGGGGACCCACAGGCGACGTCCATCAAGGCGCCGATGGGGGGCAAGGCCACACACCCACCGACCGACTTCACTTGAACTTTGGCCTGGCCTCAAGGGGACCCACGGGTGGCACCTGTTGATGTATGAAACACCACAAGAAATGAATTAATGTGACACTAGAACACCTCTATGGTCACCATTAACTCATTGCCACTCCAAACTTTGAGAAATGATAGCCTAAAGTGAGAACTTTGCTTCTACAGAAATTCCTAGTCACCGAAATGACATACCTTCAGTATTTTGCTAATTTCTCCTAGCTCAAGTATTATTTCTCCATGAAACTTTATAAGCTGAAACTAGAAGAGTAGAGCTTTCCAACAAGCTATCATATGCATCAAACAGATCTCTAGAACTCAAGTTATGGCTCTCACAAGATGACCCTATATGACCTTCCAAAACTAGAAATCTTTCCTGTTATAGTAAGAGCGTCTGTTTAAAATTAGAATTCGATGCCTAGCATCACCTTGCAACAAGAATTCGATGCCGGGCATCGACTTGGGATGTTTTTGGCCACTTTTCAGCAGGGATTCGATGCCGGGCATCGACTTCCCGCATAAAACCTTGATCTTTTGGACACCAAAACTATAGGTGATTTCATGCACACTTAGAATATGACTTATCAACTGGAATTCGATGTCAAGCATCGAGTTGCTCCAACAACATCATGTTTTCAAAACACTTCAGTACTGAATGAAAAATATAAATGAAAATATGTCTTATCAGCAGAGATTCGATGCCCGGCATCGAGTTGCTTGGAAAACTTGATCTTTTTAACTCATCACACAGTAGGTAATTATGGAGATGATGGAGAGAGACTCATACACAGAACTTTACTCAGTTCTTTCTCATAACTATGAAAACTCAGAAGTTTTACAGATGCTTTCTCACTCAGAGAATCCCGACTATACACAGTCGTATAAATGAACTCCTTCTTCTACTTCTTCTCTCTATTCTCTCTCCGCGTCAGTTGATACAAACTAACTTATATAGATTTTCGTATTCTTGTGATTTTAAAAAACTTCTAGAACTAAAGTGAACTAACTTTACAAATATGATACACTTGTGAATTTGTCCCTTCACATAGGCATGGTGTTTTCTTCCTAAGATTTGACCTTCAAATATATGTCCAATTAGTGAGTGTTTCTCCAACAGCTCCCCCTCAATCACTAATTGACATTCCCTGTTTCTTCATATCATCTTCTTTTCTTTTACTCCTGCCATGCTTTTGAATCTGCTGATCTTCACACCATCCAAGCTCTTTGTCATTATGTCTGCTAACTGATCTTTAGTAGAAATGTACTCCACTTCAATCTCCTTCTCCATTACCTTTTCTCTGAGAAAATGATATTGTATCTCTATGTGCTTTGTCCTTGCATGAAATACTGGATTTGCTGCAAGATAAAGTGAACTCATATTATCTCCATGTATTGTAGGTGTACCTTGATCAATGCCTAAGCTCTTGAACAATGTCTGCATCCATATGACTTCCTTAGCTGCTTCCACAAGTCCTTTGTACTCTGCTTCAGTTGATGATAATTCTACTGTATGTTGTTTCTTTGAACACCAACTTACAAGCTTATCACCAATATATATCATGTAACCATGAGTTGATCTTCTGTCATCTTGATTACCTGCCCAATCTGAATCACTATAGGCTCTCAACTTCAAATCTGATGTAAAAGGATAATATAATCCTTCCTTTATAGTTCCTTTGATATATCTGAGAACTCTTTGACCTGCAATCCAATGTGGGTCCTTTGGACAATGCATGAATTGTGACAAAACTCCCACTGCATAACTAAGATCAGGTCTTGTTAGTGTAGCATAAATCAAACTACCCACAAGAGATTGATACTTCCTCATATCTTTGTAGTCTGCACCATCATATTTACTGAGCTTGTGATTAACTTCAAGTGGAGTTGAAGCTTCTCTGCAATTTTCCATATCAAACTTCTTCAACAAGTTCAGAAGATACCTTTCTTGTGACACATATATGCCATGATCTGTATAAGTAACTTCCATTCCAAGAAAGTATGATAACTTTCCTAGGTCACTGATCTTGAATTCTTTTTCAAGCAATCTCTTTACCTCCTTGATTCCTTCATCTGAAGTACCTGTGATTATAATGTCATCTACATAAATACAAATGTAGATTGTACCTTCCTCTATTCTTCTGATAAGTAGACTTGGGTCTGCTTTTGAACTTTGATATCCAAGATCATTGAGATACTTCACTAGTCTATAGTTCCAAGCTCTTGGAGATTGCTTCAATCCATACAATGCTCTTCTCAACCTGCAAACAAAATTTGGATACCTGGAATCTATAAACCCTTGAGGTTGTTCCATGTATACCTCATCTGATATGTATCCATTCAAGAATGCATTTTTTATATCCAATTGACTTAGAGTCCATCCTTTTGAAGCTGCAATAGCAATGATTGTCCTTATAGTTGACATCTTAGCTACGGGACTGAATGTCTCATCATAATCTATGCCATAGGTTTGGGCATAGCCTTTCACCACCAATCTAGCTTTGTATATGGCTATACTTCCATCTGCAAGCTTCTTCACTTTATAAACCCATTTATTTCCAATAACTTTCTTACCATTTGGTTTAGGAACAAGTTCCCATGTCTTGTTCTCCTCCAGTGCATTGAACTCTTCCTTCATTGCTTCTTCCCATTGCTTCTTACCTTTTGCTTCATCATAGTTCTGAGGTTCTTCATCATCTTTGACCATATATGCATAATTCTTTTGAGTTATGTAAGAAGTATCATAAGAATACCTTTCTGGTTGTCTTCTAGTCCTGCTTGACCTTCTTGGTTCACATTCTTCATAAGTGTCTGGATACACCTCTTCATCAAATATAGGAGCTTATTCATTCCTTCTTGTTAATCCACTTCTGGATGTACTTGCTTGCATATAGTCTTCATCTCTATTTACCTGCACAATTGATTTTCCTTTCTCACATCTTCTTACCTCTTCTTCAAATTCTTCAGCTGTATGACTTTGATCTGCATACCAACTTTTCTGTTCATCAAATGTAACATCTCTAGAAACAAGAAATTGTTTGGTTAAAGGATTCCACAACCTGTAACCCATGTGCTTTTCATCATAACCAATGAACACATATTTTTCTGCCTTTGGTTCAAGTTTATGCCTAAGTTGTGATGGCACATAAGCATATGCAATTGATCCAAACACTCTACAATGATCTAGTGTTGGTTTCTTACCCCACCAAGCTTCATATGGAGTCATACCATTGAGAGCTGCACATGGTAATCTATTCACAAGATATGTAGCTGTATTTAGAGCTTCAGCCCAAAGATAATTTGGACAATTCTTCTCCTTCAACATAGCTCTAGCAAACTCAACCAAAGTCCTGTTCCTTCTTTCTGCTACACCATTTTGTTGTGGTGTATACCTGCAAGTTATTTCTCTCTTAATACCTGCATTCCAAAGATAATCATTGAACTCTTGGGAGAAGTATTCTCCCCCTCCATCAGACCTCAGTCTTTTAAGCTTTTGACCTGTGACTCTCTCTGCATATGCATGAAAATGCTTGAAAGCTCCAAACACTTCTGATCTTTCCTTCAAAACATATAATGTTATCCATCTTGTATCATCATCAATGAAAAGAACATAGTACCTTGAGCCACTGATAGATCCTTCTTTTGTTGGTCCCTATACATCTGTATGAATAAGCTCTAGTAATCCATCATGTTTGAATCCTTTCTTATGAAATTGTAACCTGTGTGCTTTACCCATTTGACATGCTTCACATTTATAAACCATATGTTGACTTTGCACATTTGGTAATCCTAGTACAGACTGATTAGCAACCATAGCTTTAATTCCTCTTTCATTAAAGTGACCTAATCTCTTATGCCAGAGATCAAGTTCTGTAATCACTCCTTCACCATGTGTGAGCAAAGCTTGACCAATGTTCCCTTGCACTCTTAAAGTAAAGAGTCTACCTTCTTTCTTACCAGAGACAATCTGATTATACCCATTCTCTGGATCTTCAACAAATACTCCTTCATTTGTAAACCTGACTTGAAAACCTTTTTCAACTATCTGTCCCACACTAATCAAGTTTTTAGGTATTGTGGGAACATACAAAACATTGGTTAGCAAATCTGCTCCACTCTTGCATTTCACCTTTCCAATTGAATGTACACTATGTCTGGTATTATCACCTATTTGAATTGTGTGACTAGAAATGCCTTTTTCCAATTCTGACATCAATTCTATGTTTCCTGACAAATGATTAGAACATCCAGAGTCAATGTAAAATACCTTTAGATCTTCTTTATCTGATGTGTTGATTGAGTTCATCATCAATGATGTATGACTTTCATTCTGTGTGTCATTTGCATAGTTGTAGTAGGTGGTGTTGTAGGATTGATTTTGTCCCCAACTTCTTCCTCCACCTCTACCATAGCCTCCTCTTTGACTTTGTCTACCTCTTTGAAAATTACTTTGATATCTTCCACCTCGGCCTCTGCTATTGTTGTTTTGATTCTGGTTTGATCCTTGTTGGTTGTGCCAACAGTCATGAGCCAAATGATTACTCAATCCACAGATCCAACAAGCCTTCTTGTTGTTATTTTGATTACCTCTTCCTCTTCCAAAACCTCTTGCTCTTCCTCTGCCAGTGCCTTTACCTCTTGCATAATAAACTTGAGAAGTTGACTCTTCTTCATCCTTTGCTTTACCTTTATCTCCTTTCTTCTTGTTCTTCATGTACATTGCAGAACTTTGTCCTTTATCTCCATCTCCCTTCAAGTCTTGCTCATATGTGAGCATCAAACCAAGCAACTGGTTCAAATCTGGAACATAATGATTTAATGAAAGTTCTGTTGATAAGACAAAAGGTTTCCACCTTTCATCCCCTCTCAAACCTGCAAGTAATTGAGTAATCAATCTGTGATCTTCAACATCTTCATCTATGGATCCAAGACTATCTGCTAGATCCTTCATCTTAGTGACATAATCACTAATGGTTTGACTTGGCTTCTTCTTGAATGTTGTAAACTCTGACCATAGACTTGCTTTCCGTGCTTTAGTAGTACTTTGGAAATGATACTCCAATGCATTCCATATATCTTCAGATGATTCCAATCCTCTGATGTGTGGTAGCAAATGATCAGAGATTGTATTGTAGATGTATGCTTTTGCACTTGCATCCTTCTTCTGCCAATGCTTTAAAGCATCAAGTGGTGAACACATTCTTGAATAAAAACTTCGCTGTAGTTTGAGCATCGTTCTTTGTTGTAGCTTTGTCTTCTACCCACTTCATGAGGTAATCGGTGGCTATAATAATGTATTCTGCATGGGAGTTTCTAGCTGGGGGGTTAGTAGGATCTACAAAGTCTATGCCCCACTTCAAGAATGCACATCCTCCCATCATTGGCCTCAATGGCATCTCATCTTTTCTATTTGGGTATTGGGCACGTTGGCATGTGTCACATTTCTTCACATAGGTATGTGCATCCATATGAAGAGTGGGCCACCAAAGTCTTGAGAATAGAATAGTCTTAATTACTCGTTCAGGACCAAAGTGTCCACCTGCAACACTACTATGGGCCGTTTCCAAGATTTTCAAATAATTTGATTCACGAATGCACAATCTTAGGTAACCATCTTTTCCTCTTCGGTATAGATTATCTCCTACTATGGCATAGTCTTAAGCTTCTTGCTCCATGCTTCGTTTCCTTGCTAGACTAGCCTTGCTGGGTAGTGTTCTTGATGTCATAAACTCTACCAATGGAGCACTCCAATCTGGAATTAATGACATGTGATAAAGGGTGGCATGCTCCACTGGGGGTTTTTCCTGGCACACTGGACAATTCTTGATCCACTCATGTATTTCTTTATCCATACTAGGCCAATACACTCCTAAACATTTTAGATTTTGCAATGTTCATTGTTTAGAATAGTGATTCCCTAGAAATCCGTCATGGGCTTGTTGCAACCAACTACTATGTTCATCATCCTCGACACAACAAGCTAGAATACCTTCCGTATCTTGCTTATACATGCTTCCTACCAATATTTGATATTTTTGTGATTTTACAATTTCATCCTTGTTCGTCTTCACATTCTTGTTTGCAGGTCCGAAGGTTAGGACAGGCACCAACTTATTTGCCCATTTAGGAACAATTTCTAAATTGAATAGATAAGCATCGGGTAATTCATCAGACACTCCTTGCGGTGACTCTCCTGAAGTGATGCGAGAAAGGTGATCCCCTCTGAGGTGGGTCTTACCTTTCCTAACAACCACTTCAAAGTCATATTCCATTAGTAAGAGGAACCATCTTACTAGATGTCCTGTATTGCAAGGTTTATTGACCAAGTATAGTAAAGCTTGATGATGAGTGAAAAATTTGAACTTGTTGGCCAATAGATAGTGTCTAAACTTCTTCACAACATATACCATGCCTAAGCCTTCTCTTTTGGTTGTTGTATAGTTTCGTTCAGCTACGTTCAATTGCCTACTAGCATAGGCTATAGGCAAATCTAAATTTCCTTCTCTTGTGGGTTGTGACAACACACATCCTATTGCATAGTTGGATGCATCCACATGTACATGGAATATCTTATATCCAATCAGGAGTGGTCAGTATTGGTTTTGTGCACAAGCATCTCTTCAACTCATTGAAGGACTTCCCGCATTCGTCATTCCACACAAATTTTGTCAACAAGGCATAAAGAGGCTTAGCTATAATTGCATACATGTGAATAAACCTACGGTAATATCCATAATGGCCCATAAAGGCTTGTACCTCTTTAACATTCCTTGGCCTCGACAACTCCGCTATGGCTTTTACTTTATACTCATTTGTTGATATTCTATTCTTAGACACAATATGGCCTAAGATTTTACCTTGTCGTACCATGAACACACACTTTTCAGGGTTCAGACACACTCGATATTCTCTACACTTGTTGAAGATCTGTCTGAGCTCAGGAATGTGGCATTTTCTTTGTTGGGAATGAGCACATTAAATCATCCACATATACTTCTAAGCTCTTTCACAAGAACTCTTTGAAGACATGACACATGAGCCTTTGGAATGTTGCAGGTGCATTGGTGATCCCAAATGGCATCACACGAAATGCAAAGACTCCCCACTCTATGGCAAAGGCCGTTTTATGTTGATCTTCTATGGCAATGGCTACTTGGTTGTAACCCGAAAATCCATCAAGGAAGCTATAAACTTCCTTGCCTGCAACACGTTCCAATAAATGATCAGTGATTAGAAGCGGATAACTATCTCTTACTGTGGAAGCATTAACTTTTTTAAGGTTAATACATACATGCAACTTTCCATTCTTCTTGGGTACCACAATGTAATAAAGTAAGTCTACGATCCAAGGGTCTGGCCGGTTCAGACAGATCTAAAATCGGACACCGTTTGGTCATCCGTGTGTATGACCAAAGATCTCGAGTTTAGACTTACTAGGAGGTCTTGTGCTCTTGTGAACAAGTGATCCACTTAGCTTAGTGGTTAAGTCTCAAGGATGTGAAGGAGGAGGTCTTGGGTTCAATCCCCATGGGATACATGGGGAGAGTGTTTTGCCCAAAGAGCTCTAGAACCTTCTAGAAGCATCCATTGGAGTTAACTCTGGCTAAGTGGGACACTTGGCACACATGTAGTTACATGGCTGACACTTGGATGGTTAGTATCCACCTGCCCAAGAAGGTAGTCCCCTAGAGAGAGCTATATATAGAGGCATTTGGTTGGGAGGAGAGTCATATCTCTTGATGGAGAGCTCTGAGAGAAAAGAGAAGTTTTAATGACTTCTAATACTGGACGCTAATGCCTTTGTGACTTGGATAGCTCGCAACGCTGGGGTCATTCAGGTTGTGGGTGCGAGCTCTGCCTCCCGCCTCTCTGAGTTGGGCGCATCGTTTTGCTTCTGACGACGTATATAACCCACGAAGATCTGTATCAAATACAAACTCATTCTGGCTGCAGAAAGCCATCGTGAGCGCGTTGTCATGTTGGATAAGGTGTTGTCCTCTATCAGCGTGGGCGCAGGTTCGATCTCCACACGCAGCCATATGGGAATATGCTTTTGCAATCTCCATTTTGAGCTATGCCTCCAAGAGCAGATCGGGATGAACCTCTGTACACCCGCGAAAAAGGATGACGCCACTCACGATGCTGCCGGAATTCAGAAATAGGGAAAACAAAAGCAAAAGAACACAAGCAAGATATAAATGCTAAATGAGGATGATAAGAACAAGGTCTCCATGAGAGCTTAGGGAAGATGATGAGCCACCAAGGTCACCATGAAAGCTTGCTCTGATACCAATGCAAGAGAGCAAGGATTACAACCACCACGTGCTAGAGAGATGACTCTCCTCCCAATCAAATGCCTCCATATATAGCTCTCTCCAGGGGACTGCCTTCTTGGGCAGGTGGATACTAACCATCCAAGTGTCAACCATGTAACTACATGTGCGCCAAGTGTCCCAGTTAGCCAGAGTTAACTCTAGTGGATGCTTCTAGAAGGTTCTAGAGCTCTTTGGGCAAAACACTCTCCCCATGTATCCCATGGGGATTGAACCCAAGACCTCCTCCTTCACATCCTTGAGACTTAACCACTAAGCTAAGTGGATCACTTGTTCACAAGAGCACAAGACCTCCTAGTAAGTCTAAACTCGAGATCTTTGGTCATACACACGGATGACCAAACGGTGTCCGATTTCAGATCTGTGTGAACCGGCCAGACCCTTGGATCGTAGACTTACTTTATTACATTCTTCAGGTAAAACATAAACATTTGCCTATCCTTAAAGGGATTTCGGTACAAATCCAGAAAGCATGAGCGGATGCTCAGACTTATGCAGTAGAGAGATTCCTATAAAAGTCCTGGCCAGGATAGGTACCTAAAAGCATTAGTAGAAAGGAATCTAAAGACAAGAAGTCAAAAGCTCTTGTTGCTACAAAATTGGTCAAGAATAACCAATTGAACTTGAATTTGAGAAATTCAAGAACTGGAATTCCGATTGGTTTTCATTTGAAAACCCTAGCAAAAAGGATTGGAGATATTCTATTAAAGGTTTTCAAGTTCCCAAGGTTAAGCATAAGATCGTGAAACGATCATGTTAAGGGATCAAAACCTAGAATATCAAGATAGAGATAGTGCCTGAAACTGCGAAATTCTTGTCAAGAATTAAAGCTAGAAGTTTCTCTATCAAGAGATGTTGTAGACTTTAGGATAAGAATCACCCACACATTAATGTGAATATAAAATAGGGTGGTATGGGACACCAGATTTTATACTCAGATTGATGTAGGAAAGATGGTATGGGACATCGGACCGTGGGATGATAATTATCTTTTAGTCCTAGTTTGGATTTTGAAGTTAGGTTTCATCCTCAAGGGAATGAAGACTTCAAGGAAAGTTTAATTCGTAAAGGATGAAAGTAGTATCTTACGATACTTCAAGATAACTTCAAGATCAAGGAAACTAAAGATATGAAGTAAGTAACTTCCAAGATCTTCTTAGAACACTTCAAGCTTAAGTGTTATTGATAAAAAATATTTGATAAATTTTTGAAAGAAGTTGGACTTTAATTTTGAGTTGATCTTTTCAACTAAAGATTTAATTGACTAAGTCAAAGCATCAAGTTCCTAGTATAACTTGATAAATTCACTCTTTTGACTCAAAGAAATGCACAAGAATTGCATTCACTATTAGCTTCAAGTGGTAAAGCACCCAAGCAAAGTAATCTTTGGAAATTAAGCTATTTCCTAAAGATAAGCTAATGAAAGAGTCCAATTAACTATTTCATTACTTAAATGAGAATATCTTTTGGACAAGCAAAGCCTTAAGTCTTGGTCTTATCCAAAAGTCTAGAATTCCTTTTGAAGATCTTTCCAGTAAAGGAGAAGATTCAAGATGAATCATTGGACTGGAAAGCAAAAGATTCCAAGATGAATCATTTGCTTCAAGTTATAGCTTAGTATTACTTGATTCCTTGGTAGGAATCAAAAAGTTCTTGAAAGAAAAATCTCCCCAGATGTGAGACTAGCATCTTTCAAGAGAAGTTTTATAGCAAGTAGTTTCCAGTAAATCCCTAACGACCAGTTTTGGTATTTAAGTCCAAATAAGTGATATAACCTTAAGGTATATCAAAGATTATTAGCTTTGGAATCTGAAAAGCATTAGAAAATGCTTGGACTTAAGTTGAGGGAAAGATCTCTAAAATCCTGCAGGTAAGCAAAGAAGCTTAAGATAGTTTAAGAGATCTTAAAGATAAAGACTAAGTCTTTATTTTTATCGCAAGTATCAACCAGACTTGATCAAACTTGGCCATGATTGTCCAAGAATATGCGATTAGAACTACTCTGTAGATTGCCCAAGTATTGGCAGTAAAAATTCCGTTATTATTCACTCAAGTTCCATTTATCGAATGGAAAATTGTGAAAAAAGTAAGATGTTCCAAGTATGAACAGAGTGAAGGAATTCCAAAAATGTAGTCTGCAACCATGAAGATGGTACTTAAGTCTGTGGAAGGTAAAAAATAAATGTTTGCCTATCCTTAAAGGGATTTCAGTACAAATCCAGAAAGCATGAGCGGATGCTCAGACTTATGTAGTAGAGAGACTCCTATAAAAGTCCTGGCCAGGATAGGTACCTAAAAGCATTAGTAGAAAGGAATCTAAAGACAAGAAGTCAAAAGCTCTTATTGCTACAAAATTGGTCAAGAATAACCAATTGAACTTGAATTTGAGAAATTCAAGAACTAGAATTCCGATTGGTTTTCATTTGAAAACCCTAGCAAAAAGGATTTGAGATATTCTATTAAAGGTTTTCAAGTTCCCAAGGTTAAGCATAAGATCGTGAAACGATCATGTTAAGGGGTCAAAACTTAGAATATCAAGATAGAGATAGTGCCTGAAACTGCGAAATTCTTGTCAAGAATTAAAGCTAGAAGGTTCTCTATCAAGAGATGTTGTAGACTTTAGGATAAGAATCACCCACACATTAATGTGAATATAAAATAGGGTGGTATGGGACACCAGATTTTATACTCAGATTGATGTAGGAAAGATGGTATGGGACATTGGACCGTGGGATAATAATTATCTTTTAGTCCTAGTTTGGATTTTGAAGTTAGGTTTCATCCTCAAGGGAATTAAGACTTCAAGGAAAGTTTAATTCGTAAAGGATGAAAGTAGTATCTTACGATACTTCAAGATAACTTCAAGATCAAGGAAACTAAAGATATGAAGTAAGTAACTTCCAAGATCTTCTTAGAACACTTCAACCTTAAGTGTTATTGATCAGAAATATTTGATAAATTTCTGAAAGAAGTTGGACTTTGATTTTGAGTTGATCTTTTCAACTAAAGATTTAATTGACTAAGTCAAAGCATCAAGTTCCTAGTATAACTTGATAAATTCACTCTTTTGACTCAAAGAAATGCACAAGAATTGCATTCACGATTAGGAGTCAAAAAGATTGAATGTGACCTGAACTTAGTCTCAAGTGAAGCATTATTTGAATACTAAACTTATCGACAGAACCTCAGTGGGTCGACACACTGATGTTGGTTACCACACTAGTATCTTGTGGTTGGATGATGTTTTTGATTTCTTTTGAATCTTTTTGAGAATCCAGCTTATTTCTCTTAAAGATAAAGTCAATGCTTCAATACCTTGTTGAAATAGATCGTTGAGAAGTTAAAGTCCTGAGTCAACTAGACTTTGACTCATAGCAAGTTTATGTATGTTGGAAGTTTGAATTGGTTGTACAGAGTTTTTAGTTATTTCTTTCTGCTTTACAAATCTTTTGGAATTGGCTCAGACATGGGATCTGATTCCTTTTGCAAAAGTCTCGGGTTAGCGGGTTAGAATTAGATAACTAACTTGAACATCCTAGATAGATGTTATGTACAAGAACCTTTTCAATCTTCAAAAGAGATAAGTTCAAGATTGACTTATTCATTTGAGTTTGCTTCAAGTTATAGCATAAATGATTTATTAGAGTCCAATAGGCTCTAGAATATACAAGTTAGGAATTGCTCAACAGATTGACAATTCCCAAGAACTTTTAGCTCATGTCTTTGAAGAAAATATCCTAAGTTGGACAATTTTCATTTTGAAGTTGTATTGGTCAAGTTGGTATGGTTGACTCCTCCAAAATGGTAAACTTTCTCCTATAGTTTACAAAGGATTTTTTCATTAGGACAAAGTAGTCCTCTAGTCGGGTGAAAAAATCAAGTAACTGTTGGATCAAAGTAAACCATTGTACAAACATCTAAAGTTAGATGTATGGGACAACCAAAATTCAAGTTCTCAAAAACAAATTCAAGTGATCAAGAATTCTTAAAGTCTTGCAAGGGATAAGAATCCCACCTTCATTACTAAATACATGCACCAGTTATGCCTAGAAATGGACTAGTAATTTAAATCCACCCAATTCATATGTTTGTGCCTAGATCGCACATCTAGAAACTATGAATTGGCTAGGGATGTTTTTAGATCCACCCTCATTATTCTTCACTAGTTTGTACTTTGTTCCGTTCATCAAAGTGCAAAATCAGATAGTTTTTTGAATCATTTGGGCAGGGATGCCACCACAGAGATGAGACATGTTCTTCTAGTTCTAGAACATGACCATATTCTTCCAGTTTTAGAACATGAGGCTCGGGGGTTGCCTAAAGTATGTATATAGCTCTATTTTCGAGGACGAAAATATTTTCCAAGGGAGGAAGAATGTAATAAAGTAAGTCTACGATCCAAGGGCCTGGCCGGTTCAGACAGATCTGAAATCGGACACCGTTTGATCACCCGTGTGTATGACCAAAGATCTCGAGTTTAGACTTACTAGGAGGTCTTGTGCTCTTGTGAACAAGTGATCCACTTAGCTTAGTGGTTAAGTCTCAAGGATGTGAAGGAGGAGGCCTTGGGTTCAATCCCCATGGGATACATGGGGAGAGTGTTTTGCCCAAAGAGCTCTAGAACCTTCTAGAAGCATCCACTCGAGTTAACTCTGGCTAACTGGGACACTTGGCGCACATGTAGTTACATGGCTAACACTTGGATGGTTAGTATCCACCTGCCCAAGAAGGTAGTCCCCTGGAGAGAGCTATATATAGAGGCATTTGGTTGGGAGGAGAGTCATCTCTCTAGCATGTGGTGGTCGTAATCCTTGCTCTCTTGCACACAACATTGGGGGACACCCATTCTGTATGCTCAATCTCATAGATAAATCCAGCTTCAATCAATCTATCAACTTCTTCTTTTATTTTGGTTGCATAAGTGTCATTATATGTGTAGGGATTTTGTTTGGTTTGCTTGGCACATCAGTGTTCATAGGAATCATATGAGAGAAAAGTTATGGATCTACTCCAAGTCTCTATAGTGCCGCGCAAACACGTCCCTATATTCCCTTAACAAAGCTACCAACTCTGCTTCCTCTTCTTTACTTAGGTCATCTCCTGTGTATGTACATCTCTCTTCGTTTTCTTCAATGGTGACTACGACTATTTGTCTTTTCTTTGTTATCATACGCTTCTCCTGTGGTGGCCTCTCTCTTAGGCATTCGTACCAAAATTTTTTGGTCCTCAACTTCGTATTTCTTGAAATTCTATGGTACTTTGAACAATGATTCCTTCTCTTCTTGTTTCACTCCTTGTTTTTTCTTTTTCTTTTGACCTCCTTCACTTCCATCCTTTGAATTGACAGTTTTAATGCTTGTGAGAGGTTCTTCTTCCTTTTGGGTAAATAGTCCTATGTCGTCTAGATAGTGCTCCTCTGAAATAAAGAAACTATCCATCACAATGGACTCTAGATCGTCATTGTTCTCTTCTTTTTCTATGAAGTCACTAGGGTCACATTCTTCTAGAAAGGGCTGACACATGAACAGTGAGATATCATAACCCTCCTCATCACAATGAGGTGTCCATTGTTCTTCATTCACTGCAATGTCCATGGTAGCTAAGATTTTTGCCCAACCATGTGGCTCAAATTCCTCATCTGGAAAGACCATCTATGTATAGGTTGGGTCTCTAATTGATCTATCTCCTTGAGAAGTTCCTTTTTCTCTCGCTTTTAGGCGTTTCTCCTCTTCCTTTGTGACCTTGCACATCCACAAATGAGTATCTTCATGCATCCAAGATGTCTCAGATGAACTTTTAGAATGCACAGAGATCGAATCTTCTTGCTCCTTGTGGATAGAATTCCACTGTAGGGGTGGTACATCTCTGAAGGTGTAATCCTTCAAATTGACCTTGGTTGTGACCCCTAAGCATTGTAAGTACAAGGAATTGGTTCCCCAATCTTGTACAACTTGCAGTTGTCGTAGGAAGGGTCTTCCTAGGATCATTTCGTAGGTACTAGTTTTACCAAAGTCACATATAGCAAAGGTGCACTCAAACTCCACACCACAAGTGGTTAGAGTTATCCCTTCTCGCAATCCTAGAGGTCTTTCCACATGGCCGTCATCCATCTGAAGCTTCATTCTAGTTGGTCTTAATGCGGGTTTACCCCATTTCTTCCATAGGGAAGTGGTCGCAATAGCAACACCACCACCAGAATCTATGATCGCTTTGGTTGTGTAACCTTGGTAGGTGATGGGAAGATAAGTATTACCTTCCTCACCTTCGCTCATGTCCCCTATTTTGTCTAGACGGATCTCCGGTACTTTCTCTTTAGAGCCTTCTTTGGGCATATTGGAATCAAGTTCTGGAACCTGATTCGCCACATGTTTCCATAACTCAGGTTTTACGTTGGGCAGCTCTTCTAAAGTGAGAGGACACTGAACCTTAGTGTTCTTCACGACATCAGTGTTTCTAGGAACCACTGAGTCTTCGTTTCTGATCAATATTATGGGAGCTCTGATCTGGAGAGATTCAGATTCCCATGGCCCTATGAATTGTGGCAACTCTTGTAAAGAATTGGATTTAAATCCTGAACTTTCTTCCTCTTGTTGCTCTACTTGATCTCCGTAAATAGATGGAATGTCTTGTGGGAATTGATCATGAAGGTAATCAATCTCAAGAATAGGAGGCGAAACATCCTTCTCCTTGGCCCATTTCTCTTCTTGTATTTCTTGCAAGAACTTTTGAGAGTGTGGTTGAATTGAAAGAGGTTCTCCCTCATCTATGGATTCAGGAATATAGACTTTATTTGGTGATGAACTTTCTCTTCCAATAGTTGATTGAGCCTGTGGAGGCAAAAAATCTTGTGGTTTATTTACCAACTGCTCTAATTTGTCTAGTAAGCCCTGGAAGTGCAAACCTGATGTAATAGCATTCGTTTGATTGAATGATTGATTGGCCTCGAACATAGCTTGGGCTAGTTCCCCCATTTTCATGCACATTTTTGTCCGTTCAATCTCTAAATCTGCTTTAGGGTAGCTTTTGTCTAGGTTTGCAGGTGTTGGACCTTCTTGAAGTCGAGCCTGGTATGCCTTGAACATCATGTCCATGTGTTCTGGGGTTGGATCCGCAAGAAGAGACCCTGGTTGTGGTCTATTCACAATGGTTGGTGGGTGGAGATGAGGTTGGGGATGAGGTGAGGGATGAGGTGTGGATGGAGTTTTAGCATGCTAGAGATTTTGAGAGGCAATATCTTCTATTTTTGTTTTTGCATCTTTCAAGATTTCTTCTAGTTCGGATAACTTTTTGGTCCACTTATGATTGACCTTCTCTCTAGTATCCTTCCATGTTCTTATTTTTCTCTTACAAGGCTCTCCTGACTCACTTGGCTCTGATTGCTCAGCTAGTTTAGCTTTTTGTAAGGCTTGTGCCCTAGTAACTGCATATATAGGTGCCACATTATCGCTACTGGAACTTGAATCCCCTACTAGACCTACTACATTAACCGGAGTAACCTTAGGTGCACCTGAGGGATGTCCCGGACAATCTCTCAAGAGTTGTTCTTTGCCACAATCAAGACAAACAACTTGTATTGTGAGATTCTGCACTTGTGTCGGAGCAGGTGGGTGGGATGGTTGTTGTTCTAGTATAGGTTGAGGTTGGCTATATCCTCCATGTTCATATGTTCTAGTTGCTCCTTGTGGTCCTGGACATGGGTTATACCTAGGAACTTCTCTGCCTTGTTCGCTAGGAGGGTACCCGTATGGTCTACATTGGGATGGTACAAATGGTCGTGGCTGTCTATTCATTGGATAGTTTCAGTGTTGTAGTTGGTATACTTCTGCTCACTATAAGAGTACATGTTAGGCTCCTGAGTTGATGGTCTATCGTATGGGTAAGGTTGTGATAACCCTAATCCTTCTCTGGTGCAGACATGAGATGGATGATCACCACCACAAAGTGTGCAACTTCCTAACATTGGCACTCTCAAGGAGGAGTTCTGGTAGTTCGTTTGTCCTTCTAACTCTTCTCTTTCATTAATCTGATCAGGGTTTTTGGTTATTACATATATATGGCCCATCTTGTCCATGTAAACTCCTCCTTCATACTTAACAGCTGGTCTTGGAACTATGTCAGATTCTGTAGTGTTTATCATTCTTGCTACTGACCTGTGTAGACCATCGAGGTAGATGGGTATTCCTTGCAAATTAGTGGATACGTATTGAAGAGACATCTGATATTCCCCTTCCACTTTAGACATAAAACCTTCCCTAGGTATAGAAGTATGCATGTCTTCAGAAGCCAAGAGTCTCTCCCAATTAAATGACATTTTTGACTCACTTGTCTATGAACTCAGCACGTAGTGTTAACCACTGAGTTGTGAGTCCCTGACTTGGTTGTGTGGTTGACTTTAGTTTCAAGTGATTTGGTATTTTATCTATCTCTTCCTAAGTATCAATTTGAGCTTAGGTTCATAAGCCTTATCTACAAGTCCAAAATTGTCCTTTGAATTGCTCAAAATCTTGTGGAACCCCTTGCTTCCTAGTCCAACTTGAGGGTTCTAGGGGTTAAAACAGGGAAACATGATCTCTTAGGGAGTGCCTCATGGTAGGCGATATGATACCAGATTTTCACGACACGATACCAGTATGGACGATACCACCTTTAGATGATACGATACCCCTAGGAAAACCAAGATCGCGATACCAAATTCCACGATACGATACTGCTATCCACATGATACGATACTGGACATGATCACGATACGATACCAGAATTTACACGATGCGATACCTCTGCATTCGATGATATGATACCAAGTTAGTGGACGATACAATACTTGACCACTACACGATACGATATCAAACTGCTCACGATACGATACCAAAATAATCGACGATAGGATACTTGCTTGTCGACGATACGATACCAGCACTCACACGATACGATACCAGGGTAAGGGACGATACGATACTTGTCTATAGACGATACGATACCAACAATTCATGATATGATACTGGAAATCTCATGATACGATACTGGAAATATGGACGATATGATACCACATTTTTGCACGATATGATACCAAGATATCAGGGGATACAATACCACCGTCATGCGCGATATGATACCGCTCGGCCAACGATATGATACCATTGGGGCGACCACGATCGCGATACCAACACTTGACGATACGATACCAGAATGGTATCGTGATACCTCAAGTGGGCATGCACGATACGATACCTCGACAAGTATCGTGATACTAGGGAATTCTAGTATCGCGATACCAAAACTCAACCGGACACAATACTTGGAGATTTTTAAGCCCAAATTCAAAAATTTTTGTAGATATGTGTACCTTAGGTTCTCCTTGTCACTCCTATGTGCCTGTAGATGCAAAGTCATCCTCCAAATGCATGGTATCACCGCCACGATACCAAACGTAGGTCTTGTCACTCCGCGATAGTGCCACTTAGATTTTTGATGTTTTAAGTGGATTTCAAGGCTATTTCTTCAGCGCTTCAGCTCTGAACACCCTCTGCGCTTGTTCCCCACAGTCGCAAGTGAAAAACGAGCTGAATGTACACTCGAAAATGAGAAAAAATCAGAGAAGATGAAGATGGGAGAAGATGGTGATGATGATGAAGATGAAGAAGAAGGAAAACTCAGAAACTGAACTGAAAATGGTGATTTTTTTACCTTCCAACGTCGCTACTCTACGTCTTGCCGTCACACGCTCGTCCTCCAAGCTCTCTTCCCAGCAACGGCACCAAATTTGGTGTCACTCTAGCACAATGGCAAGTACCAGCGTGAGGAGCTTCACCTCATAAATGTCAATCCGCGGAGACGTGAGGACCGGTATGAAGACCAAGAGCAAGTGAAGAGCACAAGTGCGTGAGTGAAAGCACACAAACATGCACACACATACACACGCACGCGCACAAGGTAAGAGCAAAGAGTGGAACAATGGAAGGACTTCAATTACCAAAGAAATCTATTACAGAAGCTCAAATTTACAACAAGCTAACCCCAAAAATGAGCTCTCCAACCCTTTTTATAGTTTTTTGATTGGTTTTGGCCCTGTCCAGACCTAGTGTCCGGCCTAGTTAAAAAATAGGTTCCAAGGCTTATTTACGGACTCAAACGGAATCTAAAAATTATGAAAATTGGTAGGATGATACTTCTTATACTCCTCAAGCTCGAGCACTCCTCGGCTTGAACAAAATGGAGTCGTAAAAAAGAAAAATGGTATTTACAATGGTTTTTAGTGACAAAAGTCACTATATTTATAGGGATTTCTTCTAAAAATTTGACATGTGCTTCTTGGAGCTCCCTACTTGCTCTTCTTTCTTGTGTATCCACTTCTTTGATGTGCTTCCATGCTTTGTCCTTGACCTTGAGCTTCAACACCGTCCTTCTCCTTGTGGGGACAAGCTAAAAATCCCCCTTGGACTTGGACCGTCATAGGGAGGTGGGGGCGGGAGGGGGGGAGGGCGGGGGGCAGGGGGGTCGGGAGGGGGGGCGACGGGGTAGGAGGGGGGCGGGGGGGCTAGAGAGAGAGAGAGAGGGGTTATTTCCAAAATTTTCTTCCTCCCCTTTTCTTTTTGGAAAAATACATTCCATGGGGGCTTTTTTTTGTGAAAAAATATCCAAAAATTGGAGAAAAATACAAGAAAAATAAAAAAAATCCAAAAAAAATCTCAAAACATTCCCTACAAGTCTAGGCAAATTTCCTCACTCAAAACCAGAGAGAGTTTCCTTTATTCCAATTTGGCAAGAAAATGACACTTGAAAAGGATAAAAAATGCTAGAAAAATTCTAAAATGCTTGAAAAGTTCCCAAAAAAATTCCAAAAATTGTGCTTATGCAAAGGCTATGAAATGGTTGCTAAATTTGCTAAAAACGCAAGGAACAAGCATGAAAAAAAAAAGATAAAAATTACTAAAACTTAAGCAAAAATGACATGAGAAGGCTATGTACAACCTGGATAAATTTTGTCGGTTCCAGGTGATCCATAAATCTTTAGTTGTGTTGATGATAGGCCTTGAGCCTGGATATGTTGACTAAGGGAAAATCCTCCATAAGCTCCAATAGTACTGCACTTCATTTGTTTTGTCTTCTTGTTGGGCACACTGATCATCTGATAGGGGTACCCTAAATCCTTCCTTAGAATATTATCTCCTCCATACTGCATCTTATGTATCTTTGTTTCAGCTACTTTATGACTTAATCTGCAATTTTCCATTTTTACTATTCCAACTTCTTCATTCAATGGAACCCTCTGTTTCCAGAGACTTGCACGTACTCCTTCCACATCCTTATAAAGCCATGCACTTATTATCATAAAAATTGACATAACAGATGATATCCATACTAGTATCCATAAAAAAGTGGCAATTGACATATGATTTGAAATCGCTTCATCACTGCTGCACTTAAGGATTTTTCTTTTCTTCTCTCCACTATGGTCTTTGACTCAGACTATCTCACTCGAGTCAGTAACCTGAATGATGTCCTCTTTTTCTTCAGATGCTTCCTCTCTACTTGAGTTTGGAAAAATTCCATAGCAGGAAGATGGGTCTTCTGCATGGAGCCAAGCCAACATGTTTTCATCTTCATATAAATTTGCTCCTTCAAATAGATCTGCTTCTAGGTTTTCCAACAATTCTTCTTCCCTACAAATACCAATGGCCTGCATCATGCTGGTATGTCTCTGATTGTCTGGTCCTTCCTCTAAAATTATCTGCTGCAACTCTTTTCCCTCTTGCTTTACCCACATTGTGTCCTTGCCCCAGTCATGCAGCACATTGGCATGCCTTAACCAAGGTCTCCCAATAAACAAGGGGAAACTTCCTTCTACCTATGGCAGCCTTAAAACAACAAAATCCAAGTTAAAGATGGTACCTTGTATCTTGATTGGGACTCTTGGGACCACTCCCATAGGTTTTACTATGCTTTGGTCTGCTAATGTTACAATGAAGTTTGTAGGTCTTGAAGGGTGTAGTCCAATATTTTTCATGGTATATTTAGGCATCAAGTTAATGTCAGAACCACCATCCACAATAACTCCTTGAAACTCATGACCTTTGATAGAGACGGTTAGCTGAGGGCTCTTATAATCTATGAGAGGTGCTTCCCCTACAACTTTATCCTTATGCATAACAACAACCTTTGCCACTAAACTTGTTGTGGATACCTCATCAATTATCTGCAAAAGTTCTAACTTGAATTTCCCATCCATCTTTATTAAATAAAAAATACTAACCTCCGTTTTCATGGACTTGAGTAGTTTGGAAGCTTCTGATTCCTTAAGAGCATGGGCTCCAAATGACTTATCAAACTCCTCATGAGCCCTGTTGAAATCATCTCTAATGGCATCACTGGTACCTATGAGATTTTCTTTGTGCCTTGTATCTGCACATGTGGTAGCTTTGTCTTCAGATGTCTCTTTGTCTTTGTTCAATCCATTGATCCTTGATTCTTGACCTATTTCTACTTGAGCCTTCCCCTTGCTTCTTGTCTGCACTGTAAAAGATTCAATTTCTTCTAACTGCACCACCTTGGTAGATGGTGATGGCACCTTTACTTGATCTACCATTTCTTCTTTGCGCACAGAAATCATTTGAATGTGGAGCCCCGATGAGGATGCTTGGTTCTTAGGACAACAATTAGTATAGTGGTCTCTAGCCTTTGGGCAGTTCCTGCAAAGAGGGGCATTTTTTATGAGAGTGCACCTACTTTGGTCATGCCCACATTCTCCACATCTGAAACAAATGATTGGCCTCCTTGGCCCATTTCCAAAGTTATCCCTATGTCTAGGATTGTAATTGTTACCTTGATTAGGTGCAGTGGCCATCACATTTGCTGGTGGTAGGGCTCCTCCTTGTGTCCAATATGTTGTTGCAGGCTTTCCTCTTGATTGACATTCGTGGGCCTCATGACTAGCTTTCCTGCATAGCTGGCAAGTTACATTTAATAGAGGACATTCACTTACTATATGACCTTGCTTGCTGCACATGGTACACCAGAGTCCTGTCGAAGTTAAGCCAGCTCTTTTGCTTGGGCTTCCTCCTCCTTTTGTAGCTTCAATGCCTCAATCTCCCTCCTCAACTGAGTAACAACATTCTCCTCCTCTTTGTGGGGCTTATTCCTTTTTAAGCCCTCCTGTCGAACTCCTTCAACTCCTGTCAAAGTTAAGCCAGCTCTTTTGCTTGGGCTTCCTCCTCCTTTTGTAGCTTCAATGCCTCAATCTCCCTCCTCAACTGAGTAACAACATTCTCCTCCTCTTTGTGGGGCTTATTCCTTTTTAAGCCCTCCAAATCTTTCCTTAGCTATATTACTGGATCCTCCATTTCTATAGAATAGGATAGTTGAGAAGAAATTGCTCCATATTGTTGCCTTATTTGCTCCAATCGTGTAGCTGTGTTGATGAACTCCTCTGTTGGTAGACAAGTCAGATGAAGAGCATACTAGCGCAACGGAGGAGTCATGCACAATACGGCAACAAGGCCCAATCATTTTTTCCATGGACCATTTACAACTCAAGTGATTTTAATCACTACAAAAACATTGTAAATTCCGTTTTTGGTAGAATAGACTCCATTTTGTGCAAGCCAAGCAGTCCTCGAGCTTGAGGAGTATTAGAACTAGCTACATATCAATTTTCATAATTTTTAGACTTTGTTTGAGCCCTCAAATAGGCTCTAGAACCTAATTTTTAACTAGGCCGGACACTAGGTCTGGACAAGACCAAAGCTAGTTAGAAAACTATAAAAAGAGCTAGAGAGCTCATTTTTGAGGTTAGATTGTTTGTGAATTGAGCTTATGTAAGAGACTTTTTGACTAATGCAAAGAACTCCATTGTTCCTCTCCTTGTTCTTGCCTTGTGTGCGCGTGTGTGTGTATGTGTGTGCATGCTTATGTGCTTCTCACTCACACACTTGTGCCTTCACTTGCTCATAGTCTTCATACTAGTCCTCACGTCTCCACGGATTGACAATTATGAGGTGAATCTTCTCACGTTGGTACTCACCATTGTGCTAGAGTGACACCAAATTTGGCGCCGTTGCCGGGGAGAGAGCTTCGAGGACGAGCATGTGATGGTAAGACGTCGAGTTGAGACATTGGAGTTATAGGTAATATCCTTCCTTCTCTTTATTTTTCTTCATTTTTTCCTTACTTTCGCATCACCATCATCACCATCATCATCCCCACCATCTCCCACCTCCATCTCCATCTCCACAAAAAAATTTCAGTTTTTTGGTCATATTACACTCCCCACCTCATTTCCCTCATTTCATTGTGAGAGAGAGAGCGAGAGAGAGCTTGCATGCTATCTGTTTTTGGTGTGTTTTTGAGCTTTTGTTGCAGGAACTAGCTGTACCACCTTCTCCAGCAGTGTGCGTAGGTACGACAGACTCTGCACAAGTCCCGGGACGACGACCTCTGTCTGTCGCGACAGACAGAAAAACTTAATATTTTGTGAATGCGTGTTTGGCACGGTAACCTACACCATTAGAGCACTCCAAATCACTAGAAGTGTCTCAAAAATTTGTGTTTTTTCAGTCTATCGCGACAGACAGAGACCCACGATAGACCCCGTCTATCGCGACAGACACCTGTCTATCACGACAGACCAAAATTCCACGACAGATCCAGTCTATCACGATAGACACCGTCTATCGCGACAGACCAAATCACGACAGACGACAGACAGCGTCTATCGCGACAGACCACTCTATCGCGACAGACACCGTCTATCACGACAGACCACTCTATCGCGATAGACACCGTCTATCGCGACAGACCACTCTATCACAACAGACAGCGTCTATCGCGACAGACCACTCTATCGCGACAGACACCGTCTATCACGACAGACACCGTCTATCACGACAGACACCGTCTATCGCGACAGACCACTCTATCGCGACAGACACCGTCTATCGCGACATACCACTCTATCGCGATAGACCACTCTATCGCGACAGACACCGTCTATCGCGACAGACCACTCTATCGCGACAGACACCGTCTATCGCGACAGACACCGTCTATCGCGACAGACACCGTCTATCGCGACAGACAGCCCCCCACGATAGTTTGTGTCTATCGCGACAGACGCCGTCTATCGCGATAGACAGACATTTTTGGCAAAAATTAAGGGGTAAATTTTTTGGAAATTTAGGCTAAATTTTGGGCATATTTGCACTCTCAAATACTCACACACTTGCAAAGGCCTTAGAAAAATGCATTAACACTCCTGAAAGGTTCTGTTTGTCTGTTTAACCCCCTAAACCCTGAATGGTTATAACTTTTTCATACGAAATCCATTTTTTGAGCTCTAGGGCTTGTCGGAAAGCTCGTGGCATATCCTACACGCCCTCAACTGTTTTTTATAAGAATAATGCGTTGATTTTCAGATAGGATATTTGGAAGTTGACACACTGAGGGGTAGGAACACCAAGGGAGCTCTAGAGGAAATTTTTAGCAATACAAAAGGGGGAACAAGGGTCATTAAAAAAGTGTCTGAAATAAATTGTCTGTCAATTGAAGGATCAACTTGAAGCTAAACTTGGGATTCTTACAGGATCATCGAGAGCTCTTGGAGAAAGCAAAGTAAGTGTCAAGGAGAACAAGCTCGGGAACGTGCTTCCTGGGTAGACCAGCATCGCCAGGAGGAGCGACTTGAGGTTGGAACATCACTTAACCCCTCAGTCTATTCTTAGCATAGGCGCGAGTAGTTGTTCTGATTGACTAGGGGTACGATAGGAACACTCAAGTTTGAAGAGCCCTTAATTTCTCAAGTGCAAGGGTAGGCAAAATTGTAGTCAAGGGATAACTTAAAGGAAAAGAACTTAAACTAAGCGGATGCAGAACATCAAGTACGACCCACGAAAGTGCTCCTGATGACGCTTAACTAAAAACAAGAAAACACATCCAAAGGAACTTAAAAGGAACAAGTGATTGGTACCAAAGAATCAGCAACGTACAAAGGGCATATGAACCTTAGGTCAGGTAGACACCTAGGGAGAGACAGACAAAGTCTTAGATCTTCAGAGGCTAGTGTCAATCATATTGCGAGGTCTTGGGCCCAGCAGTTGAGCCATCATTCGTATTACCCTAGTTCTGAGACTAGCGAGTCTGAGATGTCCCACGGTATGGAGAGACCTACAGGAAGTTCTGGGGTGCCATATTTACATAGGGTGGAAGGCCCTTACAAGATGCAACTCGAGTACCTTAGGACCAACCGATTAGGTGCTAGCATCTATGAGGAGGGCCTAGGAAGAGCGGTGGTCCATATTAAAAACCCTGACCAATCCATTGGACTAGAGCGCCTAGCTGTCAAGTTTGAAAATGGAGCATACTTGGACAAGGAAGGGACAATATATGTAGTCACCAGTCATCCCCATAGGACAGATGAATTTGGGAATGTGGTCCCGGAAACGGACTTAGGTGACCTAGAGCAAGGAAACATGGGCGAAGAACCTAGAACCCCCCGAGGCAAATCTGTTCTCACGAGGATTATCACACCAGAGTGGATTCCCCAAGATAATAAGAGCATAGATCTCCTCTTGAACCGAGAGACGGATGAAGCCTTTTGGAGATATAGACCTTGTCAACCGAGTGAGGTAGGAACAATCATGATATATGAGTTCAAAGATCCTGATATTCCAAGAATAGTGACCTACTTAGATCACTCTTCAGAGAGGATCTTTGGGGTTACAGAAAATGATAGGCATGCTTACACTTGGAAAGGAGAATTTATCTTCCCCCAACCAAGATCGAATGTGTCCTTTGGTCGCCAAGGAGCTGGAACATCTCAAGCTCAGGGGACTCAAAGAGAAAGGAGTCGAGAGAGACCTGAGGTAAGCTTTGCCAACTCTTGGGGAAGAGAAAGAACGAGAATGGACACGAATAGAGGGGAACCTGAGGGACATAGAGCCCCAGGGAACCGAAGAAATGCCGATGATTTCCCTTTGCCAAGACCAAGAGAGCACACGAGGACCTTGAGACCGACCCAGCTAGTTAAGTCTATGAAAAACTACTTCGATGGCACTGGAGACCCCTACGATCATGTAGCCAAGTTTAAGCAAGTCTTGAGAGCTGAACAAGTTGAAGATATGTTCACGCAGTACAATGCCTTTGGTTTAGCCCTTAGGAATACCGCCCTGACATGGTTTCCGCCACTAAACAAGAGGCAGTTTAGAAGCATAGATCAACTTTTAGAGGCATTCATTATCGAATTCTCTAAAAGTGGCATAAGGCATAATACTTCCTCATTGATATACAGCTTCAAGCAGACCCCGCAAGAGACTGTGAGACTTGCAGGAAGAAGATTTAGGCAATATCTTGAGCGATGTCCTGGTCTTGAGTTACCCACCCACAGCCGCTAAGCAAGTGGCTTTATTCTTGGATGGATTGCTAAGTACCAAATTGAGATCATATGTGTACTTGAAGGACCCCCGGACTATAGAAGAATGTGTACGCATGTGCATCGATATTGAGGATAACCTAGGGGAGGAGTTAGAGCTATCCAAAATCTACAAAGATTCAGATAGTACCTCTAGCCTCTCTTCCTCACAGTCCACATCAATTGAGGAACTTGCAGAAAAAGTAGCTCAAAAACTAGGCGTCTCTAGTAAACAAATTCCTAGATTTGCCCCAGTAAAGAGGTGCTATACTTGCGGTGGTGACCATATGGCAAACGCATGTCCCATCACGGCTCAACCCCAAGTGAACCCTAGCAGCCAATATTGCACCATAGAGCGAAGGTACAGAAATCACTCAGCACAGGACTGCCCATACAATAAGCAAGCGGTTAGGCAAACCTACCCTCAGCCATACCCTCAACAAGGTAGATACCAGAGTCAATATTCACCACAACAGTATATTAGGCCTCAGCAAAATTACCAACCGCAATATCAGGCCCAACTAAGACCCCAGCCAGTGCTAGCACAGCAACCACCTGCTCCTACTAATGTGATTCCGGTCAAGTATGCTGCTGCAGAAGAAAACCTGAATAGAGCGATAGTCCCAGTAACACCATTAATCTCATAAAGTGATCCCAGTGACCATAGCTTTGATTCTACACATGTTGATAGTCCCCAGGCTTACTACATGCAGTCTCCTGAACATGGTGAGTCTGACTACAGTGAGGAACCGAGTGAACCTATTTGGGAGCCTGAATATGCTAATGTCATGTACACAAACCCCAACTCTAGACCTCAACCCAGGCAGATACGACCCCCTTTTCCTAGAGGACCTTGCTTCAGATGCCAGGGTGATCACCTCATACGTGATTGCCCTATGCCTGCACCTACACAACCCCAATCAGTGACGATCCAAGGCTTTTGCTAGGAGTGCGGAAAGGAACATCTCTTACGAGATTGTCCCAAGAATCCCAGCAATATGCCAAAAATCACTCTGATTAATGTTATTGGATTAGTGGTCAACTCCACAGGAAGTGTCATTTCCACTGCACCAGTGCAGGTAATCACTAGAGCTCAAGCATTGCAGCAAAACCAAGGGGTGAGCCAGGAAAAGAGCCCAGACGCTAGCGATACTGAGAGCCAAAATAAGAAGAGAACAAGAGCTTGGAGAGATAGCCGTGAACGTATGAAAAGGCAATGGGCAAAGAAGATGAGTGAACTTGAGGAAAGTCTACGAGAAACCAAGGCCAAAATCATAGAGATCACATCTCAACCGCACTCTCACACATTCCCACCGCTACCATCCCCATCACCCTCCATCCCTCCACCCTCTAATACACCCCACGTAACCCACCCACCACCCCGAGCAGGATCAGTATTAGCTGATCCCACTCCTGAAGACATAGTCATGATGCTTAAAGCATATCAGGCCAGAATCCAAGAAGGGCCAAGTGTAACGGATCATGACAAGCGCTACCCTAGAGCTGACCTAGAGATAGAAAGAACCAAGCTTTGCGCAAAAATGGTCACATTGGCTCAGACTATGTTTGAAGCTAATCGCCTTTTCAATTACTCGGGCTCAGCCAAGACGCAATTACACTTGGATGGACTTCTAGAGAAGTTAGAGGGCATAATTGCAAGATCTGCCAAGGAAGAAAAAAATCAAGAAAGAGATAAAGCAAGCAAAAACATGACCCACCCCCCACCGAAGGCTTATGTGCCCAATTCCACTGAACCAGACAACCCCCCCTCCCTAGAAAGAATAGAGAATCTAATTGCACAATCACAAAAGGAACCCGCCCCTCAACACCATGACAAGGCTAGTGAAAGAGCAGGTCTTCCTACCCAGAAAGCCTATGTGCATGAAGCTTATGTGCCTAACTCCACTGAACCAGACACCTCTTCTTCTATGAATCAATACACACCAGAATTCTTGCGAGAGATTCAAGAAGAGAAATGGGCTAAAGAGAGTGAAGTTCCTCCTCCCATTGAACTTGTGGATGACACACACGATCAATTCCCACAAGACCTTCCTTCCATTTATGGAGAGCACGAGAGTGCCCAATCTCAAGAAAGATTAGACTTCGAGTCTAATTCTTTACAAGAACTACCCCATTTCACAGGCCCATGGGAAGCAAAGTCCACCTGTATGAGAGCACCTACAGTCATGGTAAGAAACGAAGATTCAGTCATACCTAGGAACACAGAGGTAGTGAAGAACACCAAAGTGCAGTGCAATCTCACTTTGGAAGAGCTGCTTAAGGTTAGACCAGAAGTGTGGAAACATGTAGCCAATCAAGTGCCCGAGATAGCAAAACCTCGTTCCCAGGTAGGATCCCAGAGAACAGTGCCAGAAATACCCTTAGACAAGATAGGAGACATGAGTGAGGGCGAAGAGGGAAACACATATCTCCCCATCACTCATCAGGGATACACAACCAAGGCCATCTTGGACTCAGGTGCAGGAGTTGCAATTGTTACCACTTCCTTATGGAAACGATGGGGCAAGCCAGCTCTCAAGCCAACGAGAATGAAATTGCAGATGGCTGACGGGCACATAGAAAGACTCTTAGGACTACTCAAGGGGATAACTCTCACTACTTGTGGTGTAGAGTTTGAGCACACATTTGCTATCTGTGACTTTAGCAAAAATCAAGCCTATGAGATGATTTTGGGAAGACCATTTATGCGGCAGTTGCAAGTGGTACAGGATTGGGGAACCAATTCCTTGTATTTGCAGCACTTAGGTGTTACAACCAAAGTCAATCTCAAGGATTACTCTCATAGAGATGTCCCTCCTATCCAATGGAACCCCATCCATAGAGCCAAAGATGATACGGAATCGGTGCATTCCCTAGGATCAGGATCCTCATGGATGCATGAAGACACTCACTTATGGATGTGTAAGGTAGCAGTAGAAGAAGAGAAGAGAGAAAAAGCCAGGGAGATAGGTGCAAAAGAAACCCATAGATCAATCCAAGACCCAGCCTATGCACCTGTAGTTTTTCCAGACGAAGAATTCGAACCTCACGGCTGGGCAGAAATTCTAGCAACCATGGATGTAGCCATCAATGAAGAACAATGGACACCTCACTGTGATGAGGATGGCTATGACATTTCAGTCTTCTCCATAGAGCCGATCATGGGAGAGGCAGTTTTAGAAGAGTGTGAACCTAGCCCTGATGCATTTGAGGATGCGAGCGACTCCGATCTAGAGTCAATCATTATGGACCCACCTTTTGCATCAGATGAGGAATACTTCTATGAAGTAGGATTTCAACCCCAGAAGCACGGAGAGCTTACAAAGGATGTAAGGCTAGCCACACATGTAACCTCTAAGGAAGAAGGAAAGGAAAGAAAGAAGAGAGAAGTCACACCAGAAGAGGAAGAATCTTTGTTTGAGGTCCCGGAAAATTTTAAGAAGTATGAGATAGATGACAGGAGAGTCATGATTAGAATGCCTAAATGAGAGGCACAATCGGGAGAGGCCTATGATAACAAAGAAACCACCAAGAAAATAGTGGTAGCCATAGAAGAAGGAGAAGAGAGGTGCACTTACATAGGACATGACCTCACTGAGGAAGAAGAGCATGAGCTGATAGCCTTGCTAAGAGAATACAGAGATGTATTTGCTTGGAGTTACAAGGATTTAAAAGGAGTGGACCCGGACATATGCTCACATACGATTCCCATGACTACAGAGGCCAGACCCTCAAAACAAAAGCCATACACATACAATGACAACTATGCTGCCAAGATCAAAGAAGAGATAGACCGCTTGATTGAAGCTGGATTTATCTATGAAATTGATCACACTGAATGGGTATCCCCCATTGTGATGGTGCCCAAGAAGAACGGCAAATTACGAGTATGCATTAACTTGAAGAAGGTTAACGCAGCCACGATCAGGGATAATTACCCGCTTCCTATCACTGAGCATCTATTAGAAAGGGTGGCAGGAAAGGGTGGCAGGCAAGGAAGTGTACAGCTTCCTAGATGGGTTCTCTGGCTACAATCAAGTGGCCATTGCACCAGAAGATCAGCATAAAACGGCTTTTGCCACAGAGTGGGGTATATTCGCTTTTAGGGTAATGCCATTTGGGCTTACCAATGCTCCTGCAACCTTCCAAAGGCTGATGTGCCATGTATTTAAGGAGTTCCTGAGGAAGAACTTAGAAGTCTATGTTGATGATCTTTGTGCTCATTCCAACATTAGACAAACCCATATTCCTGAACTCAGACAAATTTTTGACAAATGCAGAGAATATCAAGTCTGCTTGAACCCAGAAAAATGTGTTTTCATGGTCAGGCAAGGCAAGATTTTAGAACACATAGTGTCAAAGAATGGCATATCTACGGATAAAGAGAAAGTAAGAGCTATAGCCAAATTACCTAGGCCGAAGAATGTCAAGGAAGTACAAGCTTTCATGGGGCATTGTGGTTACTACCGACGATTTATACACATGTATGCCATCATTGCAAAGCCTCTATACGGACTGTTGACAAACTTTGAGTGGACTGAGGAATGTGAGAATTCCTTCAATGAGCTTAAACGGCGATTATGTTCAGCACCAATCTTAACCACACCAGATTGGAATAAGCCTTTCCATGTTCATGTGGATGCATCCAATTATGCCATTGGATGTGTGCTTGCACAACCTACTGGCGAAGGTAATATGGATCTTCCAATTGCCTATGCGAGTAGACAGTTGAATGCAGCTGAGCGAAACTATACCACTACCAAACGAGAGGGGTTGGGCATGGTGTATGCGGTTAAAAAGTTTAGACATTATTTACTTGCAAATAAGTTTAAATTTTTTACTGATCATCAAGCTCTACTATACTTGGTAAACAAGCCATGCAACACAGGTAGATTGGTGAGATGGTTCCTCTTACTAATGGAATATGACTTTGAGGTAGTGGTGAGAAAAGGCAAGAATCATTTGAGAGCAGATCATCTCTCTAGGCTCACATCCGGAGAAGCCCCACAAGGAGTGTCAGATGACCTTCCTGATGCTTACTTATTTAATTTGGAAGTGGTGCCGCAGTGGCTAAGCCATTGGTACCAGTGTTGACATACGGACCTAACCACCCAGTAATAAACACACAGGATAGAGAGGTAGTAAAAGCCCAAAAGTATCACATCATGGCAGGAAGTATGTACAAGCACACATATCAAGGGATCTTGGCTTGTTGTGTGGAAGAGGATGAGTACGCTAAATGGTTGCAATTAGCACATGTAGGTGCGTTAGAGCAACACTACTCAAAGCAACGAACCTTACAGACACTAAGGAGACTCGGAGTGCATTGGCCGACTATGGAGGCTGATGTCCAAAAGTTGTGCAAGGAATGCCCAATCTGCTGCACTAAACCACCTGTGGAACATGCCACTCTTTATCAAGTGTCCATAGTGCCAGATTAGAGTGAACCTCTAGTATCCTTCTTAAGGACGAGAACATTCCCTCCAGACATGACTCTGGCTAGGCAAAGGAGTTTAGAACAAGAAGCCCAGGATTATTCACTCATTGGTGACAATCTATACAAGCGTGGTAAAGATGGTTACTTGAGACTATGTGTCCATGAGAGTGAATATCTCAAAATCTTGGATACTGCTCACCAAGGTGTAGCAGGGGGACACTTTGGACCAGATCGGGTAATCAAGGCAATACTATTTGCAGGCTTTTGGTGGCCAACCCTTCACATGGATGCTCATACCTATGTGAAACGGTGTGATGTTTGTCAGAGAACTCAGTACCCTATACGCAAGGATGAGATGCCACTGAAGCCTATGATGGGCGGACGTGCGTTCTCTAAATGGGGAATAGACTTTGTTGGTCCTATTAATCCCCCAGCTAAGGGTTCACATGCTGAATATATCATTGTGGCCACAGACTATCTAACCAAGTGGGTAGAAGCGAAAGCTACTACAAAAAATGATGCTCAAACAACAACAAAGTTCTTTTTTGAAAATGTATTCACGAGGTACGGATTGCCAATAGAGTTGGTGAGTGATAGAGGCACACACTTCTTGAATCAAGTCATAGAAAACCTTCTCCAAGAATTCTTGGTGATACATAAGAAATCGGCCCCCTATCATCCACAAGCTAATGGCCAGGCTGAGAGCACTAATAAGATCTTGTGCAATGTGCTGACTAAACTAGTGAACAATAAACGCTCTGATTGGGACAAACAGCTACACCATGCTGTTTGGGCATACCGGGTTGCCTATAAAACGGTACTCCAAGCTACCCCCTTTCAGATGGTATTTGGCCAAAATGCTGTGCTACCTCTGGACTTTTTGATACCTACATTGAAGGTAGCACAAGAGCATGACTGGACAGGCCATGAACTCTCCTCTCGAATCTTTGATCTTGAACGTCTAGGCGAAACACGATTGAGAGCTGCAGCAGGAATCTATGCAGCGAAGAAGAGGAAAAAGGCATATTTTGATACACATGTGAAGGATAAAGGCTTGAAAGCGGGCGACCTAGTCCTAGTCTACACATTGAAGCAGCATGCACAGAAATTAGAGAAAAGAGGTTACAGGCCAATGATTATCAATAGAATCTCCACAAGTGGCGCAGTTCAACTAGCCACTTTAGAGGGCGATATTCTACCAAGTTACATAAGTGGATGCAAAGTCAAGTTATATCAGGAACCCCTTACTGAAGAGATGCTAAATCGACTCAACACTGCCAAGAAACGTAAAGAAGAAGAGGAACGAATTAGAAGAGAAGCACAGGCAGAAGCTTTAGAACGCATCCGACGAATGAAATTGAGGAGACAAGGCAGAGACCCGCCTATGCTTGACACTCAAGAATCTGTAGGCTATCCTATGGCCATGTGCGAGACTTCAGGTGGGCATTCCCATAGAATAATCGACCGACGGCCTTTTGCAACCCTAGGAGTAGGACAAGGAAAGGGTGCAAAGATTGTAAGAGCTTTGATTGACTCAGGTGCATCCACTAGTGCTGTCAAGCTGTCTTACTGTCAAGAATTGAAATTAACTGTCGATCCTATAGAAGCATATCTCATAGGATTGGGAGGTGTGGAACCTCCTTGCATGGGCGAGGTGGATCTTCCCATCTCCATTCAAGACGAAGTGATGACAGTCAAAGTACTAGTGTGTCAAGATGAGGACCTCACTGAGCCTCTTGTCTTGGGTCAGGACTGGATCTATGATCATGCAGTCAACCTCAACCTAAGAAGTGGACTTCTTGAGGTATGGGTAGATCATAGCCGAATTACAGTTGAATTGGAAAATGAGGCACTCAAGGAACTAGGCAAGGCACAAACTCCTGGTCCTTCCAGGGGCGCACATGAAGTTGACAATGCTATTTTTGTCCAAAACTGTATGATGCAGAAAGAGGCTAATCTCAACAACGGAGCTAGGGAGAGGACGGAACTCCCTTCTTTTCCAAAGACCAGAAGGTTGCAACAACCCACGACAGATCAAATACAGAAGAAGCAGAACACTACCGATACTGGATGCCAAAAAAAGGAGCAAAGCAGATTGTTTCAGCCATGGAAGCAAGTATGGAGGCGAAAAGGTGAATACCCTGTTCAGACCAGGCCGACCCCACGGCCAAAACCTCTTATTAGTAGTCAACAACATGACACTAATGAGAAGTCCTTCATTAATTCTTCTGCGAAGGTGAAGTCTATTTGGGTACCCAAGAAGTCAATGAAGGCCAGCCCACAATCACGACAAATCTGGGTGCCTAAGGCTTGCTTGCGGGCTCAAATAGCTACACCAAGGCCGCAACCGGTACAACATGTTTCACTCACTCGAACATCTGAGGCCCAGTCTTACGCATCATGCACGGACACATATTCTTCCATGAGCACTAGTAAAATTACTTGTAAATGGGTCCCTAAAAAGCCTCATCTTCAAGCAGATACCCCTATCAAACTCTTTAGAGTCTCCACAAAATCAAGATCAAAGCCCATCCACTGCATTTGGCAACCTAAAACTTGTAATAAACCCCTGGACCCTAGTTGTAAAACCATGCCCACCTACTAACTACGTCACTCTCACACTACATCATTCCACTTAGTTCTTAGGTCCAACCAATTCCTAACTACACACACAAGCACCGAGCACTTATTAACCTACTAATCTCTCCTGAACCTCATGATAATGTTGTAATGGGGACAAAAACGGTTCTAACTTGTCCTTTACAATGTTAACACATGTTTCTATATTCTCACAGAATCAGGAGGCAAGAAGTAACATGGCAGAAGCGACAGGTCCGAGCTCACAAGTAGGAATACTTACTGCAGGAATCGATGTGGATAGTCTACCTGTGGATGTGCCACCAACTGAACGACCAGTGGAGCTACAACACCTTCAGCAGATCCCGGTACCAGATCCACCCACAGGGATCACAGAAAGAGTCCATGCCAATTCTCATTGGTTCAATGGCATGCCAGGTCCATTAGGAGAGGCCAAGTATATATGGGAGTCTAAGTTCGAGTATGACAGTCATGGGTTCGATTCCAATTTTTCTCCAAGGAGTTTGAGACTCTACAGAACACCGAGGATCCCCAGACCATATGGCAACGTGCAGGGCTAGCAGAATACTTTGAAGCACCACTACCTAAACCGGATCTCCTCCGATGCTATTATTTGGTCTCCACATTACAAGCTAATGAAGAAAAGGACAAACCAGGATCATTTGTTCTTCCTTCCTTGCTGGGCAACAACGAGTTAAAGAGGTTTGAACTTACTATGGAGTTGGTGAGCGCTGCTTTGAATATGCACGGCACACATGTACCTTCTGAGAAGGATGCTCTCGTTCCTACTAACATGAAGGATAGGAAACTATTGAAGCTTAAAGACATGGCAACACTCACACCAAACGTGTCCATCCCTCTCCGTATGTGCATGCAACATTTTGCTTTCCCCGGCCAAGACCGCTTCACACAACCACACAAAAGAATCTGGTTCTCTCTCTACTTAGCGGAGGCAGGTGCGTTACCAATTAAGCTGCCGGTATGGATTATAGATCAATTGTATGAAGCAAATAAAAGGTCTTCTAGGAAATTAGTGGTGAACGGTTGCTGTGCAATCATACGCATTATTTACCGGTGCCTAGCATACGATGTTCCCATTGAACGTGCCTTAACTTGGGCACAATTACAAATGTTTAAGAAGCTCAAGACGTCCACACATCAGTCCAAGCGCATGAGGGGTGCGATCCCTTGTGTCCAGACAAGGGAAGTTCTGACTACTCCTGAAGTATCGCCACGAGGGGAGACCACTGTACCTCCCTTTACCATTAGGATACCCAGGTTTGGATCTGAAACTACGACACAAGCTACCCCTTCAGCTCCTCCTGCTCCATCTGAATTTGAATTTGCTACAACTGGAGATGTTGAAGGAATGGATCCCCAGGACTTCGAAGCATTCTTACAAAGTACACAACTCTCTGATGTAGAGTTTTATTCAGATGCAGAAGAACAAGGCACATCTTCACAAAGAAGAAGAAAATCTACAGACGGCCGCCATGTACATTGGAGTGACGCTCAGCAAGGTCAACAACAAGGACACCTAGAAGAAGAAGGAGCATATGAAGAGGAGACCACTGAAGCCCCAGCCTATACAGCAGAACTCCGAAGGCTGTATCAAATTATGGAATGAGTGCGATCGCAACAACTGCTCACCGAACAGAGCAGTAGAGTACTCATGACTCAGCTGTTGGAAGAAGCAGGAGTTGACTCAGAATATAGTGAAGGTCTCTTATTGATGGCAGAAACATATGGGGTAGTAGAAGCAGTGCGGACCGCCATTAGGAGGTCTCCAGTTCAATATGATCCATGAAGATTCCAGACACGACCACGCTCAGGTAAGAATATCCAAATCCCCATTACAACGGCAGAAGGGCCAATTATTACATCTGAACCCATCAGGACAACCTCCCAAGCAACAGAAACTCCTAGCCAAGAGCACCCAGTCACCCATGAGGAATCCACCGAGCCACTACCACCCACACCCCCACCATCGCCTCCTAGAGTAGAAACCGTGGAAATCACCTCGACCATTCAACCCACCGAAACAACCTTCATCTTCTGTACTCCCATCTCTAGTTCAACCCTATTCTCCACCTCTGATAACCCAATCTATGAAGCAACCCCCATCACTACACAATCCACCGAATCGCTCATAGAGCCTGCCCTAGGACAACCATCCCCCATGCCCTTAGCCATAGGTCATCCTGACCCTAGATCCATATTCATGGGTTTCCCTGCTAGCACGCAACCCTTCATGCCCTCCTCAACTCTACAACCTCAACCCCCAACCTCCATCTCTCCACTTCTCCAATCCCTCCATAACTTCCTTGCTAGAACTTTTCAACCCCGGTCTCAACCATTCCCTTTATTTTCAGCTCCCCACCCCACTTCTCATCTATTCACCACTTTCACACACACACCACCTACCATTCCAATGTATATGGTAGACCCCACACTCGCACCCACTCCTGAAAGTATGGACATTTCACCACCCACGGCACCTCCCCCTCCCCCCACGCTTCCACCTCCTCCCATTCCCCCTCCACCAATTTCACCCACACACACGTCTTCAATAGACACATCATTCACTCTTCCCCTTCCCCAATTCCCTTCCCATGCATCTTCCATTGTAAACACCACCCCCTCATCCATAGGAAATGCATTGGACACCATGCTAGCTTGTATATCAAACTTAAGGACAGATTACAATCAGCTCCAGCAACAGAATGAACGCTTGCAAGAGCACTCGGAGACACTACAACACCGCCTTGCTGCACTAGAGGAGGAAAATGCTCACCTCCACACACAATTCCAAACTCTCCAAGAGGCTCATAGCATATTGGAGGTACAGTTACAGAACACAGATCAGGAAGCAATACAAGTGGTAGAAGGTCATCTACGGACACAGCTGGAACGCAATTCAAAGCTTCAACGAAATATGGCCCTACTCAAGCGACATCTTGCTGCCGCTCATGAAGAGAATCGATGCCTGCAATTACAAAATCAGGACAACCTAGAAGCAGCTATCGAAAGCACACCTGGGGCACCCATCAGCCCATCAAAGTTTCAAGCAGTGACCCCCGACAATATCAAGATCATATTGGAAGACTATGCCATGCTGCTTGAAGCACATGACCAGCTATCAGAGGAACTGGGTCAACTAAAGCAGAAACACCAAAAAGAAACAACAGCAGCCTCTCAAACCACCTCCTCCGTGGCTTCACTTCTCACAAACTCAGAGGCCTTAAAAGATCTCCAGAAACAGGTCACCGAATTGCAAGCACGTCTACTACAATATGAGAGACCACCTTCCTCTCCAGAGGCTCCCACCGACGAAGAAGTAGTACAAATTCCTGTGGAACAGACATTTGAAGAAGAATACGACCCACAACCCTTCCCAGGAGGCCAACAAACGGAAGAAGCTCAGGACACATTCGAAGCACCACGGCCTCCATGGCTACGTCAAGTGGAGGAAATCGGGAGTTCTCACAAAGAGCGCACAGTAGTGCAAAATCAGGCCGTGAGGGTCATAGAGGAAACTGTGCTACAATCTGCTTACTTCAAGAACCTGTCATTGAGACGCCTGATCCTCTCAATCTGAACTCCAATACAGGCCTTATTATATTATCGTGGCTGATTATAATGTAGAAATGCAGAGAGTCACGGGTAAGATTCCTACCTTTGCTACCCAATTTCAACCCGAAGACCTTCCTCCAGAGGTGCAAAAAGGCAAAATTTGTCAACCCACCTAGCGGCAGAAACTTCTAGAGACATATCCAGAAATGCTACGCACATGGAACAATGCGCCTTTACATCTCCTATACAATCCATGCTACGGTCCAGTTCCACGTCGCAGGTCTTGGAAGGCATTCAATATCAAAGTGCAGAACAACGCGCAATGCAAGGAATGGCTAAACTACCCGTACATTGCACCACCACAGGGACCACCGTCGGTAGCATACATGATGGGAACAATTCGACATTGGATGCCGCGATTGAAGCCCATGCCAGATGTGGCAGCTCAAATGATGCTTAAGATTTTAGATATGATGCAGGTAGTCCTGAAAACCTTTAGAAATGCAGCCGCACCACAGGTATGTCTACCGGGGTTTACCAGTGGAAATTATGATTTGGTGTATGACATGAGCACCACCCCCAGTATTCGTGTGGCTTACGCCTGGCATGCACGCATCAAATACCTCCCTGCATGTTACAAACAGACCTTCGAAGAAATGTTCAGATCAGGTTTTTGGGAGTATCACTCGGAGATTTTCGCACCGAAGCCAACACACCTGCTCCATCTCTTTGCTTGTGAACAAGCAATGTACTCTGAGTACTACACCACACCCCAACCAGAGGTCCTTGGCGCTATAAATTGGGAGGCATTGGAAGTTGATCTAGCAAGAGGCTTAAGGATCGGAGAACACGAACTTGCCACCAATGTCATCCAATACTATATCAACCACCCGATAGAACAGAGGTCTGTCAGGGGCGACAGACGCTAGGAAGGGGGGCATGTTGGCAGACAAGTCAGATGAAGAGCATACTAGCGCAACGGAGGAGTCATGCACAATACGGCAACAAGGCCCAATCATTTTTTCCATGGACCATTTACAACTCAAGTGATTTTAATCACTACACAAACATTGTAAATTCCGTTTTTGGTAGAATAGACTCCATTTTGTGCAAGCCGAGGAGTCCTCGAGCTTGAGGAGTATTAGAACTAGCTACATATCAATTTTCATAATTTTTAGACTCTGTTTGAGCCCTCAAATAGGCTCTAGAACCTAATTTTTAACTAGGCCGGACACTAGGTCTGGACAAGACCAAAGCTAGTTAGAAAACTATAAAAAGAGCTAGAGAGCTCATTTTTGAGGTTAGATTGTTTGTGAATTGAGCTTATGTAAGAGACTTTTTGACTAATGCAAAGAACTCCATTGTTCCTCTCCTTGTTCTTGCCTTGTGTGCGCGTGTGTGTGTATGTGTGTGCATGCTTATGTGCTTCTCATAGTCTTCATACTAGTCCTCACGTCTCCACGGATTGACAATTATGAGGTGAATCTTCTCACGTTGGTACTCACCATTGTGCTAGAGTGACATCCTCTATGGAGGCTGTTGGCAACATTAATTCCTTGATTTTACATTGTGCAGTCACTGAAAGTGGCTTAGCTAACCATTTGTTAATAAAAAATTCATGTGGAGGATCTGGCAACTTAGCCATTAGTGCCTTGGCCCTAGTTATAAATTCTAGAAACTTTTTACCTCGACCCAGTCTCAAGTTTTCTAATTCCTCTATGATAATCTATGTAGTGTTTCCATGTTGGAATTGAGTTTTGAATGCATCTTTCATTAAGTCCCAAGTGGTGAAATGGTTCTCAGCAAACTGGCTGAACCATTTATCTGCTAACCCTTCTAATGTGGCAGGGAAGAGAATAAAAAAGGCATCCTCTCTTCCCATCAAGCCTCTTGTTTTACATAGTGCTAAAAACCTCCTAATATGCTAGTCCAAATCTTCCTGAGCTAAGCCTTTGAAAGAAGGAAATTTTATATTCAATCTTGATAGAAGGGTTTTCAAATCTAGCGGACCTGCCATGCTCTTTATTGATGAGCTTGACGACAGTGGACTGGAGGATCTTCTAACAACCTTCCTTCTTGTAGCTTTGCAATTGACCCTCAATGTTTGAGATCGGGTTGCGGTCATGAGCTGTTCATACTCCTCTTAGACTAAGAGAATTAATATGAAAATTTACCTCTTGATCCAATGAAGTAGCATTGTAGCACTCTTGGAACTTGACCTCTTCTACACTTTGTTGTCTTCTCCTATGCTCAAATCTCCTTGGAGTCCCACTGTGCATGCCACATTTTGTTGGGGGATTCTTGGACAAGAAGGGATTTGAGTGTTTGTAGGAGAAAAGGGAAAGAGAAGAAGAAAGATACACACTGGAAGCCTATGTCCATTGGTTATAAGAATTTCATTGTTTTGACTTTGACCCTTTTTTATTTTGACTTTGGTTGAGTTTGACTCTGGTTGACTTTGACCAAATTGACTTTTATGGGCTCAATAGGGTGTAATGTGTTATCACTTATTTTAACATATCCAGGAACTGGGAATTTCTGCAAAGTACTAAATCTCGAGCTCTAGCCAATGTGATCCCAGTGAAGTATGCAGCTGCTGAAGAAAATCTAAATAGAGCCTTAGTGCCAGTAACACCATTGCTTTCAGAAAGTGACCCAAATGATCGTAGTTTGACTCTACTCATATGGAAAATCAACAAGCTTACTATATGTAGTGACTTGAGCATAATGAAATTTACTATAATGAAGACCCTAGTGAGTCTAGTGTAGAGTCTGAATATGCCAATGTCATGTATGAAAATCCTAATTCTAGGCCTCAACCTAGACAGATGAGACCCCAAGCACCTAGAGGGCCATGTTATAGATGCCGGGGAGATCACTTCATTCGTGATTGTCCTTTACCTACTCCGATGCAACCCTAATCAGTGACAATTCAAGGGTTTTGTCATGATTATGGGAAAGAGCGCCTCTTACGAGACTATCCAAAGAACCCATATAATGCGACGATCACTCCCATTAATGTGATTGGGTTAGTAGTAGACTCTATAGGAAGTGTAACTTCCACTGCCCTAGTGCAAATGGTCACAAGAGCTCAGAGATTACAACAAAATCAAGGCTTAGGTCAGGAAAAAAATTCAAAGGTTAGTGAGGCTGAGAGCATCACAAAGAAAATGATGAGAGCTTGGAAAGATAGCCGAGATAGAATGAAAAGGCAATGGTCTAGGAAAATGAGTGAACTTGAGGAAAGATTAAGAGAAACGAAAGCCAAGATAGTCGAAATTGCCTCTCAAATGCACTCTCATACACCACCACCATCACCATCCCTATCACCTTCTAATCCACCACATGTAGCCCACCCACTAGCCAGAGTAGGATCAATCTTAGCAGATCCCACTCCCGAGGACCTAGACATGATGCTTAAAGCATATCAAGCCAGAATACAACAAGGGTCCAATGTGACAGATCATGGAAAAATGTTACCCTAGAGCTCACCTAGAGATAGAGAGAACAAAGCTTTGTGCTAAGATGGTAGAACTGGCTTGAACCATGTTTGAAGCCAGTCATCTTTTCAACTACTCTAGTTTAGCTAAGACACAATTGTATTTGATGGACTGTTAGAAAGATTGGAGAGCCTAATTGCAAAATATGGAAAGGAAGCCACCTCCTTGGGAAAGGAAAAGGCAAGTGAAAGGATAAGCATTCCTCCCCAGGAAGCTTATGTGCCTAATTCCATAGAACCAAACACATCTTCTTCTATGAATCGATATTCCTCAAAATTTCTAAGAGAGATTCATGAAGAGAAATGGGTTAAAGAAAATGAAAATCCTCCTCCCATTTAACTTGTGGATGACTTACATGACCAATTCCCACTAGACATTCCTTCCATCTATAGAGAGTAGGAGGATGCCCAATCTAGTGAGAGATTAGACTTCAAGTCTAATTCCTTGCAGGAACTATCCCATTGCACAGGCCCATGGGAAGCAAAGTCTACTTGTATGAGAGCACCCAAGGTCATGAAAAGAAACGAAGACTCAATCATACCTAGGAATACAGAGGTAGTGAAGAACACTAAAGTGTAGTGCAACCTCACTTTAGAAGAGGTACTCAAGGTTAAGCCAGATTTGTGGAAACATGTAGCCAATCAAGTGATAGAAATAGATAAACCTCATTCTTAGGTAGGATCACATCGAACAGTGCCAGAAATACCCTTGGATAAGATAGGAGACATGAGCAAAAGAGAAGAAGGCAACACCTACCTTCCAATCACTCATAAAGGTTACTCAAGCCAATGAGAATGAAATTGCAGATGGCCGATGGTCGCATAGAAAGACCCTTCGGACTGCTAGAAGGAATAACTCTCACTACATGTGCTGTGGAGTTTGAGCATACTTTTGCCATATGTGACTTTAGCAAGAACCAAGCCTATGAAATGATTTTGGGAACATTCATGAGGCAATTGCAAGTAATACATGATTGGGGAACCAATGCCTTGTATTTGCAACACCTAGGTGTTACAACCAAAGTCAATCTCATGGATTACTCTCATAGAGATGTACCCCCCATACAGTGGAATCCCATCCATAGAGCCACAGACAATACAGAGTCAGTACACTCCATAGGATCAAGATCCTCATGGATGCATGAAGACACCCACTTATGGATGTGCAAAGTGGCAATAGAAGAAGAGAAGAGAGAAAAAGCCAGAGAGGTAGGTGCGAAGGAAACTCATAGATCAATTCAAACTCAGCTTATGCACCTGTAGTATTTCTAGATGAAGAACTTGAACCTCATGGTTGGGTAGAAATCCTAGCAGCAATTGATGTAGCTATCAATGAAGAACAATGGACACCCCACTATGATGAGGATGGCTATGGCATTTCAGTCTTCATGATAGAGCCAAAGATGCGTGATTTGGTTATTGAAGAGTGCGAGCCTAGCACAGAAGAAAGTGAACAAGAGAGTGAATCAGATCTGGAGTCAATTGTTATGGATCCCTTGTGCACATCAGACGAAGAATTCCTGTGTGAAGTAGAAGCTCATCCTCAAAGGCATGAAGAGTTTATGAATGATGTGAGATTAACTACGTAGATAATGGCCAAGAGTGAAGGCAAGAAGAGGAAGAAGAGAGAAGCCTCACCACAAGAGGAAGAATCCTTGTTTGAGGTCCCTCAAAATTTCAAGAAGTACAAGATAAAAGATTTGAGAGTCATGATAAGGATGTGTTGGCATACAAGTCATAAGAAGAGCATATAGGCGCAACGGAGCAGTCATGCACAATACGGCAACAAGGCCCAATCATTTTTTCCATAAACTATTTCCAACTCAAGTGATTTTCATCACTACACACTTTTGGTAGTAGAAACTCCATTTTGTTCAAGATGAGGAGTCACCGAGCTTGAAGAGTATTCGAGTTAGCTACATACCAATTTTCATAATTTTTAGACTCCGTTTGAGCCCTCAAATAGGCTTTAGACCCTAATTTTTAACTAGACCGGGCACTAGGTCTGGACAAGGCCAAAGTTGGTCAAAAAACTATAAAAAGAACTAGAGGGCTCATTTTTTGGGGGTAGATTTTTAGTGATTTGAGCTTATGTAAGAGACTTTTTGACTAATGCAAAGAACTCCATTGTTCCCCTCCTTGTTCTTGGCTTGTGTGCGCTTGTGTGTGTATGTGTGTGCATGTTTGTGTGCTTCTCACTCACACACTTGTGCCATCACTTGCTCATAGTCTTAATACTAGTCCTCATGCCTCCACGGATTGACAATTATGAGGTGGATCTCCTCACGTTGGTACTTGCCATTGTGCCAGAGTGACACCAGATTTCGCACCGTTGTCGAGGAGAGAGCTTCGAGGACGAGCGTGTGATGGTAAGACGTAGAGTTGAGACATTCGAGTCATAGGTAATATCTTTTCTTTTCTTTATTTTTCTTCATTTTTCTTGTTGTTGCATCACCATCATCACCATCATCATCCCCACTATCTCCCACCTCCATCTCCATCTTCACAAAAATTTCAGTTTTTGGTCATATTTCACTCCCCACCTCATTTCCCTCATTTCACTTGTGAGAGAGAGCGAGAGAGAGCTTGCATGCTATCTATTTTTGTGTGTTTTTTGAGCTTTTGCTGCAGGTTCTAGCTGTACCATCATCTCCAGCAGCTTGCACAGGTATGATAGAACTCTACACAGGTCTCGGGACGACGACCTCTGTCTATCGCGATAGATAGAAAAACTTAGTATTTTTTGTTTGCACGCTTGGCACGATAACCTACACCATTAGAGCACTTCAAATCACTAGAAGTTTCAAAAAAATTGTGTTTTTTCAGTCTATCGTGACAGACACCGTCTATCGCGACAGACAGCGTCTATTGAGATAGATATCGTCTATCGCGACACACACGTTCATCACGACAGACAACGTCTATCGTGATAGACACCATCTATTGCGACAGACAACACCCTAGGACACTGTCCATCTATCGCGACAGACACCTGTCTATCGCGATAGACACCCGTCTATCACGATAGATAGCATCTATCGCGACAGACAATGTCTATCGCAATAGACACCATCTATCGTAACAGACAGCACCCCACGATAGTGGCCGTCTATCACGACAAACACCCGACTATCGTGACAAACAAAGGCCCACGACAGACGACAAACACGGTCTATCATGACAAACACCCGTCTATCGTGACAGATAGAGCCCACGACAGATGCCAAACACGGTGTATTGCGACAGACACCCGTCTATCGCGACAGACAAAGACCCATGATAGACATCGTCTATCACAATAGACCAAACCATGACGGACGATAGACCCCATCTATCGTGACAGACACTGTCTATCACGACAGACAGAACCACGACAGACAACAAACTCAGTCTATCGCGAGAGACAAGCCCATGACAGATGATAGACAATGTCTATCGCGACAGACACCCGTCTATCGTGATAGACAGGACCCCACGATAGAGACCGTCTATCGCGACAGGCACCATCTATCACGACAAACACCATCTATTGCGACAGATAGACCCACGTGACAGCCAGTGTCTATCGCGACAGACATCGTCTATCACGATAGATAAGCATTTTCCGCAAAAAATAAGGGGGTATATTTTTTGAAAATTTAGGCTAAATTTTGGGCATATTTGCATACTCAATTACTCATACACTTACAAAGGCCTTAGAAAAATGCACTAAAATCTTGAAAGGTCCTGATTGTCTGTTTTAATCCCCTAAGCCCTAAACTGTCATAACTTCTTCATATGAAATCCGTTTTTTGAGCTCTTGACCCTCTGAGGGGTAGGTGCATCAAGGGAGCTCTAGAGAAAACTTTTTGGCAATACAAAAGAGGGAACAAGGGTCTTTAAAAGTGTCTGTATCAAATTGTCTGTCAATTAAAGGTAAAAACTTGAGCTAAACTTGGAATTTTCACAGGGTCATAGAGAGCTTTTGGAGAAATCAAAGCAAGTGCCAGTGTGAGCAATCTTGGGAACATGCTTCCTAGGCAGACAAGCATAGCCAGGAGAAGCGACTTGAAGTTGGAACATCTCTCAACCCCCTCAGTCCATTCTTAGCATAGGCTAAGTGCAAATAGTTGTCCTAATTGACTAGGGGTACGATAGGAATACTCAAGCTCTAAGAGCCTCTAACTTCTCAAGTCCAAGAATAGGTTAAATTGCATTCAAGGGACAACTTAAAGGAAAAGAACTTAAAGTGAGTGGATAAAGAACATCAAGTATGACACACTTAAGTGCTCCTGACGACGCTTAACTAAAGACAAGAAAACAAGTACTGGAAAGTTAAAAAGAACAAGTGATTGGTATCAAAGAATCAGCAACATGGTGGTACAAGGATCATTTGGATCAATTGGAAAGGCATATGAACCTTAGATCGGGGAGACACCTAGGGAGAGACCGTCAAAGTATTAGATAATGCGAGGTTAGTGTCAACCATACAGCCAGATCTTGAGCTTAGCAGTTCAGTGATTACCGCCATGCTTTGGACTCAGAAACTAGTGACTCTAAGATGTCTTACAGCATGGAGAGACCTGTAGGTAGCTCTGGAGTGGCATACCTAGAAAAACCCAAGGGTCCCTATAGGACTCAATTGGAGTATATCAGGACCAACCACTTAGGTGCACACATCTATGAGGATGGTTTGAGAAGATCTGTTGTCCTAATTAAAAACCCGAATCAGCCCTTTGGACTAGAACACCCTGTAGTCAAGTTTGAAAATGGTTCCGACATAAATAAAGAAGGAACAATGTATGTGGTCACGAGCCAACCTGAAAGGACGGATGAATTTGGCAACATAGTCTCTGGACCCGAAATAGGTGACATAGAGCAAGGGAACTTCCGAAAAGATCCAAAAACCCCTCGAGGCAAATTGGTTCTAATGAGAATAATCACTCTAGAGTGGGTTCCCTAGGACAATAGGAGCATAGATTTACTCGTGAATCGAGAGACAGATGGGGCTTTTTGGAGGTATAAGCCTGAGAAGCCTAATGAAGTAGGAGCTCTTACCATCTATGAATTCAAAGATTCTGACAGCCCAGGCAAAGTGACATACTTAGATGATGCTTCAGAGAGGATCTTTGTGGTCTTAGATCATGGAAGACACGCATACACTTGAAAGGATGAATTTGTTTTCGCCCAACCTCGATCCACTGTGTCTTATGGTCACCAAGGAGCTGGAACATCTCAAGCTCATGGGACTCAAAGAGAAAGGAGTAGAGATAGACCTGAGATGAGCTTTGCTAACCCAATGGGAAGAGAAAGAACGAGGACAAAGATGGATAGGATGGATAGGGAGAGACATAGGTACCCAAGGAATCCAAGAAATGCAGACAAATTCCCTCTTCCAAGGCCTAGAGAACACACTAGAACCTTAAGGCCCACACAATTGGTTAAATCCATGAAGAATTGCTTCGATGGCACTGGAGGCCCATATGACTGTCACGAGGAAGGAGATAAGGAAGAGAGCTCACACACACACTCTCACTCTCAAGGAGAAGCACACACACAGATTGAGGCAAGGAAGAATGATCTTCTTCTTCTTCTTCTATTACATAAAAGGAATGTACAAGAATGACCTAGAAACAAGAATACAACAAGTGGAATATATAAAGTGCATACGGAAAAACCTAATATCCGCGAATGAGTGAGCCGGCAAGAAACAAATGTGCCATCACTCTCGGTAGATAAATCTAATAAAGCTCAATGAAGTACGCCTAACATATATCGGTATGACCACTATACATGTCAAAGAGACGAAAAAATTGGTACGTGTCATCCTGGATCATCACATGTTGAGCTTGATATCTCAACACTCCCCCTCAAGCTCAACGCCATATCCTATAATCCAAGCATCTCTCGAAACTTCTTTAACTTCTCAGCTCCAAGTGCTTTGGTGAAAATATCAGCAACCTGCTCATCTGTTCTCACATCAATATCACCTGCTAATACCTTCTCTCTGATGAAGTGATAATGTACCTCGATATGCTTTGTTCTAGCATGGAAAACAGGGTTCCGTGCTAACTGTATGCTGCTAAGATTATCACAATAGATAGTGATAGGCTTTTGCAAGAACATCCTTACAGCATATTCCTCATTCTCCCTTCCTTTGAAATCGGTGAATTTTGCATATCCTGTGTAAGTCTCCTTATTCTTTTTGACAAAACTTGGGTCAAGTTTGGTTCCCATTGTGTAGAATTGCAGTGCTGCTCTGATGTGTTCTGCCTTGATAGTGATACCTACTTCCTGGTTATCCTTATTCTTGACTCTGCATCTGAAATAGGCATCATTACCTTTCCCAACTTCTTCCAAACTACCCATTACCTGTGCTACCCTTTCAAAGTCAATAAAGAAGATAGGTTCTTCCAATATTTTATGCAGCCCTATTGCCTTCCATCTTTTCATATTGACAGCAACTCTTTGAAACCTGTAGAATTCCTGGCACAACATTGTATACTTGTATCCTCCTACTCCCACTGTAAATATGTGTTGGCCAATGATGTTTAGGGTCTCCTTAAGTTCCTTCACCACCTTCTCAGCCTCTGGAATTTCTGGCTCATCATCTGACTCCAGGTCCACTTGTTCCTCCACAGTTTCACTGTCCAGAAACCAATGTCCTCTTGATAGCACAATTGATTCTGCCTTGAAGTCATGAATTGGCAACTCCTTTGTATTCACCATTTTCTGATGAAAATAAAATACACCAAAAAACTCCACCCACATAAGTCACAAAAATCCAGAAAAATTAATGTTTTCTTTTGGAACATTCTTGCCATGAGAGTAAAGAAAGACAGTCTTCCAAATAAATTTTGCTACCAACAAAACTCAATTACAGTGATCATTACAGGTGTAGCAAGATGTCTAATGTGCTTGAAGAAAGAAATGATGGACATGATGATTAATGAAAGAAAACAACTTCAGAAAATTAGAAATCAAAAGATAATCATAGAAAGTTGAAACAAAATAATACGAATTTACCATAATAATTTACTTTCCTCCTCCCTATATCTTGCTTTGTGCTTTATAAATTTTAAAAACAAAATAAAATACACACTGTGTCTAGTTTTTCTTAACCCATTTGTTCCCCTTCTTTTTTTTTTTTTTTTTTTTTACTGTCCTCCTTTTCTTCCCCTCCTAATTCTCTTTTAAGGGGGAAAAAGGTTTAAAAGAAGATACTTTTGTCATCCTTCTCTCTCTTTTTTTTAATATTTTGTTATGAAATTCTGAAGATAGGTCAAATGTGGATGATCTTTCTGCCATTGACATAATTCTGATTTTTTTACCCAATAATGTTTAACTGCAATTGTCCTTATGTCATCCAAACATCCATGCTTCTCAGACCAACCTTCTGTAGTATTTTTTGGTCTCCATACCCATTTTGCTTTAACTTCCTGTTTTAATGAGTAATATCGGTGTATGCTTCCTTTCCATGTCCCAATTGTTCTGATTTGTTGATGTTTCACATTAGGCCATAAGTGTCTTCCTTGTTTTGTCTCACCAATCTTCTTCACTCCTGAATTCTCTTGCTGGTTTTGATTGTAAGAGGCTTGATCATTTTGTAGTGGCAATATGTCCCTGTCCTTCATTGAGAAAGTAAATCCTTCCATATCTGGATCATGAATATCCAGATGAACTTCCTGTTTTTCATTGCTCAGAAAAAACATTAAAAATTTTTTGTCATTTATGGTCAAAGTAAGCTTCATTTTTTCAAAGTTCAAAATGACTTTACCTTGTTTTAGCCAGGGTTGTCCCAAAATCAATTTTTCAGTCATCAAATGATCTGGCCATTCTTCACAATCTATCTTCATATATTCATTATTGAATTTAACTTTAATAACAAGTGAAGACAAACTCTGAATCATTTTTCCTTCTAATGTTTTAATCTGCATTCTGCTTTTATTCCTCTTTATGTTAAATTTGTTTACCAAGGTTGAACTGATCAAGTTCACTTGAGCTCCTGAATCTATCAAAACCCTTATGTTTTCATTTTGATGGTTCATTTCTATCACAGGCAAATGTTCTCTTTGTTTCAGAGTACTTTCACATAAACACACCTCCTTAAGTTCTTTCATTTTTCTTATTCTCTCCTTTGCTTCTTGTTGAGCCTCCTTTCTGATGTTTTCTTCTTCTTTTTTCCTATTTTGAGCCTTTTGCAGTCTTCTCCATTCATCAGTAGTTAATGGACACTCATACCTCTTAACTCTACATCCGCTTATAAAATTAGGCATGATTTCTCCATCAATGTCAGCTAATTGAATGGCTCCACTTTTGCTTATCTTGTGTATGATGTATGGCCCATGACCTTTCTTCTGAAATTTTTTCTGATGCTCCTTGACTGTGTATGCCAGAACCAAGTCTCCTTCTTGCAGATCTTCTTTTATATGCACATCATGGTAGGCTTTTTGTCTTCTCTTGTCTGTATATATACTCATTACTGCTTGTAGTCGAGATGCTCCCAATTTTTCTAAATCTATGAATCTCTCAGATAGTTCATGACCTGTCCAATTGTATTGACTACCCACTTTTAATGTTGGAATAAGAAATTCCATGGGTAAAACTGCATTTTGTCCATATACCAAATTGAATGGAGTAGTCCCTAAAGCAGTTTTGTATGCCACTCTATAGGCCCAGAGAACATGATTAAGTTGAGAATCCCAATCATTTCTGTTTGTGTTGACTAATTTGGACAATACAGTGCAAAGTACTTTATTAGTACTTTCTGCTAACCCATTAGCTTGTGGGTGATATGGGGCTGACTTACTATGACGAATCATGAAATATGTGGTCATGTTTTCTATGATCTGGTTCAAAAAATGAGTTCCCCTATCACTTACTAATTCAATTGGAAGTCCAAATCTAGTAACAATATTTTCATACAAAAATTTAGCAGTTGTATGAGCATCATTCCTTTTAGTGGCTTTGGCCTCAGCCCATTTAGTCAAATAATCAGTAGCCACTAATATGTATTCCGCATGAGATTGTCTAGCTGGAGGATGTATAGGTCCAATAAAGTCCAATCCCCATTTGCTAAAGGCTCTGGCTGAAATTAATGGGATTAATGGCATGTTATCTCTTTTATTTGGTTGACTCACTCTTTGACAGATGTCACATCTTTTTACATAAGTTCTTGCATCAAGAAATAGAGTTGGCCACCAAAAGCCAGAATACAAAATGAGTTTGGCTATTCTATCACTAGAAAAGTGTCCTCCTGCCACTCCACAGTGTGCCATTTCCAACATCTCCAAATATTTCTCTTCAGGAACACATATTCTTAAATAACCATCCATTCCTTTTTTGTATAATTGTTCTCCTATGAGTTGATATTCTTCAGAGATTTCTTGTAAATTTCTTGAATCTGTACCAACTATAAGTTGCTTCCCTTTCTCCTTTTTCCTTAATTCTTCAACAATGTTTTCACTCCACTCAGGATTTTTGTTAAACCAATATAGAGTTATTAATTCTGAATTCTGCAAATCTTGACATTCTTGACATTTAGCAACATATCTTTCCACATCTTGAATTTTGTTTGGCCAGTGTACTCCCATCCTAGCAAGATTGCTTAAAGTGACTATTTTGGAAGCATGAGTACATGGGTTCCAGCAATGAGCTCTTCTTACATATTCCTGTTGCTCCTCTTCTGGGGTACAGTATTCCAGTACACCTGACTGATTAAGGTGATACAAATGCCCAGCTAGTAACATAAAATTCCTGCTTTGTAACACCAAGTGTGTGTTATTTGCTAATGACCTACAAGGTCCCATGGTTAACAAAGGTACTAATGATATGGACCATTCAGGAACACTTTCTACTTTGAACAGGTATGTATCTGGCAGGTCATCATCTAAGGATGAACTAGGTTCTTTGGATTGAATTCTAGACAAATGATCTGCTCTTAAGTGTGTTTTGCCTTGTCTAACCACCACCTCAAATTCAAATTCCATTAGTAAAAGAAACCATCTAACTATTCTTCCTGTATGACATGGTTTATTTACTAAATAAAGTAAAGCTTGGTGATCCACAAAGAACTTAAACTTGTTGGCCAATAGGTAATGTCTGTATTTTTTAACAGCAAATATCATTCCCAACCCTTCTCTCTCAGTGGTTGTATAGTTCTTTTCTGCAATGTTCAATTGTCTACTAGCATATGCTACTGGGAAATCTAATTTACTTCCTTCTATAGGTTGTGCTAACACACATCCCAAAGCATAATTTGAAGCATCTACATGCACATGAAATATTTTATCCCACTGAGGTGTTTTTAGAATTGGGGTTGTCACCAAACAAGTTTTTAATGTTTCAAAGGCTTGGTCACATTCTTTATTCCACTCAAACTTTGTGATGAGGGCATATAAGGGTTTAGCTATATCTGCAAATTTGTGAACAAATTTCCTATAGTACCCACAATGTCCCATAAAAGTTTGGAGTTCCTTCACATTTGTAGGTCTTGGAAGCTCTATTATAGCTTTTATCTTCTTCTCATCAGTAGAAATTCCATTTTTTGAAACTATGTGACCCAACATTCTTCCTTGTCTTACATAGAATACACACTTTTCAGGATTTAAGCATACTCTGTATGTCCTGCATTTCCTGAATATTCTTTCTAAATCTTGTAAATGATCCTGTCTTTTCAAAGAGAAAGTGCATAGATCATCTACATAGATTTCCATCACATTTCTCAGGAATTCTTTGAAGATATGACACATCAATCTTTGAAAGGTTGCTGGGGCATTGGTCAATCCAAAGGGCATAACCCTAAAAGCATAAATCCCCCATTCTGTAGAAAAGGCAGTCTTATGTTGGTCCTCCAAGGCTATAGGTACTTGATTGTATCCTGAGAAACCATCTAGAAAGCTATAAACTTCCTTTCCTGCAACTCTCTCAAGAAGATGATCTGTTATTGGCAATGGATAATTATCCCTTATAGTTGCTGCATTCACTTTTTTCAAGTTAATGCATACCCTAAGTTTCCCATTCTTTTTTGGTACCACAACTATGGGTGATATCCATTCAGTATACTCAATTTCATAAATGAAGTTAGCAGCCAACAACTTGTCAATTTCTTCCTTTATCTTGGCAGAGTATTTATCATTGAATGTATAATGTCTCTGTTTACTAGGCTTTGCATCTGGAGTCATAGGAATTTTGTGCTCACAGATTTTTGGATCAATTCCTTTTAAATCTTTATAACTGTAAGCAAATACATCCCTATAATTCTTTGCTAGGTTTCTTAGTGCTTCTTCTTCCTCTATGGTCATATCATCAGCTATTACAATATGTCTTTCCTCTCCTTCTTCCTGAGTAATCATGATCTTTTTAGTTTGTTCTTCATTATCATAAGCTTCTCCTTTATTTTTTTCTCTCTTTGGTTTCATTTTTAGAAGTAGTCTGTCTTCTACTTCATAGGTTTTAAAATTTGTTGGTACATCAAAGTATTGTTCCTTGTTTATTTCCTTCTCTTTCTTCTCAATTTCTTGTTCCTTTTCCATTTCTATGTGTTTATGTTCCTTGTATTTGCCTGAGATTTTCTCTTTGATTGCATCTTCAGCTTTTACTATCTCCAAATATTTCGTTTTTCCTTTTTTTAATACCATTTCTGAATCTTGCTCCTCCTCTGTTTTTGAGACACTTATCATGTTTATACTAATGTGAAAAATATCAAACCCTTCTTCATTTTGAAATTCCACTCCTACATACTCCTCCCTGGCTATGTCCATGGTAGCCAAAATTTGGTTCCACCCGTAGGGCTCAAACTCTTCATCCTTAAATTGTTGTGGCACATAACTCTCATCTTGCACTTTTCTTCCTTCCACACAATCTTCTCTTTTCAGTCTTCTTTTTCTATTGGTGAGGTTTCTTATTATGTTACACTTCCATATTGCTGATTCACTCTCTTCCTGATCTTCCAACTCTGATTCCTCGCTTTCTTCTTGATTTTGATGTATTTTGTACCATTCTTGAGGAGATATATCACAGTAGTGCCCATTTCTTAAGTTCACTCTTGTTATTCTTCCTTTGCTTTGGAGATATAAGCAATCATTACCCCAATCCTGCACAATTTGCATTTGTCTCATGAAAGGCCTTCCTAGGATGATTTCATATGAAGTGGATTGTGGAAATTCTACTATGGCAAAAGTATGTTCTATTTTTGTTCCACATATATCCACAATTACTTTTTCCCAAATACCTAGGGGTTTTTCTATATGTCCATCTGCAAGTTGCAATCTCATCTTAGTGGGTAGTAATTCATTGCTTCCCCATTTCTCCCAGGTTTGTTTAGTCATTATGGCCACTCCTGATCCACTATCCAAAATGGCTTTAGCAAAGTTTTTTCCATATTGTATTTTTAGGGTTGAATTTCCTTCTTCCCCTTCACAATACCCTCCTATTTTATCAATAGGAATATACCATAATTCCTCTAATTCTTGTAATGGTGAATGAAGGTTTTCAGGTATTGTTTCCCCTTTGTTCATTTTGTTTTGTAAATGAGGATTTTGCTTCAACAGTTCTTCCCATGTTGTGTGACATGTAATGCTACATTGTTCATCTATAATCATCTGGAATGTTATTTGTGGATTTTCTTTTTTGTTAGCACTTTCTCGTGTTTTCGTTTTCTCAAGTTGTTCAACTATTCTCTGCGAGCTACTTTCTTCCCCCATTCTGAGTTGTACTTCCTGAATGATTTGTTTACACTTTTGCATCCTTTCATTCTCTAACTCTGGTATGGGATAGGCCACTGCATGATCTGTAGGGCTTGGTCCTTCTTGAATCCTTCCCTTATATGCTTTGATTAGGGTGTCTAGACTCTGAGAACTTCCTATTTCAGACTGATTTTGTATCTTTTGAGGAGAAGTACTTTTGGGCTGATCCTGATTGTCTTCTTCCAAATTTTTGCCCATTCTTCTCTTCTTTTCCCATTTCCCTTTTTGTCTATTTTTCTTCACTTTTAAGGCTGAACCTTCATTTTGTTCCTTAATTGGTCCTTGTTGCTTGGCTTGAGCCCTTGTTATAATATTTATTCCCACTTGGTCATTTTCACTCAATTCTTCTTGTTCCATAATGTTAACTGTTTTTAAAGGTATGTTATTAGATGTGTTCTGTTGTTTTTGGGGATTCTTTGGGCAATCTTTTATCAAATGTTCTCTGCCACAATCCTTACAATAGGCTCCCTCTATTCTCAATGTAGGAGGTTGCGGACAGTCTCTAATGAAATGCTCTCCCCCACACCTATAACAAGTTATCTTTGGTCCTCCTTTGAATTGAGGTTTTTGGTTGGACATGTAATTGTTGGTAATATACATGAATGTTGCTGTGTCCATTTCAATTTTCCCATTTCCCAAGTCTAGGGCTTTTAACTCAGGTTCTCTTACTTCATATTCTTCCCAATCTTCTTGATATCCCTCATTACAGTAATATTCTTCCTTATATGGTGATCTTAGTCTTGAATTCCCGTCCTCTATTGGTGTATACTTGATTGGTACCACATTAGTTGGTATAGGAGGTTGTTGTCCAAGCACAGGTCTTGGTTGTTCAGTATAGCTTGATTCCCTTTGAGCCATATAATCTCTTTCCTTGATGGGTTGTTTGTTATAGAAGCATTCCTCCCTGGTGTGGTTTGTCCATTTTCTCTCTAGTGTACAGTACTTAAGTGTCTTCCTATCCTGTAAGTGTGGTGGCTTTTGATATGGGCATTGTTGTGCCAGATGATTTTCTCCACAAATGTAACATTTTTTATTTGTGTTTGTCCTAGAGTTTATCAGATTAGTTTTAGTGCTTACCTCTAGGGCTTTAGCAATAGCCTGAGCCAACTCTTCTGCTGGAGGAATTTTGTCTTCATATGATCTCGGTTGATCAAATGCTAACAGATCTTGACCTCTGTTGTCCTCCAAATCTATTGCTTCCTTTGCACAGGCTGCTAAATCAGGACATCTTCTATAATACACTAGGGTTCTTAGTTGGGCACTTCTCAGACCCTCAATGAATAAGGATACCTGTTTTGCCATGGAAGGTACTTCCTCTCTTGGGCATCTATCAATGTATTGTTTAAATCTTCTGGCTGCTTCTCTAACATTTTCATCCTTTTGTTGTTTGAAACTATGTATCAATGTGGCTGTACTATGTTTTATCCCTGTCTTAGAGAATTCCCCAATGAAGGCTTCTAAGAAAGATTCAATATCCTGATACATTTCCTTTCTCAAGGGAATGAACCAAGATAAGGCTGGTCCTGTTAGGGTTAAACCAAATGCTTCAAATTGTACTTTGTAATCTTCTACTTCTTCAGCTCTGATCAATTGCCTAAATTCTGCAGCATGAGCATGAGGATCTGAATAACCCTCATATTGGTTCTTCATACATTTGGCAACTTGGTATGGTCTAAGCATTCTACCCTGAGGCTGCCAATGGGATCTTCTCCTGAGTGGAAAGTCATTATATCCTTCTGGTTCCTTGTCAAAGGGATTTGGGGAAATCTGTGTTCTCCTCCCATGTTGTTGTTCGTTACCAGTATAGTTTTCATTTGGCCTAGGTAAATTTGTCTGCTCCATGTTATGTTCCCAAGGTCCTTTGTCAGTACATTGCCCTAGATCATTTGAATTTTCTGGGTCTGGAGAGAATATGTACACACATCCTTGCCTATCTTCATATCTCCCATCTTTGAATTGGGCTACAGGAGTTATATTCAGGGGAACTTCTAAATTTCTCAATCTAATGAGAAATTTATGCATTCCATCCTGATATACATAGGTTCCAAACCTATTTGTATACATGTACTTGAGGATATTTCTAAAATCCCCAGTTTCCATAGGCTCGTTTGTTTCATTTATGTTTTCCATGTTGTTTTCTTGCCCTAAACTTCTTTCTTGCCTTTTGCCTTTTACTGTTTCTGTCTCCTTCCTTGTTGGGTCTTGTTTAGAAAGTTTGTTTCCAGATCTAAGTATCATTCAATTAATTTTCACAATTTTTTGACTTTATTTGTATTTTTGTGATTATTTTTGTGTTTTTCACGATTTTCTAACTATTTTTGTGTTTTTTCACGATTCTGTGATCAAAATCGTGTTTTTCCACGATTTTGAGTGAAAATCGTGTTTTTCACGATTCTGTGATCAAAATCGTGTTTTTCACGATTTTGAGTGAAAATCGTGTTTTTCACGATTTTGAGTGAAAATCGTGTTTTTTTTCACGATTCTGTGATCAAAATCGTGTTTTTCACGATTTTGAGTGAAAATCGTGTTTTTCACGATTCTGTGATCAAAATCGTGTTTTTCACGATTCTGTGATCAAAATCGTGTTTTTCACGATTCTGAGTGAAAATCGTGTTTTTCACAATTTTGAGTGAAAATCGTGTTTTTCACGATTTTGAGTGAAAAATCGTGTTTTTCACGATTCTGTGATCAAAATCGTGTTTTTCACGATTTTGAGTGAAAATCGTGTTTTTCACGATTCTGAGTGAAAATCGTGTTTTTCACGATTCTGTGATCAAAATCGTGTTTTTCACGATTTTGAGTGAAAATCGTGTTTCTTCACGATTTTGAGTGAAAAATCGTGTTTTTCACGATTCTGTGATCAAAATCGTGTTTTTCACGATTCTGTGATCAAAATCGTGTTTTTCACGATTTTGTTCCCAGACAATCGTGATTGCTCACAGATTGTAAATAACACGATTTTCTTATGAAAATCGCGTTCTGGGAATCGCGATGGTGTTCTAATTGTTCAAAATCGCGATTTTGTGCACCATTTACAGAATCGCGATTCTGACTGATTTTTTTGAAATTTAAAAGTTTTGATTTTTCAAAATTTTCTTTCTCTACCAGGATCGCCTTACTGAAATTTTGACATGCAATGAAACATTCAAATGCAAATTTAAGGTTTTCCTACCAAAAAACTCAAAATACAGAAAATCGCGATTCCGAGATTTTCAGTTCTTTCTCATTTCTTGGTGCTATGTGATCACTTAATGCAAAAATGTGTATTCCAAATTAATGACAAAGTCTTTACCTTGCTTGCTTGGTAGAGAAGTCCTCAGAAATCCACTGGTTGCTAGAAGTCGCGATTTTGCTCTCTCTCTCTCTCACTTACTCTCACTCAAAATGAAATTTTCCTTCAATTCCAGGTTTTTATAGTGTCCAGAAAATCGCGATTTTGTGTGATTTCCAATTTTTCACCCTCTTTTACTTGTTCAATTTTACTTACTCAATCTTAATGATCTCCACTACACTTTCTTATTTCCAATTACCCAAATATGCTAAAAATTTCCAAAAATTTCCCTTTTACAGGAAATCGTGATTTTGTGTAGAGAATCGTGTTTTTTGCAATTTTGAGTATTCTTTGTCCTTGTTTTCTTTCAATACCTTCTCTTCTTTGTAATCCCCAATATCCTGAATTATTGTACAAAAACCACGACTTTACTCAGAAAATCGTGATTTTGTACAGAAAGTCGTGTTTTTGCTTACTGTTGATTTTATGCCAATTTGAGTAGTCTCTTCTTCTTAATTACCTTTAATACCCTTTAACAACTTCAATTCAACAATCACTTGAAATGTTGCTCCAGAACCAACACTTTTTTCAGAAAATCGCGATTCTGTGCAGAGAATCGTGTTTTCTAATTTTCTGGTTTTTTGAACTTTTTTTTTTTTTTTTTCTTCTACTTTTCCACAATCACTCTTGTCCACTACACCTCACTTCAGCTTCCTAGCAAGAAAAGAAATTTGTTTGATTGTTTTTGATGAGTTTTATGAATTTGTTTGGTATTTTTGCCCTAAAAATAAAGGTGAACACTTTACTTAGGGTTTCTGGTTTTGGTGATCCACTGATCCCCTGATTCTTGATTGGTTATGAGTTTCTATGTCCTTAGCTATCACTAAAGTGCAAAAGAAAATCTCTCAAATGAAAATGTGTTATGGAAGGCAAACAATTTTTGCAAAGATAAACTCAATCACATCTTTCTTTTCAAAATGCAGAACAACTCAAGATTAATGCTTAGATTTGGTCAACAACTGAATCTTTTATACTTACTTCTAGCTACTTTAACTGTCCTTTCCTTAGTATCACCATGTTATCTTCCCAAGATCACCCATGGTGCCTAGTACTTGGGCAAAAAGAAATCTAGAAATGCAAGAATAGACTCAAGTTACCTCATCTTCAGCTTTCTTCGCTCAAATCTTCCATACACCTGCACTTTTACTTCAACAATATGATGAGCAACTATCAATTCACAAAGATTTCAACACTTCCAATTCTACAAGATATCAATTGCTTTCTTTTTCCCCAAAGACAAACAATGACATCTACCTATTCATGTGCACATTCCTGGATTGATGAGTTTTACCTTTTTCTTCTGTTGGTTACCATCATTCACAGAAGATCCAGCAAAGGTCCAACTTCAATGAAGTTTTTGGAATAGTCCCCGGCAACGGCGCCAAAAAATGTTTGTTATTGACTTTGGAGTTGTCCTCTCCAATCATGAAGTACAAAAGAATCAACAAATCATCTTTATTTTGTCAATCCTGGGAATATCCATAAGACCACAGCCCCTTCTAGATGATAGATTCATAGAAATAAGAGATTGATGGCAGGAATTCAGAGAAAATGAAAATGAAGAGGAAATTTCTAGGGTTTACCTTATCTAGAGCAAATCTTCATCATTTTCTATGATCTTTGTGTCTATTTCATGTTATTTTCTCATCAGAATACAATTATGAAATCAGAATTGGAAAATATCACCTGTATCACAGAGACGAGACAATCGCGATTCTGTAACAGTAGACGATTTTCACATTTCTGCCACATTCTTCAATTCTTCTTCACTCATTACATCAGTAATCATCTCTCTTCATACATCTTACTCATCATTACACAAATGAAACTCATAAATCTCCATGATTAAGCAAGAAATAAGCTTCCACATCAAAGGAAACACACATAACAGCAGAAAACACGATTTCAGCAGAAACTCTCTGATCTCTATTGATAGCATGAGCAAATGACTAACCAACCTCTCCAAAATAGAGAAAATTGACTTATATACATTTTCAAGTGTCCTCTTTCACACTTGAATTTTGGTCCTTTCCTCTATTAATTTAAAAATATGCTATCTAAGAGTTTCCAAAAATTCTAGAAAAAATACATAAGATTCTATCCTACATAAGGAAGACTCTTCCTTATTTTTACAACAATTGCATAAATATTTCTACAAATTTCTATCATTTTACAATAAAAAGGTTTCCAAAAATGCATCTTCCAACAAATGCCATATGTCTGTGCATAACCTTTAGCTACCAATCGTGCTTTATACCTACTTATGCTACCATCAACATTATGCTTTACCTTGTAAACCCATTTGCAGCCTATGGATTTCTTTCCTTGTGGCAATGGAACCAACTTCCATGTATCATTTCCATAAAGTGCAGCCATCTCCTCATCCATAGCTTTTTACCAATCTGCATTACCAATTGCATCTTCAAAACAAGAAGGTTCAGCATCTTGTATTACCTTTGTCATGTAGGCACAATGGCGAGCCATGTAACTATCATATGTCAATCGTTGCACTGAATTACGCATCCTCCCAGATCTTCTTGGTCCTAGGTCACTTCTTCTTGTATCATCTGCATGTGCCCTTTTTACTCCTAGAGTCTTCACAGAGGGCAATCCAAGTTCCTCATCAATACTCTTTTCTGAACCACTTGAATCTCCATCAACATCTTCAAAACATGCACCTGTTTTACTACCAGCAGAAAGCTTTTCTTTACCTTTCTTGGATGTATTTGATGAATTTGCTGGACTAAAATTTCCACGCAATCTTCCACTCCATGGATTTGAGTTGGAACTATTGCTTGGTGATGCATCCGGTCCACTCAAAACTTGAGATTCTGCACTAGATTTTTTAGCATTTTCTTTGTCATTTGGTTCAAGATTCAGTCCTTCTTTGGCATCTACATAGAAGCTTGACATTTCATCAAATACCACATCTCTGCTCACCTTCACCTGTCGTGTGAGTGGGTTATAACATTTGTACCCCTTTTGCTCAAGGGAATATCCAATGAAGACACATTTTTCTGCTTTCGGATCAAGCTTCATCCTCAACTCATCTGGAACATGTACATATGCAATACAACCAAAAAACTTTCAGATGTGATAAGTTTGGCTTTTTACCTGTAAACTTCTCTTCAGGTGTAACTTGATGTACAGCAGCAGTCGGAGTTCTGTTCATGATGTATACAACAGTATGCACAGCTTCTGCCCAATAACAATGAGGCATATTCTTCTCAGCCATCAAGGCTCTTGCTATTTTTGCAATATGTCTATTTTTGCGTTCAGCAACACCATTCTGTTGTGGTGTGTACCTGCATGAAAACTGACGCCAAATTCCATGATTTTTTAGAAAACTGCTGAACTCATTTGACATGTATTCACCTCCTCCATCAGATCTTAATGTTTGAATGTACTTCCCTGTCTGCTTTTCCACCATAGCTTTAAAATTCTGGAAGTGAGTGAACACCTCGCTCTTCTCTTTCATGAAATATACCCATACTTTGCGTGTATGATCATCAGTGAAGGTAACATAAAACCTGCAACCGCCCATAGATGTGGTCTTTGCTGGACCCCAAACATCTGTATGTACTACTTCTAGTACATTCTCACTAACATGCTTGTCATGTGGAAATGATGCTCTTGACTGTTTACCAAATTGACATGCTGCACATACCTTTTGCATTTCTGCAACTTTGAAATTTGGTAGTCCATGGACAATCTCCTTTGACTGCATCATTTTTAGCCTTTGCAAGTTTGCATGTCCAATCCGTTGGTGCCATATCTCTATATCTGCAATAACTCTTGCACCTTTTGCAAACATGGCTGCATTCATTTAAGGAATCTTCACATTTAAGGTGAACATCCTACCCACTTTGTTTCCTTTGGCAACCAATCGTCCATCCTGCTTGTACTCTTCTACATATAATCCATAAGCATTGAACCTGACTTGTAATCCCTGGTCAACCATTTGTCCAACAAAAACCAGATTCTTTGTTATATTTGGAACATGCAACACAACAGCAAGATGTTTTACCTTCCCGTCCTCCATAGAAAATGCTATGTTTCCTGTATGTTCAAATGGATGCGATGTATCATCACCTGTTTCAACATATCAAGGAACTGGCATTTTCTACAAACTACTAAACCATTCTGCATGACTGGTCATGTGATTTGAAGCACTTGAATCAACATACCAGACATTATCATTCGATTTTGAAACACCAGCAGACATCTTATTCATCATGTGATGTTGAACCATAAACAGCTTCTCAAAATCATCTACACTTGTGGATGCATAGTTGTTTTGCTGCCTTCTATTATTTTGATTCTTTAACCTGCAATCACGTTCAAAGTGTCCAGGTTTACCACAATTCCAGCATCCTTTACTATCATTACCTGAATCATTTCTTTGGAAATTTCTGCGACCTCTTTGGCTCCCCCTGCCTCGAAACTGTCCTCTTCCTCCTGCATGATTCTGTTGTTGACCTTGGTCTTGGTTAGTGTTTCCTCTTCCACTTCCAAAACCTCTACCTCTGCCTCTTCCTCTGCCAGAGTAGAATACCCGCTCAGAACTAGGCTTTCCTTGGGAGTTTGAGTCCTCACCAAGATTCTTTTCTTCAATAATCAGCATAGATACCAGATCAGCAAAATTCGGAATATTTTCCCTAGTCTGTATGGAAGTTATGAACTGCTTATAAGCAGCTCCTAAACCACGAAGGCACACTTCCACCTTATCATCATCATCTACATTCACGCCAATAGATGCAAGTGACTCACATATGCCTTTGATTTTAAGAGTGTAGTCACTTACTGACATGCTCTTCTTTTCCAATGTATGCAGCTCGTTCTTGAGTTGTAATTTTCGTGCCTTTGTATTAGTCTCATACAAAGTGACCAAGCTATTCCAAGCCTCTTTTGGAGTCTTGGCATCCTGTATGTGTCCAATCATGCTATCCTATATGCTAACAGATAGCCAATACATTACCTTTTGTGCTCCTTGATTCCATTCCTCATATGCTCTTAACTGATCTGCAGTCCGATTCCTTTCTGGTAATTGCGGAGCATTTTCATTCTCTCCTTCGATGTACTTCCTGTAGCCTTTTCCCATCACGAAATTCGTCATTCTAAATCTCCAAGCATTGAAGTTGTTCTTGTCTAGCTTATCGCTCATAAGCTGACTCATTCCATCCGCGTTTTCCATTTCTGCAACAATTCACAACACTGCAAAACACTACAAGCAGCACTTCTGCTTGAACACTGTCGCACTATGACGTGACAATTCGATCTCAGAAAAACATAGTTTTCGTGTATCAACAGTACATGGAATCACTTGAAATTCTGGATCTAGAATATATGAGTGTCGTCGAACACAACGCAAGTTATAGTTTCTGAAACTGACCTGGTCTTTCTATGGGCCCCACCTTGCGGGCTCGAAATGGAGGTCAGGATGGCTCCGAAACTTCGATCTGACAGCGATTTTCGTAGCAAACGGAGGCCGTTTGTGAAATCGTGTTTTCTCCATGCCTTGCCGCGTAGTCTTCACCGTCGCCTTCTCCACGAGCTCTCTACAGCCACGCTGGCTCTGATACCATGTCATGAGGAAGGAGATAAGGAAGAGAGCTCACACACACACTCTCACTCTCAACGAGAAGCACACACACAGATTGAGGCAAGGAAGAATGATCTTCTTCTTCTTCTTCTTCTATTACATAAAAGGAATGTATAAGAATGACCTAAAAACAAGAATACAACAAGTGCAATATATAAAGATCAGTACATATGGAAAAACCTAATATTCGCTCATGAGTGAGCTGGCAAGAAACAAATGTGCCATCACTCTCGGTAGATAAATCTAATAAAGCTCAATGAAGTATCCCTGACATATATCGGTATGACCAGTATACATGTCAAAGAGACGAAAAAACTGGTACGTGTCATCCTAGATCATCACATGTTGAGCTTGATATCTCAACAATGACCACGTAGCAGGGTTTAGGCAAGTTTTGAGAGTTGAGCAAGTTGAAGACTTTTTCACTCAATACAATGCTTTTGGCCTAACTCTCAAAAATACCGCCTTGACTTGGTTTCAACTGCTTCACCAAGGTCAATTCAGAAATATAGATCAACTGCTTGAAGCATTCATCAGTGAGTTTTCCAAGAGTGGTATTAGGCATAACACATCCTCCCTGATATACAGCTTTAAGCAAACACCTCAAGAGACAATGAGGCTCGCAGGAAGAAGGTTTAGGCAATACCTAGAGAGATGCCTTGTGTTGAAGCTCAAAGTCAAGGGCAAAGCATGGAAGCACATCAAAAGGTGGACACACAAGAAAAGGGAGTAAGTAGGGAGCTCCAAGAAGTGTATGTCAAATTTTCAGAAGAATCCCCTACAAAAATAGTGATTTTCATCACTAAAAACCATTGTAAATACCATTATCTATTTCTATAACTCCATTTTGTTCAAGCCGAGGAGTCCTTGAGCTTGAGGAGTATTAGAACTATCATCCTACCAATTTTCATAATTTTTAGACTCCGTTTGAGCCCTCAAATAAGCCCTGGAACCTAATTTTTAACTAGGCCGAACACTAGGTCTGGACATGGCCAAAACTAGTCAAAAAACTATAAAAAGAGCTAGAGAGCTCATTTTTGAGGTTAGCTTGTTAGAGAATAGAGCTTTGTAAGAGAACTCTTTGCAATCGAAGCTTTCCATTGTCCTCTCTTTGATCTTACCTTATGCGCATGTGTGTGTGTATGTGTGTGCATGTTTGTGTGATTTCACTCACGCACTTGTGCCTTCACTTGCTCGTGGTCTTCATACCGGTCCTCATGTCTCCGCGGATTGACAAGTAAAGGAGGTGGTGCTTACGCTTGAGCTACACCAAATTTTGGCGCTGTTGCCGCGGAGAGAGTTTCGAGGACGAGCGTTGTGATGGTAAGATCGTAGATTTGCGACATTGGAAGGAAAAAAAAAATTGTCATTTTTGTTCATTTTCTGATTTTTCTCCTTCATCTTCTTCATCATCATCATCTCCACCTTCTTCCGTCTTCTTCTTCATAGAAATTTCTTGTTTTTTAGTGCATTTTCACCATTTTCATACCATTTTTCATGCATTATTGTGTGGGAAGGAGTTAGGAAGTGCAAGGGAGAACAAGCGCCTGTGTTTTTCATGATTTTCTACTCATACGGAGCTCGCCATTGCTCGGCGCTCAAAAATTCGAAGTTCCAGCCAAAAACACGATTCTGTGAGAACACGATTCTCTAAAACACGATTTTGTGAAAACACGATTCTTTGAGACAAAATCGTGATTTTCACGTCAAAAAACACGATTCTGTGCTTAAAATCACGATTTCCAAAAACACGATTTTGTGAAATCACGATTTTGTGAAAACACGATTCTGTGAACCACGATTTTGTGAAAACACGATTCTCTGCTCAAAATCGCGATTCTCACAAATCACGATTTTTAGCAAAAAAAACACGATTCTGAGAAAACACAATTCTATGGCTGTGCTCAAAATCACGATTCTATAAAAACACGATTCTCTAAAAAACACGATTTTCATCCAAGGTACAAAATCACGATTTTCAAAACAATCCTATGAGATATGCTTCTATAGGATTGACATTTAATTGCAATTCTTGACAATAAGAAAGTCGAATTGCACTAGTGGATGCACTTGAGTCAATCAGTGCTCTTACAATCCTTGTACTATCTCCTTGTCCTACCTCTAGGGTCATGAAAGGACATCGGTCAACTATTCTATTGGAACGTAAGCCTAATCCTTCACACATGTCCATATGGTATCTTGGAGCTTCATGATCATCTGATCTAGGCTGATCTCTGCCCTGTCTTCTCAATTTCATCCTTCAGATGCATTCTAGAGCTTCTGCATGTGCTTCTTCTCGAATTCATTTTTCTTTTGCTTTACGTTTCTTTGCAGTATTGAGTCGGCTTAGCATTTCCTCCATGAGGGGTTCTTGATATAGTTTTACTATGCATCCACTGATGTAACTAGGCAAGGGTATGACCTTCTAGAGTTGCTAATTGGACAGCTCCACTGGTTGATATCCTATTAATAATCATGGATCCATAGCCATGCTTCTCCAACTTTCTTGCATGTTGCTTTAAAGTGTACACTAGGGCTAAATCTCCTACATTTAGGCCTTTATCCTTCACATGGGCATCGAAGTATGCCTTTTGTCATTTCTTGGTTGCATAAATCGTTTCACCTAGTCGCTCAAAATCAAAGATCCTAGAGGAGAGCTCATGGCCTATCCAGTCATACTCTTGTGCTACTTTCAATGTAGGTATCAAGAAGTCTAATGGTAGCAAAGCATTTTGTCCAAACACCATCTAAAAGGGTATGGCTTGGAGTACCGTTTTATAGGCAACCATTTATGCCCAAAGAGCATGGTCTAGTTGTTTCTCCCAATCAGAGCGTTTATTATTCACCAATTTTGTCAACACATTACATAGAATCTTATTTGTGCTCTTAGCATGTCCATTAGCTTGTGGGTGATAAGGGGCAGACTTCTTGTGTATCACCAAGAACTCTTGGAGAAGATTTTCAATGACTTCATTCAAGAAGTGTGTGTCTCTATCACTTTCTAGCTTGATTGGTATCTCGTATTTTGTGAACACATTCTCAAATAAGAACTTAGCTATCATATGAGCATCATTCTTTGTCGTGGCTTTCACTTCTACCCAATTGGTTAGATAGTATGTGGCAACAATGATATATTCAACATGTGAACCCTTATCTAGGGGATTAATAGGACCAACAAAGTCTATTCCCCACTTAGAGAATGCACATCCACCCATCATACGTTTCAATGGCATCTCATCTTTACGTATAAGATATTGAGTTTGTTGACAAACATCGCACCTCTTCACATAGGCATGTGCATCCATTTGAAGAGTTGGCCACCAAAGACCTACAAAAAGTATTGCTTTGATCACCTTATCTGGTGCAAAATGTCCTCCTACCACATCCTGGTGAGCTGTTTCTAATATCTTAAGATACTCACTCTCATGGACACATAATCTTTGGTATCCATCTTTTCCATGCTTATATAGATTATTTCCGATGAGCGAGTAATCTAGGGCCTCTTGTTCTAAACTCCTTCTTCTAACCAAAGTCATCTCTTGAGGTAATATTTTTGTCCTAAAGAATGCCACTAATGATTCGCTCCAATCTGGCACTAAAGACACTTGATACAAAGTGGCATGTTCCACTGGAGGTCTAGTGTTGTAGATTAGGCATTCCTTGCACAACTTATGGACATCTGCTTCCATGGTTGGCCTGAGTTTGACCTTTCCTAACCATAACTTCAAAGTCATATTCCATTAGTAAGAGGAACCATCTTACTAATCTGCCAGTATTGCAAGGTTTGTTCACTAGATAGAGTAATGCTTGATGATTTGTAAAAAAATTAAAATTATTTGCAAGCAAATAATGTCTAAACTTTTTAACTGCATATACCATGCCTAACCCTTCTCTTTCTATAGTGGTGTAATTTTGTTCAGCTGCATTCAATTGTCTACTGGCATAAGCAATGGGAAGGTCCATATTGCCTTCACAAGTAGGTTGAACACACACCTAATAGCATAATTGGATGCATCCACATGAACATCAAATGGCTTGTTCCAATCTGGTGTAGTCAAGATTGGTGTTGAACACAATCGTCCCTTGAGATCGTTAAAGGAGTTTTTGCATTCTTCTGTCCACTCAAAGTTAGTCAAAAGAGTGTAGAGGGGCGTTGCAATGATGGAATACATGTGAATGAAATGTTGCTAATAACCACAATGCCCCATGAAAGCTTGTACCTTTTGGACATTATTTGGCCTAGGTAGCTCTGCAATAGCTCTCACTTTCTCCTCATCCATGGATATGTCGTTCTTTGACACTATGTGTCTTAGAATCTTGCCTTTCTTGACCATAAAAACACACTTTTTTGGGTTCAAGCGAACCTGATATTCTCTACATTTGTCAAAGTTTTATCTGAGTTCAGGTATATGTGTTTGTCTAATGTTGGAATGAGTGTAGAGATCATCAACATAGACTTCTAAGTTTTTCCTCAAGAACTCTTTAAAGACATGACACATCAGCCTCTGGACGGTAGCCACTGCATTGGTAATCCCAAATGGCATTACCCGAAAAGCAAATATGCCCCACTCAATAGCAAAGGCCGTCTTGTGTTGGTCTTCTGGGGCAATGGCCACTTGATTATATCTAAAGAATCCATCAAGGAAGTTGTATACTTCCTTGCCTGCTACCCTTTCTAATAGATGCTCAGTGATAGGAAGCAGATAACTATCTCTAATGGTGGATGTGTTAACTTTCTTCAAGTTAATGCAAACTCGTAACTTGTTGTTCTTTTCGGGAACCACTACAATGGGGGATACCCATTCAGTGTGTTCAATCTCATAGATAAATCTTGCTTCTACCAACCAATCTATCTCTTCCTTGATCTTGGTAGCATAGTTATCATTATAAGTGTAAGGCTTCTGCTTAGAGGGTTTGGCTTTTGAGGTCATGGGAATTGTATGTGAGCATATGTTAACGTCTACTCCTTTTAAGTCCTTATAACTCCATGTGAACATATCTCTATATTCTCTTAGCAAGGCTATCAACTCTTGCTCCTCATCCTCTGTTAAATCATGTCCTATCTAATTGTATCACTCTTCACCTTCCTCTATGGTCACAATGATCTTCTTTGTCGTTTCCTTGTTATCATAGGCCTCTCCTGTGCGTGCTTCACATTTAGGCATCCTATCACTCTAGCACAATGGCAAGTACCAACGTGAGGAGATCCACCTCATAATTGTCAATCCGTGGAGATGTGAGGACTAGTATGAAGACTATGAGCAAGTGATGGCACAAGTGTGTGAGTGAGAAGCACAGAAACATGCACACACATACAAACACAAGCGCACACAAGGCAAGAACAAGGAGAGGAACAATGGAGTTCTTTGCATTAGTCAAAAAGTCTCTTACATAAGCTCAAATCACTAACAATCTACCCCCAAAAATGAGCTCTCTAGCTCTTTTTATAGTTTTTGACTAGCTTTGGCCTTGTCCAGACCTAGTGTCCGGTCTAGTTAAAAATAAGGTTCTAGAGCCTATTTGAGGGCTCAAATGGAGTCTAAAAATTATGAAAATTGGTATGTAGCTAATGGTAATACTCCTCAAGCTTGAGGGCTCCTCATCTTGAACAAAATGGAGTCTCTATTACCAAAAATGGGATTTACAATGTGTGTGTAGTGATGAAAATCACTTGAGTTTGAAATAGTTTATGGAAAAAATGATTGGGCCTTGTTGTCGTACTGTGCATGACTACTCCGTTGCGCCTATATGCTCTTCTTATGACTTGTATGCCAACACTCCCCCCTTCCTAGCATCTATCACCCCTAACAAACCTCTGTTCTAGAGGGTGGTCAATATAGTATTGGATAACATTGGTGGCTAGCTCATGTTCTCCTATCTGTAATCCTCGTGCTAGATTAGCTTGCAGCGCATCCCAATTTATTGCACCTGGGACATCGGGTTGCGGTGTTGTTTAGTATTCGGAGTACATAGCTTGTTCACATGCAAAGAGATGAAGCAGGTGTGTAGGCTTCGGTGCGAAGACCTCCAAGTGATACTCCCAGAAACCTAATCTGAACATGTCCTCGAATGTCTGTTTATAGCATGTAGGGAGGTATTTGATGCATGCATGCCAAGCATAAGCTACCCGAATGCTGGGGGTGGTGCTCATGTCATACACCAAATCATAATTTCCATTGGTAAACCTTGGTATATGTACCTATGGTGTTGATGCATTTCTAAAGGTTTTGAGTACTATCTGCATCATATCCAAAATTTTAAGCATCATTTGGGCCGCCACATCTGGCATGGGCTTAAGTCAAGGCATCCAATGTCGAATTGTGGCCATCATGTATGCTATCGAAGGGGGTCCCTGCGGTGGCGCTTTAGCCATTCCTTACATTGGGCATTGTTCTGCACTTTAATGTTGAATGCTTTCCATGACCTGTGTCGTGGAACTGGGCTGTAGCATGGATTGTATAGTAGATGTAAAGGAGTGTGGTTCCATGTGCGGAGCATTTTAGGATATGTCTCTAGAACTTTTGTTGCCATGTCGGTTGATAGATCCTACCTTTTTGTGCTTCCGGAGGAAGGTCTTCTGGTTGAAACTGTGTTGCAAAGGAAGGAATCTTTCCTATGACTCTCTGTATTTTTGAATTGTAATATGCTAGAATGACATAGTAAGGCCTGTATTGGAGTTCTCATTATATGATGAGACGTCTAGATGACAAGTTCTTGAAGTAACTAGATTGTAACACTATGTCTTCTAGGACTCTCATGGCCTGATTCTACACCACCGTGCGCTCTTCATGAGAACTCCCGATTTCTTCCACCTGTTTTAACCAGGGAGGTCGTGGCGCTTTGAAAGTATCCTGGCCTTCTTCTGTTTGTCGTCCCCCTAGGATGGGTTACGGCTCGTAGTCCTCTTCAAATGTCTACTCCATAGGAATTTGTACTATTTCTTCATTGGTGGGAGCCTTGGGTGGGGAGGGTGGTCTTCCGTATTGTAGTAGGTGTGTTTGTAATTCTGTGACCTGTTTTTTGAGATCTTTTAGGGCCTCTGACTCTGTGAGAAGTGAAGTTGTGGGGGTGATGTGGTTTGAGGGACAATGGTCATGTCTTTTTGTCGATTCTGCTTCAGGTGATCCAGTTCCTCTGATAACTGGTCATGTGCCTCAAGTAGTATAGCATAATCTTCGAGGATTATCTTTATGTTTTCCAGGGTCACTGCTTGAAATTTGGAGGGACTGATCATTACCACGGGTGTGCTTTTGATGGTAGCCTCTAGGTTTTCCTGATTCTGTAGTTGGAGGCCTCGATTTTCTTCATGAGTAGCTGCAAGGTGTCGCTTGAGTAGGGCCATATTGCGCTGGAGTTTCGAATTTCAGTCCAATTGTATTTGCAAATGGCTTTCCAATGCTTGGATCGCTTCCTGATCTACATTCTGAAATTGTGTCTCCAACATGCCGTGAGCCTCTTGTAGAGTTTGAAATTGAGTTTGGAGATTAGCTTTGTCCTCTTCCACTGTATCGAGGCATTGTCGTAATGCTTCAGAGTGTTCCTGTAACCTTTGGTTATGTGCCTGTAGCTAATCGTATTCTGTCCTAATTGTGACATACATGCAATCATGGTGTCAAATGCATTGCCTATGGATGAAGGTGTGGTTTGTACAATTGAATATGCAAGCGGAGGGATTTGGGGAATGGGAAGTGTGAATGTTGTGTCTATAGGAGATGTATGTTTAGGTGAAATTGGTGGAGGGGGGGTGGGAGAAGGTGGGAGTGTGGGGGAAGGGAGGTTCCTTTGGTGGTGAAATGTCCATGCTTTCAACGCTGGGGGTGAAGGTGGTGTCTACCATATATACTCGAATGGTAGGTGGTGTGTGTGTGATAGTGGTGAATAAGTTTTGTGAGGATGGTGGGAATGGTACCGATGATGAGGTTTGGGTGGTGGCTTGAAACATTCTAGAAAATTAGTCATGGGCGGGTTGAAGGACTGGTGGTATGTGGGGTGGGAAGTGAGTAACTTGAGGCGAGAAGGCCATGAAAGGTGACGTGGCGGCAGGGAATCCAAAGAATATGGATCTAGTGTCAGGATGGCCTATGGCCGAGGGCGTGGGGGATGGTTGTCCTACGGCAGGCTCTATGAAGGACTCTATTATGACGGTGGTGGTATTATATAGAGGGTTTTCAAAGGAGGAAAACAAAGTGGAATTGGAGGTGGGACTACGAAAAATGAAGGTTTTCTCTGGGGGTTGGGTAGTCGAGGTGATATTTACAGCTTCTGTTCGAGGAGATGATGGTGGGGGTGTCAGTGGTAGTGGTTCGATTGATTCATCCTGGGTAACTCGGAGCTCTTGCCCAAAGGTTACTGCTGTTTGGGAGGTTGTCTCAATGGGTTCGGATGTAATAATAGGTTCTTCCCCATAGTAATGGGAATCTGGATGTTTTTACCCGATCGTGGGCGTGTTTGGAATCTTTGTGGGTCATATTGAACAGGAGGCCTCTGGATCGCTGATCGGACTGCTTCCACTACCCCATACGTTTTTGCCACCAATAGTGGCCTTCGCTGTATTCGGAGTCAACCTCAGCTTCTTCCAATAGCTGAGCCATGAGCACCCTACTACTCTGTTTGGTGAGCAGTTGTTGCGACCGCACTCGTTCCATGATTTGATACAACCTTCAGAGTTTTGTTGTATATGATGGGGTTCCGATGGTTTCTTCTACTTCTACTTCTTCTCCTTCCTCTTCTTCTGCCTCTGAGTGTTCTAGTCATTGAGATAAAGTTCTCTACTGATCATCACCCCAATGTACATGTCGGCTGTCTGTGGATTTCCTTTGTCTGTGGGAAGAGGTGCCATGTTCTTCTGTGTCGAAAAAGAATTCTACATCAGAGAGTTGGGTATTATGTAAGAATGATTCGAAGTCGAAGGTGCTCATCCCTTCAACGTCTCTAGTCATAGCAAATTCAAATTCGGAAGGTACAGGGGGAGCCTATGGGGCAGCTTGTGATGTACCTTGAGAATCAGACATGGGTATTCTAATGGTAAAGGGAGATACAGTGGCCTCCCCTCATGGCGAGACTTCCGAAGTCGTCAAAACTTCACGTGTTTGGACACAAGGAATCGAGCCCCTCATGTGCTTGGATTGATGTGTGGCAGTTTTCAGTCTCTTAAACATTTGTAATTGAGTTAAAGCACGTTCAATGGGTACATCATATGCTAAGCATCTATAGCTAATGCGCGTGATTGCACAACAACCATTCACCACTAGTTTTCTAGATGACCTTTTATTTGCTTCATACAACTACTCCACAATCCATAGAGGAAGCTTAATCGGCAACGCACCTGTCTCCCCCAAGTAAAGAGAGAACCATATTCATTTGTGGGGTTGGGTGAATCGATCCTGACCAGGAAATGCAAAATGTTGCATGCACATATGAAGAGGGATAGACACGTTTGGTGTGATTGCTGCCATATCTTTCAACTTTAAAGGTTTTCGGTTCTTCATGTTAGTGGGAATGAGAGCATCCTTCTCAGAAGGTACATGTGTGCCATGCATATTCAAAGCAGAGCTCACCAATTCCAATGTAAGTTCAAACCTCTTCAACTCGTTGTTGCCCAGCAAAGAAGGAAGAACGAACATTCCTGGTTTGTCCTTTTCCTCATTAGCCTGTAATGTTGAGACCAAATAGTAACATCGTTGGAGATCTGGTTTGGGTAAGGGTGCCTCAAAGTACTCCGATAGCCCTACACATTGCCATATGGTTTGAAGGTCTTGTGTGTTCTGGAGGGTCTCAAATTCTTTGGAAAAGAACTGGAATCGGACCCATGACTTGTCATCCTCACACTTGGACTCCCAGATATACTTAGCCTCTCCTAAGGGCCCTGGCATGCCATTGAACCAATGAGAATTTGCATGGACTCTCTCTGTTATTCCTGTGGGAGGGTCTGGTATGGGTATTTGCTGGAGGTGTTGCAGCTCTACAGGTCGTTCAGTTGGTGGCACATCAATAGGTAGACTCTCCACATTAATCCCTACAGTGCTTACTCTTGCCTCTGAGCTCGAGCATGCTGCTTCTGCCATGAGACTGCTTGTAGCTGTTGATGCTTATCTGCTAGAAGAAGAGAGGCATTAGAGGGAACTCATTTACAAAATTGGGTCAGGTGGTCTGATACGGGGTTTAAGTCTCCAAACTTTGATGGTGGAATCGTAGCTTTTAGTGCTGATGACATGTAATGGTTTGTGGATTGGATTGTGTTGGATTTGGGACCTTTTGGGTACCCATTTCTTGACATTCCTAGGTGTGACGGAAGATGTAAGGGTGTGGAGTGTAGGTGTTTGCCCTAGAGTTTGGGCCAAGAGTGTTTGTGAATGTTGACTCAATCTTGTGAGTGGAGGTGAAGCTATTTGAGCTCATAAGCAGGTCCTAGGCACCCATATCTGTCTAGCATTTGGGATAGCCTTCATTGAACGCTTTGGAACCCAAACAGAAATGGTTTGTCTAGATTGATGCCTGGGATACTCCTTCGTTGTAACCCTCAACACTGTAGCTCGTTTGGTGCATCTTTGGGATCCTGTCTCCAAAGAGGAGGGTTGTTCACCCTTGCATACCTAGATCTACTTCATGCCACGAGGTACTCTATATTGTACAGGTTGGTGCTTATGCTTCTTGATCATCCGCCTTCCCTGTGTCGTGTGTCGCCCGGCTTGTTGTCCTCAAATCCTTTTTGGAAAAGAAGCGAACTCCTCATTGACTTCTGCACTTTTGTCAAGGGTGACAATCTTCTGCACCATAGAACTTTGGATAAGAATAGCATCGTTATCTTCATGTGGGTTCCTGGAGGGACCAGGATTTGGTGCCTTTTCTAGTGGCCTGAGTGCTTGATTTTCTAATTCAATTGTGATGCGGTTTTGGCCTACCCAAGCCTGAAGAAGTCCACTTCTTAGGTTGAGGTTGACTGCATGATCATAGATCCAGTCTTGGCCCAAGACAAGAGGTTCGGTAAGATCCTCATCTTCACATACTAGCACTTTGACAGCCATTAGAACCTCTTGAATGTAGAGGGGAAAGTTCTACCTCTCCCATGCAAGGGGTTTCCACACCTCCCAACCCTATGAGATATGCCTCTATAGGATTGACCTGCAATTGCAATTCTTGGCAGTAAGAAAGTCAAACTGCACTAGTGGTTGCTCGTGAGTCAATTAAAGCTCTCATAGTCCTTCCACTCTCTCCTTGTCCTACCCCTAGGTTCACAAAAGATTGTTGATCGACTATCCTATGGGAACGTTCACCTGATGCCTCGCACATAGCCATGTGATAACCTAGAGATTCTTGAGTGACAGGCGTAGGCTGATCTCTATCTTGTCTTCTCAATTTCATTCGTCCGATGCGTTCTAAAGCTTCTACATGTGCTTCTTCTCTAATTCGGTTTTCCTCTTCTTTACATTTCTTTGCAGTATTGAGTCGATTTAACATCTCCTCCTTGAGGGGTTCTTGATATAACTTGACTCTGCATCCACTTATGTAACTTGGTAGAATATCGCCTTCGAGAGTGGCTAGTTGAACTGCTCCACTTGTGGAGATCCTATTGATAATCATTGGTCCATAGCTTCTCTTCTCTAATTTCTGTGCATGTTGCTTCAAAGTGTAGACTAGGACTAGGTCTCCTGCTTTCAATCCCTTATCCTTCACATGCGCGTCAAAGTATGCTTTTTGTCTCTTCTTGGCTGCATAAATTCCTGCTACAACTCTCAATCGTGTTTCACCTAATCGTTCAAGATCAAAGATTCTGGAGGAGAGCTCATGGCCTGTCCAGTTAGCTCTTGTGCTACTTTCAATGTAGGTATCAAAAAGTCCAATGGTAGCACTGCATTTTGGTCGAACAACATCTGAAAGGGTGTGGCTTGGAGTACCATTTTATAGGCAACTCTGTATGCCCGAACAGCATGGTGTAACTGTTTGTCCCAATCAGAGCGTTTATTATTAACCAATTTTGTCAGTACATTGCATAGAATCTTATTTGTGCTCTCAGCCTGTCCATTAGCTTGTGGATGATATGAGGCAGACTTCTTATGTATCAACAAAAATTCTTGGAGAAGGTTTTCTATGACTTCATTTAAGAAGTGCATGCCTCTATCACTTACTAGCTCTATTGGTAGCCCGTATCTGGTGAACACATTCTCAAATAAGAACTTTGTTGTCGTTTGAGCATCGTTCTTTGTTATGGCTTTTACTTCTACCCACTTGGTTAGATAGTCTGTGGCCACAATGATGTATTCAACATGTGAACCCTTGACTTGGGGATTAATAGCACCAACAAAGTCTATTCCCCATTTAGAGAATGCACGTCCACCCATCATAGGTTTCAATGGCATCTCATCTTTGCGTATAGGATACTGAGTTTGCTGACAAACATCACACCTCTTCACGTAGGTATGTGCATCCATGTGAAGGGTTGGCCACCAAAGACCTGCAAATAGTATTGCCTTGATCACCCGATCTGGTCCAAAATTTCCTCCTGCTACACCTTGGTGAGCAATCTCCAAGATCTTCAGATATTCGCTCTCGTGGACGCACACTCTAGGATACCCATCTTTTCCTCGTCTGTATAGATTATCTCCAATGAGAGTATAATCTAAAGCTTCTTGTTCTAAGCTCCTTTGTCTGGCCACTGTCATCTCTTGAAGGAATGTTCTCGTCCTCAAAAAGGCTTCTAATGATTCACTCCAATCTGGCACTAAAGTCACCCGATAAAGAGTGACATGTTCCATTGGTGGTTTAGTGCGGCAGGTTGGGCATTCCTTGCACATCCTATGGACATCTGCTTCCGTAGTTGGGCAATGCACTCCGAGTCTCTTTAGTGTCTGTAAAGTTCTTTGCCTTGAGTAGTGTTTCCCTAATGCACCCACATGCGCTAATTGTAACCACTTCACGTACTCATCCTCCTCCACACAACAAGATAATATTCCTTGATCCATGTACTTGTACATACTCCCTGCCATGATATGGTACTTTTGGGCCTTTACTACCTCCCTATCTTGAGTGTTGACTACTGGATGTTTAGGCCCATATGTTAGTATTGGCACTAAGTTCTTGGCCCACTGTGGTACAAATTCCAAATTAAACAAGTAAGCATCAAGAAGGTCATCTGATACTCCTTGTGGGGCCTCTCCTAATGTGAGCCTCGGGAGATGATCTGCTCTCAAATGAGTCTTGCCCTTCCTCACCACTACCTCAAAGTCATATTCCATTAGTAAGAGGAACCATCTTACTAATCTACCTGTATTGCATGGCTTGTTTACCAGGTAAAGTAGAGCTTGATGATCAGTAAAAAATTTAAACTTATTTGCAAGCAAATAGTGTTTAAACTTTTTAACTGCATATACCATGCCTAACCCTTGCCTCTCAGTAGTGGTATAATTTCGTTCAGCTGCATTTAACTATCTACTAGCATAGGCAATTGGAAGATCCATATTACCTTCGCCCGTAGGTTGTGCAAGTACACACCCAATAGCATAATTGCATGCATCCACATGGACGTGGAATGGCTTGTTCCAATCTGGTGTCGTCAAGATTGGTGTTGAACACAATCGTGGTTAAGCTCATTGAAAGATTTCTCACATTCATCAATCCACTCAAAATTGGTCAAGAGTTCGTATAGAGGCTTTGCAATGATGGCATACATGTGTATGAAACGTCGGTAATAACCACAATGCCCCATGAAAGCTTGCAGTTCCTTGATGTTTTTTGGCCTAGGTAGTTCTGCGATCACTCTCACTTTCTCTTCCTCAATGGATATGCCATTCTTTGACACGATGTGTCCTAGAATCTTGCCTTGCCTGACCATGAAAATGCACTTTTTTGGGTTCAAGCAGACTTGATATTCTCTACATTTATCAAAGATTTGCCTGAGTCTGTGCTCATCAACATAGACCTCCAAATTCTTTCTTAAGAGTTCTTTGAATACATGGCACATCAATCTCTAAAAGGTTGTAGGAGAATTGGTAAGCCCAAATGGCATTACCCGAAAAGCAAATATGCCCCACTCTGTGGCAAAAGCCGTCTTATGTTGATCTTCTGGTGCAATGGCTACTTGATTGTAACCAGAGAACCCGTCCAAGAAGTTGTACACTTACTTGCCTGCTACCCTTTCTAATAGATGCTCAGTGATAGGAAGCAGATAACTATCTCTGATAGTGGCTGCATTAACCTTCTTCAAGTTAATGCATACACGTAATTTGCCATTCTTTTTGGGAACCACTACAATGGGGGATACCCACTTAGTGTGCTCGATTTCATAGATAAATCCAGCTTCCACCGAGCCATCTATCTCTTCTTTGATCTTGGCAGCATAGTTGTCATTGTATGTGTATGGCTTTTGTTTAGAGGGTGTGGCCTCTGAGGTCACGTGGATCGTATGTGAGCATATGTCAGGGTCTACGCCTTTCAGGTCCTTGTAACTCCATGCAAAAACATCTCTATATTCTCTTAGCAAGGCTACCAACTCTTGCTCCTCTTCACTTAGGTCATGTCCTATGTAGGTACATCGTTCTTCACCTTCCTCTATGGTCACTATGATTTTCTTCGTAGTTTCTTTATTATCATAGGCCTCTCCTATGATGGCTTCACGTTTAGGCATTCTTATCATGACTCTCTGTAGCTCAAGCGTAAGCACCGCCTCCTTTACTTGTCAATCCGCAGAGACGTGAGGACCGGTATGAAGACCACGAGCAAGTGAAGGCACAAGTGCGTGAGTGAAAGCACACAAACATGCACACACATACACACACGCGCACAAAGTAAGATCAAAGAGAGGAACAATGGAAAGCTTAGATTGCAAAAGAGTTCTCTTACAAAACTTCTATTCTCTAACAAGCTAACCCCAAAAATGAGCTCTCTAGCTCTTTTTATAGTTTTTTGACTAGTTTTGGCCCTGTCCAGACCTAGTGTCCGGCCTAGTTAAAAATTAGGTTCCAGGGCTTATTTGAGGGCTCAAACGAAGTCTAAAAATTATGAAAATTGGTACGATGGTACTTCTAATACTCCTCAAGCTCGAGGACTCCTCGACTTGAACAAAATGGATTTACTAAAAATAGATAATGGTATTTACAATGGTTTTTAGTGATGAAAATCACTATTTTTGTAGGGGATTCTTCTGAAAATTTGACATACACTTCTTGGAGCTCCCTACTTGCTCCCTTTCCTCGTGTGTCCACCTTTTGATGTGCTTCCATGCTTTGTCCTTGACTTTGAGCTTCAACACTCCCCCCCCTCTCGAGTCTGTCGTCCTTGACAGACCCTTGTTGGAAGGGCTGTTCTGTGTAGTGCTTTGAGAGGTGGTGTCCATCCGTTGTATGAGCTAGTTCCTTGGATTCCAGCAAGAATGTGTCGTTGTGAGCTTTCAAAACTGCAAGTTGCTCAAAAGAGGTTGTCAAGAGTGATTTGGAGCAACTACTGGCTTCAATTTGCTTCCGAGATATGGATGTTGTTCCCATGATGTCCGCTAGCTCTTTTAAAGATGATGTTGAGAGCAGTCATGCCAACTACTCATAACCCAGAATGAATGATGGGTAAGTGTGTTCGTGCCTGGGTTGAAAAAAGTATGTGTTTTGTGCACGGCCTTGTAATGTAGCCCTACGCATGCTTACTTGGAAAATGCATTGGAAGAAGTATGGTGCAAAAATTGCGGGTCTTGAGCTAAGTGCTCAAGGGTATGCTGACGAAGAGGTTTCCTAAACTATCATGGTTATGGTGTTTCTAGAGTAAAGATACTTACCATGGCGAAGATTGATGGATGTTTGTCTCTTCGTGTTGTACACTCGGCCTTTGGGATGGAACCTTGTTGATGAATGTCCATGTCGATTGTCCACTGATGAGATCTTTTGAGTGGTGGATCCCCTCTCCTCTTTTCAAAGCAACATTTGTCACTAGCAATGTGCATTTCTGAGCTTGGGCTCATGCACGTTCACTTCCCTACATTGACACTCAGAGGAATATTGGACACGTGCCGGTTTCTAAGAGATTACCATGCTGATTGACATAGACCATTCACCAGTGCTACTGTTCCATACTGGTTCAGGAAATACTGAGAATTGAATTGCTTTATATTCCTTGGCAAGCAACATCGGGTAACTACACCAAGCTGAGTTTCACATATTCTCTTTAGCTCACCATATGCAGGAGTCTTCTCCTCCAGAACTACCTTTTGCAGATATCTCCTTGGATGCTCTGGTACATGAAGTAGTTAAGCATCCCTCAAGTTGCGGACCTTCAAGCTCTTCATTCCTACCATGGTAAGAGAGAATCATAGTTGTAGATGCCATGTTCATGCCAAATGCTTGTCATCTACCAGATAAGGCAGCAATAATCTCACTGCTGGCCGAGACACACTTCTGTCCAAATTGATAAATGCCTAGTAATCAACAGTTCCACCTTCAACTAAGCATGACTCATTCATGTTTCATAAGCCAAACCTGGGAACAAGCTCTCTCCCACTTTTCTTTCTCCCTTTTTTTTTTTTTTTTAAGAACAGGATATCAAAAAACAAGAAGACAAAAGTTAGTATCAATAAAAATGTTTGACCTATGTCACTGTGCTTTTGTGCATGGGATTCTCAAGTGTGTCTATGCACGGCCGTGTAATGTGGCCCTATATTAATGCATACTTTGGAAATGCTTGACCTGAATGGTGCAAAAGACAGGGTTGTGCAAGGAGCACATGGTTGTTGCTCGTTCGAGGCTTTCAATGTTCTTTGCGGAGGTTGATGCCGACCTTGGTGGAGGTATCCATTGAGTCTCAAACTGATGTAATCCTCCTTATAGGAGTCCATTTTAGAACAATATTTGGCACTGTAGAGATCACTTCAGGCGTCTTCCTCTTTGGATGCGTTCTGAACTGTGGTATCCAGTGTGGTTGGCGCCTTGGTTTGATGGAGGCTGCTTGTACTTTTGGCTTCCAAACCCATATCCTTTTTGCACGTCTTCCTACTTTTCTTGAAGAGCTGATTTGATCTTCTTTCGGTCTCTGTACGTGGTTCTTACCCTCTTCTCTTTTTGGCTTCTTGGGTGAGACCTTTCGCATGTGGGAGAACATAGGTTGTTGTGGATGTAGGAGCTTCTTAGGTACCCACATTTGCAATTGCCCTTGTTGAGCTGCCGCTAACTTCTTAGGCACCCAAACTTGTTGGATACCTTGTGATTGAGCTTGTCCGAGCTGCTTTCTTCATCTTCTGACTTGGTTGGCTTGCGTGGATGGAATTTGTGGGGGCAAGGTGGGTGGTTGCTCTCCTTTGCGTACCCATATCTGCTTCATGCTCTGAACTGCTTTTTTATCGAATGGTGTCTTTCTATTTGATGTAGCAGTTGTCGTGAACGGTTGTGTTTGCTTGTGTGGTGGACTCACAACTGTGGCTACTTGATTCTTTGGAGAAGAAGAAAGATCCACCCGCCTTCGAACCTGGTCTTCCACGATTGACTCCTTCTGCATCATAGAGCTTTTGACACATACAACATCTTCTTTCATATGATTAGTCTTGGAAGAACTAAGAGAGTGTGTGGCGCCCTGATTTAGGAGCATGCAGTTCTCTAATTCTATTGTAATGCATTGTTCAGAATTGGACTTCTTAGGTTTAAGTTAACTGCATGGTCATAGATCCAATCTTGACCCAAGACAAGTGGTTCTGTAAGGTTCTCATCTTGATATACTAGTGCTGTGACCCTCATTGGAACATCTTGAAGGTAGATGGGAAGTTCCACCTTGCCCAAACAAGGGGTTTCCACACCTCCCAATCCTATGAGATAAGCTTCTATGGGATTGATGTCAAGCCCCAAGTCTTGGCAGTAGGAAAGTCTAACTGCACTACTTGCTGCACCTGAGTCAATCAATGCTTTCACCGTCCTTTCACCCTTCCCTTGTCCTATCTCTATGGTCACAAAGGGTCTTCGGTCAATGACCTGAGAAGTCGCTATGCCTGACTTTTGACACATATCCATGTGATATTTTGGGGCTTTTGAGTTGACTTCTAGGCCTAATCGCCTTAACTTATTTCGCCTAATATGCTCTCTGGCCTCTACCTCTGCTTCTTCTCTCACTCTTAACTCTTCTTCTTTTCGCTTCTTCGCAGTGTTGAGTCTCATCAGCATATCCTCAGTAAGAGGTTCTTGATATAGCTTGACTCTACAGCCACTAATATAGTTTGGCAAGATATCTCCTTCTAGAGTGGCCAACTGAACTGCACCACTAGTGGAAATTCTATTAATGATCATGGGTCCATATCCTCTTTTTTCCAACTTACGGGCATGTTGTTTTAGTGTGTATACCAACACTAGATCTCCCTCTTTCAATCCCTTATCCTTGATGTGTGCATCAAAGTATGCCTTTTGCCTCTTCTTTGCAGCGTAGATGCCTGCTGCCGCTCGTAGCCTCGTCTCACCCAAGCGTTCGAGATCAAAGATCCTAGAGGACAATTCATGCCCATTCCACTCATACTCTTGTGCTACTTTTAAGGCAGGGATTAAGAAATCTAATGGTAGCACAGCATTCTGTCCGAAGACCATCTGAAATGGGGTGGCGTTGAGTACCGTTTTGTAGGCAACTCGATAAGCCCAAACAACATGATGAAGTTGTTTGTCCCAATCAGAGCGTTTATTATTTACCAGTTTTGTCAATACGTTACAGAGGATCTTATTGGTACTCTCGGCTTGTCCGTTGGCTTGTGGATGATAGGGGGCGGATTTCTTATGTATCACCAAGAATTCTTGGAGAAGATTTTCAATGACTTCATTCAAGAAGTGTGTGCCTCTATCGCTCACCAACTCTATTGGTAGTCCATATCTCGTGAACACATTCTCGAATAAGAACTTAGCCGTGGTCTGAGCATCATTCTTTGTTGTGGCTTTGACTTCTACCCACTTTGTAAGGTAATCTGTGGCTACAATGATGTACTCTGCATGGGAGTTTCTCGCTGGGGGGTTAATAGGACCTATGAAGTCTATGCCCCACTTCGAAAATGCACGTCCTCCCATCATTGGCCTCAAGGGCATCTCGTCTTTTCTCACTGGATATTGTGCACGTTGGCATGTGTCACATTTCTTCACATAGGTATGTGCATCCATATGAAGAGTGGGCCACCAAAGTCCTGAGAATAGAATGGTCTTGATCACTCGGTCAGGACCAAAATGTCCACCTGCAACACCGCTGTGTGCAGTTTCTAAGACTTTCAAATAATATGATTCGTGAACGCACAGTCTTAAGTAACCATCTTTGCCTCTTTGGTATAGGTTGTCTCCTACTAGGGCATAGCCTTGAGACTCTTGCTCCATGCTTCTTCTTCTTGCTGACTAGCCTCTTTGGGTAATTTTCCCGATCTCATAAACTCTACCAATGGAGCACTCCACTCTGGAATTAAAGACACTTGATAAAGGGTTGCATACTCCACTGGGGGTCTCTCTCTGCACCTTGGACAATTCTTAATCCACTCATGTATTTCTTTGTCCATGCTAGGCCAATACACTCCTAAACGCTTTAGATTCTGCAATGTTCGTTGTTTAGAATAGTGATTTCCTAGCATTCCTTCATGGGCTTGCTGCAACCAACTACTATGTTCATCATCCTCCACACAACAAGCTAATACACCCTCAGTATCTTGTTTGTACATGCTTCCTGCTAATATGTGATATTTTTGTGATTTTACAATTTCTTCTTGTGATGTTTTCACATTCTTATTTGCAGGACCAAAGGTTAGGACTGGTACCAACTTATTTGCCCATTTAGGAACAACTTCTAAATTGAACAGATAAGCATCGGGTAATTCGTCAGACACTCCTTGCAGTGACTCTCCTGAAGTGATGCGAGAAAGGTGATCTGCCCGAAGGTGGGTTCTACCTTTCCTGACAACAACTTCAAAGTCATATTCCATTAGTAAGAGGAACCATCTTAGTAAGCGTCCAGTATTGCAAGGTTTATTGACCAAATATAACAAAGCTTGATGATCAGTGAAAAACTTGAACTTGTTGGCCAATAAATAGTGTCTAAACTTCTTCACAGCATATACCATGCCTAAGCCCTCTCGCTCAGTTGTGGTATAGTTCCGTTCAGCTGCAGTGAGCTGTCTACTAGCATATGCGATGGGCAAATCTAAGTTTCCTTCACTTGTGGGTTGTGCAAGCACACATCCTATGGCATGATTGGATGCATCCACATGGACATGGAATGGTTTATTCCAATCAGGAGTGGTCAGTATTGGTGCTGTGCACAAACGTTTCTTCAGTTCATTGAAAGAATTCTCGCATTCATCGTTCCACTCAAAATTAGACAACAAGGCATAAAGGGGTCTAGCTATGATCGCGTACATGTGGATAAACCTGCGGTAATATCCACAATGGCCCATAAAGGCTTGTACCTCTTTAACATTCCTTGGCCTTGGTAGCTCTGCTATGGCTCGTACCTTATCTTCATCTGTTGAGATTCCATTCTTAGAAACAATATGACCTAAGATTTTACCTTGACGTTCCATAAACACACACTTTTCTGGGTTTAGACACACTCGATATTCTCTACACTTGTTGAAGATTTGTCTGAGCTCAGGGATGTGAACCCTTCTTTCTTGGGAATGAGCACAAAATCATCCACATACACTTCTAAGCTCTTTCGCAAGAACTCTTTGAAGACATGACACATGAGCCTTTGGAATGTTGCAGGTGCATTGGTGAGCCCAAATGGCATCACACGAAATGCAAAGATTCCCCACTCTGTAGCAAAAGCTGTTTTGTGTTGATCTTCTGGGGCAATGGCTACTTGATTGTAACCTGAAAATCCATCAAGGAAGCTATAAACTTCCTTGCCTGCAACACGCTCCAATAGGTGCTCTGTGATTGGAAGTGGATAACTATCTCTAATCGTAGCGGCATTAACTTTTTTAAGGTTAATACACACTCGCAACTTCCCGTTCTTCTTGGGTACCACAACAATGGGGGACACCCATTCGGTATGCTCAATCTCATAGATGAATCCAGCTTCAATTAACCTATCAATTTCTTCTTTTATTTTGGCTGCATAGGTATCATTATATGTGTAGGGCTTCTGTTTGGTGGGCTTAGCATCAGCAGTCATGGGGATAGTATGAGAGCAAATTCTTGGATCTACCCCTTTCAAGTCTCTATAGTGCCATGCAAACACATCCCTATATTCCCTTAATAGAGCTATGAGCTCCATTTCTTCTCTTGCACTTAGGTCATCTCCTATATATGTGCATCTCTCTTCATTCTCTTCAATGGTCACTACAATCTTCTTGGTCTTTTCTTTATTATCATATGATTCTCCTATGATGGCCTCTCTCTTAGGCATTCGTACCAAAATTTTGCGGTCATCAACTTCATATTTCTTGAAGTTTTCTGGTACTTCAAACAATGATTCCTCCTCTTCTTGTTTCAATGCTTTTCTTTTCTTTTTCTTTTGACTACTCTCACTTCCATCCTTTGAGTTTTTTGTTTTAATACTTGTGAGAGGTTCTTCTTCTTTCTGGGTGAACACTCCTATATCTTCTAGATAGTGCTGCTCTGAGTTAAAGCAACTATCCATCATAATAGACTCCAGATCATCGTCATTCTCTTCTTCCTCTATGACATCACTAGGGTCACATTCTTCTAGCAAGGGTTGACACATGAAAACTGAGATATCATAACCCTCCTCATCACAATGGGGTGTCCACTGTTCCTCATTGACAGCAATGTCCATGGTGGCTAAGATTTCTGGCCAGCCATGAGGCTCAAACTCCTCATCTGGAAAGATCATCGGTGTGTAGGCTGGGTTGCTAACTGGTCTCTCTCCTAGCGAAGTTCCTTCTTCTCTTGCCTTTAAACGTTTTTCCTCTTCCTTTGCGACCTTGCACATCCACAAATGAGTATCTTCATGTAGCCATGATGGATCAGGTGAACTTTCAGAATGCACAGAGATGGAATCTTCTTTTGCTTTGTGGATAGAATTCCATTGTAGGGGTGGTACATCTCTGAAGGTGTAATCCTTCAAATTGACCTTGGTGGTGACCCCTAAGTGCTGTAAGTACAAGGAGTTAGTTCCCCAATCCTGTACTATTTGCAATTGTCATAGGAAGGGTCTTCCTAGGATCATCTCATAGACATTATTTTTCTCAAAGTCACATATAGCAAATGTGTGCTCAAACTCTACACCACAAGTGGTTAGAGTGATCCCTTCTAGCAATCCTAGAGGTCTTTCAAAATGACCATCAGCCATTTGAAGCTTCATTCTAGTTGGTCTTAATGTGGGCTTGCCCCATTGCTTCCACAAGGAGGTGGTCGCAATAGCAACACCAGCACCTGAATCTATGATTGCTTTGGTTGTGTAACCTTGGTAGGTGATTGGAAGATAAGTATTACCTTCTTCACCCTCACACATGTCCCCTATTTTGTCTAGAGGTATCTCTGGTACCCTTTGCTTGGAGCCTGCTTTTGGCATGTTGGAATCAAGTTCTGGAACCTGATCCTTCACATGATTCCAAAGCTCAGGTTTTGCTTTGAGTAGCTCTTCTACAGTGAGATGACACTGAACCTTAGTGTTACTTCACGACATCCGTGTTCCTTGGAACCACTGAGTCTTCATTTCTTACTAGTATTGTGGGAGCTCTAATCTGGAGAGATTCAGATTCCCATGGGCCTGGAAATTGAGGCAGTTCTTCTAAGGTATTAGATTCAAAATCTAACCTTTCGTCTTCTTGTTGTTCTGCTTCAGCTCCGTAAATAGATGGAATGTCTTGGGGAAACTGATCATGAAGATCATCAATCTCAGGAATAGGAGGGGAATTACCCTTCTCCTTGGCCCATTTATCTTCCTGTATTTCCCGCAAGAACTCTTGAGAGTACTGTTGAATTGAAGGAGGTATTCCAGCATCTGTGGAATTAGGAACATAAGCTCCCCTTGGTGGTGAGCTTCTTCTCTCAATAACTGGTTGAGCCTGTGGAGGTAAAGAAACTTGTGGTTTGTTTACCAATTGCTCTAATCTTTCTAGTAAGCCCTGGAAATGCAAATCTGATTTGATAGAGTTTGTCTGATTGAACTTTTGACTAGTCTCAAGTATGGCTTGAGCTTGTTCTACCATTTTCATGCACATTTTCATCCGTTCAATCTCTAAATCTGCTCTAGGGTAACTCTTGTCTAGGTTTGCCGTTGTAGGCCCTTCTTGAAGTCGAGCCTGGTAGGCCTTGAACATCATGTCCAAGCCTTCTGGGGTTGGATCTGCAAGAACAGACCCTGGTTGCGGTCTATTTACAATGGGTGGTGGGGTGGGATGAGGTGGAGTGGATGGAGTTTCGGCATGCGAGGGGCTTTGAGATGCAATGTCTTCTATTTTCGTTTTCGCTTCTTTTAAGCTTTCTTCTAGTTCCGATAACTTTTTATTCCACTTGCGATTGGCCTTCTCTCTGGTATCCTTCCATGTTCTTGTTTTCCTCTTACTAGGCTCTCCTGATTCACTCGACTCTGATTGTTCTGTTGGTTTATCCTGCTGTAAGGCTTGTGCTCTAGTGATCGCTTGTATAGGAGCCACATTGTTACTACTTGAACTTGAATCTGCCACTAAGCCTACCACATTAATGGGTGTAATCTTGGGTGCACTGGAGGGGTTTCTTGAACAATCTCTGGGGAGATGGTCTTTACCACAATCAGGACAAAAAGCCTGTATTGTGATAGCCTCTCCTTGACTCGGAGATGGTGGGTGGGGACAGTCACGAATGAAATGGTCACCATGACATCTGAAACAAGATCCTCTAGGGGCTTGTGGTCTCATTTGTCTCAACTGGGGCCTAGGGTTAGGATGTGTGTACATGACATTGGAGTATTCTGGCTCCCAATTTTGCTCCATAGGTGGTACCTCATATTGATACGAGTAAATCTCACTGTGTTCAGGTGACTCTGTGTAATAAGCCTGTGGACTACCTTCATGGGAGTAGTCTGAACAATGAGCATGAGAGTCATTATCTGGTATCAATGGGGTTAGTGGCACCAATGCTCTATTTGGATTTTCTTCTCCCACAGCATATTTGACTGGAATCACGTTGGCTGGAGTTGGTGGTTGGTTTCCCAAGACAGGTTGTGGCCTATATGGTACCTGATATTGCTGTTGTGGTCTATAATATGGCTGTTGGTATTGGTTCTGATACCTACCTTGTGGGTAAGATTGCTGATAATTCTGTCTAACAGCCTGCCTATTGTAGGGACAATCTTGAGTCGTGTGGTTTGTGTATTTTCTCTCAATAGTGCAATATGGAGCATTCCTTTCTCTAATGTTTTGGTTTTGCATTGGGCATACATTAGCCATGTGGTCGCCCCCACAAGTATAACACCGATTCACTGGAGTGACTCTCTGTGTTTGTTTATTTTGGACTCCCAGCTTCTTGGCAACTTGCTCAGCTATCTCTTCTATTTCTGTGGAGATCTTTGAAGTATGACTAGTAGAACTATCCGAATCTTTGTAGAGTTTGGACAATCCTAACTCCTCACCCAAGTTATCTTCTATGTCTATGCACGTCCGCACACACTCTTCTATGGATCTAGGATCTTTCAAGTACACATATGATCTTAACTTGGTGCTCAGTAAGCCATCTAAGAACAAAGCCACCTGTTTGGCCGGAGTGGGAAGCTCTAGAGCAGGGCATCTTTCTAGATACTGTCTGAATCTTCTACCTGCTAGTCGCACTGTTTCTTGGGGAGTCTGCTTGAAGCTGTGGATCAAGGATGATGTGTTATGCCTGATACCACTCTTGGAAAATTCTACAATGAATTCGTCTAGTAGTTGACCTATATCATGATAGCTGCTTCTACTCAATGGTTGAAACCGAGCTAAGGCAGTGCCCTTAAGGGTCAAACCAAATGCCTCATACTGGGTGAACCAGTCCTTAATTTGTTCGGCTCTTAGCACTTGTTTGTACTCGGCCACATGATCATAAGGATCCCCTGTCCCATCGAAATAGTTCTTCATTGCCTTGATCACTTGAATGGGTCTAAGGGTTCTTGGGTACTCTCGGGGTCTAGGCAATGGAAAATCCTGTTCATCTCTTTTTTGCCTATGTGCTTGATGTCTCTCTCTTTCAGGTCTTTCATTTTCAAATCCTGCCCTATTCCTGCCCACGGTGTGTGCAAAACTTACCTCAGGTCTCTCTCTAGTTCTTTCTCTCTGGGCTTCATGAGCGAGGGATGATCCTACTCCTTGGAGGCCATGGGAAACATTGGATCTTGGTGGGGGGAAAATCAATTCATTCTTCCAAGTATATGCATGTCTATCATGTTCTGTTACCAAGAAAATTTTCTCTGATGTGTTATCCAGGTAGACAACTTTGCCTGGTATCTCAGGATCTTTGAATTCATAGATGATAACTATGCCCAATTGACTAGGTTGATCTGGCTTGAATCTCCAAAAGGCTTCCTCTGTTTCTCTATTCAAAAATAGTTCTATGCTTTTGTTGTCTTGAGGGATCCAGTCTGGAGTGATCACTCGGGTCAAAACTGACTTACCTCTAGGAGTCTGGGGTCCTTGTCCTACATTTCCTTGTTCTAGGTCTCCTATTTCATTCTCAGGAATGACATTTCCAAACTCATCAGTCCTATCTGGTAGGTTGGTGACCACATACATGGTTCCTTCCTTATCAATGTATGAACCCTCTTCGAACTTGACCACCAGGTGTTCAAGTCCAAAGGATTGATCTGGATTTTTGAGTTGGACCACTGATCGCCTCAGACCATCCTCATAGATGCGAGCACCTAATTGGTTGGCCCGAATATATTCTAACTGTGTCTTATAGGGACCTTCTGGTGTTTGTAGATGGGCAGTCCCTGAGCCACCTGCAAGTTTTCCCATACTAAAAGACATACACAGAATCGCCTTTTTTTCACAAAATCGTGTTTTTTACTGAAAATCGTGATTTTTTGAGAATCGCGATTTTGAGTAGGGAATCGTGTTTTCTCAAAATCGTGTTTTTTGACTGAAAATCGTGATTTGTGAGAATCGCGATTTTGAGCACAATCACAGAATCGTGATTCTGAGAATGACCACAGAATCGTGATTTTTTTTCAGCCAACTTTTAGGCGGGAAAACAGAAAATCGTGATTTTTCAAAAAATTTTGAATTTTCACAGAATCACGATTTTCATCACAGAATCGTGTTTTTTGGCGGGAAATTCAAATTTCTGAGCGCCGGCTATGGCGAGCTCCGTATGAGCAGAAAATCATAAAAAAACAGAGCGCTTGCTCTCCCTTGCACCTCCTAACTCCTTCCCACACAATAATGCATGAGAAATGGTATGAAAATGGTGAAAATGCACTAAAAAACAAGAAATTTCTATGAAGAAGAAGATGGAAGAAGGTGGAGATGATGATGATGATGAAGATGAAGAGGAAAAAACAGAAAATGAACTGAAATGACAGATTTTTTACCTTCCAACGTCGCAAATCTACGATCTTACCATCACAACGCTCGTCCTCGAAGCTCTCTCCCCGGCAACGGCGCCAAAATTTGGTGTAGCTCAAGCGTAAGCACCACCTCCTTTACTTGTCAATCCGCGGAGACGTGAGGACCGGTATGAAGACCACGAGCAAGTGAAGGCACAAGTGCGTGAGTGAAAGCACACAAACATGCACACACATACACACACGCGCGCACAAAGTAAGATCAAAGAGAGGAACAATGGAAAGCTTAGATTGCAAAAGAGTTCTCTTACAAAAGTTCTATTCTCTAACAAGCTAACCCCAAAAATGAGCTCTCTAGCTCTTTTTATAGTTTTTTGACTAGTTTTGGCCCTGTCCAGACCTAGTGTCCGGCCTAGTTAAAAATTAGGTTCCAGGGCTTATTTGAGGGCTCAAACGAAGTCTAAAAATTATGAAAATTGGTACGATGGTACTTCTAATACTCCTCAAGCTTGAGGACTCCTCGGCTTGAACAAAATGGATTTACTAAAAATAGATAATGATATTTACAATGGTTTTTAGTGATGAAAATCACTATTTTTGTAGGGGATTCTTCTGAAAATTTGACATACACTTCTTGGAGCTCCCTACTTGCTCCCTTTCCTCGTGTGTCCACCTTTTGATGTGCTTCCATGCTTTGTCCTTGACTTTGAGCTTCAACACTCTCCTATCTTCAACTTCATACTTCTTGAAATTTTCAGGGACCTCAAACAGAGATTCTTCTTCCTCGGGTGTGACTTCTCTCTTCTTTCTCTTCTTGCATTCGTTCTTAGTGGTCACTTGTGTGGTTAATCTCACCTCATTTGTAATTTCTTCGTTTCTCTGAGGCTGAGCTTCTACTTCATAGAAATATTCCTCATCTGATGCAAAGGGTGGGTCCATAATGATTGACTCTAGATCGGAGTCACTTGCGTCCTCGAATGCATCAGTGCTACGTTCACATTCTTCAATAATTCGATCACACATGATTGGCTCTATTGTGAAGACTAAAATGTCATAGCCATCCTCGTCACAGTGGGGGGTCCATTGCTCTTCATTCATGGCTATGTCCATAGTTTCCAAGATTTTTGCCCAACCATGAGGCTCAAACTCTTCATCGGGAAATACTACCGATGCATAGGCTGGGTCTTGTATTGGTCTATGCGCTTCCTTTGCACCTACCTCTCTAGCCTTTTCCCTTTTCTCTTCCTCTTCTACCACTTTACACATCCATAAGTGAGTGTCTTCATGCATCCATGAGGATCCTGATCCTATGGAATGGTGGAGCAAGTCTATGACAAGCCTAAGTATTGGCTTGAGTCTCACAAAGTCTTAGAAGAAGCTTTAAAAAGAAGACTATGTAAAGTTCACTTGTGAACTACCTCTTGTAACTTTTGAAGAGTTTACTTAATGTAAAAGTAAGAGAATCTTAAGTGGTTGAGTCCACTTGATCAAGAATGGAAAGAGGAGCCACGAATTCGTGATTTGTGGTAGGTAGAGAATCAAATCAATCATTGATTGATTGGAGAGTGATTGAGGGAAATTAGCCTCCCAAACTCAACTATAAATAGATCGCAATTTTAGTCGTGGTTAGAGAGACCTATGTGAAGACCTCCAAGAGCTGAGCTTTATGCCATATCAAGGTGTGATTACAAGGCACACATATGTATCAGCAAGTCATTGTATTTTACAAGCAATATACTTTCATTTTCATGATTATTTGAGTTCATCTTTCCATGTTCTTGTGAAGTGTACTACTCACTGCCATTACTCTCAGTTTTCTCAGTCAGCTTGCAGAGATGTTTGCTCTGAGCTTGGTGCATTATTTTCAGTGATTTAACTTGGTAAGGTTAGCTCTATAAGTCTACTATATGCTCACAAATTTTCATGTCATTTGGATGTTGCAATCTTCAGTTATGTTCATTTGAAGGCAACAGGGTCTGTTCATCTTCACTTCTCTGTCAGGTACCCGACTTTTTCACTCATCTTGTCAGAGCCATTTCTCCGTGGTTACTTATCCAAATTCAGTGATTTAAAGCTTGTTGGATTTAGCTTACTGTCTAGCATAACCATACAAATGTTCATAATCATTGGATTTCTAAATTTTGCGTTATGTTGATTTTTCTGCTGGCTGGTCTATTTCTATAGCAGCCCGTGAAAATCGGGATGATGTCATCACTTGTTAAAACTCATTCTCAGTGTGTGGTTCATTATTTTTTATGAGATTACTCTTGAAAGTTAGCTCTTTAAGTTTCCTAGAGTTCCCCAAGAGGAATTGAGCTAATTGCTGCTGTGCTCAGAGAATTATGTAAAACACTGGACAGGTGTATCAACCAAGAATAGCAAGTTTTCACATCTGAGCTAACTCTAACTTATCTGTTTTGATCTATCTTTTTGAGAGTGATCTTCCAAGGTACATAGGGTGTCTAATACATCCATTGGCAAGCTAAAAGGGCCCACCATATACTCCTGGAGTTCATTTGGCTGGTGTAGATCAAGGATTTTGCAACACCTCTTCATCTTCAAGCACATACCTATCCATCTCTTCACAGTGGTATCAGAGCAAGGTTGGACAACATGGCAGATGGATTTCCTTCATCAATTAACAAATTAGACAGAGGTAACTACCCACCTTGGTCATTAAGAATGGAAGCCTATCTCCAAGGTAGAAGTTTATATGGTTATGTGGTTGGAGATGAAGTTATGCCAAGTTTCAGGAACAAAAGTCAACCAACACAAGCAGAGCAAGAAAGATTGAGCACATGGTGCTCCAAGGATGCACTTGCAAGGTCTTATCTCCTCAAGTCTATCTCAGATTTTTTGTTGCCTCACATTAGAAGTTGTAAGACATCTCAGGAAGTGTGGGATGCACTTGAAGCTTTCTTTTCTTCAAGTACAAAAGCTAGGAAGCATCAACTATGGCTGGAGTTCACAACTCTCAAGAAGGCTCCCAAACAAAATGTGACTGATTTTGTCACAAAGCTCAAGGACATAGCGGATCAGTTGGGAAGCATTGGAGAGGTAATAGATGAAGATCAAATTGTAAGGCAGGTCATCAATGGCTTGAAGGCAGATGATAAGTGGGAAGCATTCACCACAGCTATCGATTTGTACATGCATGTACCTGATTTCAACACACTCATTGGACAACTACTTACTCAAGAGGCAAAGCTTATCAAAAATGGAGAAAGCTCTAAAGGTAATCAATCTTCAGCTTTATACACGGATAAAAGCAAGTCTAAAGATAACAAAGGAAAGGCAAAGAAAGTGGATGATGAAGCAGGTACATATCAAGCTAACTATGCAGGTAGAGGAAGACATGGCAGAGGTAGAGGAAGAGGAGGTAGACAAGGCAGGGGGACATTCCAAGACTCCAACTCATGTTCTATTTGTGGATTAACTAATCATACAACTGAAAATTGCTTGAGGAATTCCAGGAATCAAAGAGGCAGAGGATACAATAGAGGAAGTTATGGCTACTCAAGAGGAAGGTTCAACAACTACCATGGCAACTACAACAACTACAATCATTCAAACTATCAAGGAGGCTACAAAGGAAAGAGAGACTACAATAACTACACAGAAGACTCAAACAAAGAGGATTTATTATTGATCATGAACATGGCTATGCCACAAGGTAAATCTGATGAGCATATTTTCTACATAGATTCAGGTTGTTCAAATCATGTGGCAGGAAATGTGGCACTCCTATCAGATTTAGAAGATCCAAGGAATAAGCATGAGGTACAAACAGAAGATGATACAAAACATCCTATGGAGAAAATAGGCAATGTCAAAGCACCTGATGGAAACATCAACCTACTCAGTAAGGTACTCTATGTCCGTACCATTACAAAGAATTTGATAAGTGTTGGGCAGATAGTAGAGAAAGGGTTGCAAGTCAGGTTCACAAAAGCAGGGGCATTTGTTGAAGATCCAAGTCAAGGATTCAGAAGAATTGCAAAAGGTGAAAAGACAGGTAGATTGTTCACATTTGAATTACAGGACACTAGAAACATTGCTCTCTTTAATTATGGTAGTCAGACACTCACAGAATTGGAAGTATGGCACAAAAGGTTAGCACATATGGGTGAAAGGTCATTAAAGCAAATCTGCAGGGATCAAAATGTACTTGGACTTCCTAATTTGTCAAAACAACATATGATTTATAAGTGTAGTACATGTCAATTTGGAAAGTCTCACAGGTTACCATTCATGAAGAAAGGTTATATGCATGGAGATCTCTTGGAGTTGGTTCATACAGATGTATGGGGACCTAGCAAGGAAGCTTCAATATCTGGATCAAGGTATTATGTTTCCTTTATTGATGATTGCAGCAGATGGACTATCCTATTCTTTATGAAACACAAAGATGAAGTTTTTTCATGTTTCAAAAGATATTTGGCTCTTGTGGAGAATCAAACAGGTAAATCACTAAAAAGGCTAAGGTCAGATGGAGGGGGAGAATACTTCTCCCATGATTTTGATTCTTTTCTTCAAGAAAGAGGAATCAAAAGAAAGGTAACTACAAGGTACACTCCTGAGCAAAATGGAGTGGTAGAAAGGAGGAATAGGACAATTGTTGAAGCTGCAAGGTCTATGTTAAATGAAAAGCATTTACCTAATTACTTATGGGCTGAGGCTGTATCTACAGCCACTTACTTGATTAACAGGTTGCCTTCAAAATCCCTTGATGGGATGACTCCATATGAGGCTTGGAATGGAAGAAGACCAAGCTTAAATCATTGTAAAATTTTTGGATGTATTGCTTTTGCTCATGTTCCTTCACAGGTTAGAGGCAAGATGGATCCAAAGGCAGAAAGGTGTGTATTTATTGGATATGACAACAATCAAAAGGGCTACAAGTTATACAACCCTACCAACAAAGGATTCTTGGTAAGCAGAGATGTAGTTTTTGATGAGAACAATTCATGGTATGAAGATTCATGCAGGAAGGTCAATTTACCATATAATCTTGAAGAAGATTTTCCAAAGCTTGGTAGAGAACAACCGAAGATTAAAGAACAAGACACCTCAGAGGATGATGAAGAATCTCAGATGGAAAAGATCAAAGCATGGAAGTCTAAAGGTAAAGCAAAATTGCAGGAACTTGGACATGAGGCAGAATCATCACATCATGGCCTAAGAAGATCTATGAGGGAAAAGAAAAAACCAGAAAGGTATGGGTTTGATACCTCATTAGTAACTAAACATTCTATCTACATAGCACAGGACATAAACCAAGAGGAGCCATCATCATTTGAAGAGGCCAAAGCAAAAACAAAATGGAAGCATGCAATGAAGGAAGAGATTGAAGCACTTGAGGAAAACAACACTTGGGATTTGGTGCCCAAGACTTCATCCATGAAGGTAATAGGCTCAAGATGGGTCTATAAACTCAAGAAGAATTCTGATGGTTCCATTAACAGGTATAAGGCAAGGCTCTGAGCAAAAGGCTTTGCACAAACTCAGGGAATTGATTATGAGGAGACCTTCTCTCCTGTGGCAAAGATGCCTACTATTAGGGTTTTGCTTAGTATTGCCTCTTCCAAGAATTGGAAGATACTTCAACTAGATGTAAAGAATGCATTCTTGAATGGTTGGATAACAGAAGAGGTATATATGGCACAACCACCTGGTTTTGAGAATCAAGTTTATCCTGATTATGTGTGTAAACTTAACAAAGCATTGTATGGTCTCAAGCAAGCTCCAAGAGCTTGGAATTTCAGGCTTGTTTCATTCTTGCAGGACAAAGGCTTTCAACCAAGCAAGGCGGATCCTTCACTCTTTATTAAAAAGAGTAATTCTGAGGTCATCTACCTATGTGTATATGTAGATGATATTATATTGACAGGAAATGATGCAGATGGTATGAAGAAGATCAAAGATCAGATCAGAGAAGAGTTCAAGATAAGTGATTTGGGTTCACTTACCTACTTCCTAGGTTTGGAAGTTGTCTACAAAGATCATGGTTTGTTTCTCACTCAAAGAAAGTATATTAAGGAAATGTTGGCAAAATTCAAGATGCAAGATTGTAAGATTGCAGGTACTCCAATGGAGGTCAATCACAAATTGAGCTCACATGAAGGTGAACTCATAGAGGACATCATATCATATCAAAGTCTAGTGGGTAGTCTCAACTATGCCACATTGACAAGAGTAGATATATGTTACAGTGTGAGTGTGCTAAGCCAATTTATGCGCACACCAAGGAAACCACATATGGATGCTGCCAAAAGGATTCTCAAGTATCTCAAAGGAACCATAAATGAAGGACTTTATTATCCTTATGTATCTGATTTAGGTTTGAAGCTATTTTTTGATGCAGATTGGGTTGGCTCCAAGGAAGATAGAAGGAGCACTTCAGGTTATCTTACCTTTGCAGGTTCAAAGCTTATTTCATGGTCATCCAAGAAGCAACCCACAATTGCTCTCTCTTCTACTGAAGTTGAATATAGAGGTCTTGCCATAGCTACACAAGAAGCTATGTGGATGAAGACATTATTCAAAGATCTTGGATTGGAGTTTGGAACTCCAACTATTTTTGGTGACAATATAAGTTCTATTCACTTGGCTGCTAATCTTAGGACTAAACATATTGAAGTTCATTATCACTATGTACGAGAGAAGGTTCTAAGCAAAGAGATTCAAATATCATATGTGTCCACTCATCAACAATGTGCAGATATTCTAACCAAAGCATTGGATGGTACAAAGCTTTGCAAATTCAAGGCTATGATTGGTTTGCAGGTAATCTTGGAAGATTGAAGACCTCAAGCATACTTGGCTTGAGGGAGAGCTCTTGGAGCAAGTCTATGACAAGCCTAAGTATTGGTTTGAGTCTCACAAAGTCTTAGAAGAAGCTTTAAAAAGAAGACTATGTAAAGTTCACTTGTGAACTACCTCTTGTAACGTTTGAAGAGTTTACTTAATGTAAAAGTAAGAGAATCTTAAGTGGTTGAGTCCACTTGATCAAGAATGGAAAGAGGAGCCACGAATTCATGATTTGTGGTAGGTAGAGAATCAAATCAATCATTGATTGATTGGAGAGTGATTGAGGGAAGTTAGCCTCCCAAACTCAACTATAAATAGATCGCAGTTTTAGTCGTGGTTAGAGAGACCTATGTGAAGACCTCCAAGAGCTGAGCTTTATGCCATATCAAGGTGTGATTACAAGGCACACATATGTATCAGCAAGTCATTGTATTGTACAAGCAATATACTTTCATTTTCATGATTATTTGAGTTCATCTTTCCATGTTCTTGTGAAGTGTACTACTCACTCCCATTACTCTCAGTTTTCTCAGTCAGCTTGCAGAGATGTTTGCTCTGAGCTTGTTGCATAATTTTCAGTGATTTAACTTGGTAAAGTTAGCTCTATAAGTCTACTATATGCTCACAAATTTTCATGTCATTTGGATGTTGCAATCTTCAGTTATGTTCATTTGAAGGCAACAGGGTCTGTTCATCTTCACTTCTCTGTTAGGTACCCGACTTTTTCACTTATTGTGTCAGAGCCATTTCTCCATGGTTACGTATCCAAATTCAGTGATTTAAAGCTTGGTGGATTCAGCTTACTGTCTAGCATAACCATACAAATTTGCATAATCATTGGACTTCTACATTTTGAGTTATGTTGATTTGTTTGCTCACTGGTGAAAATCGGGATGATGTCATCACTTGTTAAAACTCATTCTCAGAGTGTGGTTCATTATTTTTTATGAGATTACTCTTGAAAGTTAGCTCTTTAAGTTGCCTAGAGTTCCCTAAGAGGAATTGAGCTAATTGCTGTTGTGCTCAGAGAATTATGTAAAACACTAGACAGGTGTATCAACCAAGAATAGCAAGTTTTCACCTCTGAGCTAACTCCAACTTATCTGTTTTGATCTATCTTTTTGAGAGTGATCTTCCAAGGTACATAGGGTTTCTAATACATCCATTGGCAAGCTAAAAGGGCCCACCATATACTCCTGGAGTTCATTTGGCTGGTGTAGATCAAGGATTTTGCAACACCTCTTCATCTTCAAGCACATACCTATCCATCTCTTCACATGCAATGCACTGACTCTGTATCATTTGTGGCTCTATGGATTGGATTCCATTGAATGGGGGGCACGTCTCTATAAGAGAAATCTTTGAGATTCACTTTGTTTGTTAGACCCAAGTGTTGCAAATATAAAGAATTGGTCTCCCAATCCTGTACTACTTGCAATTGTTTCAAGAATGGTCTTCCCAGAATCATCTTGTAGGCTTGATTTTTGCTAAAACCACATATAGCAAAAGTATGCTCAAACTCTACACCACAAGTGGTGAGAGTTATTCCTTCTAGTAGCCCTAAGGGTCTTTCAACATGACCATCAGCCCATTATAGCTTCATTCTGGTGGGCCTGAGTGCTAGCTTGCCCCATCGCTTCCATAGGGAAGTGGTAGCAATTACAACTCCTACGCCCGAGTCCAAAATTGCCTTGGTTGTGTAACCCTGATGAGTGATAGGGAGATAGGTGTTCCCTTCCTCTCCTTTGCTCATGTCCCCTATCTTGTCCAAGGGTATTTTTGGCACTGTCCTGTGAGATCCTACCTAGGAACGAGGTTTTGCTATGTCTAGAACTTGCTTGGCTACATGTTTCCATAATTCAAGCTTAACCTTGAGTAGCTCTTCTAAAGTGAGATTGCATTGCACTTTAGTATTCTTCACTACCTCTGTGTTCCTAGGTATGATTGAGTCTTCGTTTCTTATCATGACCGTGGGTGCTCTCATACAAGTAGACTTTGCTTCCCATGGGCCTATGAAATGGGGTAGTTTCTGTAAGGAATTAGACTCAAAGTCTAATCTCTCTTGAGATTGGGCACTCTCCTGCTCTCCATAAAGGGAAGGAATGTCTTGTGGGAATTGATCGTGCGCATCATCCACAAGGTCAATTGGAGGAGGATCTTTGCTTTCTTTAGCCCATTTCTCTTCTTGAATCTCTCGTAGGGATTCTAGTGAATACCGATTCATAGAAGAAGAGGTGTCTGGTTCAGTGGAGTTAGGCACATAAGCTTCCTTGGGAGGAATGCTTATTCTATCACTTGCCCTCTCCTTAGCCTGGGAGTTGGCTCCTTTTCCAGACTTTGCAATTATCATCTCCAATCTATCTAATAGACCATCAAAATGCAATGGTGTTCTAGTGGAGCTAGAGCAATTGAAGAGGCAACTGGACTCTGTTGGAGCAAGTCTATGACAAGCCTAAGTATTGGCTTGAGTCCGACAAAGTCATAGAAAACACCTTAAAATGAAGACTATGTAAAGTTCACTTGTGAACTACCTCTTGTAACTTTTGAAGAGTTTACTTAATGTAAAAGTAAGAGAATCTTAAGTGGTTGAGTCCACTTGATCAAGAATGGAAAGAGGAGCCACGAATTCGTGATTTGTGGTAGGTAGAGAATCAAATCAATCATTGATTGATTGGAGAGTGATTGAGGGAAGTTAGCCTCCCAAACTCAACTATAAATAGATGGCAGTTTTAGTCATGGTTAGAGAGACCTATGTGAAGACCTCCAAGAGCTGAGCTTTATGCCATATTAAGGTGTGATTACAAGGCACACATATGTATCAGTAAGTCATTGTATTGTACAAGCAATATACTTTCATTTTCATGATTATTTGAGTTCATCTTTCCATGTTCTTGTGAAGTGTACTACTCATTGCAATTACTCTCAGTTTTCTCAGTCAGACTGCAGAGATGTTTTCTCTGATCTTGGTGCATCATTTTCAGTGATTTAACTTGGTAAAGTTAGCTCTATAATTCTACTATATGCTCACAAATTTTCATGTCATTTGGATGTTGCAATCTTCAGTTATGCTCATTTGAAGTCAACAGGAACTGTTCATCTTCACTTCTCTGTCAGGTACCCGACTTTTTCACTCATCTTGTCAGAGCCATTTCTCAGTGGTTACTTATCCAAATTCATTGATTTAAAACTTGTGGGATTGCGTTTACAGTCTAGTATAACCATAGAAATTTTCATAATCATGGGATTCCTACATTTTGAGTAATGTTGATTTTTCTGCTCACTAGTCTCAAACTGTAGCAGCCCATGAAAATCAGGATGATGTCATCAGTTGTTAAAACTCATTCTCAGTGTGTGGTTCATTATTTTTTATGAGATTACTCTTAAAAGTTAGGTCTTTAAGTTATCTAGACTTCCCCAAGAGGAATTAAGCTAATTGCTGCTGTGCTCAGAGAATTATGTAAAACACTGGACAGGTGTATGAACCAAGAATAAGAAGTTTTCACCTTTGAGCTAACTCCAACTTATCTGTTTTGATCTATCTTTTTGAGAGTGATCTTCCAAGTTACATAGGGTGTCTAATACATCCATTTGCAAGCTAAAAGGGCCCACCATCTACTCCTTGAGTTCATTTGGCTGGTCTAGATCAAGGATTTTGCAACACCTCTTCATCTTCAAGCACATACCTATCCATCTCTTCATAGTGGTATCAGAGCAAGGTTGGAAAACATGGCAGATGGATTTCCTTCATCAATTGACAAATTGGACAGAGGTAATTACTCAGCTTGGTCATTAAGGATGGAAGCTTATCTCCAAGGTAGAATTTTATATGGTTATGTGGCTGGAGATGAAGTTATGCCAAGTTTCAGGAACAAAAGTCAACCAACACAAGAAGAGCAAGAAAGATTGAGCACATGGTGCTCCAAGGATGCACTTGCAAGGTCTTATCTCCTCAACTCTATCTCATATTTTTTGTTGCCTCACATTAGAAGTTGTAAGACATCTCAGGAAGTGTGGGATGCACTTGAAGCTTTCTTTTCTTCAAGTACCAAAGCTAGGAAGCATCAACTATAGCTGGATTTCACAACTCTCAAGAAGGCTCCCAAACAAAATGTGACTGATTTTGTCACAAAGCTCAAGGACATAGCGGATCAGTTGGGAAGCATTGGAGAGGTAATAGATGAAGAGCAAATTGTAAGGCAGGTCATCAATGGCTTGAAGGCAGATGACAAGTGGGAAGCATTCACCACAGCTATGGATTTGTACATGGATATGCATGTACCTGATTTCAACACACTCATTGGACAACTACTTACTCAAGAGGCAAAGCTTATCAAAAATGGAGAAAGCTCTAAAGGTAATCAATCTTCAGCTTTATACACGGATAAAAGCAATTCTAAAGATAACAAAGGAAAGGCAAAGAAAGTGGACGATGAAGCAGGTACATATCAAGCTAACTATGCAGGTAGAGGAAGACATGGCAGAGGTAGAGGAAGAGGAGGTAGACAAGGCAGGGGGAGATCCCAAGACTCCAACTCATGTTCTATTTGTGGATTAACTAATCATACAACTGAAAATTGCTTTAGGAATTCCAGGAATCAAAGAGGCAGAGGATACAATAGAGGAAGTTATGGCTACTCAAGAGGAATGTTCAACAACTACCATGGCAAGTACAACAACTACAATCATTCAAACTATCAAGGAGGCTACAAAGGAAGGAGAGACTACAATAACTACACAGAAGACTCAAACAAAGAGGATTCATTATTGATCATGAATATGGCTATGCCAAAAGGTAAATCTGATGAGCATGTTTTCTACATAGATTCAGGTTGTTCAAATCATGTGGCAGGAAATGTGGCACTCCTATCAGATTTAGAAGATCCAAGGAATAAGCATCAGGTACAAACAAGAGATGATACAAAACATCCTGTGGAGAAAATAGGCAATGTCAAAGCACCTGATGGAAACATCAACCTACTCAGTAAGGTACTCTATGTCCCTAGCATTACAAAGAATTTGATAAGTGTTGGGCAGATAGTAGAGAAAGGGTTGCAAGTCAGGTTCACAAAAGCAGGAGCATTTGTTGAAGATCCAAGTCAAGGATTCAGAAGAATTGCAAAAGGTGAAAAGACAGGTAGATTGTTCACATTTGAATTACAGGACACTAGAAACATTGCTCTCTTTAATTATGGTAGTCAGACACTCACAGAATTGGAAGTATGGCACAAAATGTTAGCACATATTGGTGAAAGGTCATTAAAGCAAATCTGCAGGGACCAAAGTGTACTTGGACTTCCTAATTTGTCAAAACAACATATGATTTATAAGTGTAGTGCATGTCAATTTGGAAAGTCTCACAGGTTACCATTCATGAAGAAAGGTTATATGCATGGAGATCTCTTGGAGTTGGTTCATACAGATGTATGGGGACCTAGCAAGGAAGCTTCAATATGTGGATCAAGGTATTATGTTTCCTTTATTGATGATTGCAGCAGATGGACTATCCTATTCTTTATGAAACAAAAAGATGAAGTTTTTTCATGTTTCAAAAGATATTTGGCTCTTGTGGAGAATCAAACAGGTAAATCACTAAAAAGGCTAAGGTCAGATGGAGGGGGAGAATACGTCTCCCATGAAATTGATTCTTCTCTTCAAGAAAGAGGAATCAAAAGAGAGGTAACTACAAGGTACACTCCTGAGCAAAATGGAGTGGCAGAAAGGAGGAATAGGACAATTGTTGAAGCTGCAAGGTCTATGTTAAATGAAAAGCATTTACCTAATTACTTATGGGCTGAGGCTGTATCTACAACCACTTACTTGATTAACAGGTTGCCTTCAAAATCCCTTGATGGGATGACTCCATATGAGGCTTGGAATGGAAGAAGACCAAGCTTAGATCATTGTAAAATTTTTGGATGTATTGCTTTTGCTCATGTTCCTTCACAGGTTAGAGGCAAGATCGATCCAAAGGTAGAAAGGTGTGTATTTATTGGATATGACAACAATCAAAAGGGCTACAGGTTATACAACCCTACCAACAAAGGATTCTTGGTAAGCAGAGATGTAATTTTTTATGAGAACAATTCATGGTATGAAGATTCATGCAGGAAGGTCAATTTACCATATAATCTTGAAGAAGATTTTCCAAAGTATGGTAGAGAACAACCAAAGATTGAAGAACAAGACACCTCGGAGGATGATGAAGAATCTCATATGGAAGAGATCAAAGCATGGAAGTCTAAAGGTAAAGCAAAATTGCAGGAACTTGGACATGAGGCAGAATCATCACATCATGGCCTAAGAAGATCTATGAGGGAAAAGAAAAAACCAGAAAGGTATGGGTCTGACACCTCATTAGTAACTAAACATTCTATCTACATAGCACATGACATAAACAAAGAGGACCCATCATCATTCGAAGAGGCCAAAGCAAAAACAGAATGGAAGCATGCAATGAAGGAAGACATAGAAGCACTTGAGGAAAACAACACTTGGGATTTGGTGCCCAAGACTTCATCCATGAAGGTAATAGGCTCAAGATGGGTCTATAAACTCAAGAAGAATTCTGATGGTTCAATTAACAGGTATAAGGCAAGGCTTGTGGCAAAAGGCTTTGCACAAACTCAGGGAATTGATTATGAGGAGACCTTCTCTCCTGTGGCAAAGATGCCTACTTCTAGGGTTTTGCTTAGTATTGCCTCTTCCAAGAATTGGAAGATACTTCAACTAGATGTAAATAATGCATTCTTGAATGGTTGGATAACAGAAGAGGTATATATGGCACAACCACCTGGTTTTGAGAACTAAGTTTATCTTGATTATGTGTGTAAACTTAACAAAGCATTGTATGGTCTCACGCAAGCTCCAAGAGCTTGGAATTTCAGGCTTGTTTCATTCTTGCAGGACAAAGGCTTTCAACCAAGCAAGGCAGATCCTTCACTCTTTATTAAAAAGAGTAATTCCGAGGTCATCTACCTATGTGTATATGTAGATGATATTATATTGACAGGAAATGATGCAGATGGTATGAAGAAGATCAAAGATCAGATGAGAGAAGAGTTCAAGATAAGTGATTTGGGTTCACTTACCTACTTCCTAGGTTTGGAAGTTGTCTACAAAGATCATGGTTTGTTTCTCACTCAAAGAAAGTACATTAAGGACATGTTGGAAAAATTCAAGATGCAAGATTGTAAGATTGCAGGTACTCCAATGGAGGTCAATCACAAATTGAGCTCACATGAAGGTGAACTCATAGAGGACATCACATCATATCAAAGTCTAGTGGGTAGTCTCAACTATGCCACATTGACAAGAGTAGATATATGTTACAGTGTGAGTGTGCTAAGCCAATTTATGCACACACCAAGGAAACCACATATGGATGCTGCCAAAAGGATTCTCAAGTATCTCAAAGGAACCATAAATGAAGGACTTTATTATCCTTATGTATCTGATTTAGGTTTGAAGCTATTTTCTGATGCAGATTGGGCTGGCTCCAAGGAAGATAGAAGGAGCACTTCAGGTTATCTTACCTTTGCAGGTTCAAAGCTTATTTCATGGTCATCCAAGAAGCAACCCACAATTGCTCTCTCTTCTACTGAAGCTGAATATAGAGGTCTTGCCATAGCTACACAAGAAGCTATGTGGATGAAGACATTATTCAAAGATCTTGGATTGGAGTTTGGAACTTCCACTATTTTTTGTGACAATTTAAGTTCTATTCATTTGGTTGCTAATCCTATTTTTCATGCAAGGACTAAACATATTGAAGTTCATTATCACTATGTACGAGAAAAGGTTCTAAGCAAAGAGATTCAAATATCATATGTGTCCACTCATCAACAATGTGCAGATATTCTAACCAAAGCATTGGATGGTACAAAGCTTTGAAAATTCAAGGCTATGATTGGTTTGCAGGTAATCATGGAAGATTGAAGACCTCAAGCATACTTGGCTTGAGGGGGAGCTGTTGGAGCAAGTCTATGACAAGCCTAAGTATTGGCTTGAGTCCCATAAAGTCATAGAAAAAGCCTTAAAATGAAGACTATGTAAAGTTCACTTGTGAAATACCTCTTGTAACTTTTGAAGAGTTTACTTAATGTAAAAGTAAGAGAATCTTAAGTGGTTGAGTCCACTTGATCAAGAATGGAAAGAGGAGCCACGAATTCGTGATTTGTGTTAGGTAGATAATCAAATCAATCATTGATTGATTGGAGAGTGATTGAGGGAAGTTAGCCTCCCAAACTCAACTATAAATAGATGGCAGTTTTAGTTGTGGTTAGAGAGACCTATGTGAAGACCTCCAAGAGCTGAGCTTTATGCCATATCAAGGTGTGATTACAAGGCACACATATGTATCAGTAAGTCATTGTATTGTACAAGCAATATAATTTCATTTTCATGATTATTTGAGTTCATCTTTCCATGTTCTTGTGAAGTGTACTACTCATTGCCATTACTCTCAGTTTTCTAAGTCAGATTGCAGAGATGTTTTCTCTGAGCTTGGTGCATCTTTTTCAGTGATTTAACTTGGTAAAGTTAGCTTTATAAGTCTACCATATGATCACAAATTTGCATGTGATTTGGATGTTGCAATCTTCAGTTATGTTCATTTGAAGTCAACAGGGTCTGTTCATCTTCACTTCTCTGTCAGGTAGCCGACTTTTTCATGCATCTTGTCAGAGCCATTTCTCAGTGGTTACTTATCCCAATTCATTGATTTAAAGCTTGCTGGATTCCGTTTACAGTCTAGTATAACCATACAAATGTTCATAATCATTGGATTCTTACATTTTGAGTTATATTGATTTTTCTGCTCACTGGTCTCAAACTGTAGCAGCCCATGAAAATCGGGATGATGTCATCAGTTGTTAAAACTCATTCTCAGTGTGTGGTTCATTATTTTTGATGAGATTACTCTTAAAAGTTAGCTCTTTAAGTTATCTAGACTTCCCCAAGAGGAATTAAGCTAATTGCTGATGTGCTCAGAGAATTATGTAAAATACTGGATAGGTGTATGAACCAAGAATAGCAAGTTTTCACCTCTGAGCTAACTCCAACTTATCTGTTTTGATCTATCTTTTTGAGAGTGATCTTCCAAGGTACATAGGGTGTCTAATACATCCATTTGCAAGCTAAAAGGGCCCACCATCTACTCCTGGAGTTCATTTGGCTGGTCTAGATCATGGATTTTGCAACAGCTCTTCATCTTCAAGCACATACCTATCCATCTCTTCACAGTGGTATCAGAGCAAGGTTGGACAACATGGCAGATGGATTTACTTCATCAATTGACAAATTGGACAGAGGTAATTACTCAGCTTGGTCATTAAGGATGAAAGCTTATCTCCAAGGTAGAAGTTTATATGGTTATGTGGCTGGAGATGAAGTTATGCCAAGTTTCAGGAACAAAAGTCAACCAACACAAGAAGAGTAAGAAAGATTGAGCACATGGTGCTCCAAGGATGCACTTGCAAGGTCTTATCTCCTCAACTCTATCTCAGAGTTTTTGTTGCCTCACATTAGAAGTTGTAAGACATCTCAGGAAGTGTGGGATGCACTTGAAGCTTTCTTTTCTTCAAGTACCAAAGCTAGGAAGCATCAACTATGGCTGGATTTCACAACTCTCAAGAAGGCTCCCAAACAAAATGTGACTGATTTTGTCACAAAGCTCAAGGACATAGCGGATCAGTTGGGAAGCATTGGAGAGGTAATAGATGAAGAGCAAATTGTAAGGCAGGTCATCAATGGCTTGAAGGTAGATGACAAGTGGGAAGCATTCACCACAGCTATGGATTTGTACATGGACATGCATGTACCTGATTTCAACACACTCATTGGACAACTACTTACTCAAGAGGCAAAGCTAATCAAAAATGGAGAAAGCTCTAAAGGTAATCACTCTTTAGCTTTATACACGGATAAAAGCAAGTCTAAAGATAACAAAGGAAAGGGGAAAAAAGTGGATGATGAAGCAGGTACATATCAAGCTAACTATGCAGGTAGAGGAAGACATGGCAGAGGTAGAGGAAGAGGAGGTAGACAAGGCAGGGGGAGATCCCAAGACTCCAACTCATGTTCTATTTGTGGATTAACTAATCATACAACTGAAAATTGCTTTAGGAAGTCCAGGAATCAAAGAGGGAGAGGATACAATAGAGGAAGTTATGGCTACTCAAGAGGAAGGTTCAACAACTACCATGGAAACTACAACAACTAGAATCATTCAAACTATCAAGGAGGCTACAAAGGAAGGAGAGACTACAATAACCACACAGAAGACTCAAACAAAGAGGATTCATTATTGATCATGAATATGGCTATGCCAAAAGGAAAATCTGATGAGCATGTTTTCTACATAGATTCAGGTTGTTCAAATCATATGGCAGGAAATGTGGCACTCCCAACAGATTTAGAAGATCCAAGGAATAAGCATGAGGTACAAACAGGAGATGATACAAAACATCCTGTGGAGAAAATAGGCAATGTCAAAGCACCTGATGGAAACATCAACCTACTTAGTAAGGTACTCTATGTCCCTACCATTACAAAGAATTTGATAAGTGTTGGGCAGATAGTAGAGAAAGGGTTGCAAGTCAGGTTCACAAAGGAAGGAGCATTTGTTGAAGATCCAAGTCAAGGATTCAGAAGAATTGCAAAGGTGAAAAGACAGGTAGATTGTTCACATTTGGATTACAGGACACTAGAAACATTGCTCTCTTTAATTATGGTAGTCAGACACTCACAGAATTGGAAGTATGGCACAAAAGGTTAGCACATATTGGTGAAAGGTCATTAAAGCAAATCTGCAGGGACCAAAGTGTACTTGGACTTCCTAATTTGTCAAAACAACATATGATTTATAAGTGTAGTGCATGTCAATTTGGAAAGTCTCACAGGTTACCATTCATGAAGAAAGGTTATATGCATGGAGATCTCTTGGAGTTGGTTCATACAGATGTATGGGGACCTAGCAAGGAAGCTTGAATATGTGGATCAAGGTATTATGTTTCCTTTATTGATGATTGCAGCAGATGGACTATCCTATTCTTTATGAAACACAAAGATGAAGTTTTTTCATGTTTCAAAAGATATTTGGCTCTTGTGGAGAATCAAACAGGTAAATCACTAAAAAGGCTAAGGTCAGATGGAGGGGGAGAATACGTCTCCCATGAGTTTGATTCTTTTCTTCAAGAAAGAGGAATCAAAAGAGAGGTAACTACAAGGTACACTCCTGAGCAAAATGGAGTGGCAGAAAGGAGGAATAGGACAATTGTTGAAGCTGCAAGGTCTATGTTAAATGAAAAGCATTTACCTAATTACTTATGGGCTGAGGCTGTATCTACAGCCACTTACTTGATTAACAGGTTGCCTTCAAAATCCCTTGATGGGATGACTCCATATGAGGCTTGGAATGGAAGAAGACCAAGCTTAGATCATTGTAAAATTTTTGGATGTATTGCTTTTGCTCATGTTCCTTCACAGGTTAGAGGCAAGATGGATCGAAAGGCAGAAAGGTGTGTATTTATTGGATATGACAACAATCAAAAGGGCTACAGGTTATACAACCCTACCAACAAAGGATTCTTGGTAAGCAGAGATGTAATTTTTTATGAGAACAATTCATGGTATGAAGATTCATGCAGGAAGGTCAATTTACCATATAATCTTGAAGAAGATTTTCCAAAGCTTGGTAGAGAACAACCAAAGATTGAACAACAAGACACCTCGGAGGATGATGAAGAATCTCATATGGAAAAGATCAAAGCATGGAAGTCTAAACGTAAAGCAAAATTGCAGGAACTTGGACATGAGGCAGAATCATCACATCATGGCCTAAGAAGATCTATGAGGGAAAAGAAAAAACCAGAAAGGTATGGGTTTGACACCTCATTAGTAACTAAACATTCTATCTCCATAGCACAGGACATAAACCAAGAGGAGCCATCATCATTCGAAGAGGCCAAAGCAAAAACAGAATGGAAGCATGCAATGAAGGAAGAGATTGAAGCACACGAGGAAAACAATACTTGGGATTTGGTGCCCAAGACTTCATCCATGAAGGTAATAGGCTCAAGATGGGTCTATAAACTCAAGAAGAATTCTGATGGTTCAATTAACAGGTATAAGGCAAGGCTCTTAGCAAAAGGCTTTGCACAAACTCAGGGAATTGATTATGAGGAGACCTTCTCTCCTGTGGCAAAGATGCCTACTATTAGGGTTTTGCTTAGTATTGCCTCTTCCAAGAATTGGAAGATACTTCAACTAGATGTAAATAATGCATTCTTGAATGGTTGGATAACAGAAGAGGTATATATGGCACAACCACCTGGTTTTGAGAACCAAGTTTATCTTGATTATGTGTGTAAACTTAACAAAGCATTGTATGGTCTCAAGCAAGCTCCAAGAGCTTGGAATTTCAGGCTTGTTTCATTCTTGCAGAACAAAGGCTTTCAACCAAGCAAGGCAGATCCTTCACTCTTTATTAAAAAGAGTAATTCCGAGGTCATCTACCTATGTGTATATGTAGATGATATTATATTGACAGGAAATGATGCAGATGGTATGAAGAAGATCAAAGATCAGATGAGAGAAGAGTTCAAGATAAGTGATTTGGGTTCACTTACCTACTTCCTAGGTTTGGAAGTTGTCTACAAAGATCATGGTTTGTTTCTCACTCAAAGAAAGTACATTAAGGACATGTTGGAAAAATTCAAGATGCAAGATTGTAAGATTGCAGGTACTCCAATGGAGGTCAATCACAAATTGAGCTCACATGAAGGTGAACTCATAGAGGACATCACATCATATCAAAGTCTAGTGGGTAGTCTCAACTATGCCACATTGACAAGAGTAGATATATGTTACAGTGTGAGTGTGCTAAGCCAATTTATGCACACACCAAGGAAACCACATATGGATGCTGCCAAAAGGATTCTCAAGTATCTCAAAGGAACCATAAATGAAGGACTTTATTATCCTTATGTATCTGATTTAGGTTTGAAGCTATTTTCTGATGCAGATTGGGCTGGCTCCAAGGAAGATAGAAGGAGCACTTCAGGTTATCTTACCTTTGCAGGTTCAAAGCTTATTTCATGGTCATCCAAGAAGCAACCCACAGTTGCTCTCTCTTCTACTGAAGCTGAATATAGAGGTCTTGCCATAGCTACACAAGAAGCTATGTGGATGAAGACATTATTCAAAGATCTTGGATTGGAGTTTGGAACTTCAACTATTTTTTGTGACAATATGAGTTCTATTCATTTGGTTGCTAATCCTATTTTTCATGCAAGGACTAAACATATTGAAGTTCATTATCACTGTGTACGAGAAAAGGTTCTAAGCAAAGAGATTCAAATATCATATGTGTCCACTCATCAACAATGTGCAGATATTCTAACCAAAGCATTGGATGGTACAAAGCTTTGAAAATTCAAGGCTATGATTGGTTTGCAGGTAATCATGGAAGATTGAAGACCTCAAGCATACTTGGCTTGAGGGGGAGCTGTTGGAGCAAGTCTATGACAAGCCTAAGTATTGGCTTGAGTCCCACAAAGTCATATAAAAAGCCTTAAAATGAAGACTATGTAAAGTTCACTTGTGAACTACCTCTTGTAACTTTTGAAGAGTTTACTTAATGTAAAAGTAAGAGAATCTTAAGTGGTTGAGTCCACTTGATCAAGAATGGAAAGAGGAGCCACGAATTCGTGATTTGTGGTAGGTAGAGAATCAAATCAATCATTGATTGATTGGAGAGTGATTGAGGGAAGTTAGCCTCCCAAACTCAACTATAAATAGATGGCAGTTTTGGTCGTGGTTAGAGAGACCTATGTGAAGACCTCCAAGAGCTTAGCTTTATGCCATATCAAGGTGTGATTACAAGGCACACATATGTATCAGTAAGTCATTGTATTGTACAAGCAATATACTTTCATTTTCATGATTATTTGAGTTCATCTTTCCATGTTCTTGTGAAGTGTACTACTCATTGCCATTACTCTCAATTTTCTCAGTCAGATTGCAGAGATGTTTTCTCTGAGCTTGGTGCATCATTTTCAGTGATTTAACTTTGTAAAGTTAGCTCTATAAGTCTACTATATGCTCACAAATTTTCATGTCATTTGCATGTTGCAAGCTTCAGTTATGTTCATTTGAAGTCAACAGGGTCTGTTCATCTTCACTTCTTTGTCAGGTACCCGACTTTTTCACTCATCTTGTCAGAGCCATTTCTCAGTGGTTACTTATCCACGTTCATTGAATTAAAGCTTGTTGGATTCAGTTTATAGTCTAGTATAACCATAGAAATTTTCATAATCATTGGATTCCTAAATTTTGAGTTATGTTGATATTTCTGCTCACTGGTCTCAAACTCTAGCAGCCCATGAAAATCGGGATGATGTCATCAGTTGTTAAAACTCATTCTCAGTGTGTGGTTCATTATTTTTGATGAGATTACTCTTAAAAGTTAGCTCTTTAAGTTATCTAGATTCCCAAAGAGGAATTAAGCTAATTGCTGCTGTGCTCAGAGAATTATGTAAAACACTGGACATGTGTATGAACCAAGAATAGCAAGTTTTCACCTCTGAGCTAACTCCAACTTATCTGTTTTGATCTATCTTTTTTAGAGTGATCTTCCAAGGTACATAGGGTGTCTAATACATCCATTTGCAAGCTAAAAGGGCCCACCATCTACTCCTAGAGTTCATTTGGCTGGTCTAGATCAAAGATTTTGCAACACCTCTTCATCTTCAGGCACATACCTATCCATCTCTTCACAGCCTCAAACATGGCTTGAGACAATTCCACCATCTTGGCACACAATTTGGTTAGTTCAAGCTCTAGGTCAGCTCTAGGGTAACATCTTTCATGATCCATTACATTTGGCCCTTCCTAGATCCTGGCTTGATATGCTCTAAGCTCATATCTATGTCCTCGGGAGTGGGATCTGCTAAAACTGATCCTACTCGGGGTGGTGGGTGGGTTACGTGTGGTGGATTAGAAGGTTGAGGAATGGAAGGTGATGGGGATGGTAGTGGGGTTGATGTGTGAGAGTGCGTTTGAGATGTGATTTCTATGATTTTGGATTTGGTCTCTCACAGACTTTCCTCGAGTTCGCTCATCTTCCTTGCCCATTGCCTTTTCATATGTTCACGGCTATCTCTCCAAGCTCTTGTTCTCTTCTTATTCTGGCTCTCAGTCTCGCTAACCTCCACATTCTTTTCTTGGCCTAAGTCTTGGTTTTGCTTAAGTGCCTGAGCTCTTGTGATGACTTGTACTAGGGCTGTGGAAGTCACACTTGTGAAGAGAGATGGTGGATGCAATCCAAAGATGAGTTGGTGCTGCTACAACCAGCTTCACACCAGCCAACTCAGACTTCAAAGTTGATTAATAGACCCTTTGAGTTTCCTAAATCCACCAAAATATCAGCCAAGTACTTTGGAACATGTAACCCAAAAGTTTAAGTCAAGATAGACTAGTTGCGAAATGACTAGCTCCCAAAACTTGCTATTTTTGGACATACACCTGCTGGAAAAAATGAAGAGTGCTCTCAACCTCGTAAGAATTAGATAAGTTCCTTTTGGGCATAGCAAATAGACTTAGCAAGCTTCCCAAACCATGTTAAAACACTTCAAATGATGGGGTGAGCACTGAGAAAAAGATTCATCAATTTCTGGAACATGCCCACCATTCTCGGGGCTCTGTAGAGATAGACCAGTAAGCAGTAAAATGCAGATATCTCCAAAACGGTAAATCCAATGACCTTGAACATTTATATCAAAACGATGACGGTACAAGCTACCCAACGCATGTTAAAACACTAAAAAAGGTTGCGTAGAACACGAGATATGACCTTCTGAAGTTACTGCTCTGAGTGAGTATAACAGAGAACAAAACAGAGAAGTAGATGATGATAAATGTATAGATTCATATATGATTACAACCACATTGGCAATGAATCTTTGCACAATGGGAGTAGAATGATAGAGCTATGGAGTAAGCTCTTCAATCTCTACAAAATGACATGAAGTGGTCACGTACAAGGCTTGCTAATCGCCTCTTCCTTCTTGCTCTTTTTATAGCTATTCTTGGAGGGAGTTTTGAATTCAAATTCAAATGGCTCCACCTAAAAGTGATCCCCAAAGTTAGGAGAGATTCCCTCAGCTCGAAAATTCATGGTTTTAGGTAGTTAGAGCCACGAGTTTGCTTTTACATCATGGATGAGGTAATCCATCTTTTTCCTTTTTCTTTTTCAAATTACAAGAGATAAAAATGAACTCTTTTACAAGAGGTGTTCACATGACTACACATGTGACTTACAAATTATCATAATATCAAGCATATCAAGCATGTAGGTTTGGGTAAAATGCACCAACAGCTCCCCCTCAAGCCTAACATGCTTGGCCTCCAAATAAGTCTTCAATTGTCCTTAATTTCCTGCAAGCCAATCATCAACTTGAATCTACTTAACTTTGTACCATCAAGAGCTTTAGTCAACATGTCTGCACATTGCATATCTGTAGAGACATAGGATAGTTGAATATCCTTGCTCATTAGCTTCTCCCTTACATAATGGTAGTGGACTTCAATATGCTTGGTTCTAGCATGGTATACTGGATTAGCTGCAAGATGTAGTGAGCTTGTGTTGTCACCAAAAATGTGAGGTGTTGAAGAATGAAGTCCAAGATCTGTGTACAAAGACTTTAACCACATGATTTCTTGAGTTGCATTAGCCAAACCTCTATATTTGGCTTCAGTAGAAGATAATGCCACGGTTGGTTGCTTCTTCGATGACCAAGAAATGATTTTTGAACCTGCAAATGATATATACCTGGATGTGCTTCTTCTATCATCTCTAGATCCGGCCCAATCTGCATCTGAGTAAACCTTTAGCTCAATATCTGAAGTATATGAATAAAACAAACCTTCATTCATGGTCCCCTTTAGGTACTTGAGGACTCTCTTGGCCGCTTCCATATGTGGTCTTCTCGGCTTATGCATAAAATGACTCAATATGCTAACACTATAGCATATATCCACCCTTGTGAGTGTTGCATAGTTCAAACTTCCAACCAAGCTTTGATAGCTTGTGATGTCTTCAATTGGCTCTCCTTCATAAGCACTAAGCTTATGATTTTGCTCCATAGGTGTACCTGCACACTTGGTATTTTCCATCTTGAACTTGACGAGCATGTCATGCACATACTTCCTTTGTGTGATGTATATACCTGAATCTGTGTAGATTAACTCCAATCCAAGAAAATAAGTGAGTGGTCCGAGGTCACTTATTTTGAACTCCTCCTTCATTTGACTCTTTAACAGTTTGATTCCTTCAAGATCATTGCCTGTGATAATAATATCATCAACATACACATAAATAGATCACTTTAGATCCATTCCTCTTTATGAACAAAGAGGTATCCACCTTGCTAGCTTTGAATCCTTGGTCCTGCAAATAAGTCACCAATCTGAAATTCCAAGCTCTTGGAGCTTGCTTCAATCCATACAAAGCTTTCTTTAGTTTGCATACATAGTTATGATGATGTTCATTCTCATATCCAGGTGGTTGTGCCATATACACTTCCTCAGAAATCCATCCATTCAAGAAAGCATTCTTTACATCAAGTTGATAGAGATTCCAATTTCTAGATGCAGCAAGACTAATGAGAAACATAATTGTAGGCATTTTTGCAACAGGAGAGAAAGTCTCCTCATAATCAATACCATAGGTTTGAGCAAACCCTATAGCAACTAACCTTGCTTTGTGTCTATTTATACTTCCATCTGGATTCCTCTTGATTTTGTATATCCATCGAGATCCAATTACCTTCATAGATGGCTTGTTAGGTACAAGCTCCCAAGTGTCATTCTCCTTCAAGGATTCCATTTCTTCATCCATTGCATCTCTCCAAGCTTTCTTGCTTTGTGCTTCTTCGAATGTGGTAGGTTCTTCATTGGTTGAATCCTTTGCAATGTAGATTGAGTGCTTGGTGACCAAAGAAGTATCATAACCAAACCTCTCTGGTTTCTTCTTCTCCCTTGAAGACCTTCTAAGTGGTTGATGGGAGCTCTCGGGTCCATATGTAGCATCTTGCATCTTTGCTTTACCTTTGTTCTTCCATAGCTTTAGTCTTTCCAAGTCTTCTAGGTCAATCTCCGAATCACTTTCTTCAATCTGCTTTGGCTCCTTTGGTTGAAGTGATGGAAAATCTTCATCCAAGTCATATGGCAGCTTCACTTTCCTGTCATCATCAAACCATGATTTGTTTTCATAAAAAATTACATCTCTACTCACAGAAAATCCTTTATTGGTTGGATTGTACAATCTATATCCTTTTTGGTTTTGGTAATAACCAATAAATACGCACTTCTCTACCTTGGGATCCAATTTCCCCCTTACTTAAGAAGGAATGTGAGCATAGGCTAAGCATCCAAAGATTTTACAATGCTCTAGACTAGGTCTTCTTCCATTCCACACTTCATATGGAGTTGTTCCATCTAGTGACTTAGATGGAAGTCTATTTATGAGATATGTGGTTGTCAACACAGCCTCTGCCCATAGGTAGTTTGGCAATCCCTTTTCATTGAGTATGGACCTTGCAGCTTCGACAATAGCTCCATTCCTCCTCTCTGCTACACCATTGAGTTCGGGTGTATACCTTGTAGTGACTTCCCTTTTAATGCCTCTTTCATGCAAGAAGGCATCAAATTCAGAAGAGAAGTATTTTCCTCCACCATCTGATCTGAGTCGTTTCAAAGTCCTACCTGTTTGATTTCAACAAGAGCAATATACTTCTTAAAACAATTAAACACTTCATCCTTGTGCTTCATAAAAAACAGAATGGTCCACCTACTACAATCATCTATGAAACACACATAATATCTTGAGCCTGATATAGATGGATCCTTATTTGGACCCCACACATCCGTGTGCACTAGATCCAAAGGATTTTGATACATATATCCTTTCTTATTGAAAGGTTGTCTATGAGCCTTGCCGAGTTGACAAGCTTCACACTTATAAATCATGTGTTGCCTTGTGATATTAGGCAAACCAAGTACACTTTGGTCCCTGCAAATTTGTTTGAGTGTCCTCTCACCAATGTGAGCAAGCCTTTTGTGCCATATCTCCAACTCTGTTAGAGTTTGAGATCCATAGCTAAACAAAGCTATGTTCTTTGTATCTTCCACTTCAAAAGTGAAAAGCCTTCCTGTCTTTTCTGGCAATCCTTCGAAAGCCTTGCCTTGGGTCTTCAACATATGCTCCAAATCGGTTGAATCTAACCTGCAATTCTTTTTCAACAATCTGTCCAACACTTATTAAATTTTTGGTAATTGTAGGGACATACAAGAATTTTCTTAAGGGGTTCATATTCCCATCTAATGTCTTCACATTACCTATCTTCTCCACTGAGTGCTTTGTGTCATCTCCTGTCTGCACTTCATGCTTGTTATGAGGATCTTCCAAATCAGAAAGTAAAGCCACATTTCTTGCTACATGGTTTGAGCATCCCGAATCAATGTAAAATATGTGATCATCATCCTTACCCTTCTTCACTGATAGATTCATAATCAATAATGAATCTTCTTGACTTTGGTCCTTTGCATGGTTATTGTAGTCTCTCCTTCCTCTATGGCCACTTTGATAGTTTTTATTGTTGTAATTGTTGTTGTAGTAGTTGTTGTTGTTGTAGCCTCCATTGTATCTGCCTCTATTTGATCCATAGCCACCTCTATTGAATCCTCTTCCTCTTGAGTTCCTCGGGTTCCTGAAACATTCTTCAGTAGTATGATTAGATAAGCCACATTTATTGCAAGGTTTAGATGATTGGAATCTCCCCTTGCCTTGCTTTCCACCTCTGCCTCTTCCTCTAGCTCTTCCTCTACCTGCAAAGTTTGCTTGGAAAGAGCTACCTTCATCTTCATTCTTCCTATTCTTTGACTTGTCCTTGACCTTAGCTTTATCAGAATATAAGGCAGAAGTTTGATTACCTCTTGAGGACTCACCACCTGTGCTAATCTTTGCTTCATGAGTGAAGAGTTGGCCCATGAGTGTGTTGAGGTCGGGTACATGCATATCCATGTATAAATCCATGGCTATTGTGAATGACTCCCACTTGTCGTCTGCTTTGATTCCATTTATGATTTGCTTCTCTTAAATTACCTCTCCAATGCTTCCAAGTTGGTCAGAAATCTCCTTCATCTTTGTGACATAATCAGTCACATTTTGCTTCGGGCTTTTCTTCATTGTTGTGAACTCCATCCACAATTGGTTCTTCCTTGCTCGTGTGTTGGAAGAGAAGAAAGAAGCAAGTGCATTCCAGGTCTCTCTTGATGCCTTGCATCCCTTGACATGAGGTAAAAGAAAATCATAGATTGAGTTTAGAATATAGAACCTTGCAAGTGCATCCTTCGAACACCAATTTGAAAGTCCTTCCACTTCTTCATGTGATGGTTGCCCTTTGTTCCTCATGGTTGGCATTGCTTCATCTCCGGATATGAATCCATATAGATTCCTCCCTTGAAGGTAAGCCTCCATCCTTAGAGACCATGCCGAGTAGTTGTTTCGATCCAATTTGTCAATTGTTGATGGAAATCCATCTCCCATGTTGCTTGACTATGCTCTGATACCACTGTGAAGAGAGATGGTGGATGCAATCCAAAGATGAGTTGGTGCTACTACAACCAGCTTCACACCAGCCAACTGAGACTTCAGAGTTCATTAGTAGACCCTTTGAGCTTCCTAAATCCACCAAAATATCAGCCAAGTACTTTGGAACATGTATCCCAAAAGTTTAAGTCAAGACAAACTAGTTGTGAAATGACTAGCTCCCAAAACTTGCTATTTTTGGACATACACCTACTGGAAAAAATGAACAGTGCTCTCAACCTGGTAGGAATTAGATAAATTCCTTTTGGGCATAGCAAATAGGCTTAGCAAGCTTCCCAATCCAAGTTAAAACACTTCAAATGATGGACTGAGCACTGAGAACAAGATTCATCAATTTTTGGAACATGCCCACCTTTCTCGGGGCTCTGCAGAGATAGACTAGTAAGCAGTAAAATGTAGATATCTCCAAAACTATAAATCCAATGACCTTGAAAATTTATATCAGAAAGAAGGCAAGTAGAGCTATCCAACGCACGTTAAAACACTGAAAAAGGTTGTGTAGAACTCGAGATATGACCTTCTGAAGTTACTGCTCTGAGTGAGTATAACAGAGAACAAAACAAAGAAGTAGATGATGATAAATGTATAGATTCATATATGATTACAACCACATTGACAATGAATCTTTGCACAATGGGAGTAGAATGATAGAGCTATGGAGTAAGCTCTTCAATCTCTACAAAATGACATGAAGTGGTCACGTACAAGGCTTGCTAATCACCTCTTCCTTCTTGCTCTTTCTATAGCTATTCCTGGAGGGAGTTTTGAATTCGAATTCGAATGGCTCCACCTAAAAGTGATCCCCAAAGTTAGGAGAGATTCCCTCAGCTCAAAAAATCGTGGTTTTAGGTAGTTAGAGCCACGAGTTTGCTTTTACATCATGGATGAGGTAAGCCATCTTTTTCCTTTTTCTTTTTCAAATTACAAGAGATAAAAATGATCTCTTTTACAAGAGGTGTTCACATGACTACACATGTGACTTACAAATGATCATAATATCAAGCATATCAAGCATGTAGGCTTGGGTAAAATGCACCAACAACACTCCCCGTGGAGTCCACCACTAGCCCAATAACATTGATAGGAGCAATTTTTGGCATATTGTTGGGGTTCTTGGGACACTCTCGTAACAAGTGCTCCTTCCCACAATCGGGACAAAATCCTTGAATTGTCATAGATTGGGTTTGTATAGGTGCAGGTAGATGGCATTCAGGAATGAGGTGATCTCCCTGACATCGGAAGCATGGCCCTCTAGGAAATGGAGGTCTTATGTGCCTAGGCTAAGGTCTAGAGTTGGGATTTGCGTACATGACATTTTCATATTCTAGGTCCCCACTAGACTCACTAGGTTCTTCATAATAGTATGACTCATTATGCTCGGGTGACTGCATGTAGTAAGCTTGTGGGCTATCAATATGGGTAGAGTCAAAACTATGATCACTTGGGTCACTTTCTGAAATTGATGGTGTCACTGGCACTAAAGCTCTATTTAAATTTTCTTCAGCAGCTGCATACTTCACTGGAATCACATTGGTGGGAGGAGGGGGTTGCTGCACTAGGACTGGTTGAGGTCTTTGCTGCCCTTGATAGGGTGGTTGATAGGGTTGCTGGGGCCTACCAGACTACTGTTGTGCGTACTAATTCTGGTATTTTCCTTATTGTGGATATGATAGGGGATGATTTTTTCTAATAGCTTGTTTGTGATATGGGCAGTCTTGTGCATTGTGATTGGTGTATCTCCTTTCTATGGTGCAGTATTGGCTGTTAAGATTAATTTGGGGTTGAGCCATGATAGGGCACACATTATCCATATGGTCTCCTCCACAGGTATAGCATCGTTTTCTTGGGGCAAATCTGGGGATCTGCTTGTTAGAGACTTGTTGAGAGCAGTATGGGCACCCAAGGACCGACTAGACAAGGAAGCCAGCGGAGAGAGCCAGAACAAGGTGAAGGAGTAAGTAGACAAAGCAGTCGACGCAAATCTGGCAGATAGGCCCTTCAATTTTTTTCCAAATCAACATCTTTTAACAGTGATTCTTATCACTAACAATCATTGTAAATACCATTTCATATTTTTGTAGCTCCATTTTGTGCAAGCCAAGGAGTCCTTGAGCTTGAGGAGCCTTAGAAGTACCTACATATCAATTTTCGTATTTTTTAGACTCCGTTTAGGCCCTCAAATTGGCCCTGGAACCTAATTTTTAACTAGGCCGGACACTAGGTCTGGACAGGGCCAAAACCTAGTCAAAAACTATAAAAAGAGCTAGAGAGCTCATTTTTGAGGTTAGATTGTAACTGAAACAAACTTGTAAGAGCTTTTTGGAAGTAAACTAAGAATTCCATTGCTTTTCACTCTTTGTCTTGCTGTGTGTGCACGTGTGTGTGTATGTGTGTGCATGCTAGTGTGCTTCTCACTTACGCAATTAAAGGAGGTGCTACTCATCACTGAGCTACACCAAATTTTGGCACCGTTGCCGGGGATCGAGCTTTGAGGACGAGCGTGTGATGGTAAGACGTAGATTGGAGACGTTGGCGTTGTAGGTAATTTCTCTACTTTTCCTATTTTTCTCTTTCTTACTTTACCACCATCATCACCATCATCATCATCACCATCTTCCACCTCCACTTCCATCATCGCGAAAATTTCAGTTTTTTGATTGTATCACCTTCTCCACCTCATTTCCCTCATTTCACTTGTGAGAGAGAGCGAGAGAGCGAACTGTTGTGTGCTATTTTCTGCATGTTCTTGGAGTGTCTTGCAGGTTTCAGCGTCATCATCCCCTCCAGCACGTCGCGCAGGTACGAAAATGTGCAGAACTGTCTCGCAGTCGCCGACTCCTGTCGATCGCGATTGACAGAAATTTTCACCTTTTGGTAAATCTGAGTGCACCACAGTGGACTAGAGACCCTGCACATCACCTTTCCATCAAAAGTTTTGAAAATCTTGCAAAATTTTAGTCCATCGCGATTGACAGCCCTGTCCATCGCGATTGACAGCCTGTCCATCGCGATTGACTGAACCCTCTGTCCATCGCGATCGACTGAATTCCCTGTCCATCGCGACCGATAGCCTGTCCATCGCGATTGACTGAACCCTCTGTCCATCGTGATCGACTGAATTCCCTGTCCATCGCGACCGACTGCCTGTCCATCGCGATTGATACTCTGTCCATCGCGATTGATAGCCCTGTCCATCGCGATTGACAGCCCTGTCCATCGCGATTGACAGCCAATTTTAGCCAAATTTTTTAGGGTTCGTTAATTGAAGAGTTGGGCTGATTTTGGGCATAAACATTTTACTCTAGAGCACATAAGGAGGCCTTAGGAAAACAACTTGGGAAAAACCTATGGCACAGTGGTCCTGTTTGAACCCTGTTTTAGCCCCAAAACCCTGAACCGGCATAACTTTCTCGTACGAAATCCGTTTGCCGTGATTTTTGTTTTGTTGGAAAGCTCGCAGGGAGTACAACAAAAACATCGACTGGTTATAGTTAAATTAAGATCAAGAATATTTGATAGGGTATTTTGAAGTTGACCATACCCAGGGGGAACAAAAATTCAGGGATCTCTAGAGTTGTGTCCAAAAAGTCATAGTGCAAATTGGTGAAGTGTTACATGAATGAAAGTGATTGGTTCTGCCTTTTGAATTTAAGTCTTGAGCTAACAGTGGACCTTTACAGATCCTTTGGGAGCATCGAAGGGTACGCAAAGCAAGAGTAAGTGCAGGCTTGGGAACGCGCATCCTGGGCACACCAGGGCAACAACACAAGGAAAGGAACTCAAGGTTGGAAAACCCGCAACACCCTCTGTCAATTCTTAGTTTAGGCTAAGTACGGGTAGTGTTAGAAGTAATTCCAGGCAACGATAGGCACGAGATAAATCAAAGACTGTCTAAGGAATCAAGTTCAAGTCAAGAGATAACCTGTGTGTGTGAACGACAACATAAAGGAAAAAAACCTAACGTGGAACGATCAACTCCAAGTACGAAAACTACTCAAGTATTCCTGATGTTGCAGTACCAGACAAGATCATAAACACGATAACACACTAAAAAAAGAATCAAGTGACTGATACCAATTGATCGGTAACGAGGTTGTACTCTGGGCTACTTAAATAGGCATATGAACCTTAGATCAGGACGACATCTAGTGAGGGATAGACAAAGCCTTAGGTCTTCGGAGGCTAGTGTTAACCACACTGCTAGGTCTTGGGCCCAGCAATTGAGCCACCACTCGTACTACCCTAGCTCTGAGACCAGTGAGTCAGAGATGTCTCAAGGTATGGACAGACCTACGGGAAGTTCAGGTGTGCCATACCTGTATAGGGTAGAAGGCCCTTACAAAACGCAGTTGGAATACCTTAGGACCAACCGATTAGATGCTAGCATCTATGAGGACGGCCTAGGAAGATCTGTAGTACAGATTAAGAATCCTGATCAATCCATAGGACTAGAGCACCCAGCAGTCAAGTTCGAAAACGGTGCATACCTGGACAAAGAAGGAACCATATACGTAGTCACCAGTCACCCAGATAGGACAGATGAATTTGGGAATGTAATCTCATAAGCGGACTTAGGTGACTTGGAACAGGGAAATATGGGAGTAGAACCTAGAACACCCCGAGGCAAATCTGTTCTCACTAGGATTATCACACCTGAGTGGGTGCCCCAAGACAACAAGAGCATAGATTTGCTCCTCAATCGAGAAACTGACGAAGCTTTTTGGAGGTATAAATCTAATCAGCCAACTGATATAGGATCAATCATGATCTATGAGTTTAAGGATCCTGATAGCCCAGGTAGAGTGACCTACTTAGATCACGCTTCGGAGAGGATCTTTGTGGTGACAGAACATGATAGGCATGCTTACACTTGGAAGGGTGAATTCGTCTTCCCCCAACCAAGATCGAATGTATCCTATGGTCACCCTGGAGCTGGAACATCCCAAGCTCATGGAATGCAAAGAGACAGAAGTAGAGATAGACGAGAAGTAAGCTTTGCCAACCCAGTGGGCAGAGAAAGAACGAGGACGGAAACGAATAGAGTAGAACCTGAGATACTTAGAGCTCATAGGAATCAAAGAAACGCGGATGAGTTCCCTCTACCACGACCTAGAGAGCACACAAGAACTTTGAGACCGACTCAGCTAGTTAAGTCCATGAAGAACTACTTCGATGGCATTGGAGATCCATACGATCATGTGGCTGAGTTTAGGCAAGTCCTGAGAGCTGAACAAGTGGAGGATCTATTCACGCAGTACAATGCCTTTGGGCTGACCCTTAGGAACACTGCCCTGACATGGTTTCAGCCACTGAATGAGAGGCAGTTCAGGAGCATAGACCAACTCCTAGAGGCATTTATTATTGAATTCTCTAAGAGTGGCATAAGGCATAATACCTCCTCGCTGATTCACAGCTTCAAGCAAACCCCTCAAGAAACCGTGAGACTTGCAGGAAGAAGATTTAGGCAATACTTAGAAAGATGCCCTGTTTCGGAGCTACCTACACCAGCTAAGCAAGTAGCCTTATTCTTGGATGGATTGCTAAGTACCAAATTAAGATCATATGTGTACTTGAAAGACCCTAGGACCATAGAAGAGTGTGTACGCATGTGTATTGACATTGAGGATAACCTAGGGGAGGAGTTAGAGCTTGCTAAGATATACAAAGATTCGGATAGTGCCTCTAGCCTCTCTTCCACGCAATCCACATCAATCGAGGAACTTGTAGAGAAAGTAGCTCAGAAATTAGGTGTAACTAGCAAACAAATCCCAAGGTTTGCCTCTGTGAAAAGGTGCTATACTTGTGGTGGCGACCACATGGCGAATGTATGTCCCATTATGGCTCAACCCCAAGTAAATCCTAGTATCCAGTACTGCACCATAGAACGGAGGTACACCAATCACACCGCACAAGATTGCCCCTACAATAAGCAAACAGTTAGGCAAACTTACCCTCAACCCTATCCACCGAAGGGAAGATACCAGAACCAGTACCCTCCACAGCCATATGGCAAGCCACAACAACCCTATCAGCAACCATACCAAAACCAACAAAGACCTCAGCCTGTGCTAGCACAACAACCCCCAGCCCCAGCTAACGTGATTCCAGTAAAGTATGCTGTTGCAGAAGAAAACCTAAATAGAGTTATAGTTCCTGTAACACCATTGCTTTCCGAAAGTGACCCCAGTGACCATAGCTTTGATTCTACACATGTCGATAGTCCCCAGGCTTACTACATGCAGTCTCCAGAACATGGTGAGTCCTACTATAGTGAAGAACCGAGTGAACCTAGTTGGGAGTCAGATTACACAAACGTCATGTATGCAAACCCCAACCCTAGGCCTCAACCTAGGCACGTAAGACCTCCATTCCCAAGAGGACCGTGCTACAGATGCCAAGGAGATCACCTCATTCGTGATTGCCCCTTACCTCCACCTACACAACCCCAGTCAGTGACGATCCAAGGCTTTTGCCAAGATTGTGGAAAAGAGCATCTCTTACGAGATTGCCCAAAGAACCCCAATAATATGCCAAACATCACGCCTATCAACGTTATTGGGTTAGTGGTAGATTCCACAGGAAGTGTCACTTCCACTGCTCCCGTACAGGTAGTCACTAGAGCTCAAGCATTGCAGCAAAACCAAGGGGTAGACCAGGAAAAGAGCCCAACAGCTAGTGAAACTGAGAGCATAACCAAGAAAAGGACTAGAGCTTGGAGGGATAGCCGTGAACGTATGAAAAGGCAATGGGCAAAGAAGATGAGTGAACTTGAGGAAAGTCTATGAGAAACCAAGGCCAAAATCATAGAGATCACCTCCCAACCGCACTCTCACACATTCCCACCGCTACCATCCCCATCACCCTCCATCCCTCCACCCTCTAATACACCCCACGTAACCCACCCACCACCCCAAGCAGGATCAGTATTAGCTGATCCCACTCCCGAGGACCTTAATATGATGCTTAAAGCATATCAGGCCAGAATCCAAGAAGGGCCAAACGTAACTGATCATGAAAAGTGCTACCCTAGAGCAGAACTAGAGTTAGAACGAACCAAAATTTGTGCCAAAATGGTGGAATTGGCTCAGACCATGTTTGAGGCAAGTCGCCTATTTAACATCTCTAGTTCAGCAAAGACACAGTTGCACTTTGATGGACTGTTAGAAAGAATAGAGAAGCTGATTGCACAACCAGAAAAGGAACCCGCCTCTCAACGCAAGGAAAAGGCAAGTGAAAGATTAAGCATTCCTGCTCAGGAAGCCTGTGTGCCTGAAGCCTATGTGCCTAACTCTACGGAGCCAGACACATCATCTTCTATGAATCGATTCACACCAGAATTCCTACGCGAGATTCAAGAAGACAAATGGGCTAAAGAGAGTGAAGTCCCTCCTCCTATTGAACTTGTGGATGATGCACACGATCAGTTCCCACAAGACATCCCATCCATTTATGAGGAGCAGGAGAGCACCCACTCTCAGGACAGACTAGACTTTGAGTCTAACTCTCTACAAGAATTACCCCACTTCACAGGCCCATGGGAGGCTAAGTCTACTTGTATGAGAGCACCCACGGTCATGGTACGAAATGAGGACTCAGTCTTACCTAGGAACACAGAGGTAGTGAAAAACACTAAAGTGCAGTGCAATCTCAAGTTAGAAGAGCTACTCAAGGTTAGACCTGAATTATGGAAACATGTAGCCAAACAAGTACTAGAGATAGCAAAACCTCGTTCCCAGGTAGGATCACATCGGACAGTGCCAGAAATACCCTTGGATAAGATAGGAGATATGTGTGAAGGTGAAGAAGGTAATACCTATCTTCCCATTACCTACTAGGACTACACCACCAAGGCAATTTTGGACTTAGGCGCAGGAGTTGCAATTGCTACCACTTCCCTATTGAAGCGTTGGGGCAAGCCGGCACTCAGGCCAACGAGAATGAAATTGCAGATGGCCGATGGTCATATTGAGAGACCCTTAGGATTGCTAGAAGGAATAACTCTCACCACTTGTGGTGTCGAGTTTGCGCATACATTTGCCATATGTGACTTCAGCAAAAATCATGCCTATGAGATGATTTTGGGAAGACCATTCATGCGACAGTTGCAAGTGGTACAGGACTGGGGAACCAACTCCTTATATTTGCAACACTTAGGTGTTACAACCAAAGTAAATCTCAAAGATTACTCTCATAGAGATGTCCCTCCCATCCAATGGAATCCCATCCATAGAGCCAAAGATGATACGGAATCGGTGCATTCCATAGGATCAGGATCCTCATGGATGCATGAAGACACCCACTTATGGATGTGTAAAGTAGCAGTAGACGAAGAGAAGAGAGAAAAAGCCAGAGAGGTAGGTGCAAAAGAAACCCATAGATCAATCCAAGACCCAGCCTATGCACCTGTAGTTTTTCCAGACGAAGAATTTGAACCCCATGGCTGGGCAGAAATTTTAGCAACAATGGATGTAGCCATCAATGAGGAACAATGGACACCTCACTATGATGAGGATGGCTATGACATTTCAGTCTTCTCCATAGAGCCAATCATGGGAGAGGGAGTTCTAGAAGAATGTGAACCTAGCCCTGATGCATTTGAGGATGCAAGTGACTCCGACCTAGAGTCAATCATTATGGACCCACCATTTGCATCAGATGAAGAATACTTCCATGAAGTAGAATTTCAACCCCAGAGGCATGGAGAGCTCACAAACGATGTAAGATTAGCAACACATGTGACCCCGAAGGAAGAAGGAAAGAAACGAAAGAAGAGAGAAGTCTCACCAGAAGAGGAAGAATCTTTGTTTGAGGTCCCAGAAAATTTTAAGAAGTATGAGATAGACGACAGGAGAGTCATGATCAGAATGCCGAAACGAGAGGCACAATCAGGAGAGGCCTATGACAACAAAGAAACCACCAAGAAGATAGTAGTGGCCCTAGAAGAAGGAGAGGAGAGATGCACGTACATAGGCCATGACCTAACAGAGGAAGAAGAGCATGCGTTAATTGCCTTGCTAAGAGAATACAGAGATGTATTCGCTTGGAGTTACAAGGATTTGAAAGGTGTTGACCCTGACATATGCTCACACACCATTCCCATGACCTCAGATGTCAAACCCTCTAAGCAAAAGCCCTATACTTATAACGATAATTACGCTGCTAAGATCAAAGAAGAGATAGATAGACTGGTCGAAGCTGGATTTATCTATGAAATTGAGCACACTGAGTGGGTATCCCCCATCGTAGTGGTGCCCAAGAAGAATGGCAAGCTGCGTGTGTGCATTAACTTGAAGAAGGTCAATGCAACCACAATTCGAGATAACTATCCACTTCCCATCACAGAACATCTCTTAGAAAGAGTAGCAGGCAAGGAAGTGTACAGCTTCCTTGATGGATTTTCGGGTTACAATCAAGTAGCCATAGCTCCAGAGGATCAGCATAAAACGGCTTTTGCCACAGAATGGGGCATTTTTGCTTTTAGAGTAATGCCATTTGGGCTTACCAATGCACCGGCTACCTTCCAGAGGCTGATGTGCCATGTGTTTAAGGAGTTCCTGAGGAAGAGTTTAGAGGTCTATGTTGATGATCTTTGTGCTCATTCCAATATTAGACAAACCCATATCCCTGAGCTCAGACAAATCTTTGACAAATGTAGGGAATATCAAGTCTGCCTGAACCCAAAAAAGTGCGTTTTCATGGTCAGGCAAGGCAAGATTCTAGGACACATAGTGTCAAAGAATGGCATATCCACTGATGAAGAGAAAGTGAGAGCCATAGCAGAGCTACCTAGGCCAAGGAATGTCAAGGAAGTATAAGCTTTCATGGGGCATTGTGGGTATTACCGACGATTTATACACATGTATGCTGTCATTGCAAAGCCCATGTACGGACTTCTGACTAACTTTGAGTGGACGGATGAATGTGAGAATTCCTTCCAAGAGCTTAAACGAAGATTATGTTCAGCACCAATCTTGACCACACCAGATTGGAATAAGCCTTTCCATGTTCATGTGGATGCATCCAATTATGCTATTGGATGTGTGCTTGCACAACCTACTGGTGAAGGTAATATGGATCTTCCAATTGCCTATGCCAGTAGACAATTGAATGCTGCTGAACGAAATTACACCACTACGGAGAGAGAAGGCTTAGGCATGGTATATGCAGTTAAGAAATTTAGACACTACTTGCTCGCAAACAAGTTTAAATTTTTTACTGACCATCAAGCATTGCTATACCTCGTAAACAAGCCGTGCAATACAGGAAGATTAGTAAGATGGTTTCTCTTGCTAATGGAATATGATTTTGAGGTTGTGGTAAGAAAAGGGAGGACTCATTTGAGAGCAGATCATCTCTCTAGGCTCACATTTGGAGAAGCCCCACAAGGAGTGTCGGATGATCTTCCTGATGCTTACTTGTTTAATTTGGAAGTTGTACCACAGTGGGCTAAGCCATTGGTACCAGTATTGACATACGGGCCTAACCATCCAGTAGTAAACACACGAAATAGAGAGGTTGTTAAAGCCCAAAAGTACCACATCATGGCAGGAAGCATGTACAAGCACACAGATCAAGGAATCTTAGCTTGTTGTGTGGAAGAGGACGAGTACAATAAATGGCTGCAATTAGCACATGTAGGTGCATTAGAGCAACACTATTCAAAGCAACGAACCTTACAGACGCTAAGGAGACTCGGAGTACATTGGCCAACTATGGAAGCTGATGTCCAAAGGTTGTGCAAGGAATGCCCAATCTGTTGCACTAAACCACCTGTGGAACACACCACTCTTTATCAAGTATCCATTGTGCCAGATTGGAGTGAACCTCTAGTATCCTTCCTGAGGACAAACACATTCCCTCCAGACATGACTCTGGCGAGGAAAAGGAGTTTAGAACAAGAAGCCCTGGATTACTCACTCATTGGTGATAATCTATATAAGCGTGGTAAAGATGGTTACCTGAGGCTATGTGTCCATGAAAGTGAATATCTGAAGATCTTGGAAACTGCTCACCAAGGTGTAGTAGGAGGACACTTTGGACCGGATCGAGTGATCAAGGCAATACTATTTGCGGGCTTCTGGTGGCCTACCCTTCACATGGATGCACATACCTATGTAAAACGGTGTGATGTCTGTCAGAGGACTCAGTATCCTATACGCAAAGATGAGATGCCACTGAAACCTATGATGGGTGGACGTGCGTTCTCTAAGTGGGGAATAGACTTCGTAGGTCCTATTAACCCCCCAGCTAAGGGTTCCCATGCAGAATACATCATTGTTGCAACAGATTATCCCACCAAGTGGGTAGAGGTAAAGGCTACGACAAAGAACAATGCTCAAACAACTGCTAAATTCTTGTTTGAGAATGTGTTCACAAGATATGGGCTACCTATAGAGCTTGTAAGTGATAGAGGCACTCACTTCTTGAACGAAGTGATTGAAAATCTACTCCAAGAATTCTTGGTAATACACAAGAAGTCGGCCCCTTATCACCCTCAAGCTAATGGACAAGCTGAGAGCACTAATAAGATCTTATGCAGTGTACTCACGAAATTAGTGAACACTAAACGCTCTGATTGGGACAAACAGCTACACCATGCTGTTTGGGCATACCGAGTCGCCTACAAAACAGTACTCCAAACCACCCCCTTTCAGATGGTATTTGGCCAAAACGTTGTGCTACCCTTGGACTTCTTAATACCTACATTGAAAGTGGCACAAGAGCACGAATGGACGGGTCATGAACTCTCCTCTAGACTTTTTGACCTTGAACGATTAGGAGAAACAAGACTGAGAGCAGCCGCAGGAATCTATGCAGCTAAGAAGAGGTAGAAGGCATACTTTGATGCCCATGTGAAGGATAAGGGCTTGAAAGCAGGAGATCTAGTTTTAGTCTACACACTGAAACAACACGCAAGGAAGCTAAAAAAGAGAGGCTACGGACCCATGATCATTAATAGAATCTCCACAAGTGGAGCTGTGCAATTAGCCACATTAGAAGGTGATGTTCTCCCTAACTATATTAGCGGATGCAGAGTCAAGTTGTATCAGGAACCCCTCACGGAGGAAATGCTCAGCCGACTTAACACTGCTAAGAAACGCAAAGAGGAAGAAAAGCGAATTCGAGAAGAAGCTCAAGCAGAAGCTTTAGAACGCATCAGAAGGATGAAGTTGCGAAGGCAAGGTAGAGATCAGCCTAGAACAAATGACTATGCAGATCAAGGATATCATATGGCAATGTGTGAAGTCGTAGGAACAAGCTCACATAGGATAACTGATCGACGTCCTTTCATAACCTTAGATATAGGACAAGGAAAGAGTGCAAGGACTGTAAAAGCCTTGATTGACTCAGGTGCAGCCACTAGCGCTGTTAGGTTGTCTTACTGTCAAGAGTTGCAGTTAACTGTCAATCCTGTGGAAGCATATCTCATAGGATTGGGAGGCGTGGAAACCCCTTGCATTGGCGAGGTGGAACTTCCCCTCTACATTCATGATGAGACAATGACAGTTAAAGTACTAGTGTGTCAAGACGAGGACCTCACGGAACCCCTTGTCTTGGGTCAAGACTGGATCTATGACCAAGCAGTCAACTTGAACCTAAGAAGTGGACTTCTTCAGGTATGGGTCAATCATAGTCGAATTACAGTAGAGTTAGATAATGGAGCACTCAAGGAACTAGGAAAGGCACAGACTCTTGGTCCTTCCAGGAGTACACATGAAGATGACCATGCTGTTCTTGTCCAAAACTATGTGTTGCAGAGGAATGATGGTTGCAAAAAAGGAGTCAGGGATGCAACGGAACTCCCTTCTTTTCCAAAGGCCAGAGGGAGGTGGCAACCAAAGGTGGATCAAAGGAAGAAGAAGCAGAGTACTACCTATGTTGGAAATCAAAAGTACCTGCGCAGCAAAATGTCTCAGCAAGTGAAACAAGTGTGGGTGCGGAAAGGCGAACACCCGGTTGCACTTAAGCCAACCACACGGGCAAAGCCTCTTATTAGTGACCAACAACCCGATAATAATAAGAAGTCTTTCAGAAGCTCATCTGCTAACGTGAAGTCTATTTGGGTGCCCAAGAAGTCGATGAAGGCCAGCCCACAATCAAGACAAATTTGGGTGCCTAAGGCTTGTTTGCGGGCTCAAATAGCTACACCAAGAACACACCCTACACAGCATGATCCATTCATTCGCACAGCCTACATCCACTCATTTTCAACACCAAGGCCCATGAGCACGAACAGAATCACTTGTAAATGGGTCCCTAAAAGGCCTCACTTCCAAGCTGACACACCTATAAAGCTCTCGAGAGCCTCTACGGAACCAAGAGCAAAACCCATCCACTGCATTTGGCAGCCCAAGACTTGTAACAAACCCCCGGACCCCAATTGTAAATCCATGACCACCTACTAACTGCTTCACTCTCACTTCACATCATTCCGCTTAGCTCGTAGGCCTACCCAATTCCTAACTACACACACTAGCACCGAGCACCTATTAACCTCTAACCACTCCCGAACTTTAAGTTAATGTTGTAACAGGGGACACCGTGTCATTTTTGTGTCCATTGCAATGTTAACATTTATTCATATATTCTCACAGAACCAGCTGCGAAGTTTTCAACATGGCTGAGGCAGCAGGAACTAGTTCTCACACAAAAACAAGCCCGCAAGTGGTGGACTTAGACAGTTTACCCGTTTTGCCTGAGACAAATGAAAGACCAGAAGAATTGCAGGCCGTCAAAATCATACCTATTGCGGACCCTCCGCGTGGCCACACCATGCCCGTGGGAAAGACTTCCCACTGGTTTACCGAGGTGGCAGGACCCTTGGGTGAAGGAACGTACCTATGGGAATCAGAGTTGGACTTCAATGGGAAGCAAGGCAGATACCATTTCTTTACAAGAGAATTTGAGAAATTACAAAATGCAGAAGGTCTACGTCCGATATGGGAAAAGGCAGGATTGAGTGCCTATTTCAGTGCACGACTCCCAAAACCTAACTTCATGCGATGCTACTATCTCATCAACACCTTGACTCCAAACCAGAACCCAAAAGGTGCAAGCTCATTTGTGATTCCATCTCTGACAAAGGGGAATGAGCTCAAAAGGTTCAGGCTATCAAACAACTTGGTGAGAGAGGCTCTAGATATGCGCGGAATGCATATTCCTACAGAGAAGGAAACCCTAGTACCGGATTACATGAAAAATCGAAGTCTCACCAAACTTAAGGACATGGTATCCATGACGCCTAATATTGCAATACACCTTCGCATGTGCATGCAACACTTTGCTTTCCCGGCACAAGATAGATTCACCATGCCGCCCAAAAAGATTTGGTTTAGCTTGTATTTGGCAGAGACACAGAGCCTCACCATCAACTTACCCCACTGGATAATTGATCAGATACACCTAGCTCACAAACGATGGCCGCGGAAACAGGTTTTATATGGTTGCTGTGCTCTGACAAGAATCATTTATAGGTGTTTGGCTTATGACATTCCGATCCAACGGGCCCTAATGTGGAATCGGGTAGAGCAGTTTAGAGGCAGGACATCCACTGGACCCCCTTCTAAGAAGATGAGAGGCACTGTCCAAGTCCCATGTGCTCAACCACGTGGAGCCACCCTAGCACCAGACGTCACCCCTCCACCCCGAAGAGTCCGACCATTCACACTCCGACTTCCAAGACGCAGCACTGATGGTTCCACCTTGATATTCCCTCCCATCCCAACCGACCTTGAATTTCCTAGTGGTGCACCTTTGGAAGAACTCACTAATGAAGATTTCGAGCAATTATTACAAGATGTAGAGTTGGAGGCAGAAGAGGCACAACAAGCGGAAAACGTGCAAACGCAGGCCACAACCTCCCAAGCACCTGTCACACCTGTTGAAGTGGATGTAGAGGATGACGGAGATGAAGAACAGGAGGATGAGGAGGAGGATTATGATCAAGAGCATCAAGAGGAGCAACGAGAAGTGCCAGAACTTGTAGGTGCACCAGCATATACAGCTCAACTACGAAGGTTATACGACACAATCAAAGCAGTACAAGAAAGGCATCAACTCTCTCTTGTATCCGGTCAAGCTTTGATGCAAGAAATGCTATCAGACGAAGGGGTGGACCAACATTTCATTGACACCCTCAAATTAGTGTCAGAATCTTTAGGAGTTCCGGAGGCTGTCCACACTGCAGTCCGCCAGTCCGTAAGGTATGACAAACGCAGAGTTGACACGTTACCACGAGCAGGTAAGACTATCAGGATACCCGTCACAGAACATGAAGTACCCATTGAGACAACAGCCACCCCCACAACCACCACTGACCTCTCTGCCGAAACCTTCGTTCAGACATCACCCATCTCACCCCAGCATCCTCCATCACCACCTTCTCCACTCCCACCACCACCTCCCACCATGGAAGAAACGACAGTCATCACCTCTACCTTCACTTATAACCCATCCTCATTCAAATCATTCTCATTTCGAGAACCCACCTCACAAGACACCCTCTTCTCCTTCGTCACCAATCCCTTGTACACTTCGTCCCGTCTATCCTCTGAACCCATGACTGGCTATCCCATAATTCCAAGTGTAGTTGGAAACCCAGCACCCACAGAAGGCACCCTGTGTTTCCCGACCTATCCCCCAATACGGGTACCTCCATTCCATGACCCTCACTTCCCATCTGACCCCTACACCTCTTTCAACCTGATCGTGCCACCCCAATACCCATCCTTTGTGGAGCAGTTCATCCGCGCTCCAATGTTTCCGAGGCACATTTCTCCGATGTTCGCAACGACATCAATTTACACGAACACCACACTCACTTCACCTACCATACCCACCTACATGGTAGCCCCTGTACCCACCACCGTGTCTGACCCAATGGACATTTCACCAACCACAGCACCTCTCCCCACAATTCCACCATCTTCCCCTCCCTTGCCCCCCACCTCACCACTCACATCATTGGCACACACAGCATTCACTACCCCCCTACCCAATCCCACCTCCCCTGCACTTCAAACTTTTCCCCTTGCATCTCATAATGTAAATAGCACGTTCAACACCTTACTTCAGTGTGCACATCAACTACAACAAGAGTACCATCAATTGGAAGAACGCACTACGGCCCTCCAGGCAGAATCTCAACGTCTACAAGCTAGGGTCAACACTCTTGAAGCTGACTACCAAACGCTCCTAACCGAGCATACCACCTTACAGCAGGCACACTCCGAACTGGAATCAAAGGCATCAACAGTGGATGACCAAGCAGTCAAGGAACTAGAAACAGTGCTTCAAGCGCAAATGATCTCTAACACTACACTCAGACGCAACATTGGGCTATTAAGGAAGCATATGGCCGCAGCACTAGAAGAGAACAAACGACTTCAACAACAAAACCAAGACAACTTTGAAGCGGCTATGGAAGGAACCGTAGGAGCAACCATTAGCCCTACCAGATATAGAGCAGTCCCATCGGAAGGCATTCGCATCTTACTTGAGGAGCATGCAAATTTCTTGGAGTCATATGAAAAGCTAGAGACTGAATGTGCAGATCTAAAGAAACAGATAGCCAGTGTCCCCACAGCTCAACAGGAGCCAGCAACCTTGCAACACTCTACAGAAGAAGTAGAGACCCTCCGGAAATAGGTGGCAGAACTCCAAGCGCGCCTCCTACCATATGAAAGGCCACCCTCGCCCATTGAAGAACCAGAACCTGAAACACTAGTGGAAATCCCCGTCGATGACAGCTATGAAGAGCCATACGAGCCTATGCCGACGGCTGGTGGTCGAACTACAGAAGAAGGACAAGACACATTAGAAATTCAAGTTCCAGATTGGGTCAAAAGGGTCGAGAATGTGGGTAAGACACATGATGATCGTGTGGCCGTGCAAATGCAATCTCTCACAAATCTGGAAGAAACTATCCTTCGGTCTTCCTACTTTCAAAATTTATCCCATCAACGATTAATCACAACATCAGAGTCACAATATATGCCTTATTTTGTCTTACTACATGATTATAATGCAGAAGTCAAAAGACATACAGGGAAGGAGCCCACATTCGCCACTCAATTTGAGATAGGGGATTTACCGACAGATGCACGTGCTGGCTCGATCTTCCAACCTAATTGGCGTGCACGTCTACTAACCGATTACCCAAAGATGATGAGCACCTGGGCAACCATGCCACTATATATCAAGTATAATCCATGCTATTGCCCAGTGGTACGTCGCAGATCATGGCAAGCATTTGCAATCAAGGTACGCAACAATAAAGAATGCTCGGCTTGGGTTAACTATCCATATTTTGCTCCGCCTCGGGGGACCCCAACCGTAGCTTACATGATATCAACAATTCGGCACTGGTCTACACGTCTAAATAATGTACCCGACATAGCAGCGAAAATGTGTATGAAGATATTCGAGCTCATGACCATTGTCTTCAAAACCTTTCGGAATGTCCAAGCTCCATACATCTCTGCCCCTGGATTCTCTCAAGGTAACAAGGATTTAGTCTACGACATGAGCCAGACCCCCTCGGTCACTATAATCTTTGCTTGGCATGCACGAATAAAGTACTTACCCGCATGCTTCAAGCAGACATTTGAGGAAATGTTCTCTACGGGATTCTGGGAATATCATTCGGAAATTTTCATTCCCAGACCCACACATTTGCTACACCTATTCGCGGTAGAACAAGCGATCCATGCAGATCAGTTACGTCTGCCACATCCGGACATTCCAGGACCACTTGATTGGGATCGTATGATGACAGATTTGGCCAGAGGACTACGCATACAAGAACATCAGCTTGCCACTCAGGTTGTGGAATATTACATCCAACACTCCCAACAACAAGGGTCTGTCAGGGACGACAGACGCGAGAGAGGGGGGGGTGTTGAGAGCAGTATGGGCACCCAAGGACCGACTAGACAAGGAAGCCAGCGGAGAGAGCCAGAACAAGGTGAAGGAGTAAGTAGACAAAGCAGTCGACGCAAATCTGGCAGATAGGCCCTTCAAATTTTTTCCAAATCAACATCTTTTAACAGTGATTCTTATCACTAACAATCATTGTAAATACCATTTCATATTTTTGTAGCTCCATTTTGTGCAAGCCAAGGAGTCCTTGAGCTTGAGGAGCCTTAGAAGTACCTACATATCAATTTTCGTAGTTTTTAGACTCCGTTTAAGCCCTCAAATTGGCCCTGGAACCTAATTTTTAACTAGGCCAGACACTAGGTCTGGACAGGGCCAAAACCTAGTCAAAAACTATAAAAAGAGCTAGAGAGCTCATTTTTGAGGTTAGATTGTAACTGAAATAAACTTGTAAGAGCTTTTTGGAAGTAAACTAAGAATTCCATTGCTTTTCACTCTTTGTCTTGCTGTGTGTGCGCGTGTGTGTGTATGTGTGTGCATGCTAGTGTGCTTCTCACTCACGCACTTGTGCCGCCACTTGCTCGAGGTCTTCATACCATCCTCACGTCTTCCCGGATTGACATTAAAGGAGGTGCTACTCATATTGAGCTACAAGACTCCTAATTTTTTAGCTACCTTCTCTGCTAGATCCTCAATTGACGTGGATTGTGAGGAAGCCAAGCTAGTTGAACTATCAAAATCTTTATAGATCTTTGAGAGCTCTAATTCCTCCCCTAGATTATCCTCAATGTCTATGCACATGCATACACACTCCTCTATGGATCTAGGGTCCTTCAAGTACACATGTGATCTCAATTTGGTACTTAACAATCTGTCTAGAAATAAGGCCACTTGTTTCACTGGAGTGGGTAACTCTGGAGCAAGGTGTAGCTCAAGCGTAAGCACCACCTCCTTTACTTGTCAATCCGCGGAGACGTGAGGACCGGTATGAAGACCACGAGCAAGTGAAGGCACAAGTGCGTGAGTGAAAGCACACAAACATGCACACACATACACACACACACGCACAAGGTAAGATCAAAGAGAGGACAATGGAAAGCTTTGATTGCAAAGAGTTCTCTTACAAAGCTCTATTCTCTAACAAGCTAACCTCAAAAATGAGCTCTCTAGCTCTTTTTATAGTTTTTTTTACTAGTTTTGGCCCTGTCCAGACCTAGTGTCCGACCTAGTTAAAAATTAGGTTACAGGGCTTATTTGAGGGCTCAAACGGAGTCTACAAATTATGAAAATTGGTAGGATGATAGTTCTAATACTCCTCAAGCTCAAGGACTCCTCGGCTTGAACAAAATGGAGTTATAAAAATAGATAATGGTATTTACAATGGTTTTTAGTGATGAAAATCATTATTTTTGTAGGGGATTCTTCTGAAAATTTGACATACACTTCTTGGAGCTCCCTACTTGCTCCCTTTCCTTGTGTGTCCACCTTTTGATGTGCTTCCATGCTTTGTCCTTGACTTTGAGCTTCAACACTCCCCCCCCTCTCGAGTCTGTCGTCCCTGACAGACCTTTGTTGTAGTGGTTGTTCCAAGTAGTGCCTTGAGAGGGAGTGTCCCTTCTATATGAACAAAAGTCGTCTAACTTCCAGATGTGTGTGGTTCTCCATCTATCACTGCGAGTCTTTGCAAGTTGTAGTCTCTTGGTATGTGCTTCTTCCTTGGATTCCAGCATGACTGTGTCGTTGTGAGTCTTCGTTGATGTTTTCTAGATCTTCCACAGTTGATGTTCATAGTAGTCATGCCAAGTACTCATAACCCATATTGAGTGATGGGTAAGTGTGTTCGTGCATGGGTTGAGGAAAATATGTGCCTTGTGCACGGCCTTGTAATGTAGCCCTATGAATGCTTACTTGGGAAATGCATTGGAAGAAGTATGGTGCAAAAATTGGGGGTCTTGAGCTAAGTGCTCAAGGGTATGCCGACGAAGAGGTTTCCTAACCTATCATGGTTATGATGTTTCCAAGGTAAAGATACTTACCATGGAGAAGGTCGATGGATGTTCATCTCTTCGTGTTGTACACGCAGCCTTTGGGATGGAACATTGTTGATGAATGTCTGTCTTGATGGTCCACTGATGAGATCTTTTTGAATGACTGATCATGTCTCCTCTTTTCAAAGCATCATTTGCCAAATACAGAGAATTGAATTTCTTTATATTCCTTGACCAACAACATTCGATAACTACACCAAGCTTAGTTTCACATATTCTCTCTAGCTCACCATAAGCAGGAGTCTTCTCATCCAGTATACATACAAAGATTTGCAGGGTACCAGAGCTACCCCGTGCAGATATCTCCCTGGATGCTCTCGTACATGCAATAGTTATGCATCACTCAAGTTGCAGACCTTCAAGCTCTTCACTCCTACCATAGTAAGAGGAAACCATAGTTGTGGATGCCATGCTCATGCCAAGTTCTTGACATCTATGAGATAAGGCAGCAATTATATCATCTGCTAGCCAAGACACAATTCTATCCAAACTGATAAATGCCCAGTAATCAACAGCCCCACCTTTAACCAAGCATGACTCATTCATGCTTCATGAGCCAAACCTGGGAACAAGTGCTTCCTCTCTTTTTTTTTTTTTTTTTTTTTGAGGAACAATGTCACCAAACAAGAAGATAGATGTTAGTATCAGAAAAAATAGTTGACATATGTCAATGTGCTCTTGTGCATGGGACTCTCCAATGTGTCTATGCACGGCCCTCTAATGTGGCCCTATATTAATGCATACTTTGGAAATGCATAACCTGAATGGTGCAAAAGACTGGGTTGTGCAAGGAGCACATGGTTTTTGCTCGTCGAGGCTTTTCGATGTTATTTGCGGATGTTGATGCCATCTATCGTGGAGGTATCCATTGGATCTTGAGATGACAACTAATCCTTCCTCCTTATAAGGATCCATTTTAGAACAGCATTTGGCACTGTAGAGATTACTTCAGGCGTCTTCCTCTTTGGATGCTTTCTAAACTGTGGTATCCAATGTGCTTGGAGCTTTGGTTTGGTGGAGGCTACTTGTACTTTTGGCTTCCAAACCCATAGACTTTTTGCACGTCTTCCTACTATTGTTGAAGAGCTGATTTGATCTTCTTTCGGTCTCTGTATGTGGTTCTTACCCTTTTCTCTTTTTGGCTTCTTTGTTGAGACCTTTCGCATGTGGGAGAACATAGGTTGTTGTGGATGTAAGAGCTTCTTAGGTACCCACATCTGTAATTGCCCTTGTTGAGCTACAACTAACTTCTTAGGCACCCAAACTTGTTGGATACCTTGTGATTGAGCTTGTCCAAGCTGCTTCCTTCGTCTTCTGGCCTGGTTGGCTTGCCTGGATGGGAGTTGTGGGGGCAAGGCTGGTGGTTGCTCTCCTTTGCGTACCCAGATCTGCAACATAGAGCTTTTGACACATACAACATCTTCTTTCATATGATTAGTCTTGGAAGAACTAAGAGAGTGTGTGGTGCCATGATCTAGGAGCATGCAGTTCTCTAATTCTAATGTAATGCATTGTTCATGTGCCCAAACTTGAAGAATTTGACTTCTTAGGTTTAAGTTAACTACATGGTCATAGATCCAATCTTGACCCAAGACAAGTTGTTCTGTAAGGTTCTCATCTTGACATACTAGCGCTTTGAATTTCATTGGAACATCTTGAAGGTAGATGGGAAGTTCCACCTCGCCCAAACAAGGGGTTTCCACACCTCCCAATCCTATGAGATAAGCTTCTATGGGATTGATGTTCAACTGCAAGTCTTGGCAGTAGGAAAGTCTAACTGCACTACTTGCTGCACCTGAGTCAATCAATGCTTTCACCGTCCTTGCACCCTTCCCTTGTCCTATCTCTATGGTCACAAAGGGTCTTCAGTCAATGACTTGAGAAGTCGCTATGCCTGACTTTTGACACATATCCATGTGATATTTTGGGGCTTTTGAGTTGACATCTAGGCCTAATCACCTTAACTTATTTCGCCTAATACGCTCTCTGGCCTCTGCCTGTGCTTCTTCTCTCACTCTTAACTCTTCTTCTTTTCGCTTCTTAGCAGTGTTGAGTCTCATTAGCATATCCTCAGTAAGAGGTTCTTGATATAGCTTGACTCTACAACCACTAATATAGTTTGGCAAGATATCTCCTTCTAGAGTGGCCAACTGAACTGCACCACTAGTGGAAATTCTATTAATGATCATGGGTCCGTATCCTCTTTTTTCCAACTTACGGGCATGTTGTTTAGTGTGTAAACCAACACTAGATCTCCCTCTTTCAATCCCTTATCCTTGATGTGTGCATCAAAGTATGCCTTTTGCCTCTTCTTTGCAGCATAGATGCCTGTTGCCGCTCGTAGCCTCGTCTCACCTAAGCGTCAAAACAGCATGATGAAGTTGTTTGTCCCAATCAGAGCGTTTATTATTTACCAGTTTTGTCAATACGTTACAGAGGATCTTATTGGTGCTCTCGGCTTGTCCATTAGCTTGTGGGTGATAGGGGGCAGACTTCTTATGTATCACCAAGAATTCTTGGAGAAGATTTTCAATGACTTCATTCAAGAAGTGTGTGCCTCTATCGCTCACCAACTCTATTGGTAGTCCATATCTCGTGAGCACATTCTCGAATAAGAACTTAGCCATCGTCTGAGCATCATTCTTTGTTGTGGCTTTGACTTCTACCCATTTTGTAAGGTAATCTGTGGCTACAATGATGTACTCTGCATGGGAGTTTCTAGCTGGGGGGTTAATAGGACCTACAAAGTCTATACCCCATTTCGAGAATGCACGTCCTCCCATCATTGGCCTCAAAGGCATCTCATCTTTTCTAAGTGGATATTGTGCACGTTGGCATGTGTCACATTTCTTCACATAGGTATGTGCATCCATATGGAGAGTTGGCCACCAAAGTCCTGAGAATAGAATGGTCTTGATCACTCGGTCAGGACCAAAATGTCCACCTGCAACACCACTGTGTGCAGTCTCTAAGACCTTTAAATAGTCTGATTCATGAACGCACAGTCGTAAGTAACCATCTTTTCCCCTTCGGTATAGGTTGTCCCCCACTAAGGCATAGCCTTGAGCCTCTTGCTCCATGCTTCGTCTTCTTGCTAGACTCGCCTCTTTGGGTAATCTTCCCAACCTCATAAACTCTACCAATGGAGCACTCCAATCTGGAATTAATGACACTTGATAAAGGGTTGCATGCTCCACTGGGGGTTTTTCCTGGCACATAGGAAAATTCTTAATCCACTCATGAATTTCTTTGTCCATGCTAGGCCAATACACTCCTAAACGTTTTAGATTCTGCAATGTTCGTTGTTTAGAATAATGATTTCCTAGCAATCCTTCATGAGCTTGTTGCAACCAACTACTATGTTCATCGTCCTCAACACAACAAGCTAATACACCCTCAGTGTCTTGTTTGTACATGCTTCTTGCCAATATGTGGTATTTTTGTGATTTTACAATTTCTTCTTGTGATGTTTTCACATTCTTGTTTGCAGGGCCGAAGGTTAGGACTGGTACCAACTTATTTTCCCATTTAGGAACAACTTCTAAATTGAACAGATAAGCATCGGGTAGTTTGTCAGACACTCCTTGCAGTGACTCTCCTGAAGTGATGCGAGAAAGGTGATCTGCCCGAAGGTGGGTTCTACCTTTCTTGACAACAACTTCAAAGTCATACTCCATTAGTAAGAGGAACTATCTTACTAAGCGTCCAGTATTGCAAGGTTTATTGACCAAATATAACAAAGCTTGATGATCAGTGAAAAACTTGAACTTGTTGGCCAATAAATAGTGTCTAAACTTCTTCACAGCATATACCATGCCTAAGCCCTCTCGCTCAGTTGTGGTATAGTTTCGTTCAGCTGCAGTGAGCTGTCTACTAGCGTATGCTATGGGCAAGTCTAAGTTTCCTTCACTTGTGGGTTGTGCTAGCACACATCCTATGGCGTGATTAAATGCATCCACATGGACATGGAATGGTTTATTCCAATCGGGAGTGGTCAGTATTGGTGCTGTGCACAAACGTTTCTTCAGTTCATTGAAAGAATTCTCGCATTCGTCATTCCACTCAAAATTAGACAACAAGGCATAAAGGGGTCTAGCTATGATTGCGTACATGTGGATAAACCTGCGGTAATATCCACAATGGCCCATAAAGGCTTGTACCTCTTTAACGTTCCTTGGCCTTGGTAGCTCCGCTATGGCTCGTACCTTATCTTCATCTGTTGAGATTCCATTCTTAGAAACAATATGACCTAAGATTTTACCTTGCCGCACCATGAACACACACTTTTCTGGGTTCAGACACACTCGATATTCTCTACACTTGTTGAAGATTTGTCCGAGCTCAGGGATGTGGAATCTTCTTTCTTGGGAATGAGCACATAAATCATCCACATACACTTCTAAGCTCTTTCGCAAGAACTCTTTGAAAACATGACACATGAGCCTTTGGAACATTGCAGGTGCATTGGTGAGCCCAAATGGCATCACACGAAATGCAAAGATTCCCCACTTTGTGGCAAAAGCCGTTTTGTGTTGATCTTCTGAGGCAATGGCTACTTGATTGTAACCTGAAAATCCATCAAGGAAGCTATAAACTTCCTTGCCTGCAACACGCTCCATAGGTGTTCCGTGATTGGAAGTCGATAGCTATCTCTGATCGTAGCGGCATTAACTTTTTTAAGGTTAATACACACTCGCAACTTCCCGTTCTTCTTGGGCACCACTACAATGGGGGACACCCATTCAGTATGCTCAATCTCATAGATGAATCCAGCTTCAATCAGCCTATCAATTTCTTCTTTTATTTTGGCTGCATATGTATCATTATATGTGTAGGGCTTCTATTTGGTGGGCTTGGCATCAGCAGTCATGGGGATAGTATGAGAGAAAATTCTTGGATCTACCCCTTTCAAGTCTTTATAGTGCCATGCAAACACATCCCTATATTCCCTTAAGAGAGCTACAAGCTCCATTTCTTCTCTTGCACTTAGGTCATCTCCTATATATGTGCATCTCTCTTCGTTCTCTTCAATGGTCACTACAATCTTCTTGGTCTTTTCTTTATTATCATATGATTCTCCTATGATGGCCTCTCTCTTAGGCATTCGTACCAAAATTTTGCGGTCATCAACTTCATATTTCTTGAAGTTTTCTGGTACCTCAAACAATGATTCCTCCTCTTCTTTTTTCACTGCTTTTCTTTTCTTTTTCTTTTGACTGCTCTCACTTCCATCCTTTGAATTTACCGTTTTAAAACTTGTGAGAGGTTCTTCTTCTTTCTGGGTGAACACTCCTATATCTTCTAGATAGTGTTGCTCTGAGTTAAAACAACTATCCATCACAATAGACTCCAGATCATCGTCATTCTCTTCTTCTTCTATGACATCACTAGGGTCACATTCTTCTAGCAAGGGCTGACACATGAACACTGAAATATCATAACCCTCCTCATCACAATGAGGTGTCCATTGTTCTTCATTGACAGCAATGTCCATGGTAGCTAAGATTTCTGGCCAGCCATGAGGCTCAAATTCCTCATCTGGAAAGATCATCGGTGTATAGGCTGGGTCTTTAATTGGTCTATCTCCTGGCAAAGTTCCTTCTTCTCTTGCCTTTAAACGTTTTTCCTCTTCCTCTCCGACCTTGCACATCCACAAATGAGTATCTTCATGCAGCCATGATGGATCACAGAGATGGAATCTTCTTTCGCTTTGTGGATAGAATTCCACTGTCGGGGTGGTACATCTCTGAAGGTGTAATCCTTCAAATTGACCTTTGTGGTGACTGTTGGAACATCAAGCTTACACTATGCTTGAGGTGGATTTGATCTACATCAAAGGATATCGCATCGAAAGAATATCCGTTGAAGAGTTCTTTTTCATATGCTCATTTATTGTATTTTTTTGAGAGATTTTTGATGGCTCATTTACCATTGTAAAAGCCTTGAGCTTTACACATGTAAAGGTACAAATATAGAGCCCATATTCCACGAATTTGTGGTGGTTGAGGTTGCATTCAATCAAGCAATCAATCAAGCAATCAATCACCTAAAAATAGATCAATCAAGATCTTGACTTTTTTCCTTGATTGTAGGAAAGTGATTTGATTCCCTCCAACAACCATTCCTACCTTCATTGAATTCAAATGCAAGTTGTAAAAGTCGTGGAACACTCTTAGAGTCTATATAAAGACTTGGAATCACTTGTAAAATACATGGAAGCAATATACATACACTTGTGACCATCATTGTCTTGCTCCTTCAATTTCTGCATCATCTTCTTCGCCAACAGTAATCTTGCAGAGGCTGCTGCTCTCTCCTCAGAGCTCCAAATTGAGTGCAAGAGGACTCATTGGAAATGTATTAGTGTTTAGTTTATGCCTGTAAATTTTCAAAGCATTTGGTTCAGCAGATTTGGAGAAATCTCAGTTTTTCTGCCTCGGGGTCAATCTCTGCGTATTCCTGAAAAATAGGAGGTACCACCGGTGAATGTCGCATTCATTCCTGTAGCATATTTTGCTTATTCCTTATACTTTTGTGCATTCCATACACTCAACCCTATGTGTATCACTCCCATAAAAGGATTTTTTCTAATTGTAATCACGCTGGTCGCTATGGGCATTTGAAGTTCATTGTCTCTTCCAAAGATAGTAAGTTTTTTGAGCTAGTCGACCCGCGAACCTATCTGTTTTGTATCGACTCATTCTCCTTGATGCTCCAAGGTACATAGTGTGTTTCTTTGCACTTATAGCATGCCTATAAGGTCTATTTGAGTCTCCAAAAGCTCAAGGGCTGGTCTTGTGCCGGTTGGCTTGACCAAACTTCATCACTTCGAAACGCACTTTTCTACCTTCGACAAGCTTCTCCAAGTTCTTTCAGTGGTATCAGAGCTAGTTCAAGATGGGTGACGGCTTTCCCTCAATGATCGAGAAGCTTGATCGACACAACTACGCGGCTTGGCAAATCAGAATGGAGGCCTACTTGCAAGGTAGAAATCTTTATGGAATTGTAGCAGGTGATGAAGCTATGCCTATTCCGAGATCCATGGGAGGACCTACACAAGAGGAGACAGATAAGCTCACACTTTGGTGCGCACGGGATGCTCAAGCAAGGTCGTACATACTAAACTCTATCTCTGACTTTCTATTACCACATATTAGAGGATGCAAGACATCTCAAGAGACTTGGGATGCCCTGGAGACTTTCTTTTCTGCTAGTACCAAAGCAAGAAAGAATCATCTTTGGAACGAGTTCAACCAAATGAAGAAGACACCCAAACAAACCATCACAGAGTTTGTTACCAAGGTCAAGGAGGTTGCGGATCAGTTAGCATCCATTGGAGAGCTAATTGAAGAAGAGTTCATCATGAGGCAAATTCTCAATGGCATTCGAAGTGATAAGCAATGGCAATCCTTCACGACGGCTTATGATCTCATCATGGATGTGCAGACTCCAGACTTCAACATCTTTCTTGGACAACTCTTCAATCAAGAAGCCAACAATAGCATAAAGGAAGGTAACTCTTATCATGGAAATTCATCTAGTGCTCTATATGCAGATAAGAAGGATAAGAAGCAGAAAGGCAAGAAGAAGGAAGAAGATGAAGAAGAGACTTCCCAAGCTAACTTCGCAAGCAAGAGCAAGTGGAAAGGGAAGAAGAAAGGAACGAAGCAAGACAAAGCAAAAGGTCAGAATGTTCAACCTTGTGCCATATGCGATAAGACCAACCACACCACTCAGAATTGCTGGTTCAATGGGAAGACCCAGAAAGGAAGTGGAAGAGGTGGATATGGCAGCAATAGAGGCCGAGGTGGACACAACTTCAACAACAACAATAGAAGTTATAATAGAAGGGACTACAACAATTATTCAGAAGATCAACCACATGAAGACTCTTTGCTTCTCATGAATCTAAGCCACAAAGAAGGTAAAGAAGATGATCATTTGTTCTACATAGATTCAGGATGTTCGAATCATGTTGCAGGCAACATTGCTCTTCTATCTGATTTGGAAAGTCCAAAGCATAGACATGAAGTGCAAACAGGGGATGACACGAAGCACAATGTGGAGAAGATTGGCAATGTCAAAGCTTCCGATGGCAGGACAAACATTTTGAGTAAGGTTCTCTATGTACCCACTATCACTAAAAACCTAATAAGTGTAGGCCAAATAGTTGAAAAAGGCTTGCAAGTTAGGTTCACCCAACATGGAGCTTTTGTGGAAGATCCATGTCAAGGCTTCAAGAAGATAGCCCGAGGTGAGAAGCATGGTAGGCTCTTTACTTTTGAAGTAGGAGAAACCAGGAACATTGCTCTATTCAACTTTGGGTCTCAAACCCTAAGTGAGCTTGAAGTGTGGCATAAGAGACTTGCTCATGTGAATGAAAGAACCTTGAAGGATATATGCAGGGATCAAAGTGTTCTAGGACTGCCGAACATATCAAAGCAACACATGATCAACAGGTGTGATGCATGTCAGATTGGGAAGGCACAAAGACAACCATTCAACCACAAAGGCTACATCCACAACAACTTATTGGACTTAGTACATACAGATGTATGGGGACCAAGTCAAAAACCTTCATTGGCAGGATCAAGGTACTATGTCTCATTTATTGACGACCATAGTAGGTGGACTATTCTATACTTTATCAAGAATAAGAATGAAGTGTTTGATTGCTTCAAGAAGTATCTTGCGCATGTGGAGAATCATACAGGTAGATCACTAAAGAAGCTCAGATCTGATGGAGGGGGAGAATACTTCTCCAAAGATTTTGATGAGTTCTTGCAGGATAAAGGTATCAAAAGGGAAGTGACTACCAGGTACTCTCCTCAACTAAATGGAATTGCAGAGAGGAGAAACAAGACATTGGTTGGATCAGCCCGAACAATGCTTGAAGAGAAGAAGTTGCCACATTATCTATGGGCAGAAGCTATTTCAACTGCAGTGTACCTTGTCAATCGACTACCATCCAAATCACTTCAAGGTATGACTCCTTATGAAGCATGGCATGGAAGAAAACCTAGTCTTGGACATTGCAAGGTTTTTGGTTGTTTAGCTTATGTTCATGTACCATCACAAATAAGAGGTAAGCTAGATGAAAGGGCAACAAAGGCAGTGTTTATTGGATATGATTCAACTCAGATGGGTTACAGGTTCTTCAATCCTTCAACCAAGCAATTCACTACAAGTAGAGATGTTGTGTTTGAAGAACACAGGTCTTGGTATGATGAAGACAAACAAAAGGTAACACTACCATATGATCTTGGTTCTGACTCTCATCAATTAGGAAGGAAGCATGATACACAGGTCCAGGATCCAAGAAGTGATACAGACGATGACCACGATGAAAGAGAAAGGGATTACAAGCTATGGAAGTCAAGAGGCAAAGCAAAGATGCAAGAGGTTGGAGAATGCTCCAAACAAGTACCTAGAAGATCAGCAAGAGAGAAGAAACAACCAGAAAGGTATGGATATGATTCCACATTTGTTACAAAGCATTCAATCTACTTGGCAAAAGACTCTATTTCAGAGGAACCCTCAACCTATGAAGAGGCAAAGGGAAACCCTAATTGGGAAAAGGCCATGAACGAAGAGATAGATGCATTGAAGGAAATGGACACTTGGGATTTGGTTCCAATGTCGCCGAATCAAAAGGTAATTGGTTGCAGATGGGTATACAAAGTTAAAAGAAATTCAGATGGATCAGTTTGCAGGTACAAGGCAAGATTAGTTGCCAAAGGATGCTCACAAACTCATGGTATAGACTATGAGGAAACATTCTCACCAGTTGCAAAGATGACTACAATCAGGACATTGATAAGTGTAGCTGCTGCAAGGAATTGGAGACTCCTCCAACTTGATGTGAAAAATGCATTCTTAAATGGTTGGATAAGTGAAGAGGTATACATGTCACAACCACCAGGTTTTGAAAACCCTAATCATCCATCTTATGTTTGCAGACTTAAGAAAGCATTGTATGGATTGAAACAAGCTCCAAGAGCTTGGAATTACAGGTTGGTTACATATCTTCAAGACCAAGGGTTCAAAGCTAGCAGCTCCGATCCTTCTCTATTCATCAAAAGGGATCACAATGAGGTTATCTATCTATGTGTATATGTAGATGATATTATTGTGACAGGTGATGATCTAAATGGCATTCAAAGGATCAAGAGACACATGCAAGAGGAGTTCAAAATCAGTGACCTAGGTGAGCTCACATATTTCCTAGGTATGCAGGTGATATACACAGATGAAGGAATGTATTTGACTCAAAGAAGATACATTCAGGATCTTCTTCTCAAGTTCAAAATGGAGAACACTAAACCTGCAGGTACACCTTTGGAGATGAATCATAAACTTAGTGTTTATGAAGGTGAGAAAATTGAAGACATAAAAGAGTATCAAAGCTTGGTAGGTAGCTTGATATATGCTACTCACACAAGGGCAGACATCTCATATAGTGTGGGAGTGCTTAGTCAGTTCATGCACTCACCGAGAAGACCACACATGGATGCGGCTAAGAGAGTACTTAAGTATCTCAAAGGTACAATCAACGAAGGTATATTCTATCCTTACTCTTCCGATTTGGATATCAAAATCTACTCAGATGCAGATTGGGCAGGAGCTAAGGATGATAGAAAAAGTACATCTGGTTACTTAGCATTTGCAGGTTCGAAGCTAGTGTCATGGAGTTCCAAGAAGCAACCAACAGTTGCTTTATCCTCAACTGAAGCAGAGTACAGAGGCTTGACCATAGCAACTCAAGAGGCAATATGGTTAAAAGCATTGTATACAGATTTGGGACTTGTGAGTTCCAAACCTCACATATTTGGAGATAATGTAAGTTCCATGCATCTAGCGGCAAATCCTATTTTTCATGCGAGAACCAAGCATATAGAAGTCCATTATCACTTCATCAGGGAGAAGCTCATGGCAAAGGAGATTGACATTTCTTTTGTTCCGACTGAAAAGCAAGTAGCAGATATGATGACGAAGGCACTTGATGGAATAAAGCTTTGTAGATTCAAAGCTATGGCAGGTATTCAACCTATCAGAGAATGAAGACTCAAGCATACTTTAGCTTGAGGGGGAGCTGTTGGAACATCAAGCTTACACTATGCTTGAGGTGGATTTGATCTACATCAAAGGATATCGCATCGAAAGAATATCCGTTGGAGAGTTCTTTTTCATATGCTCATTTATTGTATTTTTTTGAGAGATTTTTGATGGCTCATTTACCATTGTAAAAGCCTTGAGCTTTACACATGTAAAGGTACAAATATAGAGCCCATATTCCACGAATTTGTGGTGGTTGAGGTTGCATTCAATCAAGCAATCAATCAAGCAATCAATCACCTAAAAATAGATCAATCAAGATCTTGACTTTTTTCCTTGATTGTAGGAAAGTGATTTGATTCCCTCCAACAACCATTCCTACCTTCATTGAATTCAAATGCAAGTTGTAAAAGTCGTGGAACACTCTTAGAGTCTATATAAAGACTTGGAATCACTTGTAAAATACATGGAAGCAATATACATACACTTGTGACCATCATTGTCTTGCTCCTTCAATTTCTGCATCATCTTCTTCGCCAACAGTAATCTTGCAGAGGCTGCTGCTCTCTCCTCAGAGCTCCAAATTGAGTGAAAGAGGACTCATTGGAAAGGTATTAGTGTTTAGTTTATGCCTGTAAATTTTCAAAGCATTTGGTTCAGCAGATTTGGAGAAATCTCAGTTTTTCTGCCTCGGGGTCAATCTCTGCGTATTCCTGAAAAATAGGAGGTACCACCGGTGAATGTCGCATTCATTCCTGTAGCATATTTTGCTTATTCCTTATACTTTTGTGCATTCCATACACTCAACCCTATGTGTATCACTCCCATAAAAGGATTTTTTCTAATTGTAATCACGCTGGTCGCTATGGGCATTTGAAGTTCATTGTCTCTTCCAAAGATAGTAAGTTTTTTGAGCTAGTCGACCCGCGAACCTATCTGTTTTGTATCGACTCATTCTCCTTGATGCTCCAAGGTACATAGTGTGTTTCTTTGCACTTATAGCATGCCTATAAGGTCTATTTGAGTCTCCAAAAGCTCAAGGGCTGGTCTTGTGCCGGTTGGCTTGACCAAACTTCATCACTTCGAAACGCACTTTTCTACCTTCGACAAGCTTCTCCAAGTTCTTTCAGTGACCCCTAAGTGCTGCAAGTACAAGGAGTTGGTTCCCCAATCCTGTACTATTTGCAATTGTCGTAGGAAGGGTCTTCCTAGGATCATCTCATAGACATTATTTTTCTCAAAGTCACATATAGCAAATGTATGTTCAAACTCCACACCACAAGTAGTTAGAGTTATCCCTTCGAGCAATCCTAGAGGTCTTTCAAAATGACCGTCAACCATTTGAAGCTTCATTCTAGTTGGTCTTAATGTGGGTTTGCCCCATTGCTTCCACAAAGAGGTGGTCGCAATGGCAACACCAGCACCTGAATCTATGATTGCTTTGGTTGTGTAACCTTGGTAAGTGATTGGAAGATAAGTATTACCTTCCTCACCCTCACACATGTCCCCTATTTTGTCTAGAGGTATCTCTGGCACTTTTTGCTTAGAGCCTGCTTTTGGCATATTGAAATCAAGTTCTGGAACCTGATCCTTCACATGATTCCATAGCTCGGGTTTTGCTTTGAGCAGCTCTTCTATAGTGAGATGACATTGAACCTTAGTGTTCTTCACGACATCAGTGTTCCTTGGGACCACTGAGTCTTCATGTCTGACCAGTATTGTGGGAGCTCTGATCTGAAGAGATTCAGATTCCCATGGGCTTGGAAATTGAGGCAGTTCCTCTAAGGTATTAGATTCAAAATCTAACCTTTCATCTTCTTGTTGTTCTGCTTCATCTCTGTAAATAGATGGAATGTCTTGGGGAAATTGATCATGAAGATCATCAATCTCAGGAATAGGAGGGGAATTACCCTTCTCCTTGGCCCATTTCTCTTCTTGTATTTCCCGCAAGAACTCTTGAGAGTACTGTTGAATTGAAGGAGGTATTCCAGCATATGTGGAATTAGGAACATAAGCTCCCATTGGTGGTGAGCTTCCTCTTTCAATAACTGGTTGAGCCTGTGGAGGTAAAGAAACTTGTGGTTTGTTTAACAATTGCTCTAATCTTTCTAGTAAGCCCTGGAAATGCAAATCTGATTTGATAGAGTTTGTCTGATTGAACTTTTGACTAGTCTCAAGTATGGCTTGAGCTTGTTCTACCATTTTCATGCACATTTTCATCCGTTCAATCTCTAAATCTACTCTAGGGTAACTCTTGTCTAGGTTTGCAACTGTAGGCCCTTCTTGAAGTCGAGCCTGGTAGCCCTTGAACATCATGTCCAAGCCTTCTGGGGTTGGATCTGCAAGAACAGACCTTGGTTGCGGTCTATTTACAATGGGTGGTGGGGTGGGATGAGGTGGAGTGGATGGAGTTTCGGCATGCGAGGGGCTTTGAGATGCAATGTCTTCTATTTTTGTTTTCGCTTCTTTTAAGCTTTCTTCTAGTTTCGATAACGTTTTATTCCACTTGCGATTGGCCTTCTCTCTGGTATCCTTCCATGTTCTTGTTTTCCTCTTACTAGGCTCTCCTGATTCACTTGACTCCGATTGTTCTACTGGTTTATCTTGTTTTAATGCTTGTGTAACTGCCTGTACAGGTGCCATTACTGCTACTTGAACTTGAATCCGCCACTAAACCTACCACATTAATGGGTGTAATCTTGGGTGCACTAGAGGGGTTTCTTGGACAATCTCTGGGGAGATGGTCTTTGCCACAATCAGGACAAAAAGCGTGTATTGTGATAGCTTGTCCTTGACTCAGAGATGGTGGGTGGGGACAATCACGAAGGAAATGGTCACCCTGACATCTGAAACATGGTCCTATAGGGGCTTGTGGTCTTACTTGTCTAAATTGGGGCCTAGGGTTAGCATTTGTGTACATGAGATTTGAGTATTCAGGCTCCCAATTTTGTTCCATAAGTGGTGCCTCATATTGATATGGATAAATCTCACTATGTTCAGGTGACTCTGCGTAATAAGCATGTGGACTACCTTCATGGGAGTAGTCTAAACTATGAGCATGAGAGTCATTCTCTGAGATCAATGGGGTTAGTGGCACCAATGCTCTATTTGGATTTTCCTCTCCCACAGCATACTTGACTGGAATCACGTTGGCAGGAGTTGGTGGTTGGTTTCCCAAGACAGGTTGTGGCCTATATGGTGCCTGATATTGCTGTTGTGGTCTATAATATAGCTGTTGGTATTGGTTCTGATACCTACCTTATTGGTAAGGTTGCTGATAAGTTTGTCTAACAGCCTGCCTATTGTAGGGACAATCTTGAGCCGTGTGGTTCGTGTATTTTCTCTCAATAGTGCAATATGGAGCATTCCTTTCTCTAATGTTCTGGTTTTGCATTGGGCATACATTAGCCATGTGGTCCCCTCCAAAAGTATAACATTGGTTCAATGGGGTGACTCTTTGTGTTTGTCTATTTTGGACTCCCAGCTTCTTGGCAACTTGCTCAGCTATCTCATCTATTTCCGTGGACATTTTTGAAGTATGACTAGTAGAACTATCAGAATCCTTATAGAATTTGGACAATCCTAACTCCTCACCCAAGTTATCTTCTATGTCAATGCACGTCCGCACACACTCTTCTATGGATCTGGGCTCTTTCAAGTACACATATGATCTCAACTTTGTGCTCAGTAAGCCATCTAAGAACAAAGCCACTTGTTTGGCTGGTGTGGATAACTCGGGAGCAGGGCATCTCTCTAAATACTATCTGAATCTTCTACCTGCTAGTCGCACTGTTTCTTGGGGTGTCTGCTTGAAGTTGTGGATCAGGGATGATGTGTTATGCCTGATACCACTCTTGGAAAATTCTACAATGAAATCATCTAGCAGTTGACCTATATCGTGATAGTTGCGACTACTCAATGGTTGAAACCAAGCTAAGGCAGTGCCCTTAAGAGTCAAACCAAATGCCTCGTACTGGGTGAACAAATCCTCAACCTATTCAGCTCTTAACACTTGTTTGAACTCGGCCACATGATCATAAGGATCTCCTGACCCGTCAAAATAATTCTTCATTGCCTTGATCACTTGAGTGGGTCTAAGGGTTCTTGTGTGCTCTCGGGGTCTAGGCAATGGAAAATCATGTTCATCTCTTTGTTGCCTATGTGCTTGATGTCTCTCTCTTTCAGGTCTTTCATTTTCAAATCCTGCTCTATTTCTGCCCACAGGGTGTGCAAAACTTACCTCAGGTCGCTCTCTAGTTCTTTCTCTCTAGGCTTCATGAGCTTGGGATGATCCTACTCCTTGGGGAACATGGGAAACATTGGATCTTGGTGGAGGGAAAATCAATTCACTCTTCCAAGTACATGCATGTCTATCATGTTCTGTTACCAAGAATATCTTCTCTGATGTGTTATCTGGGTACACAACTTTGCCTGGCATCTCAGGGTCTTTGAATTCATAGATGATGACTATGCCCAGTTGGCTAGGTTGATCTGGCTTGAATCTCCAAAAGGCTTCCTCTGTTTCTCTATTCAAGAATAGTTCTATGCTTTTGTTGTCTTGAGGGATCCAATCTGGTGTGATTACTCTGGTCAAAACTAACTTACCTCTAGGAGTCTGGGGTCCTTTTCCTACATTTCCTTGTTCTAGGTCTCCTAACTCATTCTCATGAATGACATTTCCAAACTCATCGGTCCTATCTGGTAGGTTGGTGACCACATACATGGTTCCTTCCTTATCAATGTATGAACCCTCTTCGAACTTGACCACCGGGTGTTCAAGTCCAAAGGGTTGATCTGGATTTTTGAGTTGGACCACTCATCGCCTCAGGCCATCCTCATAGATGCGAGCACCTAATCGATTGGTCCGAATATATTCCAATTTTGTCTTATAGGGACCTTCTGGTGTTTGTAGATGGGCTGTTCCTGAATTACCTATAGGTTTTCCCATGCTAAAAGACATTTCTGAGTCACTTGTGTCTGAGTTTAGTACGTAAGGACAACCACTTAGTTGTTGTGCCCAAGACTTAGCTGTATGGTTGACACTAGACTGAGAAGATCTAATGCTTTGTCTATCCTTGCCTAGGTGTCTACCAGATCTCAGGTTCATAAGCTTGGGCTAAGAGTCCAAAATTTCCCCTTGGTATGGTTCAAAAAATCCTTTGGAGTCCCCTTGGGTTCCAGGTCCCACTTGAAGCCCAACTTCAAATTATCTTATCTAAAAATCAACACGTTATTCTTATAAAAATGGATTCGAAACGAGCTTTCCAACGAGCTATAGAGCTCAAAAAATGGACTTTGGATGAAAAAGTTATGTCAAATCAGGCTCTTGGGGGTCAAAACAGGCAAACAGGACCTTCTGGAAAAAATCGCGATTTTGTGAAATCAAGAAAATCGCAATTTTGTGAAATCAAGAGAATCGCGATTGTGTGAAATCAAAAAATCGTGATTTTGAGCACAGAATCGTGTTTTTGAAAATCGCGATTTTGAGCACAGAATCGTGTTTCAGAGAATTGTGGTTCACAAAATCGTGTGTGGAAACCCCTTGCATGGGCGAGGTGGAGCTTCCCATCTACATTCAAGATGTTCTTATGGCAATGAAGGTGCTAGCTTGTCTTGGCTCAAGACTAGATCTACAATCATGTAGTCAACCTGAACCTAAGAAGTGGACTTCTTCAGGTCTGTGTAAATCAGAATCACATTACCATTGAGTTAGAAAATAAAGCACTCAAGGAAATAGGAAAGGCACCAACTCCTGGTCCTTCCAGGAGTATACATGAAGATAAAGATGTTGTTCTTGTCCAAAACACTATGATGCAGAAGGATGATGTTCTCAACAAAGAAGCCAAGGATATGATGGAACTCCCTTCTTTTCCAAAATTGATCGAGACCCAACAACCAAAGGAGTACAAGAAGTAGAGGAAGTAGATGGTCTATGCTCATAATCACTAGAGAGCACGAAACAAGAGGGCTCAAAAGATGAAGCAGATCTGGGTACACAAGGGCGAACAACCCTCTGCTCTGGTGATGGATCCCCAACGATGCATGAAACCATCTACTTGGACAAGGACTACAAAGAGCGAGTATTCCAAGAATTTCCCAAAATGGACCATTTCTATTTGGCTCCCAAAGCGGCTAATGAATGCCAACCCCAATGCACAACAAATATGGGTGCCTAGGACCTACTTACATGCCCAAGTAGTTTCACAAAAGCTCATGGGCCTGAAATGCCACTCACAATCATTCACATCATGCATTTCAGGGCACACATCTGCATTTTAACATTCCACACATGCGACCACACCTAGAACTATTTTGAAATGGGTACCCATAAAGTCCCAAATCCAAGACAACATGATTCATAAACATGAGAAGATTATTGCAGCCAAAAGAAGCCGCTTTGAACATAAAGTTTGGAGAGTTAAACTTTGTGATAACCACATGACCCCACCATGTAAAGCAGTGTGTAGCTCAGTGATGAGTAGCACCTCCTTTAATGTCAATCCGGGAAGACGTGAGGATGGTATGAAGACCTCGAGCAAGTGGCGGCACAAGTGCGTGAGTGAGAAGCACACAAGCATGCACACACATACACACACACGCGCACACACGGCAAGACAAAGAGAGAGAATCAATGGAGTTCTTTAGATTACTTTCAATAGCTCTTACAAGTTCGTTTCAATTACAATCTCCTCCAAAATGAGCTCTCTAGCTCTTTTTATAGTTTTTGACTAGCTTTGGCCCTGTCCAGACCTAGTGTCTGGCCTAGTTAAAAATTAGGTTCCAGGGCTTATTTGAGGGCTCAAACGAAGTCTAAAAATTATGAAATTTGGTACGATGGTACTTCTAATACTCCTCAAGCTCGAGGACTCCTCGGCTTGCACAGAATGGAGTCTATTCTACCAAAAACGGGATTTACAATGTTTGTGTAGTGATTAAAATCACTTGAGTTGTACATAACCCATGGGGAAAAATGATCTGGCCTTGTTGCCGTATTGTGCATGATTCCTCTGTTGCTTTGTGTGCCAACACTCCCCCCTTCCTAGCGTCTGTCGCCCCTGACAGACCTTTGTTCTCGCGGGTGGTCGATGTAATATTGGATGACATTGGTGGCCAGTTCATGTTCTCCTATCCTTAAGCCTCTTGCTAGATCGGCTTCCAATGCCTCCCAATTTATTGCACCGGGGGTCTCTGGTTGCGGGGTGGTGTAGTACTCTGAATACATTGCTTGTTCACAAGCAAACAGTTGAAGCAGATGTGTCGGCTTTGGTGCGAAAATCTCCGAGTGATACTCCCAGAAACCTGATCTGAACATTTCTTCGAAGGTCTGTTTGTAGCAGGCGGGGAGATATTTGATGCGCGCATGCCAAGCGTAAGCCACACGGATACTGGGGGTGGTGCTCATGTCATACACCAAGTCGTAATTTCCATTGCTAAACCCCGGAAGACGTACCTGTGGTGCGGCTGCATTTCTAAAGGTCTTCAGCACTACTTGCATCATATCTAAGATTTTAAGCATCATTTGCGCTGCTACATCTGGCATGGGCTTCAAGCGCGGCATCCAGTGGCGAATGGTTCCCATCATGTATGCTACCGATGGTGGTCCTTGTGGTGGCGCGATGTACGGGTAGTTCAGCCATTCCTTGCATTGCGCATTGTTCTGTACCTTGATATTAAATGCCTTCCACGACCTGCGGCGGGGGACTGGACCGTAGCATGGGTTGTACAGGAGGTGTAACGGCGCGTTGTTCCATGTGCGTAGCATTTCTGGATAGGTCTCTAAAAGTTTCTGCCGCCATGTTGGTTGACGAATCTTGCCTTTTCGCACCTCTGGAGGAAGGTCTTCGGGTTGAAATTGGGTCGCAAAAGTAGGAATCTGACCCGTGACTCTTTGTATTTCTGCATTATAATCAGCCAAGATAATATAATACGGCATGTATTGGAGTTCCGATGAGAGAATCAGGCGTCTCGATGACAAGTTCTTGAAGTAAGCGGATTGTAACACAGTCTCCTCTATGACCCTCATGGCCTGATTTTGCACTACGGTGCGCTCTTCATGCGAAGTCCCTATTTCCTCCACTTGTCGTAACCATGGCGGCCGTGGTGCCTCGAACGTGTCCTGCGCTTCTTCTGTTTGTTGGCCTCCTGGGAATGGTTGCGGATCATATTCTTCATCAAACGTTTGTTCCACAGGAATTTGCACAACTTCTTCGTCCGTGGGAGCCTCCGGAGGGGAAGATGGTCTCTCATATTGTAGTAGGTGTGTTTGCAATTCAGTTACCTGTTCCTGGAGATCTTTTATTGCCTCTGCGTTGAGAAGCGAAGCCGCAGAGGGGGTGGTTGGAGGGGCAGCTGTTGGTCCTCGTTGGTGTTCCTGCTTCAGTTGTCCTAGCTCCTCCGATAGCTTATCATGTGCTTCGAGCAGCATGGCATAATCTTCCAATATAATTTTGATATTATCAGGGGTCACTGCTTGAAATTTGGATGGGCTGATGGGTGCCCCCGGTGTACTCTCAATAGCTGCCTCCAGGTTCTCTTGATTTTGTATTTGCAGACGTCTGTTCTCTTCCTGAGCAGCCGCAAGATGACGTTTAAGTAGCGCCATATTTCGCTGAAGTTTTGAGTTGCGTTCCAGTTGTGTCCGTAGGTGACCTTCTACCACCTGCACTACTTCCTGATCTACGTTCTGTAGCTGTACCTCCAATCTATTATGGGCTTCTTGGAGGGTTTGGAACTGTGTGTGGAGGCGAGCGTTCTCCTCTTCTAGTGCCGCAAAGCGGTGCTGTAGGGTCTCTGAGTGCTCGTGCAGGCGTTCGTTTTGTTGCTGGAGCTGAATGTAATCTGTTCTTAAATTTGATATACATGCCATCATGGTGTCCAATGCATTACCTATAGATGAGTGGGGGGTGTTTACCGTGGAAGATGCATGGGAAGGGAATTGGGGAAGGGAGACAGTGAATGAAGTGTCTACGAAAGTTGTGTGTGTGGGTGAAATTGGTGGAGGGGGAATGGGAGGAGGTGAAACCGTGGGTGGAGGTGCCGTGGGTGGTGAAATGTCCATACCTTCAGGAGTGGGTGTTAGTGTGGGACCTACCATATACATTGGTATGGTCGGTGGTGTGTGTGTGGAAGTGGTGAATAGATGTGAAGAGGGGTGGGGAGCTGAAAAGACAGGGAATGGTTGCGGGCCTGGTTGAAAAGCCCTAGCAAAGAGGTCATGGAGGGATTGTAGGAATGGAGAGAGGGATGTCGGGGGTTGAGGTCGTAAATTTGAGGAGGGCTGAAAGGGTTGCGTGGTAGCAGGGAAGCCCATGAATGTGGATCTAGGGTCAGGATGACCCGTGGCTGAGGGCGTTGGGGATGGTTGCCCTAGGGCAGGCTCTAGGAGAGGTTCAGCGGATTGTGTAGTGTTGGGGTTTGCTTCGAAGATTGGATTATCAGTGGTAGAGAATAGGGTGGCACTGGAGATGGGAGTACGGAAGATGAAGGTGGGGTCGGTGGGTTGAGTAGTCGATGTGGTTTCCACTGTTTCTCTTCTAGGAGGTGATGGTGGGGGAGTAGGTGGTAGTGGTTCGGTGGACTCCTCATGGGTGGCGGGGTGCTGTTGACTAGCTGTTTGGGAGGTTGGTGTAGTCGTGGGCTCTTCGGCAACTGTAACGGGAATTTGGATATTTTTACCTGAGCGAGGTCGTGTCTGGAACCTTCGTGGGTCATATTGAACTGAAGGCCTCTGAATGGCAGTGCGCACAGCTTCTACAACTCCATATGTTTCTGCCATCAATAAGAGACCTTCCCTGTACACTGAGTCAACTCCCGCTTCTTCCAACAACTGAGTCATAAGTACTCTGCTGCTATGTTCAGTGAGTAACTGCTGCGATCGCACTCTTTCCATAATCTGATACAGCCTTCGGAGTTCTGCTGTATATGCTGGGGCTTCAGTGGTCTCTTCTTCATACACTTCTTCTTCTTCCGGGTGTCCGTGTTGTTGACTTTGCTGAGCGTCACTCCAATGGACATGTCTACCGTCTGTAGACTTTCTTCTTCTTTGTGAGGATGTGCCCTGCTCCTCTGCCTCTGAATAAAACTCCACATCAGAGAATTGTGTGCTTTGTAGGAATGCTTCGAAATCCTGGGGGTCCAGTCCTTCAGCCTCTCCAGTGGCAGCAAATTCGAATTCAGGTGTAACAGGAGGAGCCGATGGGGTAGGTTGGGTCGTGGTGTCAGATTCCGACCTGGGTATCCTAATGGTAAAGGGAGGTACAGTGCCCTCTCTTAGTGGTGATGCCTCAGGAGTAGTCAGGACTTCCCTTGTCTGGACACAAGGGATCGCGCCCCTCATGCGCTTGGACTGATGTGTGGACGTCTTGAGCCTTTTAAACATTTGTAATTGTGCCCAAGTTAAGGCACGTTCAATGGGGACATCATATGCTAGGCATCGGTAAATAATGCGTGTGAGCGCACAGCATCCGTTCACCACTAATTTCCTAGAAGCCCGTTTGTTTGCTTCATACAACTGATCTATAATCCACACTGGTAGCTTAATAGGTAACGCACCTGCTTCCGCCAAGTAGAGAGCAAACCAGATCTTCTTGTGTGGTTGCGTGAATCGGTCTTGGCCGGGGAAGGCGAAATGTTGCATGCACATGCGGAGAGGGATGGACACATTTGGGGTGAGTGCTGCCATGTCTTTTAGCTTCACTAGTTTCCTGTCCTTCATGTTGGTGGGAACGAGAGCATCCTTTTCTGAGGGCACATGCGTGCCATGCATATTTAAAGCGTCGCTTACCAACTCCACAGTAAGTTCAAACCTCTTCAACTCGTTGTTGCCCAGCAATGAGGGGAGAACAAATGATCCGGGTTGGTCCTTATCTTCATTAGCTTGTAATGTGGAGACCAAATAGTAACATCGGAGGAGATCGGGTTTAGGTAGTGGGGCTTCAAAATATTCCGCCAACCCTGCTCGTTGCCATATGGTCTGGAGATCTTCGGTGTTCTGTAAAGTCTCGAACTCTTTGGAGAAAAATTGGAATCTCACCCATGATCTGTCATACTCGCATTTAGACTCCCAGATATACTTGGCCTCTCCTAATGGACCGGGCATGCCATTGAACCAATGAGAATTGGCATGGACTCTTTCCGTGATCCCTGTAGGTGGGTCTGGCACCGGGATTTGCTGAAGGTGTTGCATCTCCACTGGTCGTTCAGTTGGGGGCACGTCCACAGGTAGGCTATCCACATCAATTCCTGCAGTAAGTATCCCTACTTGTGAGCCCGAACCTGTCGCTTCTGCCATTTTTCTTCTTGCCTTCTGATTCTGTAAGAATATAGAATCATGTGTTAACATCGTAATGGACGGAATAAATCCGTTGTTGTCCCCGTTACAACATTAACATGAGGTAGATGGTGAGTTAGTGGTTAGTAAGTGCACGAAGACAGTGAGTGTAGTTAATGTTTGTGTATTCCTAGGAGACTAATGCCGTGAGTAAGTGGGGAGAATTTACAAATTGGGGTCGGGGGGTTTATTGCGGGTCTTAGACTGCCAAATGCAGTGGATGGGCTTTTCTTTCGGTTTCGTAGAGACTCTAGAGAGCTGTGTCGGTGTCACTGTTTGGGAATGGGGCCTTTTAGGGACCCACTTATAAGTGATTACATGCATGCTCATGTGTCTTGGTGTGTTCCTAAGTGTTGAGTACAAGGGAATATTGGTTGTACTCGTAGATGGGTTATGCTGCATAGGTTGTGGCCTTGGTGTAACTACTTGTGCCCTTAAGCAAGCCTTAGGCATCCAAATTTGTCTTGATTGTGGGCTAGCCTTCATCGACTTCTTGGGCACCCAAATAGATTTTACTTTAGCAGAAGAGTTCCTGAAAGACTTCTTATTAGCGTCGTGTTGTTGGTTACTAATAAGAGGCTTTGCCCGTGTAGTTGACGGTGGTGCAACCTGTTGTTCGCCTTTCCGCACCCACACCTGGTTTAATTTCTGGGACATTCTGCTGCGCAGGTACTTTTGATCTCGGACATAGGTAGTACTCTGCTTCTTGTGCCTGTGATCCGCCTTTGGTTGTTGTCTCCTTCTGGCCTTTGGAAAAGAAGGGAGTTCCGTTGCATCCTTGACTCCTTTTTTGCAATTAGCATTCCTCTGCAACACAGGGTTTTGAACAAGAACAGCATGGTCATCTTCATGTGTACCCCTGGAAGGACCAGGAGTCTGTGCCTTTTCTAGTTTCATGAGTGCTCCATTATCCAACTCTACTGTAATTCGACCATGATTGACCCATACCTGAAGAAGTCCACTTCTTAGGTTTAAGTTGACTGCTTGGTCATAGATCCAGTCTTGACCCAAGACAAGAGGTTCAGTGAGATCCTCATCTTGACACACCAGTACTTTAACTGTCATTGCCTCATCATGAATGTAAAGGGGAAGTTCCGCCTCGCCCATGCAAGGGGTTTCCATTCCTCCCAATCCTATAAGATATGCTTCCACAGGATTGACAGTCAATTGTAATTCTTGGCAGTAAGACAATTTAACAGCACTAGTGGCTGCACCTGAGTCAATCAAGGCTCTTACGGTCCTTGCACTCTTTCCTTGTCCTATATCTAAGGTTACGAAAGGACGTCTATCAATTATCCTATGCGAGCTTGTTCCTGCAACTTCACACATGGCTATGGGAAATCCTTGGTCTGCATAGTCATTCGCTCCAGGCTGATCTCTGCCTTGCCTTCGTAATTTCATCCTTCTGATGCGTTCTAAAGCTTCAGCTTGAGCTTCTTCTCGAACTCGCTTTTCTTCCTCTTTGCGTTTCTTAGCAGTGTTGAGTCGACTGAGCATTTCCTCCGTGAGGGGTTCTTGATATAACTTGACTCTGCAACCGCTAATATAATTTGGGAGAACATCACCTTCTAATGTGGCCAATTGTACTGCTCCGCTCGTGGAGATCCTATTGATGATCATAGGTCCGTAGCCTCTCTTTTCTAGCTTCCTCGCGTGTTGTTTTAGTGTATAGACTAAGACTAGATCTCCTGCTTTCAAGCCTTTATCCTTCACGTGGGCATCAAAGTATGCCTTCTGTCTCTTCTTGGCTGCATATATCCCTGCAGCGGCTCTCAGTCTTGTTTCTCCTAATCGTTCAAGGTCAAAGATCCTAGAGGAGAGCTCATGACCTGTCCATTCGTGCTCTTGTGCTACTCTCAATGTAGGGATCAGGAAGTCCAAGGGTAGCACAGCATTTTGGCCAAATACCATCTGAAAGGGGGTGGCTTGGAGTACCGTTTTGTAGGCAACTCGGTATGCCCAAACAGCATGGTGTAGCTGTTTGTCCCAATCAGAGCGTTTAGTGTTCACTAACTTTGTCAGTACATTGCATAAGATTTTATTAGTGCTCTCAGCTTGTCCATTAGCTTGAGGGTGATACGGGGCAGACTTTTTGTGTATTACCAAGAATTCTTGGAGTAGATTCTCAATCACTTCGTTCAAGAAATGAGTGCCTCTATCACTTACAAGCTCTATAGGTAGCCCGTATCTCGTGAATACATTCTCAAACAAGAATTTGGCAGTTGTTTGAGCATCGTTCTTTGTCGTAGCCTTTACCTCTACCCACTTGGTGAGATAATCTGTTGCCACAATGATGTATTCCGCATGAGAACCTTTAGCTGGGGGATTAATAGGACCTACGAAGTCTATTCCCCACTTAGAGAATGCACGTCCACTCATCATAGGTTTCAGTGGCATCTCATCTTTGCGTATAGGATACTGAGTCCTTTGACAGACATCACACCGTTTCACATAGGTATGTGCATCCATGTGAAGTGTAGGCCACCAGAAGCCCGCAAATAATATTGCCTTGATTACCCGATCTGGTCCAAAGTGTCCTCCTGCTACACCTTGGTGAGCAGTTTCCAAGATCTTAAGATATTCACTCTCATGGACACACAGTCTCAGGTAACCATCCTTACCGCGTTTGTATAGATTATCACCAATGAGTGAGTAATCCAAGGCTTCTTGTTCTAAACTCCTTTTCCTAGCCAGAGTCATGTCTGGAGGGAATGTGTTTGTCCTCAGGAATGATACTAGTGGTTCGCTCCAATCTGGCACAATGGATACTTGATAAAGAGTGGCATGTTCCACTGGTGGTTTAGTGCAACAGATTGGGCATTTCTTGCACAACGTTTGGACATCAGCTTCCATAGTTGGCCAATGCACTCCGAGTCTCCTTAGAGTCTGTAACGTTTGTCGCTTTGAATGGTGTTGCTCTAATGCACCTACATGTGCTAATTGCAACCATTTAGCGTACTCATCCTCTTCTACGCAACAAGCCAAAATCCCTTGATCTGTGTGCTTGTACATGCTTCCTGCCATGATGTGGTACTTCTGGGCTTTTACAACCTCTCTATTCCGTGTGTTTACCACAGGATGGTTAGGCCCGTATGTCAATACTGGTACCAATGGCTTAGCCCACTGCGGTACAACTTCCAAATTAAACAAGTAAGCATCAGGAAGGTCATCTGACACTCCTTGTGGGGCTTCTCCTGATGTGAGCCTAGAGAGGTGATCTGCTCTCAAGTGAGTCCTACCCTTTCTTACCACAACCTCAAAATCATATTCCATTAGCAAGAGAAACCATCTTACTAATCTTCCTGTATTGCATGGCTTGTTTACAAGATATAACAATGCCTGATGATCAGTAAAAAATTTAAACTTACTTGCAAGCAAATAGTGTCTAAATTTCTTGACTGCATATACCATGCCTAATCCTTCGCGCTCTGTAGTGGTGTAATTCCGTTCAGCCGCATTCAATTGTCTACTGGCATAGGCAATTGGAAGATCCATATTACCTTCACCAGTAGGTTGTGCAAGCACACATCCAATAGCATAATTGGATGCATCCACATGAACATGGAATGGCTTATTCCAATCTGGTGTGGTCAAGATTGGTGCTGAACACAATCTTCGTTTAAGCTCCTGGAAGGAATTCTCACATTCATCAGTCCACTCAAAGTTAGTCAAGAGTCCGTACATGGGCTTTGCGATGACAGCATACATGTGGATGAAACGTCGGTAATACCCACAATGCCCCATGAAAGCTTGTACTTCCTTGACATTCTTTGGCCTAGGTAGCTCTGCTATGGCTCTCACTTTTTCTTCGTCGGTAGATATGCCATTCTTTGACACTATGTGTCCTAGAATCTTACCTTGCCTTACCATAAAAACGCACTTTTCTGGGTTCAGGCAGACTTGGTACTCTCTACATTTGTCAAAGATTTGTTTGAGTTCAGGAATATGGGTTTGTCTAACATTGGAATGAGCACAAAGATCGTCGACATAGACTTCTAAACTCTTCCTCAGGAACTCCTTGAACACATGGCACATCAGTCTCTGGAAGGTGGCTGGTGCATTGGTAAGCCCAAATGGCATTACTCTAAAAGCAAAAATGCCCCATTCTGTGGCAAAGGCTGTCTTATGCTGATCCTCTGGAGCTATGGCTACTTGATTGTAGCCCGAAAATCCATCAAGGAAGCTGTACACTTCCTTGCCTGCCACTCTTTCTAAGAGATGTTCTGTGATGGGAAGCGGATAGTTATCTCGAATCGTGGCGGCATTAACCTTTTTCAAGTTAATGCACACACGCAACTTGCCATTCTTCTTGGGCACCACAACGATGGGGGATACCCACTCAGTGTGCTCAATTTCGTAGATAAATCCAGCTTCAACCAGTCTATCTATCTCTTCTTTGATCTTAGCGGCGTAATTATCGTTATATGTATAAGGCTTTTGCTTAGAGGGTTTAGCATCTGAGGTCATGGGAATAGTGTGTGAGCATATGTCCGGGTCAACCCCTTTCAAATCCTTGTAACTCCAAGCGAATACATCTCTGTATTCTCTTAGCAAGGCAATCAATTCGTGCTCTTCTTCTTCTGTCAGGTCATGGCCTATATACGTGCATCTCTCCTCTCCTTCTTCTATGGCCACTACTATTTTCTTGGTGGTTTCTTTGTTATCATAGGCCTCTCCTGATTGTGCCTCTCGTTTAGGCATTCTTATCATGACTCTCCTGTCATCTATCTCATACTTCTTAAAATTTTCTGGGACCTCAAACAAAGATTCTTCCTCCTCTGGTAAGACTTCTTTCTTTTTTCGTTTCTTTCCTTCTTCCTTCGGGGTCATATGTGTTGCTAATCTTACATCATTTGTAACCTCTCCATGCTTCTGAGGTTGAAATTCCACTTCATGGAAATATTCTTCATCTGATGCAAATGGTGGGTCCATAATGATTGACTCTAGATCGGGGTCACTTGCATCCTCAAATGCATCAGGGCTAGGTTCGCATTCTTCTAGAACTGCCTCTCCCATGATTGGCTCTATGGAGAAGACTGAAATATCATAGCCATCCTCGTCACAGTGAGGTGTCCATTGTTCTTCGTTGATGGCTACGTCCATTGTTGCTAAGATTTCTGCCCAACCGTGAGGTTCAAATTCTTCGTCTGGAAAAACTACAGGTGCATAGGCTGGGTCTTGGATTGATCTATGGGTCTCTTTCGCACCTACCTCTCTGGCTTTCTCTCTCTTCTCTTCTTCTACTGCTACTTTACACATCCATAAGTGGGTGTCTTCATGCATCCATGAGGATCCAGACCCTATGGAATGCACCGATTCTGTATCATCTTTAGCTCTATGGATGGGATTCCATTGGATAGGAGGGACATCTCTATGAGAAAAATCCTTGAGATTGACTTTTGTTGTAACACCCAAGTGTTGAAGATACAAAGAATTGGTTCCCCAATCCTGTACCACTTGCAACTGTCGCATGAATGGTCTTCCCAAAATCATCTCATAGGCATGATTTTTGCTAAAGTCACATATAGCAAAACTATGCTCAAACTCAACACCACAAGTGGTGAGAGTTATTCCTTCTAGCAATCCTAAGGGTTTCTCAATATGACCATCGGCCATCTGCAATTTCATCCTCGTTGGTCTGAGCGCTGGCTTGCCCCAACGTTTCCATAAGGAGGTGGTGGCAATTGCAACTCCTGCACCTGAGTCCAAAATTGCCTTGGTGGTGTATTCCTGGTAGGTGATGGGAAGATAGGTGTTCCCTTCTTCACCTTCACACATATCTCCTATCTTATCCAAGGGAATTTCTGGCACTGTCCGATGGGATCCTACCTGGGAACGAGATTTTGCTATCTCTGGTACTTGTTTGGCTACATGTTTCCATAATTCAGGTCTAACCTTGAGTAGCTCTTCTAACTTGAGATTACATTGCACGTTAGTGTTCTTCACTACCTCTGTGTTCCTAGGTAAGATTGAGTCGTCGTTCCTTACCATGACTGTGGGTGCTCTCATACATGTGGACTTTGCTTCCCATGGACCTGTGAAGTGGGGTAGCTCCTGTATGGAATTAGACTCAAAGTCCAATCTCTCATGAGACTGAGTACTCTCCTGTTCCCCGTAAATGGATGGGATGTCTTGTGGGAATTGGTCGTGTGCATCATCCACAAGTTCAAAGGGAGGGGCGACTTCACTTTCGTTATCCCACTTGTCTTCTTGAATCTCTCGTAGGAAGTCTGGTGCAAACCGATTCATAGAAGAAGAAGTGTCTGGCTCAGTAGAATTAGGCGCATAAGCAACCTGGGAAGAAGGGCTTATTCTTCCGTTGGCTCTCTCCTTGCTCTCATAAATGGCTGGAGCACAAGCTTCTTGGGGAGGATTGCTTATTCTATTACTCTTCCGAGCAGGCTCATACACTCCCTGAGAAGGAATGTAGGCAGACTGTGGAGGTACGTGAGCTTCCGAGGGAGGCTCATCTGCCTTTTGGGGGGGAAGATAAGCTTCTTGAGGAGGCACATGGGCTTCCTGAAGAGGCTGGCTTATCCGTTCTCTTGCCCTTTCCTTTCTTTGAGGGGTAGGTTCCTTTTCTGACTGTGCAATTAGCCTCTCTATTCCTTCTAAGGAGGGGAAGTTGTCTTGTTTAGTGGAATTGGCCGCATAAACTTCCGATGGGTAATGGTTCATGTTTTTGCTTGATTTCTCTCTCTCTTGATTTTTTTCGTCCTTGGCAGATCTTGCAATTATTCTCTCTAATTTCTCTAGGAATCCATCCAAGTGTAATTGCGTTTTGGCTGAGCCCGAGTAATTGAAAAGGCGACTGGCTTCAAACATAGTCTGAGCCAGTGCGACCATTTTCGCGCACAGTTTGGTTCTTTCTATCTCTAGGTCAGCTCTAGGATAGCACTTGTCATGTTCCGTGACGTTTGGCCCGTCTTGGATTCTAGCCTGATATGCCTTAAGCATCATGTCTATGTCTTCGGGAGTGGGATCAGCTAATACTGATCCTGTTTGGGGTGGTGGGTGGGTTACGTGGGGTGTCTTAGAGGGTGGAGGGATGGAGAGTGATGGGGATGGTAGCGGTGGGAATGTGTGAGAGTGCGGTTGAGATGTGATCTCAATGATTTTAGCCTTCGTTTCTCGTAGACTTTCCTCAAGTTCACTCATCTTCTTTGCCCATTGCCTTTTCATGCGTTCGCGGCTATCCCTCCAAGCTCTTGTTCTCTTTTTATTTTGGCTCTCAGTATCGCTAGTGTCTGGGCTCTTTTCCTTGCCTACCCCTTGGTTTTGCTTCACTGCTTGAGCTCTCGTGACTACCTGTACGAGTGCAGTGGAAGTAACACTTCCGCTGGAATCTACCACTAACTCAATAACATTGATGGGCGTGATTTTTGGCATATTACTGGGGTTCTTTGGGCAATCTCGTAAGAGATGCTCTTTTCCACAATCTTGGCAGAAGCCTTGGATCGTCACTGACTGGGGTTGTGTAGGTGGAGGCAAGGGACAATCACGAATGAGGTGATCTCCTTGGCATCTGTAGCACGGTCCTCTTGGGAATGGAGGTCTTACCTGCCTAGATTGAGGCCTAGGGTTGGGGTTTGCATACATGACATTCGTGTAATCTGACTCCCAACTAGGTTCGTTTGTCTCTTCGCTATAATAGGACTCACCATGCTCAGGAGACTGCATGTAGTAGGCCTGGGGGCTATCAACATGTGTAGAATCAAAGCTATGGTCACTCGGGTCACTTTCAGAAAGCAAGGATGTTACAGGGACTATAGCTCTATTCAGGTTCTCTTCTGCAGCAGTATACTTTACCGGAATCACATTAGCTGGGGCTGGGGGTTGTTGTGCTAGCACAGGCTGAGGCCGTTGTTGGTTTTGATATTGAGGTTGGAAATTTTGTTGTGGCCTGCCATATGGTTGTGGAGGGTACTGGTTCTGGTATCTGCCTTGTTGGTAGGGCTGAGGGTAGGGTTGCCTAACCGCCTGCTTGTTGTATGGGCAATCTTGTGCGGTGTGGTTGGTGTATCTCCGTTCTATGGTGCAGTACTGGCTACTAGGGTTTACTTGGGGTTGAGCCATAATAGGGCAGACATTCGCCATGTGGTCACCACCGCATGTATAGCATCTTTTCACAGGGGCAAACCTTGGGATTTGTTTGCTAGTTACACCTAATTTCTGAGCTACTTTTTCGGCAAGTTCCTCAATTGATGTGGCTTGTGTGGAAGATTGACTAGATGCACTATCTGAATCTTTGTAAATTTTGGACAGCTCTAGCTCTTCTCCTAGGTTATCTTCAATGTCAATGCACATACGTACACACTCTTCTATAGTCCTAGGGTCTTTCAGATACACGTAGGATCTCAATTTTGGACTCAGCAATCCGTCAAGGAATAAGGCTACTTGTTTAGCAGATGTGGGTAGCTCCGAAATAGGGCACCTTTCAAGATATTGTCTAAATCTTCTTCCTACAAGTCTCACAGTCTCTTGAGGGGTTTGCTTGAAGCTGTGAATCAGTGAGGAGGTGTTGTGTCTTATGCCACTCTTGGAGAACTCAATAATAAATGCTTCTAGGAGTTGGTCTATGCTCCTGAACTGGCGCTCATCCAATGGCTGAAACCATGTAAGTGCCGTATTCCTCAGGGTTAGACCGAAGGCATTGTACTGCGTGAATAGATCCTCAACTTGTTCAGCTCTCAAGACTTGCTTGAACTCCGCCACATGATCATAGGGATCTCCTGTGCCGTCAAAATAATTCTTCATGGACTTAACTAGCTGGGTGGGTCTCAAAGTTCTTGTGTGCTCTCTAGGCCTCGGCAGAGGGAATCCATCTACATTTCTTTGGTTCCTGTGGGCTCTAAGCATCTCAGGTTCTACCCTATTCGTCTCGGTTCTCGTTCTTTCTCTGCCCACTGGATTGGCAAAACTTACTTCTGGTCTATCTTTACTTCTGTCCCTTTGCATACCATGAGCCTGGGATGTTCCAGCTCCAGGGTGACCATAGGATACATTTGACCTTGGTTGGGGGAAAATGAATTCGCCCTTCCAAGTGTAAGCATGCCTATCATTTTCTGTCACCACAAAGATCCTCTCCGAAGTGTGGTCTAAGTAGGTCACTCTACCTGGGCTATCTGGATCCTTAAACTCATAGATCATGATTGTTCCTATATCAATTGGGTGATCCGGTTTATACCTCCAAAAGGCTTCGTCCGTTTCTCGATTGAGAAGCAAATCTATGCACTTGTTATCTTGGGGGGCCCACTCAGGCGTGATAATCCTAGTGAGAACTGATTTACCTCGAGGGGTTCTAGGTTCCACTCCCATGTTTCCTTGTTCCACGTCACCTAAGTCCGCTTCTGAAATCACATTTCCAAATTCATCTGTCCTATCTGGATGACTGGTGACTACGTATATGGTTCCTTCCTTGTCCAGGTATGCACCGTTTTCAAACTTGACAGCTGGGTGCTCTAGTCCTATGGATTGGTCAGGGTTTTTAATCTGGACCACGGATCTTCCTAGGCCGTCCTCATAGATGCTAGCACCTAATCGGTTGGTCCTAAGGTACTCTAGCTGCGTTTTGTAAGGGCCTTCTACCCTGTACAGGTAAGGCACACCTGAACTTCCCGTAGGTCTGTCCATGCCTTGAGACATCCCTGATTCACTGGTATCCGAGCTAGGGTAATGAGAGTGGTGACTCAACTGCTGGGCCCAAGACCTTGCAGTATGATTGACACTAGCCTCTGAAGACCTAAGGCTTTGTCTCTCTCTTGCTAGGTGTCGTCCTGATCTAAGGTTCATATGCCTAACTGATTAACCTAATGTTTGCCCAGAGTACAACCTCGTTGCCGATCAATTGGTATCAGTCACTTGATTCTTTTTAGTTATTTCTTGTGTTTAAGGTCTTATCTGATATTTCGTCGTCAGGAATACTTGAATGTTCTTCGTACTTTCAGGTTGATCGTTCCACGTTAGGTTCTTTCCTTTATGTTGTCGACAGTACAAAGATTAAGTTTTTAGCTTGAACTTGAGTTTTTAGGTAGTCTTCAACTTGATAGTGGCCTATCGTCGCCCTGACTTACTCCTACTTCTAATCGTTCTTAGCCTAAGCTAGGAATTGACGAAGAGGAGTTGAGAGTATTCCGACCTTTCTTGCCGAACCTTGTTCTTTAGTGCTCAAGAAGTTGAATCTCAAGCTTGCGCAAAACCCTTGCTTGGACGCTCTCAATTGCTTCTCAATACACCTGCATAAGTCTCAAGATTAGCTCCAAGTAGACCTTTCAAATGATAGACAATTTATTTCAGACACTTTTTTTAATGACACTTGTTCCCCCTTTTGTATTGCTAGAAATTTCCTCTAGAGCTCCCTTGGTGTTTCTACCCCTCTGTGTGTCAACTTCCAAATATCCTATCTGAAAATCAACGCATTATTCTTATAAAAAACAGTTGAGGGCGTGTAGTATATGTCACGAGCTTTCCGACAAGCCCTAGAGCTCAGAAAATGGATTTCGTATGAAAAAGTTATGACCGTTCAGGGTTTAGGGGGTTAACTAGACAAACAGATACTATCAGGGGTCTTAATGCATTTCCTAAGGCTTTTGTAAGTATATGAGTACTTGAGAGTGCCAATATGCCCCAAAGTTTAGCCTAAATTCCCAAAAATTTACCCCTTAAATTTTGTCGAAAATGTCTGTCTATCGTGATAGACGGTGTCTGTCGCGATAGACACAATCTATCGTGGGGGCTGTCTGTCGCGATAGACGGTGTCTGTCGCGATAGACAGTGTCTATCGTGGATTTCTGTCTGTCGCGATAGACGGTGTCTGTCGCGATAGACGGTATCTGTCGCGGATTTCTGTCTGTCGCGATAGACGGTGTCTGTCGCGATAGACGGTATCTGTCGCAGATTTCTGTCTGTCGCGATAGACGGTGTCTGTCGCGATAGACGCTATCTGTCGTGAAATTCTGTCTGTCGCGATAGACGGTGTCTATCGTGGATTTCTGTCTGTCGCGATAGATGGTGTCTGTCGCGATAGACGCTATCTGTCGTGGGTCTCTGTCTGTCGCGATAGACGGTGTCTGTCGCGATAGACGCTATCTGTCGTGAAATTCTGTCTGTCGCGATAGACGGTGTCTGTCGCGATAGACGGTGTCTATCGTGGATTTCTGTCTGTCGCGATAGACGGTGTCTGTCGCGATAGACGCTATCTGTCGTGGGTCTCTGTCTGTCGCGATAGACGGTGTCTGTCGCGATAGACAGTGTCTGTCGCGATAGACGGTGTCTGTCGCGATAGACTGAAAAAACGCAAATTTTTGAAAAACTTCTAGTGATCTAGAGTGCCCTCAAGGTGTAGGTTACAGTGCTAATCATGCATTCACAAAATGTTAAGATTTTCTGTCTGTCGCGATAGACAGAGGTTGTCGTCCCGGGACCTGTGCAGAGCCTGTCGTACCTGCGCACACTGCTGGGGATGATGGTACAGCAAAAAACCTGCAAAATAGCTCAAGAAACATGCAAAAAACAGCGCATGCCAATTCGCTCTCTCGCTCTCTCTCACAAATGAAATGAGGGAAATGAGGTGGAGATGGGGGTATAGTCAAAAAACTGAATTTTTCGCGATGATGGAGATGAAGGTGGGAGATGGTGATGATGATGATGGTGATGAAAGTAAAAGAAAATCGATGAGAGTGAAGAAAATACCTACAACTCCAACGCGTCAACTCTACGTCTTACCATCACACGCTCGTCCTCAAAGCTCGATCCCCGACAACGGTGCCAAAATTTGGTGTAGCTCAGTGATGAGTAGCACCTCCTTTAATGTCAATCCGGGAAGACGTGAGGATGGTATGAAGACCTCGAGCAAGTGGCGGCACAAGTGCGTGAGTGAGAAGCACACAAGCATGCACACACATACACACACACGCGCACACACGGCAAGACAAAGAGAGAGAATCAATGGAGTTCTTTAGATTACTTTCAATAGCTCTTACAAGTTCGTTTCAATTACAATCTCCTCCAAAATGAGCTCTCTAGCTCTTTTTATAGTTTTTGACTAGCTTTGGCCCTGTCCAGACCTAGTGTCCGGCCTAGTTAAAAATTAGGTTCCAGGGCTTATTTGAGGGCTCAAACGAAGTCTAAAAATTATGAAATTTGGTACGATGGTACTTCTAATACTCCTCAAGCTCGAGGACTCCTCGGCTTGCACAGAATGGAGTCTATTCTACCAAAAACGGGATTTACAATGTTTGTGTAGTGATTAAAATCACTTGAGTTATACATAACCCATGGGGAAAAATGATCTGGCCTTGTTGCCGTATTGTGCATGATTCCTCTGTTGCTTTGTGTGCCAACACAGTGTGCATAGACTTAGATGCATTTGAGTTCATTGCACAACCGAGCATGCATATAGGGACATCATTGAGCTCCTAACTATAACTCGCACACACACAATACCCCACTCAACGAACTTCTAACCCAAAGAATGACATGTTGTTATTGTAAAGGGAACACAGTATTATCATGTTTCCTACGCAGTGCTAATATGATTTTCTTCTTCTAGCAGATAAGATCATCATATGCTCCCATTGATATCATGGTTGACGTAGCAGGAACCAGCTCTCAAGTAGCCATGAGCAAGCAAGTGGTTGATCTAGAGAGCTTACCAATCATGCCGGAACCAAATGAAAGACCACAAGATTTACAGGCCATAAAACTCATACTGATATTGGACCCCCCAAGCAACCATACCAAACCTGTGGGCAAGACATCTCATTGCTTTAGCAAAGTAGCAGGATCGTTGGGCGAAGGATCATACCTTTGGGAAGGAGAGCTAGAACACAATGGCAAGTGGGACAAATATCACTTCTTTACATGGGAATTTGAAAAGTTACAAAATGCAAAAGCACTATGCTTGGTATGGGAGAAAGCTAGATTGGATGCATACTTCAATGCTTAGCTCCCAAAGCCTGACTTCATGAGATGTTACTATCTTATCAACACCTTGACTCCGAGCAAGCACCCCAAAGGTACAAGCACATTTGTGCTCCCATTTCTAACAAGGGGAAATGAGCTAAAGATGTTTAAGTTATCCAACAACTTAGTGCAAGAGGCCCTAGACATGAGAGGCATGCATATACCTACAGAGAAGGAGGTCCTGGTGCCCGATAACATGAAGAATTGATGCCTCACCAAGCTCAAGGACATGGTGGCCATGACATTGAACATCGCAGTTCACTTGAGAATGTGCATGCAGCATTTTGCATTTCTAGCACAAGATAGGTTCACCATGCCACCTAAGAAACTTTGGTTTAGCTTATACCTTTCTGAGACACACAAACTCACCATCAACCTACCCCACTCAATCATTGACCTGATACACTTGGCTCACAAGAGATGGCCATGTAAATCAGTCTTGTATGGATGTTGCACTTTGACAAGAATCATTTACAGATGTTTAGCTTATGACAATCCCATTCAAAGGGCCCTAATGTGGAATAGAGTGCAGCAGTTCAAAGGCTCAACATCAACTGAATCCCCTTCCAAGAGGATGAGAGGGACTGTATAAGTACCTTGTGCTCAATCCTATGGAGCAACACTAACCCTCGATGTCACCCCCACCTCGAAGGATTAGGCCATTCACATTATGACTACCATGGAAAAGCTCTGAGGGTCCCAATCTGATATTTCCACCCATTCCCACGGATCTAGAATTCCTCAGAGGATCACCCTTGGAAGAGCTCACCAATGAAGACTTTGAGTAGATTTTAAAGGAAGTAAATCTTGAAGCAGAAGAAGAACAAAAAGTGGAAGGAGCTCAACTACAAGGATTAACATCACAATTATTGTTATCACTATTGATGTGGAGGAAGAAGAGGATGAAGACGATGCAGAAGATGAAGAAACTGAAGAAGGTGAGGAAGGGCATGAAAAATGATACTGAGATGAGCAGTAAGGAGTACCAGAACTCGTAGGTGCTCGTGCATACACAACCTAGTTGCAAAGGTTATATGACACGATAAGAGTAGTGCAAGAGAGGCACATACTTTCCTTTGCATCATGCCAAGCCCTAATAGAGCAGATGTTAGCAGATGAAGGAGTGGACCTGCAATTCATCACTTCCCTCCAACAAGTGTCCAAATCCTTGGGAGTTCAAGAGGTTGTGTAAATAGTCGTTTGAAAATCTATCCGATACGACCATTGTAGAGTGGATACACGACCACGTGTAGGAGAAAATATATGAATACCAGTAACCAAACCTATAGCTACCATAGAGGTGACAACCACCCCAACACCCACCATCGATCTCAGTACAAAAACCTTTGTACATACATCACCAATTTCACCCCAAGACCCTCCATCTCCTCCATCTCCCCCAACCTCACCACCAACCACTGCAAAAACCCGTGTTATAATAACCACCATGACACAAACCACTATCCCATCAACATCCTTTTCTTTTCATGAGTTAACATCCCACGCTAGCCATTTTTCTTTTAATTAATACAAGTCCAGGAGAGTAGGCTAAGGCCGAACTTCCTTTATTTAAAAAAACATCCCAGGACAACCTTTTTTCTTCCGTTACCAACCCTTTTATTCTCGCCTATTGAACCCATCATTAAAAATCCAATAATACCTAGCATAGAGGGACACCCATGGCCCACAAAAGGTATTCTAGGCTTTATTGCTTACCCATATTCACACATTCCCCTTTCCAGGGATCCATACTTCCCATCTGCCCCCTATACCTCACTCACCCCAATTGCCCCACCTCATTACATATCCTTCATGGAACAATTCATTTTTGCTCCTACTTCTCAAATGCTAGGTTCAGAGACACTCACAACCACATCACTCTACACAGACACCACACTCACTTCACCTACCATACCCACATACATGGTAGCCCCTGCACGCACCGCACTGTTTGACCCCATGGACATTTCACCACCCACAACACCACCTCCTCTCCCTACAATTCCACCATCACCCACTCCCCTACCCCCCACATCACCACTCACCACCTTGTTGGTAGACACATCATCCACAACTCCCCTTCCCACTCCCATTCCCGCTACATTCCAAAATCCTCCCCTCACATCGCATAGTGTAAATAATTCATTCAATCTATTAATTTAGTGTGCATCTCAATTACAACAAGAATATCAACGATTGGAAGAGCGCAATGATGCCTTCCAGGTAGAGTCACAGAGGCTACAAGTCAAAGTCACTACACTCAAAGCTGACCATCACCCACTTTTGCCAGAGTATACCACCTTACAACAGGCTCACACCAAATTGGAGTCCAAGATGTCTACTGTGCATGATAAAGCAGTCAAAGATTTGGAAAATCTGCTCCAAGCGTAAATGCTCACGAATACTACACTAAGGTGCAATCTAGGGCTACTATGGGAGGAGATGGTTGCGGCCTTGGAAGAGAACAAGCGGCTTCAGCAACAAAACCAAGACAATTTTGAAGCAGTTATGGAAGCGACCTCAGGAGCAGTAATTAGCCCTACAAAGTATAGAGTGGTCCCCTCAGAAGATATATGAATCTTACTTGAGGAGCATGCCAACTTTTTGGAGTCATATGAAAGGTTAGAAGTAAAATGTGTTGACCTAAAGAAGTAGTTAGCCAGTTTGATACAACTCAATAAGAGCCGACCATTCTACAACAGTCTAGAGAAGAATTAGAGGCCCTAAGGCAACAAGCACGCCTATTACCATATGAATGGACACCCTCTCCAGTTGAAGAGCCAAAACTTGAAACCGTGGTTGAAATTTCGGTTGAAGAAAGTTTTGAAGAGCCTTATGAACCTATACTAGTACATGGCAGACATGTCACAAAAGAGGGATGTGAAACATTTGAGATAGAAGTCGTGGATTGGCTAAGGAGAGTGGAACAAATCGGGCAAACACATGATGATCGTGTCATTGTGCAGATCGAGTTGCTTGCCAATCTAGAAGAAATTGTCCTCAAATCTTCTTATTATCAGAATCTCTCCCATCAACGGTGCATTACCACATATGAGAAGTAGTATATAACATACTTTTTATTGTTAGGTGATTATAATGAGGAGATCAAAAGGCATACAAGTAAAAAGACAACATTCGCCACTCAATTTGATCCTGATGACATACCTCAAGATGTGTGCACTGGCTCCATTTTCCAACCTCATTAGTGTGAACGGTTATTAACAGACTACCTGGAGATGATGAGAACATGGGCCACCATGCCTCTATATATTAAGTATATTCCATGTTATTGCCCAGTGGTCTGTCATAGGTCCTGACAAGCCTTTGCCATCAAAGTCCGTAACAACAAAGGTTGTTCAGATTGGGTGAACTATCCCTATTTGGCTCCCCCCAAAGCACCACCAATGGTCACCTATATGATCTCAACTATAAGCCATTGGTCTACTCACTTAAAGAATGTACCAGACATCGTAGCAAAGATGTGTATGAAAATATTTGAGCTCATGACAGCTGTCTTCAAGACTTTTTGAAAGGTTCAAGCTCCATACATCTTTGCCCCTGGCTTTTCTGAAGGTAAGAGAGATTTGGTCTATGACATGAGCCAGACCCCTCCATCAACATAATCTATGCTTGGCATGCATGCATAAAGTATTTACCTGCTTGCTACAAGAAGAATTTCAAAGAAATGTTCTCCACTAGGTTCTGGGAATATCGTTCCAAAATTTTTATTCCCAAACCAACATATTTGTTGCATCTCTTTGCAGTGGAACAAGCCATACATGCTGTTCAATTATGCTTGCCACATCCCGACATTCGAGGTCCAATAGATTGGGATAATCTCATGATAGATTTGGCTTGAGGATTACACATTCAAGAACATTACCTAGCCACAGACGTCATCGAGTATTACATCAAGCACTCCCGCCAACAAGAATCTATCAGGGACAACATACGCGAGAGAGGGGGGGTTGTTGGTAGTAGTCAAGAAGGTCAAGGCCTTACGAGATAGGGAAGTCAACGGAGGGACTCAAAGCAGATGAAGGATTAAGTAGGCAAAGCAATCAACATAGATCGGACAAGTAGGCCATATACTTTTTCATGAAGAAATATTTCCTAACAAGTGATTTTAGTCACTTCACACCATTGTACATACCATTTTCCATTATCTCTACTCCATTTTATGCAAGCCGAGGAGTCCTCATCCTTGAGGAGTATTAGAAGTAGGCACGTACCAATTTTCATAATTTTTAGACTCTGTTTGAGTCCTCAAAGAAACCCTGGAACCTAACTTTTAACTAGGCGAGACACAAGGTCTGGATAGGGCCAAAAGCTAGTAGAACACTATAAAAAGAGCTAGAGAGCTCAGTTTTTAGATTAGCTTGTTAGAGTTTTGAGCTATTGTAAGAGATGTTTTGAGTAATGCAAAGAACTCCATTGTTCCTCTCTTTGTTCTTACCTTGTGTGCACATGTGTGTGTGTATGTGCATGCATGCTTGTGTGCTTCTCACTCACATACTTGTGCCATCACTTGCTCATATTCGTCATACTAGTCCTCACGTCTCCACGGATTGACAATTATGAGGTGGATCTCCTCATGTTGGTACTTGCCATTGTGAAAGAGTTTCACCACCCACTTTCAAACAAGATTGGAAAGAAAGGTGCTAGAGATACCCATAGATAATATTAGAGATGTGAGTGAACCAGAAGACGGGAATGCTTATCTACCCATCTCCTACCAAGGCTTCACCACCAAGGCAATTTTAGACTTAGGAGAACAAGCGGCTTCAGCAACAAAACCAAGACAATTTTGAAGTGATTATGGAAGGGACCTCAAGAGCAGAAATTAGCCCTACAAAGTATAGAGTGGTCCCCTTAGAAGATATACGAATCTTACTTTAAGAGCATGCCAACTTTTTGGAGTCATATGAAAGGTTAGAAGCAAAATTTGCTAACCTAAAGAAGCAATTAGCAAGTGTCGATACAACTCAACAAGAGCCGACCATTCTGCAACAGTCTGCAGAAGAACTAGAGGCCCTAAGGCAACATGTGGCACAACTATAAGCACATCTATTAGCATATGAACGGCCACCCTCTCTAGTTGAAGAGCCAGAACTTGAAACCGTGGTTGAAATTCCGGTTGAAGAAAGTTTTGAAGAGCCTTATGAACCTATACTCGTACATGGAAGATGTGTCACAAAAGAGGGATGTAAGTTCGTCCTAGATTGGCTAAGGAGAGTAGAACAAATTGGGCAAACACATGATGATCGCGTCACTATGTAGATCGAGTCGCTCGCCAATCTAGAAGACACTGTCCTCAAATCCTCTTATTTTTAGAATCTCTCTCATCAACGGCTTATTACCACATCTTGAACGAGTATATGCCATACTTTTTCTTGTTAGCTGATGTTAGACTTCAAATGTTTCCCAAATGTTGGAGGTCGGTTGCTCAACATCGAAACCTTTCAATGTCACTATTTCTGTGCTTCAGGCGTACTAGTTAAGACAGTCGACAATATCGTGATACTTCAACTAATCTTGAGTTACCTTTTAGCCACATGGGTTCTTGGGAGTGGTAGGGGTCTGTTAGACAGAGGACCTGTACTATTTTCCCAAATCCTTACACAACCGTACGTACTCTATCGCGTCTTAGCTCAGTACTTAGCTATAACTGACTAGTAACTGTTTTTGCGTACTAGGACGCCGAACTTACAGACTAATCTGCTATGGTAACAGAGCAGTAGTATGGTTCTGACTCGCAAATTAATAGAGTACTCAACTTTACTAAACTTATGCAACTCAATACACACTTCTTCAGGACAGACAGGTATACCGGACAGCAGACAGATAGACGGCCATACCAGAGGGTATACAGGCTTACCGTATGCAAAACTCAATCAACAGGCATCCTAATCACAGTTTGATTCATCACCCAGCTTATCAATGCTCCAACTCGCAGTTCATACTATTATCGATACTAGTCCTTCCCTGTGATCGGAATCAACAGTGAATACAGACTACTGTATCGAATCCGGTCACTTGACAGAAAATGTTAAATACACATCCAGTTCGATTCGAACTCACACACTTCCCTCGGCTATGTAAAGAAAAACAACGAATAATACTTTACTCCTTGACAACGTTCATAAGCGCACACAACTGTTAACAAACAGATTCAAAACTCGATACTACAGATTCATTACTCTGCACTACAGTAGGAATAGACGAACAGACTGAACAGAACAACACAGAAATATGACTCAACTTCCCGATGACACCACACAAACTCAGACAGTACTCTAACAACTTCTGAAAAACGGACTCTCGACTACTCTTTTCTCATTGCTTTATATAGAAGTTTTTACAAAGATGCGCGAATCTATAATTGTGCGCGCATTTCAAAATGTTCCTCTACATTTATGACATCTGTCACAGTTACATCTGTCCTTTTTTCGGCGGCCTTCTAACACTGGCACGCACGATGGACTCGAACCCGCTAGTTCCTATTATTCTGCTATGATACCTTCTAAGTACATGTTTCGAGCGAGCCTAAATGTTCTGGTGATTTTCTTTTTGAGGGTTTCTAGCATCTGAACTAGAGTAGTTTGTTCTAATAACTGAGCGTCCGTTCTAACGGAGCTAAGAGCTATGGCTTGGGTTAACAAAATTTCGGCCTGGGTCTGTAAGAAGGCCTCTTGTAAATAAAATTCATTGGCTAATGCAGCATCTCGGGATGTCTTTATTTCGGCGACTTTCTTCTGCATATCAGTGACTCGATCCTGCTGAGTTCGCAACTTGTTATCTAGTCGCTCGAGTTGCTGGTTCTAAAATTCGATAGTTTTATAGTATGCATCTCGTTCTCTGCAAGCATTTGCTAAGTCTTTCTGATATTTGGTTTCCCTGATTAATTGTCGTCTTAGTATGTTATTCGCCTCGTCTAAGCATTCCTTGGTTCTGCGTAACTCATCTTCAACTTGCTTTGCTTCTTTCTGCTGTTCTTGATTCTTCTGGATGGTTTCCTACAGCTGGACTTTTGTTTGTTCTATCAATTCTTCTAGCGATGTGCTGATATCTTCCTTTTCCTGTAGCGCGATCTTCAGTTCCCTAATTTCTTCCTGTGCTTCATTTAGTAATTGGTCCTTGGCGGCGATTTGTTCCCATGCTGTATCGCGTTGTTGTACCAGTGCCTGTTGTGTCGTAAGTTGTGCTTGCAATTGCGCAATTTGTGCTTGTAATTGATGGTTTTCGGATCTCACTATGTCGACTTCCTCCTGAAGGGGGGTGATGTCTGCTTCCAGCAGATCAACCTTGTGTTGTAGGTCTTGTCGGATCGTATTCGTGACATCACTGATCTGCACCGGAAGTTGCTGGGATAGACTGATAAGCATTTGTCCCATTGCTGCGAGCTCGGAAAAGATCGGGACGGTGGGTAGGAGAAGAGGGTGTTGTGGTTGCGTAGAGGATTGGGTGTGAATTTGTGGGGATGTTGGTGGCGAGTAATTGAGGGAGGATGAAGAGGATTCCGAATTCGGTGTGGGAATGGGGTTGACTGGTGGAGATCTGGGAATGGCAGAGTCAGTGTTTGTTACCTGATTGCTTGGTTGTTGTTCATCTGCATTGTTGTCGGTTGTGGATTCGACGGCCTTCAGAAGTGTGTTTAGTGCATCCCCAGCGGATTGCTGCTCGTCTTTCTGTTGCTCTGAGTCTTCTTCGGTTGAAACCGTTTCTGTTTCAGTTCGATTCTGTTGGTCTTGTTGGTCTGTCGATGATTCATTGTGCATTGAGGTGGCTGTATCATGGAAGGTCTCTTGCTCCTCGTCTTCAACATCTTTGTCTTTTCCGGCAGAACCTTGTGCCTCACTTTCTGATGAGCTGATTCTGATTCTTTTGCGGTGGAATAATTGGTTAATTTCTTCGTCTTCTTCTTCATCGTCTTCGAGTGGTTGTACTGATTCTTCATGCCTTAGAACCGGTCCTTGGGGTGGTGGTTGTGCGGCAAGGATGGCTGGGAAGAGGAATGATATGATATGGGGAAGGCGAGAGCGCGGGGTGGTTCCCTTTTTGACTTGCTTCACTATAGCTACACACTCTTTATGAATTCTATGGAAAAAGTACGAGGCAAAGTTCACGGGTTCTCGGGCAGCTAAATCTAAGGCGGAATAGAAGGGGCGGGAGATACCGTAGGTTCGTTTCTGAAGGTTGAGGATGGCGACTAGAAATTGCAGAGCAGATCTTTCGGGTTCGAGGCGGCAGAGAATGGCGTATTCATTTGACGAATATCGGGGGAAAAGTTCAGTCATGCGGGCGAGGGGGATATTGGGGCCCTTTTCTCAGCCTTGAGGGGTGAGGCGGAAAGCTTCAGAGAAAGCTTGGAAAGTGATGACAGTTCTTGATGGTAGGGAGGGGAAAATCCATTGATGTTCGGTGATGGGGGACTGGGCAATTGCAGGGATAATTTGCGCGAAGAAGGGATGGGCTTCCACTGAGTGCCAAGGCAACTCAGCGAAGTTGGCCAACCCTCTGCAATGCAAGTATTCGCCTACCTCGGTAGGGATACCATCGCGGAAGGCAACATAGTTTGCTAGCGCTTCCATGGCGTTTGCTGATACAGAATACGAGCACGGATACAGAACACAAGAGTTGCACAGAACACTAACACAAAACACAATAGCTTTTTTTTTTTGGTGCTGCCGAAGGGGTTAAGTAGGAACATCACGGTGGGGGGGGGGGGAAAGGATGGGTATCATTGTGCGGTGCTGGAATGGTACTGTCTGCATGCTTGCGTGCATGCTCGAGTGACTGGTAAGGGGGGGGCAGCTGGTGACATAAAGATTTTACAAAACGTGGTTATTTACGAAAGGAAAGAAAGAAAAAGAAAAAAGATTAAACAAAACGCGGCCCATCGCCGAATAATTTAATGCGGGCTAGTAGCGTGATGATACGGCCACAGCTTCGAACCATTGATTACTTTTGGAAGTGGATTTCCGGTCAACGCAGTCAACCAAAAAGTTACCGGACCGACTTGCTCTGAGATCTTGAAAGGGCCAAACCACCGTAATTTGAATTTGCCTGCGGATCTATTTGACTTTGCATTATAGAAAAGTACAAGCTGACCCACCAAAAACACTAGGGTCTTCAGGTTTCGATTGTGAGTCCTTGCCTGTCTTAGTTGGACTTCGTGCATGGTTAAAAAACTGAGCCATCGGTGCTCGTCTAACTCTCTGAGTGTGTCCAACCGAAATGACAGTGAGTTTTCCGGTAGTAATTTCTGAGCGATTGCCACTCGTAAACTTGGTATAACTACTTCCATTGGTGCTATTGCTTCTAAGCCATAAGCTAGTTTGAAAGGTGTTAATCCTGTTGTTACCTTATAGGTAGTTCGGTATGCCCATAATACTGCAGGTAGTAGTTGATCCTATCTTTCCGGTGCTTCCATGATCAGTTTTTGGAGTATATTCAGCAGAATTTGTTTGTGCTTTCGGCCAAACCATTGGCACGAGGGTAATAAGGAGAACTGAATTTATGCGTCACCTGGAATGACTGTGTGAGTGCCTTCATTAATTGATTTATAAAATGAGTACCTTGATCTGTCACAAGTTCTAAGGGTAAGCCAAATCGTGGGAAGACATCATTTAGCAGACATTTCGCTACTGCAACCGCTGTAGCAGACCGTAAAGCCCAAGCTTCTGCCCATCTCGTTGCGTAGTCTGTACAGGTTAGTATGTATCTGTTGTTACTGAAGACTGCTGGAGGTGTGATTGGACCGATAAAATCTAATCCCCATTTCTGAAATGGTTCGAGTGGCATAATAGGTTGCAAGGCCATAGTTGGCCACCAGAGACCTCCTTGCAGGATTTTCCGGTGAGTCAAATCTGTGGCAAAGTGGCCACCAGTAGGGGTCGAGTGAGCCATCGTGATGACTGAGTTAATTTCATGCGGAGGTATACAGCGAAGTAGGATTCCGGTATGATCTACATAATATAGTTCTCCAGCAACTAACCGGAATCGGCAGCTAAAGACTGCAATTTTCCTTTGGACTGCCTTGGATGTCTGAGATGGAAAGCATCCTTCGGTGAGAAAGGTCAGAAGCTGATCATAATATGTAGATGGTGTCTGTGGTTCTGCAATCTCATCATTCATTAACTCAGAACTATAGATCGCTGGAGTTGTGTCATCTATGCCTATCGGGGCTTCACCGAAATCTAGGTGAGATAAGAAATTTGCTAAGGCATGTGAATTTCCGGGTCAGTGAATGACTTCATAGTCGAATTCCTGCAAGAGTAGCACCCATCGTGCTAATCGTCCACCTAAATGCTGCTGTCTTACTAGATAGACGAGGGCAGCATGATCCACATGGAAGGTGAATTTCCGGCCTAGTAGATAATGTTTGAACTTTTTGATGGAGTAAATTAATCCTAGACATTCTCTTTCGGTGGTAGAATAGTTCTTCTCTGCAGGTGCAAGCCTTCTGCTGGCATAATAAACGGGGCAAAACCACTTATGTGTTTGCTGCATCAGAATACTGCCAATCGCAATATCTGAAGCGTCGACAAAAACATGGAACGGATTGTCCCAGTCCGGTGGTTGTAAGATTGGGGCCTACGTCAATAAATACTTGAGTCGATCAAATGTAGTTTGGCATTCTTGAGTCCATTCGAACTGTCGGGGAGTTTTTGTGATTAGCCTGTTCAGTGGTACAGCCAGATGAGCAAGCCACCGTAAGTGTCTGCCATGCCACCGTGCTTGACCCATAAAACGCATTACTTCTTTTGGAGTGGCGGGTATCGGGGCTTCTAAAATTGCCGAAATCTTATCTGGATCTACTCGGATACCTTGTGCAGATACAATATGACCAAGTAGTTTGCCACACGAAACCGCAAACACAGATTTGTTTGGGTTAACACAGAGTCTGTACTCTCGGCACTTTTGAAAACAGCAGCGTAGATGAAGCAAATGTGCCATCATCTTACCAAAATTCGAGAAGTGGTCGAGATATACTTGCATAAATGAAGTGAGATAAGGAGAGAAAATCTCCTGCATACATCACTGAAATGTGCTTGGTGCATTTCTCAATCCGAACCACATTACGGTGCAAGCAAAGACACCCCAGTTGGTAATGAATGCAGTTTTTGGTATATCCTCTTCGGCCATTCTAACCTGATTGTAACCGCTGTATCCGTCTAAGAATGAATACATTTCGTGACCTGCTACCCTATCAAGCATGGTATCCAGAAAGGGGATCGGGAAAGGATCCGGTATTGTTGCTGCGTTTAATTTTCGGTAGTCTACACAGATTCGCAGTTGCTTATTTTTCTTTGGCACGATCACAATTGGTGAAATCCATTCAACATGTTCTACTGGTACGATGAATCCGACTTTTAATCATCTATCAAGTTCTGCTTTTACCTGTGATGCGTAATTGGGATTCATCCGGTAGCTAGGCTGTTTGTTCGGTTTGGCTTCAGGCTTCAACATAACTCTGTGCTGATAGATGCGTGGATCCAATCCCTTCATATCCTTGTAATCCCATGCAAAGACGTCTGAGAATTCGCGAAGTAGTCGAATCAAATCCGCTTTGAATAATTCCGGTAAATTATGCTTTATCTTTACAGAACACGGATGATCTTCATCTCCTAGATTGTACGTGGTCAGCTGATCTTCGGGGACATAAAACTGTTGAGGTTTCTCTGTATCGTCTGTTGACTTGAAAAGTGGCTGTAATTCATCGTCATGTATAGAGACGGTATCTTCCTTCTTAGCTTCTTCGGTGATGGGTACTACTGTACAAACTGAAGTGTTCCAGTTATCTACAATGGACTGTAGATCAACAGTTCCTAGTGAAATTAAGTCAGCGTTATTCTTCAGAAATTCCTCTTCTTCATCATCTGATAGTCCATCTAGCATATGGACTAGTTCAGCAAAATACGGTCTAGCGTGTAGCTCGCAATGTTGTATAGCATCTAATTTTACCACATATCTACGATTTTCATCTTTAAACGTAAGCTCTTGTGCAGACCAATCCTGTACTACCTTCGCATGCTTCAGCCAAGGACGGCCGAAAAGAAGGTTATAATCCACAGTGGATTCCGGCAGATCTAGTATTACAAAGGTCATTTTAAAGGTCGTACCTTGTAAAGTGATCGGTACATTTCGTACAAGCCCCAAGGGGTGAACTCTTGATTGATCTGCCATTCTAACAAAAAACTGGACTGGTTCGATTGTGGTCCATCCTAACTTTTTGCATAATGCCGCGGTTGCAATGTTAACACTAGATCCTCCATCAATTAATACCTGCGTAATCTTCTGATTCTTGTACCATACTGTAATCAATGGGACTGAATGATCTACCGTAAGATCGGGTTCCGGCTGAACTGCTGCTGTTGCTGGAATACAAGAAGGCACCGGACTGAACTGTTGCTAGAACTGTTGTCAAATCCCAGGTACTAATGCCAGTAGTTGGCCTAGGGGCAGGGTGATAGATGCCTTGGATAAAATTTCCCAGGCCTGTTGAGATTGGTTCTCCGGCTCCTTTGAACTAGGTGCCTCTGCCGATGTAGAAGTATCGGCTGTTGTGTCTACTGTTGATGATGTCCCAACTGCGACTTCCTTTTGTTGTGTTTCTTCCTTTGCCGACGAAGGCTGGGTTACCGGAATAGGCTCTGGAAAGACTGGTGGTTCTGCTGTGGTCCATTGACTAGCTTTGTTGTACATTCTGTGTTGTTCACGTATCCCTGGTTCAAATATTTCTGCTGCTGGTTGCAGTTGTTTACCGGAACGGGTCTGGACTGCAGCAGCCTGTGTCTCCACCGGTGTGATTTTTACCATGTTAGCCATTGGATTTTGACGTTCCTTCTTCCTTTGATCATACTCAGCTGCATTCTTGCAAAATCTCCTAATATGTCCAAATTCGCCACAAAAATGACAGCGTGGTGGTGGTAAATTGGAATTTTCCGGTGGTGGTCTGTTCTGCCAGCGATTTGAATTATAATTGTTGTTCCTCTGTCCTTGGTAGTTCCGATATCCTTGCGGTTGATTGTTTCTCATTTGCGGAGGCACATAGTGATTCGCTGGCTGTCCATGTTCTTGAATAGCTGCATTGACCGTTGCTGTTCCCTGTACTCTGGCGTTGTAGACACAGTTTCCGGTGGTGTGTCCGGCAGTGTTGCAGATAGCGCAAAACGTTTGATTTAGTGCACAATTGGCACTAGTATGACCTGAATTTTTGCATGTAATGCAGTATACTTGTCTGGTTATATCTTCAGCCATATTTTTGTTTGTCTTTAACCACTCCAGGTCTTCTGTAAATCCACCGACTTTGGTTTCCAGTTGCAGAGCCATTGCAATGACTACATCTAGCGTCATAGCACCTACACATCTTATTATCATGATCTGCTTCAGTTGCGGAGTTAAGCCATTGATGAACCACTGAGTGATGACATCATCAAGTAAGTTAGCGTGGGCCTGTGGTAACTGCGTCAAGTGTGTTCTAAAGAGAGTAGCATACTCCTGTACAGTCTGATTTTCCTTTTATCGGTTGTTCTGTAAATAATAAAAAATTTCAGCTGGATTCTTCTTGAGCCTGAATCGTCGTAGAAAAGCATCTCGTACTGCTTCGTAGGTGCTGAAGTGATTAATATCATATTCCGTAAGCCACCTAGCCGCTTCGTTGACTAATGTGGATTGAAAAACAATGGCCTTATACGCCTGATCCAGTGGATGGTTAAGAACTGCATAGCTTATCTCGAAAGTGTGTACGTGAGCATCCGGATCATCTCCTGGGAATCCACCGAATTTCGTGTATGTTACTCCTGTTGGAGGCGGTCTAGGTTGACATAACTGTTGTTGTTGTTGTTGTTCGTTCATCGTGAGTGCATTATATCTTCCTTTTGTATCTCGAGGTTGAATGGCTGAACTATCAGAATTTGTATCGCCGGATGGTGTGCCTTCCTATGTGATGATTTTACTTAGTATACTTCGAATCTCTGCTTCGAACAGCTTTCCTTCCTTCTGGATGTCCAATGTCCGGAGTCTTTCTTCCAAGCGTGATGGTCAGGCTGAGGATTCAGCGGAAAATGCTAAACTGTCACCGAAAGTTGGTGATTCTATCGCCGGAATATCACCGGAATGAACCGAAATTGTGCCAGAATGCAGTGTTTTTTCGCTTCCACTGATGTCTTTTATCAGAGTGTTTCTAATCGTAGATAATTTTGAATCCTTATCCAAGATTATTAAACTGGTTTCCAACTGCGTCTCGGTAGGTTCTGGAATTACTGTATCTTCGACAGAAGTATCGCCAGACTGTACCAGAGGTGTTGCTCGTTCCACAGGAATATGACCGGACTCACTTTTAACGTTCTTAACTTTCTTGGCCACTGGGTCAGATCGAGTTATACCTTCTTCTCCTAGGGTTGTCCTTAGCACTTTACGTACTCCAGCCTTATGGTTCTTGGGATACATTTCGCCAGATCGAGTAACCGGCATGTATCATTGCGCAGTATCACTATCAGGGTAGCTTGCAACAATCTGGGTCTGTTGCTACTGCCAATCGATCGAATGATAAACTGAATGTTTGATTCTGACAAACAATTGGCACTCTAATGCCACCTTCCCACGGACGGCACCAAATGTTAGACTTCAAATGTTTCCCAAATGTTGGAAGTCAATTGCTCAACATCGAAACCTTTCAATGTCACTATTTCTGTACTTCAGGCGTACTGGTTAAGACAGTCGACAATATCGTGATACTTCAACTAATCTTGAGTTACCTTTTAGCCACGTGGGTTCTTGGGAGTGGTAGGGGTCTGTTAGACAGAGGCCCTGTACTATTTTCCCAAATCCTTACACAACCGTAAATACTCGATCGCGTCTTAGCTCGGTACTTAGCTGTAACTGACTAGTAATTGTTTCTGCGTACTAGGACGCTGAACTTACAAACTAATCTGCTATGGTAACAGAGCAGTAGTCTAGTTCTGACTCGCAAATTAATAGAGTACTCAACTTTACTAAACTTATGCAACTCAATACACACTTCTTCAAGACAGACAGGTATACCGGACAGCAGACAGAGAAACGGCCATACCAGAGGGTATACAGGCTTATCGTATGTAGAACTCAATCAACAGGCATCCTAATCACAGTTTGATTCATCACCCAGCTTATCAGTGCTCCAACTCGCATGTCATACTATTACCGATACTAGTCTTCCTTGTGATCGAAATCAACAGTGAATACAGACTACTGTATCGAATCCGGTCACTTGACAGAAAATGTTAAATACACATCCAGTTCGATTCGAACTCACACACTTCCCTCGGCTATGCAAAGAAAAACAACGAATAATACTTTACTCCTTGACAACGTTCATAAGCGCACACAATTGTTAACAAACAGATTCACAACTCGATACTACAGATTCATTACTCTGCACTACAGTAGGAATAGATGAACAGACTGAACAGAACAACACAGAAATATGACTCAACTTCCCGATGACACCACACAAACTCAGACAGTACTCTAACAACTTTTGAAAAACGGACTCTCGACTACTCTTTTCTCATTGCTTTATATAGAAGTTTTTACAAAGATGCGCGTATCTATAATTGCACGTGCATTTCAAAATGTTCCTCTACATTTATGACATCTTTCACAGTTACATCTGTCCTTTTTTCGGCGGCCGTCTAACATTGATTATAATGAGGAGATCAAAAGGCATACAAGTAAAGAGCCAACATTCGCCAATCAATTTGAGCCTGATGACATACCTTAAGATGTGCATGGTGGCTCCATTTTCCAACCTTATTAGCATGAACGGTTATTAATAGACTACTCGGAGATGATGAGAACATGGGCCACCATGCCTCTATATATTAAGTATAACCCATGTTATTTCCCAGTGGTCCGCCGTAGGTCCTGGCAAGCCTTTGCCATCAAAGTATGTAACAACAAAGGTTGTTCAAATTGGGTGTGCCAAAACTTGCTCATATTCATCATACTAGTCCTCACATCTCCATGGATTGATAATTATGAGGTGGATCTCCTCACGTTGGTACTTGCCATTGTGCTAGAGTTTCACCACCCACTCTAAAAAAAGATTGGAAAGAAAGGTGCTAGAGATACCCATAGATAATAATGGAGATGTGAGTGATGCAAAAGAGGGGAATGCCTATCTATCCATCTCCTGCCAAGGCTTCACCACCAAGGCAATTTTAGACTTAGGAGAAGGAGTTGCCATTCCCACTATGTCCTTATGGAAGAGATGGGGTAACCCAGCTCTGAGGCCCACAAGAATGAAGTTGCAAGTGGTGGATGGTCATATAGAGAAGCCTTTGGGTTCACTGGAAGGAATCACTCTCACCACATGTGGTTTAGATTTTGAGCACACACCGTCGCCATCTGTGATTTTGAAGAGAACTATGCTGATGAAATGATTTTGGGATGACCATTCATGAGACAATTGCAAATAGTATAGGATTGAGGAACCAATTCCTAGTACTTGCAACACTTAGGAATGACCACAAAAGTTAATCTCAAGGATTATTCCCATAGAGATGTACCTCCAATACAATGGAATACCATCCATAGAACACCCAAAGAGACGAAGTTTGTGCAATCCATAGGGTCACACCCCTCATGGTTGCACAAGGAAACACATTTATGGATGTGTAAAGTTCTAGCAGATGAGGGGAAGAGGATAGAAACCAGGAACTTAGGTGTTGCACAGTACTCTAGATTATTCCAACTCCTAGACTATGCACCTATGATATTTCCAGATGAAGAGCCTGAACCTTATAGTTGGGTGGAGATATTAGCCACCATGGACATAGCAGTGAACGAGGAACAATGGACACCCCATTGTGATGAGGATGGATATGATATCTCAGTCTTCATGGTAGAACCTCTAATGTTTGAGCTTGTCTTAGAGCAATGTGATGACACAACAACAAAGTGAGCAAGACTAAGTGATGAGGACTTAGAATCCATCATCATAGAGCCATTTTTCTCCTTAGAGGACAAATATCTATACTTGGTAGAAGCCAAAACTCATAATCAAGGATATGCTAACTAATCCAATGGAAATCAAGCTTGAGAAGAAGATGGAGTGAAAAAAGTCTCCCATGCAAGAAGAAGATCGAGAATCACTATTTGAAGTGCCAAAAAATTTTAAGAAATATGAGGTTGAGGATAGAAAAATCATGGTACGAATTCCTAAAAGGGAAGATCTCATAGGAGAAGCTTATGATAATATAGAAAAGTCTAAGAAGATTGTGGTCATAGTTGAAAAAGGAGAAGAAAGATGCATGTATATAGGACATGATTTAAGTGAAGAAGAAGAGCAAGAATTGATTGCATTATTAAGAGAATATAGAGACGTGTTCACATGGAGCTACAAGGAACTAAAAGGAGTCGATCCAGACATTTGTTCTCATAGGATGCCCATGACACTAGAGGCCAAGCCAACTAAACAAAATTCCTACATGTACAATGACAACTATGCAATGAAAATCAAAGAAGAAATTGATTGGTTGATTGAGGTAGGATTCATCTACAAAGTAGAGCATACAGAGTGGGTATCCCTCATTGTAGTAGTCCGTAAGAAGAATGGGAAGTTGCACGTATGCACTAACTTGAAGAAAGTTAATGTTGCAACCATACTAGATAGCTATCCCTTGCCAATCACTGAGCATTTGCTTGAACATATAGCAGGCAAGGAAGTTTAAAACTTCCTTGATAGATTTTTGGGCTACAATCAAGTAGCCATTGCCCCTAAAGATCAAGATAAGATGGCTTTTGCCACTCAATGAGGTATCTTTGCATTCTCGATGATGCATTTTAGACTCACACATGCACCTGCTACCTTTCAACGATTAATATTTCATGTGTTCAAGAGCTTTCTGAGGAAGAATTCAAAGGTCTATGTGGATGAACTATGTGCCCATTCCCACATAAGACAAAGAAACATCCCAAAACTTAGGCAATTTTTTTATAAATGTAGAGAGTATCGGGTGTGCCTAAACCTAGAGAAATGTGTCTTCATGGTTAGACGAGGGTAAAATTTAGGCCATATCATATCAAAGAATGGTATATCTACAGACAAGGATAAAGTAAGAGCAATATCAAAATTGCCTAGACCTAGGATAGCCAAAGAAGTATAAGCATTTATGGGACATTGTGGGTACTAGTGAAACTTTATCCACATATATGCTATTATCACTAAACCCCTGTACAACCTCTTGACTAACTTCAAATGGAATGAGGCATGAGAAACTTCTTTTGATGAATTGAAAAAAAATTTGTGCTCAGCCGTGATTTTGACCACAATGAATTGGAATAAACCTTTCCATGTTCATGTTGGTGCATCCAATTATGCAATTCGGTACTAGCACAACTGATTGAAGAAGGGAACATAGATCTTCCAATAGCATATGCGAGTAGGCAGTTAAATGCCGCTAAAAGGAATTACACTACTATCGAGAGAGAGAGAGAGGGCTTAGGAATGGTCTATGTACTTAAGAAATTTAGTCATTATTTGCTAGCAAACAAGTTTAAGTTCTTTAAGGATCACCAAGCATTGTTATACCTCATGAACAAGCCTTGCAACAGGAGTAGATTAGTAAGATGGTTTCTCTTACTAATGGAATACGATTTCGAAGTGGTAGTCAGGAAAGGGAAGAATCAGCTTTGGGTTGATCATCTTTCATGACTAACCTCTAGAGAAACAACACAAGGAATACCTAATGAATTACCATATGCTTACTTGTTGAATCTAGAATTAGTTCTATTATGGGCTAAACGACTTGTTCCTATTCTTACCTATGGACCTAAGAACCAAGTAGTCAAGACTTGGGAGGAGGAAGTAGTCAAATCACAAAGATATCAAATACTCACAGGGAGTATTTACAAACAAAGCGATCAAGAAGTTTTAGCTTGTTATGTGGAAGAGTTTGATCATGATAAGTGGTTGCAACCAGCACATGTAGGTGCATTAAAGCAACACCATTCGAAACAATGAACCCTACACACTCTACAAAGATTCGATGTGTATTGTCCAGCAATGGAAGCAGATATCCATCGGGTGTGCAAGGGTATTAATAGACCTCTGGTAGAACATGCCATGTTGTATCAGCTGCCTTTAATACCAGATTGAAGTAGTCCCTTAGTTAAATTTTTGTGTGGTAGAACCTTCCCACCAGAGATGACATTGGGAAGATGAAGTCTTGAGTAGGTGGACTCGGACTACAAACTCCTTGGTGATAATCTGTAAAAACATGGGTGAGATTGATATGTGAGATAGTGTGTCCATGACATTGAATACTAGAGAATTCTAGAAACTTCACACCAAGGTGTTGTAGGAGGACATTATTGTCATGAGGAAGGAGATAAGGAAGAGAGCTCACACACAGATTGAGGCAAAGAAGAATGATCATCATCATCTTCTTCTTCTATTACATAAAAAGGAATGTACAAGAATGACCTAAAACAACAATACAACAAGTGCAATATATGAAGAAAAGTACATAAGGAAAATCCTAATGTAAGCAAATGAGTGAGCTGGCAAGAAACAAATGTGCCATCACTCTCAGTAGATAAATCTAGTAAAGCTCAATGAAGTATCCTTGACATATATCCATGTGACCATTAGACATGTCAGAGAAATGAAAAAGTGATACGTGTCATCTTGGATCATCACATGTTGAGCTTGATATATCAACACTACCCCTCAAGCTTAGTGTCATGTCCTCTAATCCAAGCACCTTCCGAATCTTCTTCAGCTTCTCTGCTCCAAGTGCTTTAGTGAAAATATTAGCAACCTACTCATCTGCTCTCACATAAACAAGATCAATATCAGTTGCTAATACCTTCTCTCTGATGAAGTGATAATGTACCTAAATATGCTTTGTTCTAGCATGAAAAACAAGGTTTCGTGCTAACAGTATGTTGTTAAGATTATCATAATACATGGTGATAGGCTTTTGCACTTCCACACCCAAATTTGCAAGTAACATCTCTAGCCATCATGCCTCACATGCTGCCATTGCAGCACCTCTATACTCAGCCTCTCAACTCAACAAAGCAATAGTGGGTTGCTTCTTACTGCTCCATGTAATAGCTCCACTCCGAAGTGAGAATAGAAAGCCACTAGTAGATCTATCTGGAATGCTACCTGCAAATCTACACCAGCTTCATAAAACATTGCATAATCCAAAGTAGCACTCACAAAACGTAGAGTGCATCTCAAAGCATCTAAATGTGGCTTCCTAGAAACCTGCATAAATTGACTTTTAAGTCCAATAGTGTAGCCTAGATCAAGCCTTTTGGTTGTGATATATATCAAACTTTCATCAACTTTCCTGCACATAGTAGCATTTTTCCAATGCTTAACCTGATGTAGTATCCAACTTCAAATTCTAATCTAATGGCATGGAAATTGGCTTACAATCATCCATACCATACTTTTGCAGTGTACTCAAGGCATATTGCCTTTGTGACATCCAAATACCTGTTTCTATATGTATAAATGCAATGCCCAAGAAATAGGCCAGCACACCAAGATCCTTCATGTCGAATTCCTGCATAAGGAGATGCTTTACCTCTTTAATTCTTTCTTCATTATCACCACCTACAATCAAGTCATCAACATAAATAGCCACAATCGTGATGCCATCATCACACTTCCTTGCATATAGCGAATGATCTCCATCGCACAAGTAATCAGCAATCCTTGCATGCCAAGCATGAGGGGCTTGTTTAAGTCCATACAAAGCCTTTTGTAACCTGCAAACATATTCTGGGTGCTTTGAATCTTCATATCCTTGTTTCTAGTCCATATATACTTCTTTTGTAACTCACCTTGTAGGAAAACATTCTTCACATCCATCTGATGTAAAGTCCATCCTTTTGCTAAAGCTAATGCAACAAGTGTTTTGATAGTAGACAATTTAGCTACAGGGCTGAAGTTTCCTCATAATCAATGCCATATGTCTATGCATATCCTTTTAATACGAGTCATGCTTTGTACCTACTTATGCTACAATCAGTAGTGTGCTTTACCTTGTAAACCCACTTGTAGCTTATGGGTTTCTTTCCTTGTAGTAATGGAACCAACTTCCATGTTTTGTCTCCACAAAGTGAAGCCATCTCCTCATCCATGGCTTTATCCCAATCTGTATTTCCAATTGCATCTTCAAAATAAGAAGCTTCAACCTTGTATTACCTTGGTCATGTAGGCACAATGATGAGCCATATAACTATCATACGTCGATTGTTGCATTGAATTTTGCATCCTCCAAGATGTTCTTGGTCTCGGATCACTTCTCCTTGTATCATCTGCATGTGCCTTTCTATCTGTGGTCTTCACATAGGGCAATTCAAGTCCCTCATCAAGGCTCTTTTTTGAACCGCTTAAATCTCCATCAATGTCTTCAAAACCTGTAGATGTTTTACTACCAACAGAAAGCTTTTCTTTACCTTTCTTGGATGTATTTGATGAATTTGTTGGACAAAAATTTCCATACAATCTTTCACTCCATGGATTTGCATTGGAAGTATTTCTTGGTGATGCACCTGCTCCACTCAAAACTTGAGATTCTACACTTGATTTTTCAACGGTTCAAGATTCAATCCTTCTTTGGCATCTCCATAGAAGCTTGACATTTGATCAAATAACACATCTTTGCTTACCTTCACCTGTCGTGTGAGTGGGTTATAACATTTATACCCCTTTTGCTCAAGGGAGTATCCAATGAAGATACATTTTTCTGTTTTTGGATCAAGCTTCATTCTCAACTCATCTAGAACATGTACATATGCAATATAGCCAAATACTTTCATATGTGATAAGTTTGGCTTTTTACATGTAAACTTCTCTTCAGGTGTAACTTGATGTAGAACAGTGGTCAGAGTTTTGTTCATAATGAATACAGCAGTATGCATAACTTCTACCCAATAACAATGAGGCATATTCTTCTCAGCCATCAAAGCTCTTGCTATTTCTACAATATGTCTGTTTTTGCAATTAGCAACACCATTTTGTTGTGGCGTGTATGTGCATGAAAACTGATGTGAAACTCCATGAATTTTAAGAAAGTTACCAAAGTCATTTGACATGTATTCACCTCCTCCATCAGACCTTAATATCTGAATATGCTTTCCTGTTTGCTTTTCAACCATAGCCTTAAAATTCTAGAAGTGGGCGAGCACTTCACTCTTCTCTTTCATGAAATATACCCATACTTTCCATGTATGGTCATCAATGAAAGTAACATGAAACCTGCAACTACCCATAGATGTGGTCTTTGCACGACCCCAAACATCTGTATGTACTATTTCTAGTACATTCTCACTAACATGCTTGTCATGCAAAAATGATGCTCTTAATTGTTTACCAAATTGACATGTTGCACATACCTTTTGCATCTCTGCAACCTTGAAATTTGGTAGTCCATTGACAATGTCCTTTGATTGCATCAATTTCAACCTCTGTAAATTTGCATGTCCAATTGGTTTGTGTCGGATCTCTATATCAGTAATAACTCTTGCACCTTTTGCAAACATGGTTGCATTCATTTCAAGAATTTTCACATCCTACCCACTATGTTTCCTTTGGCAATCAATCTTTCATCTTATTTGTACTCTTCCACATATAGCCCATCAGTGTTGCACCTGACTTGTAATCCTTGATCAACCATTTGTCCAACAAAAAACTTGATTCTTTGTTATATTTGGAACGTGCAGCACATCAACAAGATGTTTTATCTTTCCATCCTCCATAGATAGTGCTATGTTTCCTATATGCTCTATAGGGTGTGATGTGTCATCACTTGTTTCAACATATCTAGGAACTAGCAATTTCTGCCAGCTACATAACCATTCTACATGACTAGTCATGTGATTTGAAGCACTTCAATCAACATACCATAATTCTCATTCGATTTTGAAACATCATCATACATCATATTCATCATGTGATGTTGAACAATGAACAACTTCTCAGAATCATCTGAACTTATGGATGCATAGTTGTTTTACTGCCTTCTGTTATTTTGACTCTTCAACTTGCAATCATGTTCAAAGTGTCTAGGTTTTACCACAATTCTAGCATCCTTTACTTTCATTACCTAAATCTTTTCTTGGAAATTGTTGTAGCCTCTTTGGCTCCCCCTGCCTCGAAACTGTCCTCTACCTATTGCATGATTCTATTGTTGACCTTGGTCTTGGTTATTGTGTCCCCTTGCACTTCCAAAGCCTCTATCTATACCTCTTCCTCTTCTATAGTAGAGTACCTACTCAAAACTAGGTTTTCCTTGGGAGTTTGAGTCCTCACCAAGATTCTTTTCTTCAATAATCAACATGGACACCAGATCAGCAAAATTTAGAATATTTTCCCTGGTCTGAATAGACGTTTTTGAGTTGCTTATATGCAGCTCCTAAATCACGAAGGCATACTTCCACCTTATCATCACGAAGATGCAAGTGACTCACATATGCTTTTGATTTTTAACATGTAGTCACTTACCGACATGCCTTTTTTCTCCAATGTATGCAACTCGTTCTTAAGTTGCAATTTTCATGCCTTTGTATTGGTCTCATACAAATGTGACCAAGTTGTTACAAGCCTCTTTTAGAGTCTTGGCATCTTGTATGTACCCAATCATGCTATCTTGTATGCTAACAGATAGCCAATACATTACCTTTTGTGCTCCTTGATTCCATTCCTCATATGCTCTTAATTGGTCTACAGTCTGAATCCTCTTTGGTAACTGTGGAGCATTTTCATTCTCTCCTTTGATGTACTTGTAGTAGCCTTTTCCCATCAAGAAATTCATCATTCTAAATCTCCAAGCATGGAAGTTGTTCTTGTCTAGCTTATCACTCATAAAGTGAGTCATTCCATCTCCATTTTCCATTTCTACAGCAATTCACAACACCGCAAAAACACTACAAGCTGTACTTTTGCTTGAACACTATCGCACTTTAGATCTCAGAAAAATGCAATTTTCGTGTATCAACAATAAAAAATATTGCTTGAAATTGTGGATCTATATGAGTGTTGCCAAACAGGACACAAGTTATAGTTTTGCAAACTAACTTAGTTTTTCTATGGGCCCCACCTTGTAGGCTCAAAATGGAGGCCGAGATGGCTCTGAAATAGAAATCTAACAAAAACAAGTGATCCTAAAGGGGTAACTCTCAAAAATATTTTGATGCCTTCTAGTTTTATGCTAGTTCTCATGTTGAATACATAATTGTAGCCACAAATTATGTGACCAAATGGGTAGAAGGCAAGGCCACCAAGAAGAATGATGCACAAACAATGGAAGAAAATGCCTTTACAAGATATGGGTTGCCTATAGAGCTAGTGAGCGATAGAGGAAATCACTTTCTAAATGAAGTCTATGACTATTTTTGCAAGATTTTATGGCGATTCACAAGAAGTCAACACCATATCATCCAGAGGCCAATGGACAAGTAGAGAGTACTAACAAATTCATGTGCAATGTCATGACTAAGGTCGTAAATAACAAAAAATTACACCATGTTGTTTGGGCATACAAAGTGGTTGGAAAAATGATACTCAATGCAACTCCCTTTTAGATGGTCTTTGGTCAGAATGCAGTGCTTCTGTTGGAAGTAGTTCACGACATTCACAAAGAGGAAGCATGTGAGGAGCAGTGTGAGGAGACCTAGAGGGGCCCCATTAATACAATTTCTAGTCAATATTGATTTACCTTGATTAGATCTTGTCTCAAACATCAACAATGGTTCTTATCACTAACCACTATAACATAGAGCCACCCAATTTTGCCTTGCGATACTCCATTTTGTGCAAGGAAAGGAGTCCTCAAACTTGAGGAGCCTAGTTAAAACAAGCCTGCCAATATTCACATTTTTTGGACCTCGTTGTACCCTCCAAAAGTAGTGTAGGATGTAAATTTTAACTAAACCATTAATTAGATGCAAAACTCGTCACTTCACCTCAAAAATTATAAATAGAGCTAGAGAGCTCATTTTTGGGTAGCTAGTTTGAGGGATGAGCTTTGAATGAGAGCTCTTGTACTTTAAGTAATGAAAAGAAGTGATTTGCCTTCGATTGGCTCTCCTATTGCCTCTTCCTTGTGTGTGTGTATGTGTGTGTGCACTAGTGTGCGTCTCACCTTCACCTTCACACACCTCACTCATTCATGTCATCCTTACTCTTCTGTGGATTGACAACTAAGGAGGTGGAGCTCCATGATGTGATATTTTCCCTTGTCTAGGGCCACACCAAATTTGGTGCTGTAACCAGGGATGTGCTCAAGGACGATCGTGTGATGATAAGAGTGTTGAGAGATAGACATTGGAAGGTATGTAGTTGTAGTTTTTGTGGTAATTTGTAGTTGTTTTTGTGTTTTTTTGCTTGATATCACCTCCTCTTCCACCATCCATAGCCACACATTCCCATCATCTCTCAAAATTTTCACTTTTTACCATATCCACCCACCATTCCCCATTTCCCTCATTTGCATGAGAGAGTGAGAGTGAGTGTGAAAGTGAGTGTTGATTTTGTGAGTTTGAGAGCTTTCTTGCATAAATATCATTCATCTTTGCACACAAGCTGCTTCAATTGGTGAGTTCTCTATTTTTTTACCATCTTCTTGTCCATGTGTGTAGATCATCGCGACAGGCCTCCACATCTAGATTTTTCATAGTACATATACAATAGCATATACATCATCCTTGCGCTTCATAGAGACTAAAAAGCATTTGTCAAGATTCATTATCTTTCGCACCATCATGATTGGCTAGGACCATTATGATAGGTTGTAATCATCATGATCGGCATGTACCATCATGACGATCAGACTCCATCGCGATTGGCTCACACCATCATGACAACTTGATGGTCCATCACAATTGCATGATGCCATCACAATTGATTACATCATCATGATCATATCATCCCATTGTGATCAGTTCCTTCCATCGTGACAACACAAGCATCACGATTGGCTCATACCATCGTGATCCCTCAAACCATCACGATCCTTTGATCCCATCGTGATCCCTCAAATCATCATGACTATGCCACAACATCATGATAGTTGAGCTCATCATGATTGTGCCCCACCATAGCGATTGTGCCATGCCATCCTGATTGTGCTACTTTATCATGACAATCCTAGACCATCAAGATTGCCTCGAACCATCAGGACAATCCCCCTGTTTTGAAAAAATTAGTGTTTTTCATTTTTGACCCTTTTTTCCATTTTTTTGATATAATTTAGGGGTTTGCAGGCGGACATTTGTGAATACTACGAGGGATTCAAGCAAGAAACGGTGCTGAGAAGATGCTTGAGCCACTTAAGAGCACATTAGGGTACACACCCAGAGCTGGATCCAAGGTTCAAAATCATTATATTCCCCTTATTGTCAATCTTTTTTTTTTATAACTAAGTCATAGCCCTAGTACTCAGACCTAGGTGGCAATAGGGATAAGGGATTCAAGTCCAAGAATAATCTCATTAATACGATGCCCATAAAGGAAAAAAACATTAGATTGATGCCACGATAACTTATCAAAGAAATGAAAAGTTTCTCTTGATGGGTGTAAGTGAGACAAGACAAAAATCAAAAGGAATTAAAAAGGAACAAGTGACTAGTACATAAAGGAACACTGCTACGAGTGTGTACATTGAGTAACAAGGGAAACCAAAATTCATGAACCTAAGGTCAGGGAAACATATAGGCAAAATAGGTCGACAAAGTGTTAGATCCTCAAAAGCCAGTGTGAATCACACTACAAGATTATGGGCACAACAGTTGAGTGATTACCCCTATGAGGTGAGATCAGACACTTGTGAGTTAGAGATGCATCTTAGCATGGACAAACCTAGAGGTGAGATGGGACTTGCTCATTTGCAAATGCCAGAGGGTTCTTATAAAACCCAACTAGAGTACATCAAAACAAACTTACTAGGTGCACATATCTACGAGGATGGTCTACGTAGGCCAGTAGTCCAACTTGGGAATCCAAAACAACCCTTCGAGATTGAGTACCCTATGTTCAAATTAAAAAATAGGGCATATATAGATAAGTAGGAAACCATGTATGTGGTAATCATCCTACCTGACAGCACGAATGAATTCAGATCCATTATACCTGACTCAACCATTGGATACATATATCAAGAGCATAAGGAACAAGAACTTAGGACACCTTGAGGAAAATTGATCTTATCAAGGATCATCACCCCTAAATGGATGCCCGAGGACAACATGAGAATTGAACTCTTTATGAGTACAGAGATAGAGATAGAGGAGGCATTTTGGAGGTTTAGCTTGAATAAGCCTAGCAATGTTTCTAGAATCATTATCTATGAATTCAAGGATCCAGAAATCCCAAGGAAGATCATTTATGTTGAAAATACTTTAGAAAGCATGTTTGCAATGATGGAACTATTAAAAGTGTGTTTTCGTCACAGACACTTTTAAGCTCTTTTCGGGTTCTTGGGGATGGTAGGGGTCTGATAAATCAGAGGCCCTGTATCTTATTTTCCCATTTAACTCATCAAGTAAGCAGTACATTAATGTTCAGTATCGAATTCTCTATAAAGGTTATTGTTCATACTCGTGTTAAGTTTTTCACAGTATGTAACGCAAGAATTATTAATTAACATCACACAGACTTATTATCAGCAACATACCATTACTGCGTTAATCACCAATTAATGTAACTTAACAAGGTAAAAGTAACACTACTCAGAAATAAGGAATGCTGCACTACGACGTCTCCACAGGCCGCAAATCGCCCAGACAGACAGTCCGGCGATCCCGTTCCTCGCTACCAGAGAACCACCGAAAAAGTGCCTTTTCATTAATTGATAGAAAGATACAACACTTCGCTACGACCTTTCGGTGCGTGCGGTAATGGAAAATAGGAATTACATAATGCCAATCCAGCAACCTTACACTGGCACGCACGGTGGACTTGAACCCGCAACAGAAACAAAATTAAGGCTCGTCTACGATGCCTTGTATATACATGGTTCTAGCTAATTTGAAGGTTCTGGTAATTTTTTGTTTGAGCAAATCCAACATTAGATTTAAGGTTTCCGGCTCTACTTATTGGGCATCAGTGCGAACAGAACTGGTTGCAATAACTTGACTCATCAAAATTTCAGCCTGAGTTTGCAAAAATGCCTCTTGCAAATAAAAATCATTGGCAAGGGCTGCATCACGGCTCAGTCTCATATCTTCAATTTATTTATCGATGCGCGAAAGACGCTCTGCTTGATATCCCAACTGCTTTTCTCTTCTCTCCAGCTCTTGAGCTTGATACTGAATAGTCTGGTAATATGCATCTCTTTCCTTCTTAATCCCTGCTATCTCCTTCTGAAGTTGAATAGTTAGAGTCGTCTTGGCTTTAAGATCAGAGTTCGCCTGAAATAAATCAACAGTTGCGGTCTGAAGTTCTACAGTAGTTTGTTTAGCTAAATCAGCCATCTCCTGTCCTCTCTGCACAACTTCATCGAGCTGGAGTCGCATTTCGTCCAAAAGGTTGCCGAGAGCGATTCAAGCATCCTCCTTATCTTGTACCAACTGATTGAGTTGCTGGATTTCTGCATCACGAGCAGTTAACAAATCATCCTTGACTTTTAATTCAGCCAACGCTGCATCTCTTTGGGCAATCAAAGAATCCTGCTCTGCAATCTGTGCTTGAAGTTGCTGAATCTGTAATCGTAGGGCATGATTTTCCGCTTTCACTGCATTAGTTTCTTCTTGCAATGGCGCAATGTTCGCCTCTAAGACATCCACTTTGTGTTGTAAGTCTTGACGGATACTATCTGTTGCCATCTTCAATTGCATTGGTAACTGTTGTGAGAATTGGATCAACATGCGACCCATAGACTCAAGTTCATGAAACATGGGAGTTGGAACCGGAATGGTAGGAAGGGATTGGGATGTAGAAGTAGAGAACAAATGAGGGGAAGATGGTGGAGAATAGGTGGGAGAAGAAGATGGAGAAGTGGGTACGTCGGGAACAATAGGCTGGACTGGGGCAATTGGCACAATAATAGTCATGTTGGGCATCAGCACAATTCCGGTAGTCTGCCACGTGGTCGCTTCAGTTCGGTCAATGACAGCATCAACCAGAGCAATCACTTCATTGACAACCTCAGTAACAATGGCTTGCACATCCTCGTGAGTTTGCTGCTGAGAATCCTCCTTGGAAGAAATTTCTTCAGATTCGGTGGTGGACTCACTTTGTTCCTGCTGCTCGATTGGAGAAGACTGGGCGGAAGAATCAATATGGATAGAAGTGTCGGTGTCGTGGAAGACTTCTTCTTCATGTGTGGCGTTAGATCCTTGCACTTGACTCTCAGATGGACTTATACGGGCGCATTTCCGGCAAAGAAGTTGGAAGAGATCTTCATCCTCATCCTCTTCATCTTCGAGCATCCGAGTGGATTCTTCACGTAATAAGAAGGGAGCATTGGGCAGAGGTTGCGCGTCTTGAATGGCTGGAAAGAGAAACGTGAGGATATGGGGAAGACGTGATCGTGGAAGATCACCCTTATTGACATGTTTAATAAGCGTAACACATTCACGGTGAATGCATCAGAAATAATAAGAGGCGAAATTGACAGACTCACGAGAAGCCATATCAATCATCGAATAAAAGGGACGCCAAATCCCGTAGGTACGTTTCTACAAATTCAAGATCGCAACTAAGAATTGTAATGTGGTACGTTCAGGATGAGGGCGACACAGAATGGCGTACTCATTAGATGAGTGCCGTGGAAATAATGCGGTCATGGTAGCGACATGAAGGAGAGGACCATTCTCCAAGCCTTCCATGGGAAGACGAAATGCTTCAGCAAATGAGGCCAAAGTGATCACTACACGTGTCGGTAAGCAAAGAATAGGCCAACTCTGCTCCGTAGCAAGTGTGGCAACAATAGCGGCAATAATCTGTGCATAAAATGGGTGACACTCCACTGAATGCCAAGGCAATTCAGCGAAGTTCAAAAGGCCTCGGATACATAGAAACTCACTCACTTCAGGGGTGAGTCCTTCACGGAAGGTAGCAACGTTGGCTAGTGCTTCCATGACGTGCACACGAAAGTACAAGAACACAGAGAACACAGAAAACACAGAGCACAGAACATACAGACACAATCACGATTAACAGTGAAAGAATTAAGATTAAGTAGACACACGACAACGTGAGGCAATCAGAAGCCCTAATCATCACGCGGTATTGAACACAGGATTAATCATAGTTAGATATCAAAACGAGGAAATTTACGGCCTATATTCAACCAAAATGCAGAACTTAAACAGAAATAAATGACACGCGGAAAAACGAGGGCACGTCAGCGGTGATCAAACGATTGGTAATATGGGCATAGCTTGGAACCATTGATTACTTTGGGAAGAGGAACTCCGGTCAAGGTAGTCAACCAAAAAGTAGTTGGTCCCACTTGCTCACTAATCCAGTAAGGATCGAACCATCGTAATTTAAATTTCCCAGCAGAACGATTTGCTTTAGCATTATAAAATAGCACAAGTTGGCCCGCCGTAAAAACTGGAGTCTTGAGGAAACGATCATGGGTACGGGCTTGCCGCAACTGAACTTCTTGAAGAACCAGCAAACTTTCCCAACGATGTTCATCCAATGCTCTGAGTGCTTCCAACCGAAATGGCAAAGAGTCTTCGGGCAACAATTTCTGAGTTAGGGCCACGCGTAGGCTTGGCACTACAATCTCCATCGGCGCTATTGCTTCCAACCCATAAGCCAGCCTGAAAGGAGTCATTCCAGTTGCCACTTTGTATGTAGTCCGGTATGCCCATAAAACTGCGGGAAGTAACTGATCCCAATGTTCTGGAGATTCCACGATCAATTTGCGAAGTATACTCAACAACGTCTTATTGGTGCTTTCAGCCAAACCATTAGCACGTGGATAGTATGGTGAACTGAATTTATGCAGAGTTTGAAAAGTGTGCGTTAGTGCTCGCATTAAATTGTTGGCAAAATGTGTGCCTTGGTTTGTCACAAGTTCTAGGGGTAATCCATAACGCGGAAAAACGTCCTTCATCAGGCATTTTGCCACCGAAACAGTTGTGGCGGACCGTAAGGCCCAAGCTTCCGCCCACCTGGTAGCGTAATCTGTACAGGTCAGTATATATCGATTGTTGCTAAGGGTCGCTGGTGGTGTTATTGGCCCAATAAAATCAAGACCCCACTTCTGAAAGGGTTCCAAAGGTAATATAGGTTGCAGAGGAAAGAAGTGGTGCTGTAATGGATGTCCAGACCGTTGACAAGTGTCACACTGCTGGACAAACTGAGTCACATCTTTGTACATGGTAGGCCACCAAAGCCCACTTTGCAGAATTTTCCGGTGAGTAAGATTGACTGCAAAATGTCCACTAGAGGGTACTGAATGTGCCATAGCAATAACCGAGTCTGCTTCATGTGGTGGGATGCAACGAAGTAAGACACCAGTATGATCCATGTAGTACAGCTGACCTACAATCAATCGGAATCTGCGACTATAAATTGCAATTTTCCGTTGCAGAGCAGGAGGAGTATGAGGAGGAAGACATCCTTCAGTTAGAAAAGTGAGTAGCATATCATAGTAGCTAGGCGGCACAAGAAGTTTTGTAGATTTGTCCCGAGCCGGCTCAGTTGCGTAAATTGTTGGTGTAGTGTCATCAACCCCCACTGAAGCTTCACCGGAATCCAACCGAGATAGGAAATCTACCAAGGCATGTGCGGTGCCGGGTCGATGAATAACTTCATAGTCGAATTCTTGTAATAATAAATTCCATCATGTCAAGCAACCACCTAAATGTTGCTGCCGGACTAGATACACAAGCGCCGCATGATCCATGTGGAAGGTGAATTTTCGGCCCAACAAATAATGCCAGAATTTCTTCATAGAGTACACCAACCCGAGACATTCTCTTTCGGTCACTGAATAGTTCCTTTCAGCAGGAGCTAGTCGGCGACTTGCATAATAGATAGGCCGAAACCACTTGTTAGTTTGCTGCATTAAAACGCTTCCAATAGTTATGTCTGATGCATCGACAAAGACATGGAACGGGCGTTCCCAATCAGGGGGTTGCAAAATTGGAGCCTGCATTAATAATCCCTTTAAACGATCAAATGCAATTTGGCATTCTGGAGTCCATTCAAACTGTCATGGAGTACTAGTCATTAGCCGATTAAGTGGTGTTGCTAAATGAGCTAACCACCGTAAATGTCGGCCATGCCACCGGATTTGACCCAGAAAGCGCATAACTTCTTTCGGTGTGGTGGGGACTGGTGCCTGCAACATAGCTGCAACCTTATCCGGATCAACTTGTTTGCCGTGCTTAGAGATAATATGGCCGAGGAGTTTGCCACAGGAGACCGCAAACACAAATTTTTCCGGATTCAAGCATAATCGGTATTCATGACATTTTTCAAAGCAACACCGTAAATGATACAGGTGCGCCGCAATTTTCCCAAATAAGGAAAAGTCATCCACATATACTTGCATAAAAGTAGTCAGGTAGGGTGAAAAGATTTCTTGCATACAACGTTGAAATGTGCTTGGAGCATTCCTTAACCCAAATCACATTACCGTGCAAGCATAAACACCCCAATTCGTGATGAAAGCTGTTTTCGAGATGTCCTGTTCTGCCATTCGCACCTGGTTATAACCACTATAGCTGTCCAAAAAGGAGTACATCTCATGCCCTACTACTCTGTCTAGCATTGTGTCGAGAAAGGGGAGAGGAAATGGATCAGGTACCATGGCTGCATTCAGTTTCCGGTAATCCACACAGATACGCAGCTGTTTATTTTTCTTCGGAACGAACACGATCAGAGATATCCATTCAGCGTGCTCGATTGGTTCGATCGAGTTCTACTTTGACCTGTGCGGCATAATTGGGGTTCATTCGGTAACTGGATTATTTAATTGGCTTCGCCTCTGGTTTGAGCACTACCCGATGTTGATAGATCCGTGGATCAAGACCTTTCATATCGCGATAGTCCCAAGCAAAAACATCGAAAAACTCATGTAGGAGTCAGATCAAATCTTCTTGGAATGCCTCACACAATCCTGCCTTAATCTTAACAGGTCGCGGGTTAGCCTCATCACCCAAATTATATATTACTACCTGATCTTCTGGAACATAAAATTGTCGAGGTTTCACCAGATCGTCTGCTGATTGTAAAAGTTGATGTAGGGTGGCTCCATCCATAGCAACACTATCATCTGCATCCGCCTCTTTGGTCACTGGAACAACTGTACACGCTGCCGAACTCCACGTGTCCGCTACTGATTGAAGATCTACAGTACCTAAGGAAATCAGATCTTTATTGTTCTTCAGAAACGCCTCTTCCTCATCGTCAGATAAGCCATCCAACATGTGGACCGGCTCCGCTACATATGGTCTGGCATGAAGCTCACAGGGCTGGATGGCATCTAGTTTAACAACATATTTGCGGTGATTATCTTTGAAAGTCAATTGCTGCGCTGACCAATCCTATACAACTTTGGCTTGTTTCAACCATGGCCGACCGAAAAGAAGATTGTAGTCGAGGCTGGATTCTGGTAGTTCTAAGACTACAAAAGTCATTTTGAACGTGGTACCCTGTAGAGTAATCGGGATATTCCGTACTAATCCAACCGGATGGACTCGGGATTGGTCTACCATTCTTACAAAAAATTGGACGGGCTCGATTTGGGTCCACCACAATTTCTTGCAGAGAGCTGTAGTAGCTATATTCACACCCGAACCGCCATCAATTAGCACTTGAGTAATCTTTTGATTTTTATGCCAGACAGTGATTAATGGGACTGAATGATCCACCGTAGAATCAGTTTTTGGTTGTATGGTTGCAGTCGCCGGAGTATCGGGAGATCCAGGACTGACCTGTTGTTGAAATTGCTACCTAACTCCTGGCACCAATGCGAGCAACTGTCCCAACGAGAGTGTAATTGAAGCCTTAGATAAAATCTCCCATACCTAATCTGTTTGAATCATAATCCTCACCAATTCGGAGGATGATTTTGTTGTTATTGGGCTAGGATTTTGTTCATTCGCTCTCGCCTTTGCCAGGGGAACCTTTGTCACCGGAATTGGATCGGGGAACATAGTTGGCTCTTTAGTAGTCCATTGACTAGCCTTTGTATACATTCGCTACTGCTCACAGATACCACGTTCGAACACCTCAGCTGCTGATTGCAACTGCTTACCCGATCTTGTCTGGTCCACTGCTGCTTGTGATTCCACTGGTGAAATATAGACCATGTTGGTCATCGAGTTCTGACGCTCCTTCTTCCTTTTGTCATATTCTGCTGCATCCTTACAAAATCTCCGGATGTGGCCAATCTCACCGCAAAAGTGACATCGCGGTGGTGGCAGAGAAGTACTCTCCGCTAATGTACCCACCTGCCATCGATTTGAATTAAAATTGGTATTCCGCTGACCCCGGTAATTTCTGTATCCTTGTGACTGATTGTTCTGCATCTGTGGTGGCACGTCATGGGTTGCGGGCTACCCGGGTTCCTGGATAATGGCATTTATAGCTGCTCGTCCCTGCACCTTGGCCTTATACGCATAATTTTCGTTGAGTGTCCAGTTGTGTTGCAGATGGCGCAATACATCTGATTAAGGGCACATGTAGCACTGGTGTGCCCTGGATTTTTGCACCTGGTATAATACATCTGTTTAGCCGGATCATCTATACGTTCTTACCAGGTTTCAGCCACTCCAAGTCTTCGATGAATCCCCCAACTTTATGCTCTAGTTGTAGGGCCATCGCTATAACAGCATCTAGTGTCATAGCCCCCACACTGGGTTATAACATCCGGTAAATTAGCATGTGCCAGAGGCAATCGTCTTAAATGAGTTCTAAACAATGTGGCATATTCCTGAACAATCTAGTGTGGCTTCTGTCGATTGTTCTGCAAATAGTCGAAGATTTCGATGGGATTCTTTTTCAACCGGAACCTCTGTAAAAACGCATCCCTTACCGCATCATAGTTAACGAAATGGTTGATATCATACTCTGTTAACCACCTCGCTGCTTCATTGACTAATGTTGCCTGAAATATGATGGCCTTGTACGCTAGATTGGGTGGATGGTTCAGCACTGCATAGCTTATCTCGAAGGTTCGCACATGTGCATCAAGGTCGTCACCTAGAAATCCACCGAACTTTGTGTAAGTCACCTCGGTTGGAACCGGTCGAAGTGGAGGTGGCTGTTGCTGCTGCTCTTGTTGTTGTTTTTGTTGTTGTTGCTGTTGACCACTCATTGTGCTATTAGTGGTACCGTTGCTGTCTCTTGAGTTTTGAGGGGGTGTCTCTTGTCCTTCGGAATCTGTATTATCAGACTGCTCACCTTCCGGCTCGAAAATAGCATTCAGTCTCTTACGTATCTCCAAATCAAATAGTCTATCCTCAGCTTTGGTATCAAAGGTAAGCAAGTTTGCCCTGAACAGTAGTGTACGTAATAAAGATCCCCCAGGGAGTATCGCACTATCACCGAAAAACTATAAATTCCCACCAACTGGTACCGAACTTTCACCGAAACTTGTCGAACTTTCACCAAAATAGGGTATACTTCCTCCGGTAACGATCTCTCTAGGTAACACAACTCTATCCTCGAAAAGGTCCAAATTCTGACCAAATGGTATCGAATCAACTGAGCACTGCGTCCGTGTACACTCCGAAGTTCCTACACCTTCTTCAGAACGCACCGGAATTACACCGGAATCTACCGAAATCTCATCATTTATCACCAAACTGGTACCAGAATCTCTACTAACTGGCTCCGATTCTTCGGCAACTGGGTTTAAATGTCTTGCAGTTCTACCACCTGGGGGCGTCCCTAACAGATTTGGTACTGTCCAGGGATGCTGATCTCTCCTGTACTTTGGATACGACTCGCCGGACCGACTAACCGGCATATATCACCTTTGCACCACTTGCCTTATGTACTGCTCCACCTTACTGATTATTCTCAATCCATTGCCATCTTCCCACAGACGGCGCTAGTGTTAAAAGTGAGTTTTCATCACAGACACTTTTAAGCTCTTTTCGGGTTCTTGGGGATGGTAGGGGTCTGATAAATCAGAGGCCCTGTATCTTATTTTCCCATTTAACTCATCAAGTAAGCAGTACATTAATGTTCAGTATCGAATTCTCTATAAAGGTTAGTGTTCATACTCGTGTTAAGTTTTTCACACTATGTAACGCAGGAATTATTAATTAACCTCGCACAGACTTATTATCAGCAACATACCATTACTGTGTTAATCAGCAATTAATGTAACTTAACAAGGTAAAAGTAACAGTACTTAGAAATAAGGAATGTTGCACTACGACATCTCCACAGGCCGCAAATCGCCCAGATAGATAGTCTGGCGATCCCGTTCCTCGCTACCGGAGAACCACCAAAAAAGTGCCTTTTCATTAATTGATAGAAAGATACAACACTTCGCTACGACCTTTCGGTGTGTGCGGTAATGGAAAATAGGAATTACATAATGCCAATCCAGCGACCTTATAGAACATAGTAGACATACTTACATGTGGAAAGGTGAACCTATCTTTGCTTCACAAAAGTCTACTAACTCCCATAACCAAACGAGGGTAAGATCTTTGCATGTACTAAGTACTCACAATGAGAGATCCAAAGAGCGACCAGAAATGAGCATCGTACACACTATAGGAAAAGATAGACAAGGAGTGGACACAGATACGAAAGAACGAGAAAGGTTTAGAGGATACAAGCCTCAAAAAGGCATGAATGACTTTCATCTGCCTAGACCAAGAAAGCACCCCAGACTCTTGAGGCCTGTCCAACTAGTGAAATCTATGAAGAACTACTTCATTGGTACCAGTGACCCTTGTGATCATGTGGTGGAGTTCAAACAAGTATTGAGGGCAGAACAAGTGGAGGACATGTTCACTCAGTACAATGCTTTGGACTAACTCTGAAGAATACTGCCCTAACTTGGTTTCAATTGCTACATCAAGGGTAGTTTAGGGATATCAAATATTTGCTAGAGACCTCCATTATAGAGTTTTCTAAGAGTAGGATTAGACATAATACCTCTTCGTTGATTGACAACCTCAAATAGACACCTTAGGAAACTTTAAGACTAGCAAGATGTAGGTTCAGGCAATATATTGAGAGATGCCCAAGCCCAAAATTACCTACCCAAGCTAAACAAGTTTTCATTTTTTTTAGATGGCTTGTTGAGTGCAAAGCTACGTTCATATGTGTACCTTTAGAAACCCTGACCATAGAGCAATGCATGAGAATCTGAATAGACATAGAGGTTAATTTGGGAGATGATTTGGAGCTTTCTAAAATCTATAAGGATTCCAATTGCTCAACCAATCTCTCATCTAGACCCTCTACCTCGATAGAAGATTTGGTAGTGTGAGTGGCTCAAAAGTTGGATGTGTCAAGTAAATAGACCCCCAGAATGGTCTCCACCAAATGTTTCTACACTTATGGAGGGGATCACATGGCCAATTTGTGTCCATTAATGTTTTTGAACCCAAGAAACTTGAGTGCCCACTATTGGTCAACTGAGAGGAAATACATGAACCACAATACTCAAGACTATCCTTATAACAAGCAGGCAGTGAGGTAGAACTACCCATAGCCATGTAGATATCAAGGCAAGAAACCAACAACAACCATACTACAGGCCCCTCAAAACTATGAACCACCATAGAAGTCACACTATAGACCCCTACCAATGCTAGGACAACAACCACCACCCCCTACCAATGTGATTTCAGTAAAGTACACATCAGCTAAGGATAATCTCAATAGGGAATCAGTACCTACATGCCCACTCATCATAGAAAACAAGCCCAATGTCCAAAGCTTTGATTCTATGAATGGAGACAATCCACATGAATACTATACAGAATAGACCAAACACACGAAATTGTTACCATATGAGGCACCCACAATAGAACCTAAATGGGACCCTAAATATGCTAATGTTATGTATGCCAATCCCAATAGCAAAACCCAATTGAGACAAGTAAGACCTCTGAGCCCTAGAGGACCCTATTTTTGGTGTCAAGGAGATCACTTCATAAGAGAATGCCCAGATCCCCCTCCGATCGAACAACCACACTATTTCACCATTCAAGGTTATTGCCTCAAATGTGGTAAAGAGAATGTCATATGAGAGTGTCCCAAAGACCTAGCCAATGCCTCCAAGATAACTCCTCTTAATGTAATAGGCATTGTGCATACATCAAATGGGTTAACACCAACCTTTGTGCCCATTCAGGTAGTAAGTAGAGCCCAAGCTTTACAACAAAACAAATGGATAGATGAAGAAAAATCCTTAAAGTGTAATGGAGATGGAGAGTCTAGTGGAAAGAAGAAAAAATCCTAGAAAGACTCACAAGTTTGACTTAAAAGAAAATGGAATAAGAAAATAGCCAAGCTAGAAGGAAGTTTGAAAGAGACCAGGGCAAAAATCCTAGAATTACCTTCCCAAGAACAACCAAAAACTCCCCAATTACCCAAGACAAGATCTGTTCTAACAGAACCTATCCCAAAGGACTTGGACATGATGTTCAGAGCTTATGAAGCTAGGATAAGAGATAGACCCAATGTAGAAGAAGTGAATAAGAGTTATCCTAGAGTACACCTAGAAATAGAAGGAACTAAGCAATGTATGAAAATGGTTGAATTGGTCCATGTCATGTTCAAAGCAATCCAATATTTTAACTAGAGCAATCTAGTTACTCCTACATTGCATTTTCAAGGACTGATAGAGAGATTAGAACAATTGGTGTCAAAGATAGATCATGCAGAACCAAAAAAGGCTCCTTCTAATAGGAACTTATGGAGAGAAGTCTCACCCTTAGGGTGTCAAGTACCCAATTCTACCCAAAGTGGAGTTTCCCCCTTCAATACACAAGTATCCACAAGGATTCTTGAGAGAGATTCAATAAGAGAAGTGGAGGCTTGAACAAGGAGCTCAACCTCCCATCCAAGAGATAAATGATCTTCATGATCAATTTCCTCAAGATATCCCATCTTTATACAGAGAACAAGAAGAGGAACAATCAAGTGAGAAAATGGAATTTGAATCTAATTACCTGTAGGAATTAGCTCACTTCACTGGCCCATGGGAATCAAAGTCTGTTCAAACAAGATCTCCCACCATCCTAATAAGAAACGAGGATTCAATTCTCCCTAGGAACATGGAGGTAGGAAAGAACACTAAAGTGCAGTGCCATCTCACTTTAGAAGAACTGTTGAAAGTAAAATCCAAGTTGTGAAAGCATGTAGCTATCCAGTTCTTGAAAGCTGCTAATGCTTGCTCTCATAATGGATTGTGAGAAAAGGTACAGGAGATACCCCTAGAAAAGATTGGATAAGGCTACACCAAGGCCATTCTAGACTCAGGAGCAAAAGTGGCCATTGCCACCACTTCTTTATGGGGCAAGAGAGCTCTATGACCTATGAGAATGATGGGGCAAGAGAGCTCTAAGACCTATGAGAATGAAGTTACAAATGGAAGATGGCCATATAGAGAAGCCTTTGAGTATGCTAGAAGGAATTACTATCATCACTTATGGTGATGAGTTTGAGCACACCTTTTCCATATGTCAGTTTCAAAGGCACCACACCTATGAGATGATCTTGGGATGACCCTTCATGAGGCAGTTGCAAATAGTGTAGGATCAGGGAACCAATTCTTTGTATTTGCAACACCTAGGAGTAATCACCAAAGTCAATCTCAAGAATTTTTCCCATAGAGACATCCCACCATTGCAATGGAATACCATCCATAGAACAACCAACATGACGGAGTCAATGCAATCCATTGGATCCGAACCTTCATGGTTTCATGAGGACACTCAATCATGGATGTGTAAAGTAGTAGCAAATCAACAGAACAGAGTAGACCAAGGACTTAGGTAAGGAACAACACCCTAGAACCATCCAAGACCTAGCCTATGTGCCTATGGTGTTTCCACATGAAGAGTTTGAACCTCACAGATGGGTAGAGATATTAGCCACCATGGACATAGCAATGATTGAGGAACAATGGACACCCCTATTGTTTGAGCTTGTAGACTAAGAATATTGTAGTCATGATTGAAGAAGGAGAAGAAAGTTTTACATATATAGGACATGGTTTAAGTGAAGAGGAGGAGCAAGAAACTATTTCCCTACTAAAAGAGTATAGGGATGTGTTCACTTGGAGCTACAAAGATTTAAAAGGAGTGGATCCCAACCAAGATAAAAGACAAAATTGATCAAATGATTGAGGCACAATTCATCTATGAAATAGAGCATACAAAGTGGGTATCTCCGATTGTCGTAGTCCCTTAGAAGAATGGGAAGTTACACATATGCATTAACTTGATGAATGTTAACACTGCTTCCATACAAAATAGCTACCCTTTGCCAATCACTGAACATTTGCTTGAATGAGTAGCAGGCAAGGAATTCTATAGCTTCCATGATGGGTTTTTGGGTTACAATCAAGTAGCCATAGCCCCTCAAGACCAACATAAAATGGCTTTTGCTACGAAATGGCGTATCTTTGCATTTAGGGGGATGCCTTTGGACTCAAAAATGCACTGACTACATTTCAACGCTTAATGTGTCATGTGTTCAAGAAATTTATGGAAAGAATTTAGAGGTTTACATGGATGACTTGTGTGCCCATTCCCTCATAAGGAAAACACACGCCCTAGAACTTAGGCAAAACTTGTATCAAAGAATGGTATATCAACTGACAAGGACAACGTAAGAGCCATTGCAAAATTTCCTAGGCCTAGGACAATCAAAGAAGTACATGCATTTATGGGACATTGTGGGTACTACAAACATTTTATCCACATGTATTCGAAACCTTTATACAACCTCTTGATTAACTTTGAATGGAACGAGGCATGTGAAACCTCATGCAATGAACTAAAAAGAAATTGTGCTCAACTCCAATTTTGACTATACTGGACTGGAATAAGCCATTCCATGTTCATGTGGATGCCTCCAATTACCCAATTGGATGTGTGTTAGCACAACAAATTGGAGAAGGTAACATGGATCTTCCAATAGCATATGCGAGTAGGTACTTAAACACTAAAAAGGAGTTATACTATGACTAAGAGAGAGGGCTTAAAAATGGTCTATGCGGTTAAGAAATTTAGACATTATTTGTTGGCAAATAAGTTTAAGTTTTTTTACGAACCACAAAGCATTGCTCTATCTAGTGAACAAGCCTTGCAATAAGGGTAGATTAAGATGGCTTCTCTTACTAATGGAATATGATTTTGAAGTGGTAGTCAGGAAAGGAAAGAGCCACATTAGGGTGGATCATCTATAAATACTAACCTCTGGAGAAGTCGTACAAGGAATACCTAATGAATTGCTAGATGCCTACTTATTCAATTTAGAAGTAGTTCAAGACTAGGGTAAAGGATTTTCTCCTATCCTCACTTTTGGACCTAATAATCCCATAGTCGAGACAAGGGAAGAGGAAGTAGTCAAATCACAAAGATATCAAATACTAGTAGTAAGTATTTACAAACACACTGATCAAGAAATTCTTGCCTGTTGTGTGGAAGAACCAAAATACTAGAAATGGTTGTTTTTAGCACATCTAGGTGCATTCGAGCAACAATATTCAAAATAGCACACCCCGTACAGACTCTATGAAGATTGGGAGTGTATTGGCCAACTATGGATGCATATGCCTATATGATGTATAAGGATTGCCCAACTTGTCTTAACAGACCTCCAAGGAAACATGCCACATTGTATCAATTGTCTTTAATACCAAATTGGAGTGGTCCCTTAGTGGAATTTTTATGCATAAAAACTTTCAGACTAGAGATGGCATTAGAAGGAAATAGAAGTCTAGAGAAAGAGTCCCAGGACTACAAACTCATTGAAGATCATCTGTAAACGTGGAAGAGATGGATACCTGAGGTAAGGCATCCATGAGAGCAAATACTTGAGAATACTAGAAAATGCACAGCAAGGCATTATAGAAGGACATTTTGGGCTAGTTCATCTGATCAAAGCCATACTATTCTCACAAATATGGTAGCCCACTCTTCATATGGATGCACATACCTATGTGAAGAGATGTGACACGTGTTAGCAAACTCAGTATCCAATCTGCAGAGAAAAGATTTCACTGAGACCCATGATGGGAGGACATGCATTCTCTAAGTGGGGTATAGATTTTGTGGGATTTATTAATCCCCCTACTAGAGGATCTCATGCTGAATACATAATTGTGGCTACGGATTATATGACCAAATGGGTAGAAGTCAAGGCCAGCAAGAAGAATGATGCATAGATGATGGTAAAATTCTTATTCAAAAATGACTTAACAAGATATGGATTGCCTATAGAGTTGGTGACTGGTAGAGGGACTCACTTTCTAAATGAATTGATTGAATATTTGTTGTAGGATTTTATGATGATTCACAAAAATCAGCACCATATCATCCTTAGGCCAATGGAGAGGTAGAGAGTAATAACAAAATCATGTGTAATTTCATGATTTAGCTTGTAAATAACAAACATTCTGATTAGGATAAAAAATTACACCATGCTATTTGGGCATACCAAGTGGCCAATACGATGGCACTCAATGCAACTCTCTTTCACATGGTCTTTGGTCAAAATGCAATGATTCTACTGGATTTTTTGATATCCATCCTCAAGGTTGCATAAGACCAAAAATGGAAAAGCCACGAGCTATGATCTAGGATTATGGACTTAGAATGATTAGGAGAAACTAGGGTAAGAGTAGTAACAGGAATCTATGTGGCCAAGAAGAGCTAGAAGGCTTATTTCAATGCACATGTAAAGGATAAGGGCTTGAAATTTGACGATCTGGTCTTAGTCTATACTTTGAAGCAACATGCTCAAAAACTGGAGAAATGCAATTATGGACCTATGATTATCAATAGACTTTCAACGAGTGGAGATAATGCCAAATTATATTAATGGTTGTATAATCAAGCTCTTTCAAGAACCCTTAATGGAATATATGCTTAAACAACTCACCTTGGCCAAGAAGTGCAAGGAGGAAGTAAAGAGAATTAGAGAGGAAGCTCAAGTTCGATTTTTGTAGCATTATCTTCATCATCGTCACATGGGGATACTCACCATTGAGTTGGACATCTATTGGATGACATCATAAATTATGTCAATCTTAACATTTTGAATGCTTTCTTTCACTCTAGAATGTTGGCAACTATCCCTCAACTTGTACCACGTGAAATTTTGTTGTTAATCATCTCATATTCTATTCATTATGGATTACTAAGTCATTTTCTTAAATGATCTCATATGCAATCTCCCTACATTTCCTAAGTCATCGAACTAGTATCTCTCTCTACTTATTAAAGACACGTATTCACTTCCTACCATCAAAGTATATCTAGAGTAATTCAACGTAAACCCATCTTTGGAGTATTTTGATTAGCAGTCGTTGCTCTCTATTTTCATTTTTCCTCAAGGCATTATCTTGTATCCAAGGGTATTTTATCCCTCACTTTGCCTCACCATTTGGCTCATCTTAATTTGACTTTAGGCAAAGGTTACTTTGTATTCAAAGGGTAACAACCCTTCTTTGTGGGCATACCAATTGGCACTCCAACTACTCAAAGAACCCACATTATAAGAGGATATTTGTATTTTGCCCCACTAGTTGGTACACTTTGGCACTAAGTGCCCATCTTGTAATATTGAAATAAAAGAAGAATTTAGACTGTGTGTATTTGTGGATTGGAGGCTAGTGTAAGCCCACACACGAGTTTTCTCAAATTCCTAAGACCAATCTAAGGCTAACTTGGTGTGATTTTAGGGCTATGCTAAGCCCCCTTCCAAAGTTTCTCTCTCATCCCAAGTGTAGGGCTATTCTAAGCCCCCCCTCCAAGGTGTCTCTCTCATCATCAAGTGTAGGGCTACTCTAAGCCCTTCATCCCCCCCCCCCCCCATACACTATCTCAATTTTTTGTTCCAATTATGACTTCATTTTTGCAAGTGTGATGACTTATTTTCAACAGCAACAATGTCTACAATCTCGAATGTGACATCTTCAATTCAATGGTACTTGCCTTATTTTACAATTATTTTTATGCAAAAGGATGAGCGATTAAATGGAACCAAATATAATCTATGGAAGGATACAATTAGGTCATATATTTATACCAACCTACTATATGAATTACTTGAAGGAATAGAGCCTATGACAAACAAGGAGAGTGATCTAGTAGCCAACAATATCTGGATTGTCAAAGACCAAAGAGCTTTTGGACAGTTATTTTTAGCTTGTGATGACTTGACCAAGGGCCATATTACCTCCTGCAAAATGTCCCAAGAATCTTGGGATATCTTGCAAGATCTTTATGAGGATGAAATTCCTACAAAAATCTACACCTTAGAGGTGGAGTTTCAAAACCTCTCAATTAGGCCCTAGGATCGCATTACTAAAGTTATTTCTACCTTTGAAGATTATCAATTCAAGCTTGTGTTGTGTGGCCAACAAGTTTCCAGTGAGGACATGGCCACTCACCTTCTTAATAAACTCCCATGATCCTATGAAACTTTTGTGACAACCCTTTACAACCATGGCCAAGTATTGACTTGGGAAGAAGCTCGACGACTTTTGCTCCTCCACAACTCTCAAGCAATGTTGGCATCCTCACAAGAAATTGCGATGAAGGCCAAGGAACCATTGAATAAGGCAAAACATGCTAGTCACAAATCTAGCAACACACCTAAACAAAGTTCAAACAATTCATCAAAGAAATTTAGCTACAACTACTGTGGTAAAACGGGGCATCTTGAGGAATTCTACTACAAAAAGAAAAATAGCTCGAAAGCATCTACCTCCAAGAACCCATCTAAATCCTCTCAGCATATGTCTCACTACTCCAATGAAGACCTATTTATCTCCACATAAGCCAATGCCCTAATTACCTTGAGTTCCTCTCAAGAGTGGATATTTGATACTGTATCCACATCTCATATGTGCAAAGATTGTGACCCCTTCCAAGAGATCAAAGATCACACTAAGGAGGTCTTTGGCACCAAAGGTAGGGGCACACCTCATACTCAACCAAGATTTCTAGATCACAGATGGTTAAGGGATTACCCAAGATCGGGAGAGTATATGATATTTTCCAAGCTTGCACCCAAGGAAAGCAACACACGGCTCCCATTCCCAACGAGGCTTCCAGTCGAGCTAGGAATCCACTATCCCTAGTCCACATGGATCTCTATGGAACCATGAATATCTACTCACTAAGTGGATCCATCTACTTCTTTCTCCTAGTAGATAATCACTCAATAAACATTTGGGTATAATCTTTGAAGTCCAAGATAGATACCTTTTCCAAGTTTTGAGAATGGATATCTCAAGTTGAGAATGAAGCATCCAAGATAGTCAAGACTATTAGATCATATGGAGGTAGTCAGTTCATCAATCATGAGCTTCATAATTTCTTAAAGCAAAAGGGCATCAAGAGGCAAGTCACTCAACCTCACACTCCATCTCAAAATGGAGAGAGAAAGATTCAAAGCGTAATAGAAATGACATGCACTATGCTTCACAACAAAACATTACCATTCAAGTTTTGGGCCAAAGTAGTACACACTATAGTGCCCATCATCAATAGAGGCTTCACAAATGCATTAAACAACAAGACTCCATTTGAAGCCCATTATGCAAGCAAGCATGTCAATTACTTTAGAGTATTTGGAAGTGAGGCTTTTGTGCCAAAGGAAGATCGAAGCAAGGTACAATCAAAGTCCAAGAAACATGTCTTCATTGGCTATAATGAATGATCTAAAGCTTATAAATTGTATAATCTTGAGAGCCAGTCCATCACCATCTCAAAAGATTTCATATTAAATGAAGCTTCAACATACTCAACTAAAGACCCAAGTTCAAGTTTGAGTCCACCCATCTACACTTTAGAGGGGGACACCATCTTTTCTAATCACAATTAAGAGGCAAGTACTTCTCACCAACCTAAAAGATCTCAAAGGCTCATCAAAAAGTAGCAACATGAACAAAGTCACTATGTAAATTATGCACTTATGCATGAGATAGATTCCAGAGCCTTCAAGCTACAAAGATGCTCAAGATCAACCTGAGTGGGAAGAATCTACGCAAGTAGAGATGGATGCAATTGAAAAGAAAAACACATGGACACTTGTTACTAAGCCTTCAAATCATCAAGTCATAGGAGTTAAGTTGTTATACAAAGTCAAGTACAAATCAGATGGTACATTGGATAAGTACAAAGCAAGACTTGTAGCTAAGGGATATAAGCAAAAGCATTACATTGATTATGAAGAAACATTTTTACCTACTGCAAGGTTTACAACTATAAGAATCATTCTTGCACTAAGTGCACACTTCAAATTGCCCATTTACCAAATCGATGTGAAAAGTTCCTTTCTCAATGGAGATCTTCAAGAAGAAGTATATGTTGAAAAACCTAAAGGTTTCAAGATCAAAGGAAAGGAAGATCAAGTGTACAAGCTTCACAAGGTAATTTATGGACTTAAGCAAGCTCCCACAGCCTGGTACAAAAAGATCCATAAGTTCTTCAAAGCTAAAGGGTTTCAAAGTATCACTATTGATGCTAACTTATACATATATTGGAAAGAGTCCTTAGTTGCAATAATGAGCCTCTATGTAAATGACTTGACCTTGGCAGGTTCAATTGAAGAACACATCTATTTCATCATCACACAGCTTCACCTTGAGTACTCTATGACAGGTCTTGATTTACTTCACTAGTTCTTAGACATGGAAGTTTGGTAAACAAAATAAGGTATATGCCTATCACAAAAGAAATACTGCTATGATCTCCTTTTCAGATATAACATGGAACAATATTGCTCAGTATCTACACCACTTGATCCAAACATCAAGCTCACACTGGACTATTCATCATCACTTGTAGATGTGCATACTTATCAATAGATTGTTGGCTCATTACTTTACCTAGTCAACACTAGACTAGATATTGCCTATGTAGTTGTGATTCTTAGTCATTTTGCAAATCAAGCTCATCAAACACATTGGGATGCTACTCAGAGACTACTTTGATATCTTGTCCTCACCTGACATCATGGTCTTTGGTAGAGAGGGGGCATCAAACTCACGAGATGTTTAGATTCAGATTGGGTTGGTGACCTTGATTATATTTTTTTTTGGGTATTGTTCTGAAAGCAAAGGCTATCATCTATAACATCCATAGACTAAATGCATTTTGGTTAGCCGTGATGTTGTTTATGTGGAAGATGCAATTCAGCCATTGCTTTCATGTATCAAGGGGACTTCAATTAGCTCAAGAGATGTGTATGAAACTTTGCTACCTCTTCTTATAGGTGGATGCTAAAGTGTTGGTCTAAATGAGACAATTTCTCTGCCTTTACAGGTTCAACATGATGATGTAGATCATTCCATTTCTTATGCAGATTTACATGATGCACTTGTTGATGAGAGATCTAATATAGAGTAGGAAAAATCTATGCCTAAATGGTTGGTGCATACTTTGAGAGATAGCAAACTAGATGCACCTCTATCATATCGTACTTGTTCAGGCTCTCATAGTTTTTCCTTTGTGTAGAGAGTACATGCATGAAAGCAAAATGGAAAAACGAGTGTACTCACAAAATGAAAGAGTGTGAGACTCAAAAGTGAGTAGACCATGAAACAAGAAAACTCACATGGATTAGAGTGAGCTTGCCAAGAGCATGGAGTAGGCTCCTCTAGCTTGAGGCCCTCCTTATATAGAGCTGGAGGAGGCTCTCCAAAGTAAATCCAATGTGGGATAATTCTCTGTAAGACAATAATTACGCAATATAACACAGGAGCAATAGCAGAGAAGATAACAGATATAGGAGAATCTCAACAATTTTCTACTAGCAGCAAGTACAAAGATGATGGCGTTGTCCACCCGTGCGCTCTCAAGGTAGAGCTTAAATGGTGATCTAGACAACTCTAGATAGGGAGATACAAGGTAGAGGTATGCTGGCTCAACTCAATGTCTTAGGTAGTGTAGAAGTCATGTATATATAGGATCATGGGTGGCCTGCCATGGACGGCTATACATGGGCGGTAGAGCGTGGGCGGCCACCGCCCGCGTAATTGCCATACACGACTTAGACTGGTTGAACCGACCTAACAAATATAAATGATTTCTGACTCCGACAGGGAATATTCCATGGAATATTCCCTTTACCGTCACGCTGGGGGCGCTGCCCCCAGACCCCAACCAGGGGGCCCGCTGACCCCCTGGGACCCCCCAGCCAGGGGGCCCGCTGGCCCCCTTGGACCCCCTAGCCGGGGCTGCTCACCGCTGCCCCGGACCCCACAATTGGGGACCCTGGTAACTCCCTTTCCTTATAATACCTTACATGGTCCAATATGACCTTCATCCAACATTCAAGTTGGGATTCCCATCAATTGGGTAATGCACGCTTGGCTTCTCCTCATAAAGGGGGCCTTACAAAATGTGCATACAATCATGAGGGGTAGACATTGATCATATACTAACATTCTCCTTGCAAGAGAATGAATACACAGGTAGAAGCAAATGGCAAGGTACCCAAATACAAAAGAGATACAATATAAAATGGAAATAAAATGGAAATGAGTGCCTCTTGGATACAAAATGGAAATGCACTCATGTGGATACAGATAAAAATGATGTAGGATAAATCATGTCCTCAACACCCCCTCTACAGCTCCATTTTGGAGTGGCTGAATGTTGAAGAGGTCCACCAAGTGTTGGAGTCAAACTGGATGTAGAGCCTTTGTGAGCATGTCTGCCATGTTCTCCTTAGAGGTACACTATGCCAGCATAATCTCCTAAAAAACTAGCTTCTCGTAGATGAAATGGTACTAGATCTTGATGTGCTTCATCGAATCATGGAACACTGGATTCTTGGTGATGGCCAAGGCTGATTGGTTGTCAATGTGGATGCATATCGGAGTAACCTGAAAAGCACCAATGTTAGATAATAAATGTCAAAGCCACATGGCCTTATATGCTACAAAGCTCAATTCTCATTGCTTTATCCTCCAATTTTTGTGTTGTTGTTCATGCACTAATGCATATGCTAGAAAACCAAAGAGATGCAAATGAGCAACAAATGGCTTGCAACCATGCCAAGCCTCATATGGAGTAACCGATTGTAGTGCTTTGGTGGGAGACCTATTAAGTATATATGATGCACACATAATAGCCTCAAGCCAGAAGCTATGTGGTAAAGCCTAACTTTTAACCATACACCTCACCATATCCATGCGAGAACTATTCTTTCTCTCAACAAATCCATTTTTTTGAGGTGTATACAACACTGTACCCTAACATTTTATCCCATGCTCAACCAGAATTGCATTAAAACCAGAAGACATGTATTCCTCCTTGATCAAAATAGAGGGTTCTCAAATTACATTTTGACAAAATTTTAGACATAACCAAAAACTGTTTGAAGACTCTGTTTTAGGTGTAGAGGCCTTTGCAATAACCTATCCAACCTCTTTCTTCTTTGCCTCTTTTGTAGCCAATTTTGGTCAAATTTTTATGACATGATTATTTCCCTTATAGTATTTGAAAATTGTTTCTGTTTTTCTATTTTCTTCTCATCTTTTTCTTCATTCTTCAACAATGCAACATTATCAAATTTTTGCTTACTAGTAGATGATTTCATTTACCTTGCCCTTTTGACTAGCTAGAAAAGATTGATCTGTAACATGCATAATGGACCTGTTCTGCTTGGACTGATTTATCTGCAACAAGATGAATAAATCCTCAAATGTTAAGGCATTTGGATTGCCTTTCATCATCAATCAAAGACTAGAAGCAAAACTTTGATATGAATGTGGAAGACTGTTAAAAATAGTCTACACAAGTGAATTATCTGGCAAGACTTCATCAACAAAAATCATTTGTTCCTTCAAGTCTTTGATCTTTGTCAAAAAACTATTCATAGCCTTCATTCATATGCTCACTCTCCAATGTTTTTTGAATATAAGCAACACGAGCCTCATTTCTTACCTGGCATGAAGTGGTAAGTGTATCATAGGCATCCTTTGCTAGTTTGCAAGATCGAATGTGAGGGATAATTGTATGCTTGATAGAAGAAGCTATTAGTGCATGTGCGTGAGAATCCCTACCATCCCAACAAAGTTGCTCTACGATAGGTGTAGCAAGAAATGTAGCACAAATAGGAATTTGAAGATAATCATCTTCAACACCATCTGCATTACCTCCAATAATTGTATTTGTAGTATAGTAGAATGTTTTTCAATACCCTACACAATATTCCACAACGCTTTTGGTAGATGATGCATCATATACACCCACAATGGGTAATTAGTACCATCCAACCTATCCTCAACAACCAACATATAGAATACATCATTGCTTTCAACCATGGCCATTGACTAATATCCTAATGCAAAAAAATTATTGTATCTCTAAAAGTTGAATAGAACCACCCTGGGAAGCTCTTCTAAACCTATGGTAGACTTGCCAAGATGTCTAGCAAAGGGCGAAGGTGCAGTTTCTTTCATTGACTCCAATGGTGATATCAGAAATCTTTCAAATGTGTTGTATATTCAACAAATAAAATGAAATCTACTTTCAATAGCTTCTATAGTTGTTCAAGGTCATCAAGTATCTTTCAGTAAGACAAGAGCTAAGATTATGGATAGTAATAATAACATTGTTCGAACTGGCATAAGGAGGAACAACCTATATGAGTTGTGTTCTCTTACACTCACTACAAATGTGGGCACACGTAAGCTATGGCATGAGAGATTTGGCCACATTTGATACCCTGTACTAAAGGAGATGCATCACAGGGGCATGGTTTCACACCTACTATCGATTGCAAAAATGAAGGGACCATGTGAAGCTTGCATGATGGGCAAGCAACAAAAGAAGGAATTTCCACAAAAAAGGAAGAACAGGGCAAGCTATCTACTAGAGTTGGTGCATGCTGACTTGTGCGAAAAAATGCCTACATAGGCCTCAGGCAGATCCTCCTACTTCATGTTACTTATCGATGACTATAGCAGGAAGATGCGGGTGTACTTCCTTCATGATAAGGCTCAAGCTTTTGGTAAGTTTAAAGAATGGCTTCAGCTTGTTGAAACTGAAACAGGGAAGAAGATGAAGAAATTCAGAACAGACGATGGTGGTGAGTTCACATCAATAGAGTTTGAAGATTTCTGCAAGATTAAGGGAATCAAACATCAACTCACAGTGGCACATAGCCCTCAACAGAATGGTGTTGCAAAATGTCAGAATCAAACCATCATGGAGATGGCAAGGTGCATGTTGAAGTGAAAGGGTTCGCCTAATCAATTTTGGGCAAAGGCTATCAACACTACTATCTACATCTTGAATTGGAGCTACACCAAGGCACTTGATGGAAAGACTCCACAAGAAGCCTACACTAGTAAAAAGCCTTCTGTTTCCCATTTCAAAGTATTTGGAAGTGAATGTTATGTACATGTTCTAGATAGGGAGAGAAACAAGCTTCAACCAAAAGCCATCAAATGTATCTTCTTAGGGTACAGCGACGATAAGAAGGATTATAAGTTTCACTCCATGATCCAAATTGGAGGGCTGCGATGCAAACAAAGTACAACAATATCATGAAGAATGGGACTTGGGAGCTAGTGGATCAACCCCCTAAGCATAAAATCATTGGCACCAAGTGGGTTTGGAAGCTAAAGTACAAGGTTGATGGTACTCTAGAAAAATACAAAGCAAGACTTGCTGCACACGGCTATTCACAAGTTGAAGGCATTGATTTTTGTGAATCATTTGCCCTCACTACAAGGATGACTACTATCCGAGTAGTACTAGTTGTGGTTGCACATAAGAGTTGGTTAGTCTATCACATGGATGTCAAATCAGCATTCCTAAATGGAGACCTCAAGGAGTGGGTATATGTGTCTTAGCTACCAGGGTTTGAGGCTCCCCATTCAGAGAACAAGGTATGTAAGTTGAAGAAGGCATTATATGGGCTAAAAGAAGCCCCTAGAGCATGGTACCAATGGATAGATAAGCATCCCTTGGATTGAGGTTTCAAAAGATGTGCTTTTGATTCTAACTTGTATGTTCTAAAGAAAGGAAGGAAGGCAATTGTACTTGTACTCTATGTAGATGACCTTGTGATTATAGGAAATGATGATGCTCTTCTTCAACAACAAAAGATGCCCTTAGTTCAGAATTTGAAATGATAGACTTGAGCTTAATGCATTATTGCTTAGGTCTTGAAGTTTGGTAAGAACCAGGAAGCAACAGAAACCATAGCATAAACAGGAATCTGCATAATATCACCATCTTCAACACCATCTCCATCTGGTCCAACACCTATATTTGCAATACATGTATTTGCAGGTGTAATAGGACATCTTTCGACACTCTGCACAACGTTCCACAATCCTTTTGCAACCAATACATGTTTCATCATATAATCCCATAATGGGTAGTTGGTACCATCCAACTTATCCTCAACAACCAACATATGGAATACATCACTGCTTTCAACCATGGCCGGTGACTAAAATACCTTGATGCAAAAAATTGACTGTATCTCAAAAAGTTGAAAAGAACTTCCTAGACAAATTCTGCTAAACCTGTAGCAGACTTCGAGATGCTTATACTGGCTAACCAAAACTGGTATATACCTTTGGCACAAAAAGAGAAAATAGCCTACACAAGCATTATGATAGTGTGTTCGGAGGCCAAAACGAGCTCAGATCGTGATTTTGGCACCACATAGCGAAGCTGTTTTGACCTTTGAAACACCCTGAGTATGCTCGCCAAAATTTGTGTGATTCTGAGACTGCAATCGGAGAGGTGATGACAATGCCCTAGATGAAGCGGCGACCTATTTTGATACCAATTGTTGGAGTTAGACGTCTGCGGAAGCACAGGAACAACACAAGGAAGAAGAAGAAGCTTGGAGCACAACACACAAGACTGCATGTATTACTAGAGAATGCACAAAGATAAGTATCCGGTTAGGGCAATAAGCGTATATACAAGTCGGGGGAAAAAACCTCCTGAAGAGGGAAAAAAATGCCCTGATGGTCCTAGTGTGTTCACACACATCACTACCTAAATATATCAACACTAGAATATCTAGGACATATTATTTCAAGTGAAGGCATGCATGTGGATCCAAAAAAGATTAAAGTGATAGTAGAATGGCCTACACCACAATCAGTAAGTGATGTTCATTCTTTTCTTGGTTTGGCTAGTTTCTATAGGAAGTTTTTTCAAATTTTTTCTTATTTAGCATTGCCTCTTACCGTTTTATTGAAAAAGGAAATAAAATTTGCATGGGTTCTTACCCAACACCAATCCTTTGAAAAACTCAAACATGCACTTTCACATGCACTTCTTTTATAGTTGCCTGAGTTTTCACAACCATTTTATGTTGTTACTGATTCTAGTGGTTTAGGAATAGCTCTAATGCAAAATGATCATCCTATTGCATTTGAGAGTAGGAAGCTTAAGCCCTCATAAAAGAATTATAGTACATATGATAAATAATTGTTAGCAGTTGTGCATGCTTTGCAAATTTGGAAACACCTATCTTATGGGATCTGAGGTATTAATCAAAACCATTCAACAGGCCATTAAGCATTTATTAAATCAACCCTTAATTTTTTATCAACATCTTAAATGGGCTTCATTCATTCAAAATTCCAACCCATGATCCAATATCAACCGGGTAAAGAAAATGTCATAGCCGATGCTCTTAGCCATTTTCCTTCACATTCTGTTGTTTTGCATAATATTTATGCCATCTAGATTCATTCGTTTCAAGAAATGATTTCCACTTATGCATCTGATTTGTATTTTTCACGTGCATGACATGAATTCAACAATGGTGCACCTTTAACTGATGAACATTATACATTTCATCATGGGTTACTTTATTATCAACATCGATTATGCATAACTCAAGATTTTAAAGATTTTGTCATCAAAGAAATGCATGAACCATCTTACATGCGTCATAGAGGAATACAAAGCACCATTTCTGCTTGCAAAGATTTATTCTTTGGCCACACATGGAAAAAGATATTGCACATTATGTTTCTCAATGCATTGTATGCCATCATGTAAAAAGTCATCATGGTAAACCATTTGGATTATTAATGCCACTTCCCATTTTGAACAAACCATGGGAACAAATCTCTATGGATTTTATCACAGGTCTTCATATCACTTCATCACATAACGATATGATTTGGACAATAGTTGATAGGTTTAATAAGTATGTAGCTGATCCTATGCCTGAAGACTTAAACATGTGATTGAAAGCATATTATTCTAAGATAGAGATAGGACCTAGTCTAGAGCAACATGAAAGATCCTATCCAAGAGGAGATCTTGAAAAAGAAAGACTTTAAATATGCAAGAAATTAATTGAGATTGCTCAGACCATGCTCGAAAAATCCATATCGATCCTCGTGGAGACTCAAATATTTGAACAAAAATTCCAGGGATGTGTGGAAGCCTTCAATCCATGACCTCAAAATAATTATCAAGCCAAGGAGTGTACAAAAGAGTTAAGTTATGAAAATGATGAAACAAATTCTTTAATTCCCAAAGTAGAGGCTAATTGGCCACGTGACCTTTGGGCCAGAGTCTAAGAAGAGACATGGAAGAAGAATGAAAATGAAACCCCTCCTTTTGAAGAGTTAGATGACTCTAAGAATCAACCTACAATGGAACTAGAAGTGAACTATGAGGAACTATCTAACCTAGATCACATTAGAGAGGAAGTGATGAGCCTGACGACACTTCCCAATATCACAAGAGAATACGAACAAAGATCCAATTTTTTATATGCATCCACAATAGGGAGAAAAGAAATTTTAGGATGAAAGAAGAGATTATGCAAATTAAACCTCAATTGTGGAATAAATTAGCTAAACATTTAAATTTGAAAGAATAAACCAATCAATAAGGAAGGATAAAGTGGAGACAACACCTACAATTAAAATTCCAATTGATAAAGTGGGAGAATTCAATGAGGGAGATCAAGGAAATAGATGCCTCCCAATCACATTTGAAGGATACATGACCAAAGACATTCTAGACACAAGAGCAGGACTAGGAATAGCAACCAAAGAGATATGGGAAAAATGGTTGAAGCCAACTCTATGAACCAATCAAATGAAATTACAATTGGAAAACACTTAGGAATCCTTGAAAAGGTAATCTTGATACTTGTAGAGTAGAATTTGAACACACATTAGCTATATGTCAGTTTGGAAAAGCAAGAAATTATGAAATGATCTTAGGATGACCATTCATGAGACAGCTAAAGGTAGTACAAGATTGGGGATGAGATGCATTGTATCTTCAACATCAAGGCACAAGTACAAAAATAAATTTGCACACTTTTGCATATAGAGATGTACCACCTTTACAATGGAACCCTATACATGAAGAAGAAGATGATGTGTCAATCCATAGTGGGGGGTCAAGTGACCAATCTTGGATGAATGAGGATGCCCAACTATGGATGTGTAAGGAAGAAAAATGAGAGGAAGAGACACTACAAGCTTGGCCAATAGGACATGAAAGTTACGGACCGATCGAAGACCCTGTTTACATGCCGCAATTATTTCTTGATGAAGCATTTGTGCCACAGCGATGGATGGAAATATTAGCCACACTAGATGTTTGTGTGAACGAGGAGGTATTGACCATGAAATGAATGTTTAGATGAGGAAGGGTATGATTTAAGTCTATACATGGTAGTCCTCCTAGAGAGGACTATGAAAATATAGAAATGGAGCTTGAGTTTGGCTTAGAAGAACAATACCAAAGAGAGGTAGAAATGGAAGAGACCCAAGTAAACGTGAAAGTACTACCCATAGAAGAATATCAAGGAAACCCAAAGTGGAGAAGAGAAAGGCTCACGATGGAATAACTTATGACAAGGAACAAATCAAATAGGTGGTAGTGACCATGGAAGGTAAAGAAGAGAGATGCATGTATATAGGCAAGGATGTTTCTATAGAAGAAGCGTAGGAACTAATAGAGCTAATTCCTGAATATAGAGATGTATTTGCTTGGACTTATAAAGATCTCAAAGGAGTGGATCCCTCTATTTGTTCTCATAGGATTCCAATGACTCCAGATGCAAAATCCTCAAAACAAAGACCACACACCTATAATGATGTGTATTTAGCCAAGATCAAAGAGGAAATAGATAAATTACTAGCGATTGGATTTATATATGAAATTGAACACATTGAACGGGTTTCACCTTTGGTAGTAATACCAAAGAAGAACATAAAACTCAGGGTTTGTACTAATCTCAAAAAGGTTAATGCATCCACCATCCATGACAACTATCGTTTACCCATTATTGATCATCTCTTAGAAAGGGTAGCAGGCAAGGACGTATACCACTTCCTTGATGGGTTCTCAAGTTACAATCAAGTAGCTATTTCCATTGAAGACCAACATAAAACTACTTTTGCTACTGAATGGAAAGTGTATGCCTTTAGGGTTATGCGATTTGGATTAAGGAATGCCCCATCTACTTTCCAAAGATTAATGTGTCATGTGCTCAAGGAATTTCTTAGGAAAAGTATGGAAGTCTATGTGGATGACTTGTGTACATAGTCATCTCAACCTATTGCCCACATACCTGAACTAAGAAAAATATTGATACATGTAGGCAATATAGAGTTTGTTTGAATCTAGAAAAATGTGTATTCATGGTAAGGCAAGGAAAGATCTTGGGACATATAGTGTCCAAAAACAGAATTTTGATCGACGAAGACAAAATCAAGGTTATCTTAGAATAATTAAGACCCAAAAATGCTAAGGAAGTACAAGCCTTTATGGGTCATTGTGGATATTATTGCTGATTTATTCACATGTACAACATGATTGCAAAGCCATTATATTGGTTGTTAACTCAATTCATTTGGACTGAGGAGTGTGAGAAGGCTTTCAATGTATTGAAGCAGAGATTGAGTTCATCACCCATATTAAAAGTGCCTAATTGGAACTAACCATTCCATATTCATGTGGATGCATTGAACTTTGCCATAGGATGTATCTTAGCACAACCTTCCGATAAAGGAAAACTAGAGCACCCAATACCCTATGCTAGTGGACAGTTGAATCAAGCGGAATGTAATTACACCACAACGAACGTGAAGGCTCAAGCATGGTCTACACTATGAAAAAATTTAGGCATTAATTACTAGCCAATAAATATAAGTTTTTGATTGATCACCAAGCCCTATTGTACGTGTCAATATATGGTGTGACACGGAAAGACTAGTAAGGTGGTTTCTACGACTGAGGGAAGTAGACTTTGAAGTAGTAGTCAAGATAGGTAAAACACATGTAAGAGCCAATCATTTGTTGAGGATGATGCATGGAGAGCCACCAACAAGAGTAGCTGATGAGCTACCAGACATTTATTTATTCAATCTAGAAGGATGTCCCAAATAGGCCAAAAAATTGATACCTATACTGACGCATGGACCACATCATAGGGTCAATACAAACTATAGTAAGGATTTCTGGTAAACAAGAAACCTCCACATTATGGTAGGAAGTTTATACTTCAAAGACTCTAATGGAATACTTCTAAGATGTGTGGAAGATAAGGAGCAAAATGGTTTACTCAAACAAGCCCACAAAAACAAGTGGAGAACATAGAAGGGTGTTAGTGGAAAAACCTAAGAAGTGAAAAGATTAGGAGTGTATTGGACAGACATGCAGAAGGATGTGCATGAACACATAACCAATTGCCAAGTGTGTCAAGACAATACCCTTGATGAGCATTCATCTTTATGTTACTTTACGATAGCTCCTGAATGGATTAAACCACTAGTCAACTTTTTGAAATCACATACTTATCCCCAAGGAGCAAGCCTAGCTAGAAAGCGAGCACTAGAAGAACAAAGCAAGGATTATGTGGTTGTGGGAAAACAATTGTTTAAATGGGGGAAGGATCATCAATCACGCTTATGTGTGCACAAGGAAGGATACCTTCCTACACTTGATTCTCTTTGCAAGCATATGATTCTCTTCCCATAAAAATGATTCTCTTCCCAAGCTTATGGTGGCCTACTCTACACATGGATGCAGAAACATATGTACGAAGCTATGATGCATGCCAATGAACCAAGTACCAAATATGATGAGATGACATGCCCATAAGACCTATGGTTAGTGCAAGAGCTTTCTCAAGATGGGGAATCGACTTTATTGGACCAATCAGTCCCCCAACAAAAGGATATCATGCCGAATAGACTATAGTGGCTATAGACTATTTAACAAAATGTGTAGATGCTCACACTATTGCTAAATTCTTATTCGAGAACATATTCTCTAGATTTGGACTACCTATTAAGATTGTAAGTGATAGAGGTACACACTTCATTAATGAAGTCATTGAGTCACTCATGAATGAATTTCTAGTGATTAAGAATAAATCAGCACCCTATCACCCATAGGCTAATAGAAAAGCCAAAATTTCAAAAAAAGTGTTATGTATAGTTCTAACAAAAATTGTGAACAATGGAAGGTCAGATTGGGACAAACAATTGCATCATGCAATATGGGCTTTTTGAGTAGCGTATAAAATGGCTAATAGAACAACACCTTTTAACCTAGTCTTTGGAAAAAATGCAATACTTCCAATTGATTTCTTTCTTCCTACCCTACGAGTAGCTGAGAAGTATGAGTGGACTAGACAAAAACTATCCAAACTATTGGACTAGATAGAGAAATTGCATGAAACTAGATTACAAGTTGTAGCGAGCATCTATGCTAGAAAAAGGAGGCAAAAGGTTTATTATGATGCTCACATTAAGGACAAAGGCCTTAGATTGGGAGATTTAGTATTGGTCTATACACTAAAACAACATGCGAAAAACCTACAACAATGAGGATATGGACCATTGCTGATAAATAAAATCTCCACAAGTGGAACCATTAACCTAGGCACTCTCGATGGAGACATCCTACCCAACTATATAAGTAGTTGTAGCATCAAAAAATATATGGATCCCTTGATAGAACAAATGTTAGTGAGACTCTTAAAAGCAAAAAGAAAGAAGAAGAAATAATAGGGGAAGAAGCCAGGCTAGAAACCTTAGAGCAAATAAGGAAAAGGAAAGAATGGGTAAGAGCACGTGATGAAAGGTACTTGCAAGGAGAAGAGCCTATCCCCATGGCAAATTACCACACCAACAAGGTAAAAACCCTAGGAAGTCTAATACAAAAACCATACTTAAACCTAGGGATTGGTAAGGAAGAGTACTAATTAGTGGATTCATTAATTGACATGCAAGCAACTCTAAGGATTATACACTCTTCATTAGTTTAGAAACTAAAGGTACAACTCACTCCAACCAAGGATCACATGATAGGAATCGAAAAAAACATCATTGAATGCCTAGGAGAAGTATCCTTATCTTTACACTTAGGGAACGATACCATGCAGAAAGGATCTTAGTTTGCAAAGACTCAGACCTTTTGGAAGAACTAGTCCTGGGTCAAGTCTGGATTTTTGAATTCAAAGTAAGTATTCACCTAGCTCAAAATATCGGTGAAAGCAGGACATAGAGAGGTTTTTGGTCCACTAGATAAGAAACCACTAGAATCTACATGCATGGAAACCCCTAAGGTCACATACCAAAGTGAACTTGCAAAAGAATCCCAGTCAAAACCCTCATCCACCGTTCTATTATTCTACCTAATCACAAAATCAATGAAATTTTGTGTGATCAACCCATCCCTTCATCTCAAGAGACTAATCCTAAGAGACTCAGTGAGGTCAATCATTCTAGAGATAATGGTGAGAAATTAACTGCTTATCCCTCCTCAAGACCCACTAGACAACAACATGACCAAGGCATAAAATGAGTATGCATTCGCAAGGATCAACTTCAATGATACAAATGTGAGGGAACTTTGGAACAAAACAAAAACCCTAAAATTTGGTTCATGTGACAGTATTCTGTGTAGGGGCAGGCTCAGGTGAAGTGAAGAAACTACACCACGAGGTAATATGTTTGGTCGCCCCACTATCAAAGTACCAAACATCTGAGTCTACTGTTGACATACACTATTCATGAGAAGATGGTTCGTAACTGCAAGTAGTGATAAATGCCATTCTTCATTCTGCACAAGATTCGCAAACTCTAAATTTGGGTGCAGAGGCCTTTGCAACAACCATTCCAGCCTCTTTCTTTCTTGTCTCTTTAATAGCAAGTTTTGGATAGCTCTTTATCACATGATCATTTCCTTTACAGTATTTGCAAAACAATTTATACTTTGTTGTTTTCTTCTCTTGTCTGTCCTTCTTCGATTGTGCAGAATTAGCAGATTTTTGCTTACTAGTAAAAGAGCTCCATTTACCTTTCCTCTTCTGACTAGCCAGGAAAGCTTGATCTGCAACATCCATAATGGACCTATTCTGCCTAGACTGATCTTCTTGCAACATAATAGAGACTAACTCCTCAAATATTAAGGCATTTGGATTGCCTTTCATCATCAAATGAAGAGTGGAAGCAAACTCTGATATGAATCAGGAAGACCATTCAGAACAGTCTGCACAAGTGAAATGCCAGGTAAGACTTCATTAGCAAAAATCAACTGTTCCTTCAAATCTTTGATCTTTGTCAAAAAATTATCCATGGAATCACCTTCATTCACGTGCTCACTCTCCAACTGTTTCCGGAGGTAAGCAACACGAGCCTCATTCCTTGCATGGTATAAATTGATAAGTGTATCCCAAGCATCCTTAGCTGTTCTACAAGATCAAATGTGAGGAATAATGGCACATTTGACAGACAAAGCTATCAATGCATGTGCCTAAGCATCTCTGCCATCCTAATGAATTTTCTCTATAGTAGGTGTAGTAGGTTCTGAAGCATGAATAGGAGCATGAATAATATCATCATATTCAATGCCATCTGCATCACCTTCAGCAATTGTGTTTGTAGGTTTTATAGGATATTTTTTGACACCTTGTACAATATTGCACAATCCTTTTGCAACCAATACATGATGCATCATATAAGACCATAATGGGTAATTGGTATCGTCCAACTTATCCTCAACATCCAACATACAGAATACATCACTGCTTTCAGCCATGGCCACTGACTAAAATACCATGATGAAAAAAAATGATTGTATCTCAAAATGTTGAACAAAACTACCCTATCAAGTTATGCTAAACATGTAGCAGACTTTGAGACGCTTATAAACTAAAACCTATATATGTCTTTGGCATAAAAAGTTGAAACAACCTACACAAGCACTACGATAGTGCATTCAGAGGCTAAAACGAGCTCAGATCGTGATTTTGGCACCAAGACCAAAGCTATTTTGATATCCTAATCACCATGATTATGCTCACCAAATTTCATGCAATTTTGAGACTATGATCGGAGGGGTATCGATGATGCCCTCGATGAAGTGGCAACCTGCTTTGATACCAGTTGTTGGAGTTTGAGCTCTATGGAAGCATGGGAACATCACAAGGAAGAAGAAGAAGCTTGGATCACAACACACAATACTGAATGTGTTACCACTAGAATGTAGAAAGATAAGTAACCCATTAGTACAATATGTGTATATAAAAGTTGGGGGAAAAACCTCCTAAAGAGGGTAAAAAGGCTCTGGCAGTCCTAGTGTGTTCACACACATCACTACCTAAATATATCAACATGAAGCAATATCTTTTGCGGTGTTGTATATTTGTGTGTAATAGGAAAGAAAAAGTGTTGATGCACCAATCTTACTAATTCGTCTATGCCCACTCTATTGATATCCAGGAACGTATGCTTTTTAGCTTCATGACTTTCATCTTTTAGATCTATGATTCCATCCTTTGTCCATCCAAAAGCTTCTTTTATCAGTTCATGGGTGGATCGAGTCATTTTCTAGTCTCCTTGTAGATTCATGACTTTGGTCTCTGGCATAGACAACATATCAAGGGTAGGGTGTAGAGTATTCATCACTTGTGTGAACCTCATGAAGTCTAGTTTGTAAATTGGAAGCTACAAATAACCTTCAATACCCACTTTTGTCCATGTATCTATTGTTCTTGGTAATTCATGCAGTACTCTAAAGTCTTGAGTCATTACTAGAATTGGTGATCCCGATCCATGATTCTGATGGTTGATTAAAAACAAATGATCACCTACTGGTTGAGCCTCTCGAAACCAACGACCTCTTGATTTGATTGCATTTTCTAGGGGAAACTCTAGATTTCCTCTTGGTCTGTTGCTTCAGAGTCATTGGAAGCCATCTGCACTTGAAATAGAATTTTTAGTTAATGCACTATCTTGAAAAACATTCTTCATCTTTGTGTACACAAACAATCATCATTCCTCATTAAAGTGATCCCCTCTCACATGTTTGAGTAGAGCATGATAGTTGATGATGTATTCTTTTTATTTTCTTTTTTTTTCTATTTCTGAAAGAAAACATAAAAGTTATTCATAGCCAAAGTAATTGTTAGTATATGTTAATAGAAGTTTTTGACTACTATGGTAGAATGTAGGTCCTATTCCTTGGAAGGAAATGTGCATTACTAAATGAATTGAGGAAGGTGTGTGCAAAATGTGAGGCCTTGTAGTGTGGCCCTATAATGCATACTCTAGGTGCATTCAGTTCAGCATGAGTGCAAGTTTGATGCCGTATGTTCAGCTGGCGCATTCCATGATGGTCTTTTGGTCTCCACACTAACTGTGTACTTTGATCCTTCTTTTTTTTCTATTTTGGTTCTGATGTTGCATCCTTGGTTTTGATTCTCCATATATATTTGCCTTGCTTCTAGAGCTTCCTTTGCTTTGTTGGTCCTCGTCATCTTTTTTCTTGATAGGATGCTTTGGTGGATTTGATAACAATTCAATTTACTTTGTCTAAAGCCTTTATATCCTCATTTGCTCTCTCCATTGTCTTCCTTGGGATCCACACTTGCTTTTGTGATCTTTGAGCATCCATTAATTGTTTGGGTATCCACACTTGTAGTATCTTTGATCTATATTGCTGTAAGCTTTGATCTTTGTTATCTCCTTGCTAATAAGCATGTTCCATGTAAAAATGCATGCATGGAAATGTTCATGGAAGAGTTACATTAATGTGTTTATGTATGATATGCAGAAATTAAGTGGTCATAATGGGGTGTTAATTGTGTTTTATGTATCCATTGACATTCTTCAATAGAGTGTTTTTTGTACTTAATTAAATATTGATGATATTGAGTACTTGTGCATGTAGTAGTGACATCATGATCAATTATTTTCTCATGAACTAATATTTCAGATTTGTTCTTCAACTAAAGGAGGGTCATCAAGAAGTGGAGTGAGTGGTAAAGCTCCTTTAAATGGTTTAAGTAAACTAATATGAAAAGAGTTATGTATATTCCAATGAGATGGTATATCTAATCTAAATGAATTATCATTAATTTTTTGCATAATGTGAAACAGTCCATAATAGCATGGTGCAAGTTTAATTTTAGGATGCTACAAAATATTTTTGAGACGTCTTTTGATCGTACGCAAGCATATAGGATCATTTTCCTTGAATTCCTTGGCTAATCATTTTGTATTGACAATGCTAATGTGCTTGTGAACATCACGAAGTATAGAAATGTGATCTTGAGCAATAGAATCAGCCATCAGAATATCAGTTTGGGTGAGTAACATGGGAGTGGGAAGCTTTCTATAATAAACAATTTCAAAAGGTGCACACCCAGTAGTGGTGTGTGTGGTGTTATTGTAAGCAAATTGAAGCGATGGCAACTTTTCATCCCAGTTAGTGGGATTATCTAATGAATAACAACACAATAAATCAAGAGTAGTACTATTTGTATCCTCACTTTCTCCATTACTTTCGGGATGAAATGTAGAGCTAAAATCGATTTTAGAACCAAAATGTTGAAATAAGGCAAACAAAAAATGATTACAAAATCTAACATCACGATCAAATAACATTACTTTAGAAAATCCATGATGTGGGAAAATGCATTTAATGAATAGTTTTGCAGCGTGAGGTGCAAAAAAAGTTTTTCTACAAGGAACCAATCTTGCATGTTTCTCCATTGGTTTCTTAGTCACCACACTTGCTCTTTTATTTATTAGGTAGTGGTTTTAAGAGACCCTATGGAAGTTTATTATACTAGCGATGGTGATGTCACTTTCTCCTATGATTCATCTCAAGATTTCTTTTATTCATTGGATAGTGTACATATGGCTTGGTTGCTTGATGCAATAGCCACTTTTCATGTTACTCCATGCCGAGAGTGGTTTTGTCAATTCTTAGATGAGAGTCATGGATTTGTGTGGTACGAGATACAAAATTGAGGGTGCAAAAGATGTATGTCTTAGGTTAAGAACGGAGCATCACTTATGCTTAGATATGTATATTACATGCATTCAATCCCTACGATTTTAATTTTAGATAGCCAATTACAATAGAGAAAATGTTATGCATTCCTTGGTGAGCATCATTTTTAGTTACAATTAGGATAGCTTATGCTTGTAAGAGGTTCCAGGATTGGGCACATGTATCCACTATAGGCATTCCATGTGAGAGAGTTCAATCTTATGTGCAACATGAGACTCGTCATTTGGCTTCTTTGGTTACTTGATATATGTAGTCAGAAGTACAAAGTATGCAATGATGAAATCATGCAAATTTATGATACTTTGATCATTTCATTGGTAGTGATGCTCATGGTCTCCATTTTCAAAGGAGGCTCTACCAAACATTTCAAAGATTTCCATTTTCAGACATACATAGGCTGATTTTGCTCCGTTGATTGCTTCTTGGTGTAAGTATATCATCTTGCACATAGTCAATTTGACATTTTCTCATTGTTTTTCATTGTTCATTTGCTCATTTTTCTAGGGAAATTGTTGCATAATTTTCCCAAAATTTGACATATTCATATTCTCAAAGTGGGACTAAGTACATTGTCATCTCTAGTTTCATCAACATTTGAGTCAATTAATTCTTATCATGGATTAGAGGTTTTGGGAACATCTAGGGGATTAAGCTCTCGTGAAAATGGAACCAAAAAGAGCTATAACTTGCAAAGAAAACACCACTTTGAGATTTGCAAGTTTGATGGCACCAACTTCTCTCTATGGAAGAATCAAATTCGTTATGTCTTGATACAGAGAAGATAGTGGAAACGGATTGGTGGGTGATGATGATTGGGAAGATCTTGATCAACTATCCATGTCTATGATTTTTTTGCTCCTTGCAAAATAGTGTTTATTTAAACTATTTTGGATTGTGAGACAATAGAGGAGGTGTGAAAAAATCTTTTCAAGATTTATGAGAAAGAGAATGCCTCCAACAAATTCTAGTTGATGACGAAGCTCTATAACTTATGCATGAAAGACACAAATACTATTACTACTCATTTGAATGACTTTGATGCACTCTTTTCTCAGTTGCAAGCTCATAAAATGGAAATTGATGATGAGGCAAAAGCAAAAGACACTAGAATCCTCATGGGATACCTTATGCACAACCATTAGTAATAATGTGTCTAGAGACAAGCTTGCCTATATTGACATTTTTGATGCACTTTTGAGTGAAGAGATTTGCAGTAAGTCTATGGCTTCCACACATAGTGGAGATGCATATAGTTTTCACAACTCTAAGTCTATGCCTTCCACACATAGTGGAGATGCATATAGTTTTCACAAAAGAGGAATATTGATTGTCATGATTTCCATAAGGATCAAGAAGGATTATTATGATTTGAGGAATGCCAAGGGTTATGGGCAACATGGTGATGGACATGTTCATAGTCCTGCACCATCTAGTTCATTTACCCATGTTATCTAGTTCATCTACGAAGATAGAGGAAATAAATGCTATTTTTGATGATGTTGATGTGTTGATACTTGGAATTATTGTGCCTAGTGAGGCTCTTATGGTTGATTCCATTTCACACACATGGTTGCCAGATTTTGGTGCTTCTTTTCATTTGTCATCACATGTGAAGGGTTCTCTAGTTATGCAATCAAATCTCTTGGTACAGTGAGGCTTGTAGATTCTTACTAGTGTGATATTGTTCGAACAAGAAATGTGTTTGTGCAATTTGTTGATGGTTCACAGTTTACTATGTATAGTGTATGCCGTGTGCTTGAGCTTTCATGTAGTTTGATATCAAATGGATGAAATGACTTTAATGCTTAGTCCTTCCATATACCAAAGGGAAATATGGTTATTGTTAAAGGAAGCAAAGTTGTCTCACTTTACACTGTTTGTAGCTCAGAAAAAAACACTTGTTAGATGTCACTAGATAGCCTATGTCTTGTATAGGGCATGAATGCTTGGGCCGCATATTTCATAATGGAATGGAAAGTCCTTCTGCTTCTAGCTACTTGTGTCTTTTTTTTTATTTTTCATTTTGTAAGCATTGCCAATGTGGAAAGCAAATTAAGAATGCGCACATAATGCAATTTGGCCCTTCAATTCAACAATTTGATATTGTTCATATGGATGTGTATGATCCTATGCCCACTAGCTCATTATGCAATGACCTTTACTTTGTCACTTTCATAGATGACTCTATTAGAAAAGTTTTGGTTTATCCTATCAAGTCTAACAATGAGGTATTCCCTACTTACAAAAATTAGCTTATCTCAATAGAGACTGAGAAGGAAACTATGATTAAGGCTTTACATTTGGATAATGTTGGTGAGTATACCTCCCATAAATTTATTCATTTATGTTAGTGTAGAGGAATATGGAGGGATCTTATAGCTTTGTATATCCGTAGCTAAAAGGATGAATAGAACCACTTAAGATAGAGTGGTTTCTATGTTGCATCATGGAAACTTTCAAAAGGCTTTCGGGAAAGAGCAATGTTGAGTGCAATTCATGTGATTAACCTTTCACCAAGTACTCCCAAAGACTTGAAAGTGACACAAGAGTTATGGACATGGAATCAACTAGATTATGATTTCCTTCAAGTATTTGGTTGTGAAGCATATGCTCCATCTTCCAAAGAACTTGAGACAAAAGTTGGACTACAAAACTAATAAATGCATTTTTCTTGGATATGGAAGAGATGGGCAATTTGGAAATCGCTTGTGGGATCCTAAAACAACATTCAATGATACAAATTTATATGATATTTTCATTGAATATGCATAAGCAGCCCATTAAAGAGGTTGAAATGAGAAGCATCATTTTTTAGGATATTAATCCTTCTACTAGTATGCATAGAAATCTGACAAAAAAGGTTGTTCATTAAAATGTTCAACAAAAAACTGCTAGTACTCCTAATGAGTAACAATTGAGAAAATCTTCACATGTCTCACATTCACCTGATGGCAACATTACACATGTTTCTTCGATTATATGGAACAACTAGAGGGTTATTATTGGAGCTTGAGAATTGTTGAAGCACATGAATAGCACAAGGAAATAGAAGAAACAGGTCGAGGAAAAAAACTCCTAAAGAGGGAAAAAAGTGCCCCAATGGTCCTAAGTGTGTTCACACACATCACTACCGGAATACATCAACAAATCCCCCTTGGGAGTGATGTGGTGAACAAGAAGTTGGCGCTCATGTATAAGGAAATTCCAAGCTATGGAAAGAAAGCAATCTACAAAAGGAAGTAATTCTAAAGCTTTGTGAAAAGCTTCAAACTTCTCCCTAGGCAGAGCTTTTATGAAAAGGTCTACAACATTATCTTGTGTGGGCACATAAGCCAAACTGATTTCTCTAGTAGAGAAGCTCTCCTTGAAAAATTATAGTGCACCTCATGTGCTTTGAGAAAGCGTGGAATATAGGATTCCTTGCAACTTCCCATGTGCTCTAACTATTAGTAAAGATGGCAGTGGTAGAAGACTAACCAACACCCAAATTAGCCAAAAGGTTACTTCGCCACACATGCTCAAAAATTACTATCAAAGCTTCCTTATACTCAGCATCACAACTAGAAGTGGGCATAGTAGGGTGCTTCTTGCTCAACAAAAATATGCATGAGCTACCAAGAATGAAGCAAAAACCACTAGTGGACACACGAATGTCATAGCAACCAACCGAGTTTGAGTAAAAAAAAAAAGCATCTTAATCTGACGATAATGATCCCCCATTGACATAAAATAATTCAAGTAGTCGGGTACCACTCAAGTAGCGAAGATGCACTTAACCACCTGTCAATGCTTGACACCAACTAAATGCATAAACCTTCTCATATGCAAGAAAACAAACTAAATATAAGGACACGTTATCCATAAGTAAATCAAGCATCCAACAACCTGATGATAGACAACATCAAAATCATCTCCAGCATCATGAAGGCTCAATCATAACCTTTCTTCCATGGGAGTGGGAATAGGTTTGCAGATTCAAGGCCAAAACATTGCAATAATGTGTTATTATGTTTGTTTGACACAAAGTTATGCCCCCATCAACTTGCATAGATTGAATGCCCAAATAATGGTGCAAAATGCACCAAATCTAACATCTCAAAAGAGGCATGCAATGTTATCATTAGTGTGCATCTGAAAGGCCAAATGGTGCTGAAAAACTTTTTTATATGTTATTTAATAAAACATATAGTGGTCTGTTCAACCGTAGATTGGAAATTGGACCGCATTTGTAACACCTAGAAATTTGTGTTTGTGCTCTCTGTGTACTTTGTGTTTTTTCTGTATTCTACATGTCTTGTGTGGAGGACTTTGTGCAGTGTGTGAAGACCCTATTTTTTAATGTGAGGGTATCATCATGGAGCTCTTGATAAGGAGAATCAAGCCATCATGCATCACCATCACACCATTTCATTGGTACCAAAGCAGTTCAAAGCAAAGGCTTTTGCTTTTGTGTGAGCAAAGTGAGCTCCCACCCTCCCACCTGAGGCTTGTCCATGTGAAAGGTCAAATGGATGCTTAAAAATTTTGTATATGTTCTTTAATCAAACATATAGTGGCCTCGTCAACAATAGACTAGAAGTTCAATCACATTTTTAACACCTACAAAATATGTGTTTGTGCTCTTTATGTATTGTGGGTTTTCTGCATATTCTGCAAGTATTGTATGGAGTATTGTGTGTGGCACATGGAGCTCCCATTTTCTACTATGATGGTATCATCATGGAGCTCTCAAGAAGGAGAATCCATTTGTGGTGCATCTCCATCACACCATTTCATTGGTATCAGAGCAATTCAAAGTAGCCATACCTTGTCATCTGAGTCATCGAAGTCATCACTCATGCCATTCGATTGTGCGTGAGGGAGGACCTCAATGATCAAGGAAGAAAGGGGTTCCCAATACTTCTCAGGAGGTCACCCATCCTAGTATGTTCTCCCCAATGGTGCACCTGGTGGTAAACTAGTCTATGATGACATATGTGGATCACTATTGAGTGAGGAGATTCATAGAAAATCTATGGCAAATAATGTTCATGATTCTTACCAAGGAAAGAATCAACAACATGGAAAGAGCAAGAATAAGGAAAAGAATCCTCAATGGAATAAGAGTAGAAGTAAATCAAGGAAGAGGGATATCAAATTCCATTATTTTCATGAGAAAGGGCACATGAATAAAGACTACTATGCATTAAAGAATGCTAAAGGTTAAGGACAAAATGTTGATGGGCATGTTAAATAGCTACTAGCACCATCTTCTTTGACCATGAATATTGAAGAAATTAATGCTATTTTTTATGATGCTGATGTGCTGACACTTGAAAATATTGTGCCCATTAAGGCTCTTATGGTTGATTCTCTTTTCCACATGTGGCTACTAGATTTTGGTGCTTCTTTCCATGTGACACCACATAAATAATAGTCCTCTACTTATGCAACAAAGTCTCTTAGTACTGTGAGACTTTGTGACTCTTACCAGTGTGATGTTATCAAGATTGGAGACGTGGTTGTGTAGTTCATTGATGGTTTAAAGTTTACTATGCATAATGTATGCCATGTACCTCAGTTATCGTGCAGTTTGATGTCTGTTGGTCAACTTGATGGTCTTGGTTACAAGGTGGTCTCCTATGTTAAGTCCTTTTGCATATCAAAGGAAAATATGGTTATTGCAAATAGAAGAAAGTTGGATCACTTTATCCTTTATTTGTATCATAGAAAGAACACTTGTTAGCTATTATTGAATAGCTTATGGGTTGTATTTGGCATGGCTGTTTGGGCCACATATCTTGTAGTGGAATGGAAAATCTTTCTCATTCTGGCTACTTAATTATGCTATCTTTCTCTGATTTTTCATTTTATGAGCATTCTCATTTTGGAAAGCAAACTAGGAATGTACATAAAATGCACATTGACTCTTCAATTCAGCTTTTAGATCTTATTCATATAGATGTGTGTGGTCCTATGCCCACAAGGTCATCATGTGGTTCTCTTTACTTTGTCACTGTCATAGATGATGCTAGAAGAATTGTCTAGGTATATCCTATCAAATCAAAGGATGAGGTATTTCCTACTTTGAAAAAATGGGTTACTTCAATTGAGACTCAACAAGGAACAAATCTCAAGGCTTTACATTCAAATAATGGGGGTGAGTATATCTCACATGAATTCACATTTTTCTATCAGTCTAGAGGAATTCGTAGAGAGTTTAGAGCTCCTTATACCCCATTGAAGAATGGCACAGTTGAAAGGATGAATAGATCTATTCAAGATAGAGTAGTTTCTATGATGCATCATGCAAACCTTTCACAAGGCTTTTTGGCAGGAATGGTATTGATTGCACCTCATGTGATTACCTTCCACCTAGTATTGCCAAAGGCCTAAAAGTGACAAGAGCTCTGGACATGGAAGCCACCATATTATGATCATCTTCGAGTTTTTGGGTGTGAAGCATGTTCATATACCCAAGAATCTTAGACAAAAGTTGTACCATAAGTGAAAGAAATTCATTTTTCTTGGATATGTTTGAAAAGGCCAATTTGGATATCACTTATGGGATCTTGAAACACACTTTGTGATAAGAAGTAGTGATGTCATTTTCAATGATTCTAAGATGCATAAACAACCCATTAAGGAGGTTGAAGTAAGAAGAATAGTGTTTGAGGATACTACTCCCCTAGTTAGCATGCATAAAAATTCTACACATAGGGATGATCAAGAGAATTTCCAATCAGATCAGTCTACAAATGTTCTTGTTCAACATTCATTGAGATGTTCTGCACATGTCTTGCATCCACATGATAGATGTGTTCTAGGTTTGGATTTTTTAATACTAACAGATGTTGGTGAGCCTTCTTTCCACGAAGAGGCTATGCAGATAGAGTCTCATGTTAAGTGGGAGTGCTCCATGAAGAGTGAAATTGATTCTATTCACAAGAATCATACTTGGGATTTAGTACCTTTGTGAGTGGGTAAAAGCTTTACCATGCTAAAAGGTGTATAAGATAAAATTCACATCAGATAATGCTTCTCCAAAGTATGAAGAACTACTTTTTGCAAAGGGTTTTAAGCAACAACATGGTGTTGATTTCAAGGAAATCTTCTCTGCAATAGTCAAGATGACTACCCTTCACATGTTGTTTGGATTCGTTGCAATGGAGGACTTAGAGCTAGTCAAAATGGATGTGAAAATTTCTTTGCATGAAGATCTTATAGATGCGATCTATATTGAATAACTAGCGGTTTATGTAGTTCTTGGCAAAGAAAGTCTAGTTTGTAAGCTAAAGAAGAGCTTATACGACTCAAACAACCCCCTAGACAATGGTACCAAAGTTTGATGTTTTTATGAAATCTCAAGGCTATTCTCAAAGCAATGAGGGTTATTTTCTCTACACACAAAGATGCCCATATGGCAATTTGATACGCTTGATACTTTATGTCGATGATATGTTGATTGTTGGGAAGTCCTCTGATGACTTTTCATTGCTCAAAAAGAAGTTGAGTGAGAAATTTGATATGAAGGATTTGGGGGATGCCAAACATATTATTGGCATGTGCATTACTCGTGATAGGAGTAAAAGATGCATATACTTTACTCAAGGTGAGTGCATATCCAAAGTACTTTAGAGGTCCAGTATGCATGGTGGTAAGGAATGGGGTACACCTTCATCTACATATGTGAAATTGAGCAAGGATAATTGCCCCAAACCACATGAGGAGAAGGAAGTCATTATCAGAATTCCTTATCAATCTATCCTTGGTGGTCTCATGTATCTATGGTAGCCATGAGATCAGACATTGCATTTGCAATGGGAGTTGTGAGAAAATATGTGTCTAATCCAAGAAAGAAGCATCAGGAAATGGTGAAGATGACTTTAAGACATCTGAGTGGAACTAAAGACAAGTGTCTATGCTTGTGTAGAGGAAAGGCATCAATTATTGGTTACACAGCTTTTGATTAAGTTGGTTGTGTAAACAATCAAAAGTCTATATCGAGATGCATTTTTCACTTTGCTAGAGGTGCTATTTCTTGGAGATTTCATCGTCAAGGATGTACAAATGTTTCCATTAAAAAAGAAAAGTATGTTTCATCAAGTGAGGCATGTAAGGAAACATTGTGGCTTTCTTGTCTTGCTTTTGATATGGGTCTACCTCAGCATATACATCGTTTGCTTAGTGATATTTAGAGTGTCATTGCTTTGGCTAAGAATCTGATCTATCATACAAGAACCAAGCACATTGAGGTGAGGTATCACTTCATTAGAGATTCTTTAGCCACTGAGTGCATTATTCTTGAGAAGTTTAATACTGGAGATAATGTTGTAGATGCTTTGACTAAAGCTCCACCACATGATAGCTTTCAACACTATTGTCACTTGATGGGAGTTACTTGAATCACATAAATACCAAGTAAGATTCTTCATAATAGCATCATATTTTACTTACATAGCAACCATCCAATTTTTTTAATTTTGTGCTTCATCAAAAGAAACAGGCTCATTCTCATAACAAAAACTAGAGGCAGCCATTACACAACAATCTAATTCAAAGGAAGCACCATGAGAGCTTAAATAGGTACAATATGATAAAGGTGCATCTAATTTGATATCTCTTAGAGTCTAAACTAGACATTTAGTCATAGTTTTTTCTTGTTTCATGTCAGCAATCTCACCAACAAGTGCAAGATGTAAATTTGCATTAGAAATGGAATGATCTGCATCACCATTTCAAACTTTTAAAGGCTTGGAAATTACCTCACTTGGACTAGCATTTGACTATCCAACGTAAGAAAATAATAGCACATCAGAATAGACCTGTAGACACAGTTGAGAGAAAAATGCAGACAAAGATAGATGCAGACTAAGAGATAGAGAACTCAAATTCTTAGATTGTGGAGCGTAATGCAGTTACAATGATGGTGTTGTCCACCGGTGCGCTCCCAATGTGGAGTTTAGATGGCGATCCAGACAGACTCTAGATGAAGGGCTTACTAGTGTGCAATGCTATGTAAAAGCTCAACCTAGGACATGCTTATATAGATTTTACAAGGTGGTTCGGTATAGATAAACATAGTTGGGAGATACAAAATATTTGATAAAATATACAATCCGACACTTTCTCCATGACCAAAAGTCCTACTGTCTCGGCCCTACGGTCCGAGGGGATAGGCCCTTTGGACCCCGCAGAAGGGGGCAAGCCCCCCTCTGCACTCCCCCCATTAAGGTTCTATGGGGAAACTACATGATGCCACAGAGCCTTCATTTTCACCTTGAATGGCAACCCGATGACCCAGAAGTTTATGCCCTACCTAACCTAATGACTAGGCTCACATAGATCATCTATAACCATCAATGGTCACACATAGACCTCATCTAACTTAGAAGTTAGGGTTCCACAAATGTTCGGGCTCTCACACTTGCTTCTCCTCATAATGGGGGCCTTATAACTTAGAGCACCATGGATCATTTGTGGTCACTTGAGGGTGGAGTATTGAGCATATCTAACATTCCCCCTCAATGTCCACCCTGTGGTGAACTACCTTCTTGGTCCCATCTCAAGCTTTGGAAAGTGTGGAAGAAGTTGCTCTCTCCCAAGAGCCTTGGTGAAGATGTTTGCTCCATTTTCTTTAGTTGGACAATAGCTTATCTCCATGATCTCATCCTCAATCAACTCACGCACATAGTGACACTGAATTTCTATGTGCTCGGTACGTGCATGGAACAAATGATTCTCGGAAATGGCCACGCATCTTTGGTTATCACACTTCAACTCACTAGCCTTCTATCCTTGTATTCCTATGTGCCATAGGATCCTCCTCAACCATACTGCTTCACATGCTACAACACATGTAGCTTTGTACTCAGCTTCAGTAGAAGATAATGCAATTGTCGGTTCATTCTTACTGATCCAAAAGAAGATCCCTGATCCTAAAGAAAAGCAATACCTGAAGCTGATTTTCTGGTATCAATATCTCTTGTCCAATCTGAGTCACAGTATACGACTAGAGATGATCCTTCTTCATAAACAATACCATAATCAGTGGCTCCTTTCACATACCTGAGTATCCGCATGCTTGCTTTCCAATGAGTTTGGCAAGGCTTATTAGAGAACTTACTTACTACTCCAACACCATAAGGGATATCTGGTGTGCTATTGCATAAGTAGATGAGACTCCCAGCTAGTTTCCTGTATCTTCCAATCTCCACTAGAGGTGAAGTATCTTCAATAGATAATTTTGTGTTGACCTCCATAGGTGTAGAAATTTCCTTGAAATCCTCCATGTCGAATGCCTTCAATATCTGTCTTGCATATTTTTGTTGAGAGCAAATTCATTGGGATGGTAGAGATACTCATGCACATGCATTGATAGCTTTGTCTGTCAAACGTGCAATTATTCCTCACATTCGCTCTTGTAGAATAGCTAAGGATGCTTGGGATACACTTACCACATTTTACCAGATTAGGAATGAGGCTCGTGTTTCTTACCTCCGAAAACAGTTGGAGAGTGAGCACATGAATGAAGGTGATTCTATGGACAGTTTTCTTACAAAGATCAAGGATTTGAAAGAACAATTGATTTCTGCTGATGAGGTTATACCAGATACCTCACTTATGTAGACCATTCTGAATGGTCTTCCTTATTCATATCAGAGTTTTGCTTCTACTCTTTGGTTGATGATGAAAGGCAATCCAAATGCCTTGTCATTTGAGAAGTTAGTCTCTGTTCTGTTGCAAGAAGATCGGTCCAGGCAGAACAGGTCCATTATGCGTGTTGCAGATAAAGCTTTCCTGGCTAGTCAAAAGGGAAAAGGAAAATGGAGCTCTTCAATTAGCAAGCAAAAATCTGCTAGTTCTGCACAAACAAAGAGGGAAGACAAAGATGAAAAGAAATCAGAAAAGCAAAAATTCTTTTTCAAGTACTATAAAGGAAATGATAGCCTCTACACCAAAAATAGAGTTTGCTAATCTTGTGCAGGAAGAAGAATGGGCATTTACTACTGTTTGCAGTTTTGACCCATCTTCTCATGAGTAGTGCATGTCTATAGTAGACTTAGATGTTTGGTATTTTGACAGTGGGCGACCAAACATATTACCTTGCAGCGCAGTTTTTCTCTTCACTCGAGCCTTCCCCTATAGGGAATACTATTACATGCACCAATAACAGGGATCAAGAAGAATCTATTATGAGTTTCTGCATTAGCCAAGATAGGCTTGGTTGTGAAATTTGTTGATGAAAAAT